>CM056720.1:57175943-57775943 GCA_029844215.1 Przewalskia tangutica
GAAAAGTATCGGAGATCCATCCAGAGTGTTCCCAGTTAATGACTACCAAGTTGGAGGTAGTAACCCAGAGATTTTGGAAACCAAGCGATAATGAAATGTGGTAAGTTATGAGAAAGAGTTCGAGTATACAAGAAGAATACGGAGTAAGAGAATAGAAGTGATCATTTCGTTTGTAAAGAAAAGGTGCGAAGGGAGTATCTTTTAGACCTTGGGTGGGAGCTTTTGTAGTGATGGAGGTGATTACTCGTGGACTTGAAGTTGAGTAATTGCGCGTGTGTTATGTTATGGCCAGGTACGACATGATTGTTTTCGTAAGTATAGTAGTGAAGACTATGCGAGCGCGTGTGTTTGAGACTTAGAAGGAACATTCGGGACGAATGTTTCTAAGGAGGAGAATGTTATACCCGTCTTTCCAGTATATGCGTGAGGCGTGCGTCTGAAAGTTTGAGCCTTAAATTAGGCAAGGGGCGAAAATTTTGTTCACAACCCACGAAAAGAATTGTTTTCCGACGAAACGTTTTCCAAACTTTGCGAGGGGAAAATTACGGTTGCAACATTAATAATTTTTGCGGATTTTTCCGAGAGATGAAATATTTTGGACCAACGACAGGGCGACACTTGTCACCCTCAAGTGGGCGGTCAAGTGGCCGAATGGCTTGCACGATCTTGGCATGTTTTGTGGCCTAAAACTTGGGTCAATGTTTGGAGTGATTTGTGGAGTAGATGGCTAGGGTGCACTTGTGCAAATCCTCACCCTCCACTTGCCCACCACTTGTCTTAATCTTGGCCATTGATTTCCATATAAATACCCCCCTTGAGTTGAAGACTTCTTCATCCCTAAAACATTTTCTAAGTCTTGAAAATCCTCCCCCCCCCCCCCCCTTCTTGTTGCTCTCGTCCAAGAGCACCCCTCCCCCTTTGAGAAAGCCTTGGCCGAAAGTACCCCTCGAGAGTTGTTCTCGTAAAACACCCCCTTGGTAAAAAGTATTCTCCAAGTATTGTTACTATTCCAAAATACCTTGGCCCAAATACCTTGTAGTATTCCAAAGTTACCCCTATACTAAAAGCCCAGAAATACTACTATACTTCCTTTCAGTCACAAAATGAAACCCTAAGGAAAATCTTCACAGTTGGTTGAAGTATTAAGAAGAAGGTACGTAGAACTTCTAAGGGTTGTTTGGAGCGGGTTGGAGCGCCCAGAGTAGGAGCTAAACGTTGCTCAGGATCGACATTAAAACTTGGATAATTTTGGGCTTACCGAGGTAAATACTCTTGTCCTTCTATTGTAATTGGAAATTACATACTGTAGTAGTATAGAAATGAATATAAGATTCATAGAAGGATATTACAGAAGAGAATTGAACTGTAATAGAAGGATATTACAGAAGAAGATTGAAATGTACTTACATAGGGTGTATTCTGATGAGACTTGTGTAGTTTAGCGGGTAGGAAGTCTTTGCGATTTTTAGTAAAATAGAGAACCTCGCTTAGAATATTCTACAGAGTAGTCTAGAAGTTGATAGACGTATATGGCCTTTATAGGTTGAATGTTCTGCGAGTAGCATGTTCTACTTGAAAGGTGAACAAGGCTAGCCGGATTATAGCCGTGGAGCATTTTGCTAATTATCGATAATCGTCGCGAGGTATGTGATTCTTCCTATCCTCTTGAGCATGATATTTTAAAAGAATATATATAGTACGGTAGCTGTACGTGTGTTAACTGAACGTGGTTTTACTGCGATGTCTTTTGACTTGAGTCTAAATAATAAGAATCTTGAAGTATTTCAAAAGAATTAAGAATCGTTTTTTAAAGAAGAGTAATACTTGGTTTTAAAAGCTTAAGAGTTATACTAGCTTTATGGGAAGTTAGGTATAACGACTTAAGAGAGATAAAAGGAACGGTTTATTTAATTGTTTAGGAAGCCTTATATTGATTTCGGAAATGAGAATAAGTATCGAACAAACCACAGCAGCGCTAATAAAGGGAAATGTATTGACTAATAAAGTATTATTAAAACCAGTAGAAACCTCCATCTGCATAGAAGCTAAGATGAGACAAAATGATATTACATTTCCTAGATCATGGCTGCTTTAATAAGATTGATCATGAACAAGAATAACCTACTCACATATAAGGCATATGTTTTTCAGATTGTTTTAAAAAGAGAATTATATTATTACAGTGATTAAGACTATGAACTACGAAACCATTCGAAAATAAGAGACTTAAGTATTTGAACTTAGGCAAACTTGAACTTTTGTAAAGGAAGGTTGTTACTTGTCTTTAAAAAGGGAAATTATTTTGGTTTACTTAAAAAGATAGTCACTCTATTTTAATACTACGGGTATCGTGTGACTCTTGTGAAAGAAACATAATATTTTTTTAAGACATAATGTATGAAGTACCTTGTGTGAATAACTTGACTATGTTGGTTTGTGATAGCCTTGTAATACTTTCTTGTTGATTTGATAAGTAAACATGTTAGGATGCTACGTGTGCTAGTGTCTTGTGATGTTTGCGTAAAGGGGTTTCCCTTGTTGTGCTTATGTTGTTTAACGGTACGCCGTTATGTTAGTATTGCACCACTCACCCCTTGACATGTTATACCGGGGGTTAAGCGCCTCCGTCACGGGGTATACCTCGAGCGATGCGAGACTATGATTCGAGAATACCTCATGCCGGTCCAGGGACCTATGCGGAGCTACGAGAGTTTCAGGTTAGTGTGCGGTCTATATGGCCATGCGTTCTATGTGGCCATACGGACTGCGAGTCCAGGACGATGCCGGGGAGTAGCTATCCCCGATACGGGGAATACCTCATGCGGGCCTATGTGTGTGGCCTATGCGAGTCGCGGAAGTTCGAGGATTAGACGCGAACATTTGATCTGCGCGGCGAGTGGCGGCGATCATGTGGCGATCTAGAAAGACCTTGTGATACGCTTTTATGGCATTGTTGGTGCGTGGGTGTTAGTAGTCGGCTATGCCTTCGCATTTACCGTGCGGTTTTATTATGACACAGTGGGACTCGTGTTCATGTATTCCTTGGATGTTTTTATATATCATGGATCACGCGGTGAGGAAGGAATTCCACGGGCATGATTGATATTGTGGGCATGAGACCCATGGTTATATTTGAGTGTTAACTTTAAGGCGTGAGTCACGACTTGACATGTCTTACATATGTGTATCGTAAATTGGTTATCATATATGTCTTACATTTTATATAGACTATTATGATTTCATTTACTGATTTTGATTTCACATACTTGGTACTGTTATCGACCTCGCCGGGGCCGCGTTCATGCCGCAGGTAGAGGTACACCAGTGTTGATCCTCGCTCATAGGGTCACAGTTCAGCGTTTGGGAAGCTCCGTTTCTCCGGAGGCTTATCTTGGGTATAGTCCCCTGTCGTTGTAGGTACTTACATTCAAGGGTATGGCGGGGCCCTGTCCCGCCATTGTTGTTATATCATTCTTAGAGGTCTGTAGTATTGTTGTGGGAAGAGTTTGTAAAAGGGATGTAACTGTTCGGATTTAAGTTTTTATATATATATGCCGAAAGGAAACTTTTCTCAGATAACTGTTTCACACTTCATGTTATTTCATGTCTTGTTTTATATTCCGCTGATTACTCTGATGTATGTCTACTTGGGTGCCCGGGGTAAGGCACCAGTCACGGGCCCGGGTTCGGGTCGTGACAATACTGTCGCCTCTTTACCTCCTCAACGACGGAAGACTCGGCAACCTCTCGGATCTAAACTTCATTAACCTTGGAAACAAATAATCGAACCCCTAGGCTCTGTAGCTGAGGAATCTCACGGACCACGTCCTGTCTATATGGCTGTCCATCTGACAGACTACTCATAGATCCACGACTAAGAGTATCTGTAACTGTCTTGGCTTTCCCCCGGAGGGTATAGGATATCAATAACGCAATCCTTGAGTAAACCTAACCACCGTCTCTGTCGAAAATTAAGCTGCCTCTGTCCGAAGATATACCGGAGGCTCTTTGTTACACCTCGTAAGTACAGGACATGTATAAGACAATGTACGTAAGGAATCAAGACTTGGAAATTGGTACGAAAGGAAGAATTGTTTTTCCGACGGAAAATCTTCCGGACGTCGGAAAGGAAAAATGTTCGTTGTTGAGAATTGGATTCTAAAAATGCATTATTTGAAGAGTATGGAACTCATTAACATTATGGAAATTTATTTTTACGGATTTGGTCACGTGGGGCCCACCCGAGGAATTTTACGTTTTTGTGGGGCCCACGAGGGTTACGGAATTTTATGGACGAATGAGAGGGCGACACGTGGCACCCCCACACTTGGTCTTGGTCGAAATTTTGTAAGGGTAAAATGGTCATTGACCATGGTAGAAGATAAGTCTTGCTAAGCTTGATATTGTTGACCAAGTCAACTTGCCACAGGCTTAATCCTAGTGAAACTCATCCTAGCCACTCATGTGTTGTAATCTAAGCCATCCAATGTGTTATATAAGCATACTACTAGTGCAAGACTAGCTCTTCAACACTTAGAAAAATTAGACAACATTTCTTGTTCTCCACATTGCTCTCGGGTTTGCACACTTTGCCCACACAAAAATTTGTAGTTTTGATCCATTAGCCACAAGACTAAAACCCAAGGTCCCTAGGGGTATTGTAAGGATATCTCAATAGAAAGATTGCGGAAAAACGACGTTTTCGTATTAGTCGCAAGGCGGAAACTTAAGAAGTTCTTCAACTTTGAAGTTGGAACTTGAAGATGGGTTCTTCATAGGCCTCTAAGGAGTGCTTGGAGCGGATTGGAACATAAGGAAAGAAGCTAAGAATTGCTAAGGCGCGACTTTGAATCTTGGAAATTTTAAGGGCTTGGAAAGGTATAAATTTTGTCATTTTAGCAATTAAGTTTACTTATTGTTGTAGCTATAGATATTAGCAAGCATGAGTTATATATTATGTAGTTGGATAAGTGTATTGGCTATTGGAACCCTAATCCGAAAACTAGCATGTTTAGCCTTAAGATTACAATTCAAGTCGATTATTAGTTTAAGTCGTCGCATGTTGTATAAAGAAGGAAATTGTAGTTGTTGAAGTTGTTTATGACTATATAACATGTTAGACTTTAGAACTTGGAATTGGAAAATGATTGGAAAAGACTTTGAATTGTTGGTTATGTAAGTTGGCCGAGAATGGCTAGTGAGCATTAAACTACTTCGTATGAATTGTGGGGCGGAATTTTACACGTATTGTAAGGCGTGTAATCCCCTTTGTTTGGTTGTTGTTTTGAGCCTTAAATGTGGCGTGTTGGTTATTGTATTCGGCCTTGAAAAAGGTGGCAAAGTGTGTAGAAACAAAGGATATCTCGCCGATTTTACGTAGAATTAGAGACCGTATACTTAGTATTATTCTCGTTAGAGACTAGAAGTTGATAGTCTTGTTGTGACCATTATAGGTTGACACTTCTCGTGCGGCGTATTCGCTTAGCTTGTGGATTTAGTAGAAAGGTATGTGAACTATCTCCTCTTCTAGCATGATTCCTTAAGATAAAGAAAGTATTTCCTACTCCTTAAATGATCCATTCCTTGGTTGTATTTGGATTGCCTAAAGTAGAATTTGTTCTATGTACTTCCTTGATTGTACTTTGATGTTTAATTTGTAAGTTGTATAATCCATTGCCTTAGTGAAGTTCGGATTCTTAAAGAGTGGAAGTATTTTACTTAAAGTACATAGAGTCTTGAAAAGGAAGTGGTTTCCAAACCTTTTGGCTAGTGCCTTAGTTCCAAAACCTAAAGGTCATTATAATGACTTTAGAGTCAAAGTGATTTACTTAATTGTTTTAAAAGAGGAGAAATGACATGATTTAAGAGAAGTAACTTGTTTTAAAGGTGTGAGTTACTTAAGGTTTAAAAGTAGAAGAAACTTGTTTTCTATATATTAAGAGACTCGAAGTATTTTTGAAAGTTAAGAAACTTGATTTGAAAGTTTGTGATACTTGGTTTTAAGTATAAGTCTCTTGGTTATAAAAAGAATGAAATTGTCTAAAAAGCATAAAGGGTTATAACGACTTTATGGGAAGTTGGTTATAACGGCTTTATGGAAGGTTTAGAAAGTTGTCTATTTTGATTTATGGGCATAAGCTGCCTTGATTGTGAAAATTTGAAGTTACTTGATTTCAAGCTTTGAAATGAGTTTTCTAAGAGTGTAGTAACTTACATTGAAAAATAGACACACCTTGATACTACGGGTGTTAGTATCTTGGGGTATTACATAAAAAAGAGTCTTTTGAAAAGGATGTACGTACGTAGTACTTTGGCTTGATTAATTGAGAATTATTCTAAGTGTGCCTTGATAAGTACTTTGGCTTGATTAATTGAGAATTAGTCTAAGTGTGCCTTGATAAGTATTTTGGCTTGATTAATTGAGAATTATTCCATGTGTGCCTTGATAAGTACTTTGGCTTGATTAATTGAGAATTAGTCTAAGTGTGCCTTGATAAGTACTTTGGCTTGATTAATTGAGAATTATTCCATGTGTGCATTGATAAGTACTTTGGCTTGTTTAATTGAGAATTGCCTATGTGTGCTGGAAATAGCCGGTTGTGTGCTAGTGGTATATCATTCATTTCGGGGTCATTCCCCGGGTTGGTGGCATTTGCATATTCCGTGGATTTGCTACCCACGATGCGAGGAATACCTCATACGAGTCCGCAAGGGCTTATGCGGGTGAAATAGTCCCATGCGGGCGGGTCCATCCTATGCGAGGAATACCTCATGCGAGTCCGTAAGGGCTTATGCGGGTGAAATAGTCCCATGCGAGGAATACCTCATGCGGGTCCGCGCGACCTATGCGGGTGAAATAGTCCCAGGAGTAGGATTGCTTAATGATACTGCGGGCGGGTGGTCCTGCTTTGATCGTGAGCTTCCTAGTTTATATTGTAAGTATACTACTATTTACTCTCATTGTTAGTAAGGCACTGTGTACTGTTAATTGAGTTATATCATGGACTGCCGGCAGTGAGGAATGATTCCACGGGCATGATTGATATTATGGGCGTGAGACCCATGGTTATATTTTAGTAATGACTTTGAGGGCATGCGTCCCTGACTTGATATGACTGTTTATGTATTGTGTATTGTAGGTTGGCTATCATACATGTCTCCTATTTTGTTAGACTGTTATGATTTCATTACTGATACTATCGCTTACATACTTGGTACATTCTTCGTCGACCTCGCCCGGGGCTGCGTTCACGCCGCAGTTTAGGTAATGATTTGGTGATCGGGAGGTGTAGGACCCTGCTCAGAGTTTTTGGATAGCTCCCATTTGTTCAGGAGTTTATCATTTTGGTATAGTTCCTTCAGTACATGCTTTTGTACAGTTATGGGTACGGCGGGGCTTGTCCCGTCATAGTTCAGTATAACTCTTAGATGTCTGTATTCATATGTGGGATTGGACTAATGTACAGTGTAGTGTCTTTTGAGTATGTATATTATGGCAGCCTTGTCGGCTTTGCCTTGCACGTATGTTGGTTTTGAAAAAAAAATGAGGTGTTATTTAAATTTCCGCAGTTTACTTAGTTGTTAAGGTAGAAGGGTGCCCAGGTAGGACACCAGTCATGGGCCCGGGGTTCGGGGTGTGACAGAGTGGTATCAGAGCAGTCAGTCCTCGGAATGTCTACAGACCGTGTCTAGTAGAGTCTTGATTATCGGTGTGTTGCGCGCCACACCCATAAACAGGAGGCTACAGGACATTTAGGAGTTGATTTCTATTCTTCTCACTCTAAGATCGTGCCATAGAGTTGTGTTATACACCGTATTTCCAGAGTATGTACGTGAGGACGTACGTAGAAAAGTTTGAGCCTTAAAGTAGGCAAGGGCCGAAAATTTTGTTCACAACTACCGAAAGGAATCGTTTTTCGACGAAACGTTTTACAAAACTTGCGAAGGGCAAATTCCGGCTATGTCATTTATATTTTTTGCGGATTTTTCCGAGAGATGAAATATTTTGGACCAACGGGAGGGTGACATGTGTCACCCTCAAAGTGGGCGTTAGTTGGACGGAAAGTGGGACGAATTGGAGGTCAAGGGGTTGGTAGGATATTTGTGATATTTTGTGTGGTAGATGGATAAGGTACACATGGGTAAATCCTCACCCTATACTTGCCTACCACTTGGCTTGATCTTGGCCCTTGGTTGTCCTATAAATACCCCCCCCCCCCCTTTGTGAAGACTTCTTCATCCACAAAAATCTCTAAGTCTTGAAATCCCTCTCCCTCCCTCTCTATGGTTTCGTCCAAACCTCTCCCCCCTCCCCCTTTGAGAAGGCCTTGGCGAGGGTACACCCTCCTAGTAGCCTTGGCGAGTACCCCCCCTTCTCTTGAGTTGCCTCGTATAAATACCCCCCGCCTCTTGGTAGAAAATACTCTCCAAGTATTGTTACTATACCAAAATACATTGGCCCAAATACCTTGTAGTATTCCAAAGTTACCTCTATACGTAGAGCCCAGAAATACTACCTTATGTCCTATTAGTCTCAAACCGAAACCATAAGGAAAAATCTTCATAGCCGGTTGAAGTATTAAGAAGAAGTTGCGTAGAATTTCTAAGGGTTGTTTGGAGCGGGTGGAGCGCCCAGAGTAGGAGCTAAACGTTGCTCAGGATCGACATTAGAACTTGGATAATTTTGGGCTTATCAAGGTAAATACTCTTGTCATTCTATTGTAATTGGAAATTACATACTGTAGTAGTATAGAAATGAATATAAGATTCATAGAAGAGAATTGAACTGTAATAGAAGGATATTACAGAAAAGACTTGAACTGAATCACATCAGAAGAATATTAAAGAAGAAGGATTAAACTGTACTTACATAGAACTGTATTTACAGTAGACTTGTGTAACTTAACGGGTAGGGAAGTGCTGCCCGATTTTCCGTAGAATAGAGAACCTACTGCTTAGAATGTTCTACAGAGTAGTCTAGCTATTGATAGACTTATATAACCGTTATAGGTTGAATGTTTTGCGAGTAGCATGTACTACTTGAAAGGTGGACAAGGCTAGCCGAGTTATAGCCGTGGAGCGTTTTGCTAATAGTCGATAATCGTCACGAGGTATGTGATTCTTCTTATCCTCTTGAGCATGATATTTTAAAAGAATATTTATATAGTACGGTAGACGTACGTGTGTTAACTGAACGTAGTTTTACGGCAATGTCTTTTGACTTAAGCCTGAATAATAAGAATCTTGAAGTATTTCAAAAGAATTAAGAAACCTTTTTGAAAGAAGAGTAATACTTGGTTTTAAAAGCTTAAGAGTTATACTAGCTTTATGGGAAGTTAGGTATAACGGCTTAAGAGAGATAAAAAGAATGGTTTATTGATTTTAGAAGTTAAGAGACTTGATCTTAAAAGATAAGAGACTTGACTTAATTATTAATATGAATTTTGTTAAAAAGGTGTGAAACCTCATTCGTGAGTAATGAGTACTTGGTTTTTAAAAGGGATAATGTTATACTGATTTCGGGAATCAGAATAAGTATCGAACGAACCACTGCAGCGTTAATAAAGGGAAATGTTTTGACTAATTAAGTATTATTAAAACCAGTAGAAACCTCCATTTGCATAGAAGCTAAGATGAGACAAAATGATATTACATTTCCTAGATCATGGCTGCTTTGATAAGATTGTTATAAACAAGAATAACCTACTCACATATAAGGCATATGTTTCTCAAATTGTTTTAAAGGAGAATTATATCATTAAGTGATTAAAACTATGAACTACGAAACCTTTAGCGAGAAACTTGAGTATTGGAAATTAGGCAAACTTGAACGTTTGGAAAAGAATGTTGTTACTTGATTTCACAAAGAAAAGTGTTTTGATTTACTTAAGAAGATAGTCACTCTATTTTTATACTACGGGTATTGTGCGACTTTTGTGGATGAAACGGATCTTTTAAAGAGTTAATGTATGAAGTACTTTGGGGATAAAAACCCGAACTTGTTAATCATAAAGTAGAAAGTACCTTGTGTGAATAACTTGATTGTGTTGGTTTGTGATAGCCTTGTAATACTTCCTTGTTGATTTGATAATTAAACATGTTAGGATGCTACGTGTGTTAGTGTCTTGTGATGTTTGTGTAAAGGGGTTTCCCTTGTTGTGCTTATGTTATCTAACGGTAAGCCGTTATGCTAGTATTACATCACTCACCTCTTGACATGATTCCGGGGGTTAAGCTGCCCTCCGATGCGGGGTAGACTCAGGCGGTATGGGACCATGATTCGAGAATACCTCATGCGGGTCCATGAGACCTATGCGGAGCTACGAGAGTTCCAGGTTAGTGTGCGGCCCTTGTGGTCATGCGGTCTATGTGGCCATGCGGACTGCGAGTCCATGACGTTGTCGGGGAGTAGCTACCCTCGATGAGAGGAATACCTCATGCGGGCCATTGGAGTGGCCTATGCGGAGCTGCGGGAAGTTCCAGGACTAGACGCGCACATTAGATACTGCGGGCGAGTGGCCAGCTTCGATCATGTGGCGGTCTAGACAGATCTCATGATACAGTTTATGACCCTGTTGGTACTTTGGGTTTTAGTAGTCGGCTATGCCTTCGTACTTACCCCGTACGATTTTATTATGACACAGGTGGGACCAGGTGTTCATGTGTGTTCCTTGGTGCTTTTATATCATGGATCGCGGTGAGGAAGGTCTGCCACGGGCATGATTGATGTTGTGGGCGAGAGACCCAGAGGTCTATTTAACTGATGACTCTGAGGGCGTGAGTCCCTGACATGACATGGCTTATTTATTGTGAATCGTAGTTTGGTTATCATACATGTCTCTGCTTTATATAGACTACTATGATTTCATTTCTGATATTTTGATTTACATACTTGGTACTGTTATCGACCTCGCCCGAAGCTGCGTTATGCCAGTGAGGAACACCGATGTTGATCCTCGCTCTTAGGGTCCTGATTCAGCGTTTGGGAAGCTCCGTTTCTCGGAGGCTTATCGGTGGTATAGTCCCTGTCGTTGTAAGTGCTTACATTCGGGGTATGGCGGGCCCCTGTCCGCCATTGTTGTCGTATCTTTCTTAAGTGCAGAGTAATCTTGTTGTAGGCAAAATTGTAAAAAGGATATAAGCGTTTCTAGTTGTTATATATATATATATCTTAGAAAGGCAACTTTTCTCGAATAAGCTTTACACTTCACTTTATTCATGTCTTGTTTTATATTCCGATTACTCGATGTATGGCTACTTGGGTGCGGGGTAAGACACGATCACGGGCGGGTTGGTCGTGACAAAAGTGGTATCGAGCGATTAATCCTCGGAAAGTGTCTCAGAGCCGTATCTAGTAAGTCTTGATTATCGGTGTGTTGTACACCACGCCAATAATCGTGAGGCTATAGGATATTTAGGATTGATTTCCATTCTTCTCACTCGAGATCGTGCCTTAGAAAGTGTTGTAAGTTGGACCCTCTAACGTATTTTTTTCCCTTACCGCTATGCCTCCACGTAAAAACCGGCCCGAAGGAAAGGCTACGAGGAGTCGCGAGTATAACGTGAGAGGTTACTAGGGCACAGGACCAATCATCATCTGGGGTGGTGCTTCATTCGGGGAGTTCTGCGATGTCGCGGCCCGTGAGTTTAGCACGGCGGCGATTCTCTGCGACCATGACATTTACACCTTCAGTTCCATGACCAGGAACAGAGAATATAGACTGCAAAGAGACGACCCTGTTACTAGCTAGGGATTTAAGCTACCAGAGGGTATATGATGTACCGATTTATCGTGGGCCTTGAGGAATATCTAAGAAAAGGTTGTGTAGGAATAGCTCTTCATTCGGGCATGAGCATGGCTGCGTCTGAGCTTATGCGCGGCCGAGAGACATAGAATCGGCAGTTAACGAGGACAGCGAGAAGAGGCGGCGAGCAGGGTCCTTTGGTAACTCTCAAGGCAAACCGCCTCAGCAGCAGATTAGATATGCACATCCACCAGTGCAGAGTGGTCCTCCACAGGGTTCAGGACGTTCGGGGTATGCCGGAGTTGGTCAGAGCTCCAGGGCTTCTGGTTCGCAGCTATACGTAGGTCCAGCCAGCCGGATTCAGTTTTTCCCCAGTGTTCACAGTGTGACAGGCGTCATCCCGGGGAATGTCATCTTTTGTTGATGCTTGTTTTACCTGCGGCCGTCAGGGCCATGTGTCGAAAGGATGTCCTAGTAGGAGGGATGCAAGTAGGAGGACTCAGCCTACCAGATCAGTTGCGGATTCAGTAGTTCGGAGAGGAAGGGGTGTTAGCTAGAGAGCCACCCCACCTCGGTGTGGCCGTTGTGGTAAGTGTCATTGTGGGGAGTGTCGTATTTCTTCGACAACTTGTTATGCTTGCGCCCAGCAGGGCAGGATTGATTGGAACGACAGAGGGTAGTGAAGCAGTAGATACAGGTGTATCCTTAACCCTCTAGAGATTGTATGTGGGATATGATAAGTATATCTTAAGTGTTACGTTCAGTTAACATTGTGTAAATTGTGATTAGAAATCATGGTTAGTTAACCAGGTAAGATTGGGGGATAGAGGAAGTGTTAGCCTTAGAGTTTTATACGTAGAGACCTTAGAGGCGAGGCCATTTCGAGTAAAAGATGTATTTTTAGGTTTGACCCTTATCAGAGTGCATAGTACACATGAGATATGTTAGTGTGATAAATCCCTGAGTGGTATGAAATGAAAGAGGGTAGTTGAGCTAAGAAGACCACTAGGTTTTTCGTGACTTGATTAGTGAGATTGTTCCGGATTGGGGAACAAGGGTTTTTGCGCGATAGCAGGTCGGGTTGAGGACCAATCGCGGGTCAACCTGCGGCCTGTTTTGTGGTGGGGTCAGTTTGTGGTGGTCCCACTTTGTGATAGGGTCATGAGGGTGTTAGGCCCAAGTTTAGTTAACCAACGTACGAGTTCGTGGATGCGTTCGACCAGTAGTCGGGCCGATGAGGTCAGTCCCCCTTGTCTTTCAGTCAAGATCGTTTACTCGCGAGAGGTTATGCGAGATGTTATATCGGGGAAGGTTGTAAAGGCTGCGAGGTGCCTCCCTTTCACCTTATGACGATGAAGCCAGTTATGGCTATTTCTTTTTCTGGAGGTTTTGCCAGGCAGGGTTAGGAACTCAGGTGAGTCTCAGTATCGCATTCGCCCTCGTGCCAGTGTTTGGATTTCAGGGGTAGCTGTGAGGATGGTTGCCTCCTGTTGAGGGAATGTTTTAATAGCTACCATTTCAGTATTCGGATGTCGCTTTATGACGCCTTATAGGGGCGGAAGTGTAAGTTGCCGGTCGATTGGTTCGATGTCGGCAAGGTTCAGATAGTTGGTTCATACTTGTTTCGACAGGATGGGGATAGGGTGAAGCTTATCCAGAAGAGGTTATTGGCAGCTCAGAGTCAACAGAAGTCGTGCGGATAATCTGCGACAACGCTTGGAGTTCAGGTTGACGGTGGGTCTTCTTGAAGGTACCACCCCGGAAAGGGTGTGACGAGTTTTGGAAAATAGAGGAAACTTAGCCCGAGGTACTTTGGGCCCTTTCAGATCCTTTGGAGGATAGGTCAGGTTGCCTATAAGTTGGCATTGCCGTCCGACTTAGGAGGCAGTATGTCCGGTCCTTCATGTTGTTAGGTTCGGAAAAGTATCGGAGATCCATCCAGAGTGTTCCCAGTTAATGATGACCAAGTTGGAGGTAGTAACCCAGAGATTTGGGAACAAGCGATGTGAAATGTGGTAAGGTATGAGAAAGAGTTCGAGTGTACGAGAAGGGTACGACGAGCAAGGGAAGAAGTGAACATGTGTTAAGAGGATATAAGTGATCGTTTCTTAAGGGAGTATCGTTTAGACTTTGGGTGGAAGCTTTTGTGATGTTAGAGGTGATTCCTCGTAGACTTGGATTAAGTATTGGAGCGTGTGTTATTTTTGTGGCCATGTGTGGCATTGGCAACTTGTTTAAGTTAAGAGGAACTTCATCGTTATCCGTCTTGAGAAGGAACATTCGGGACGAATGTTTCTAAGGAGGGGAGAATGTTATACCCCGTATTTCCAGAGTATGTACGTGAGGACGTACGTAGAAAAGTTTGAGCCTTAAAGTAGGCAAGGGCCGAAAATTTTGTTCACAACCACCGAAAGGAATCGTTTTTCGACGAAACGTTTTACAAAACTTGCGAAGGGAAAATTCCGGCTATGTCATTTATATTTTTTGCGGATTTTTCCGAGAGATGAAATATTTTGGACCAACGGGAGGGTGACATGTGTCACCCTCAAAGTGGGCGTTAGTTGGACGGCAAGTGGGACGAATTGGGGGTCAAGGGGTTGGTAGGATATTTGTGATATTTTGTGTGGTAGATGGATAAGGTACACATGGGTAAATCCTCACGCTACACTTGCCTACCACTTGGCTTGATCTTGGCCCTTGGTTGTCCTATAAATACCCCTTTGTGAAGACTTCATCCACAAAAATATCTAAGTCTTGAAATCCCTCTCCCTCCCTCTCTATGGTTTCGTCCAAACCTGGGCCCCCCTCCCCCTTTGAGAAGGCCCTTGGCCGAGGGGTACACCCCCCCTCCTAGTAGCCTTGGCCGAGAGTACCCCCCCTTCTCTTGAGTTGCCTCGTATAAATACCCCCCGCCTCTTGGTAGAAAATACTCTCCAAGTATTGTTACTATACCAAAATACATTGGCCCAAATACCTTGTAGTATTCCAAAGTTACCTCTATACGTAGAGCCCGGAAATACTACCTTATGTCCTATTAGTCTCAAACCGAAACCCTAAGGAAAAATCTTCATAGCCGGTTGAAGTATTAAGAAGAAGTTGCGTAGAACTTCTAAGGGTTGTTTGGAGCGGGTTGGAGCGCCCAGAGTAGGAGCTAAACGTTGCTCAGGATCGACATTAGAACTTGGATAATTTTGGACTTATCAAGGTAAATACTCTTGTCATTCTATTGTAATTGGAAATTACATACTGTAGTAGTATAGAAATGAATATAAGATTCATAGAAGAGAATTGAACAGTAATAGAAGGATATTACAGAAAAGACTTGAACTGAATCACGTGGAAGAATATTAAAGAAGAAGGATTAAGCGTACTTACATGAAGCTGTATTTCTGATGACTTGTGTAACTTAACGGGTAGGGACGTGCTGCCCGATTTTCCGTAGAATAGAGAACCTACTGCTTAGAATGTTCTACAGAGTAGTCTAGCTATTGATAGACTTATATAACCGTTATAGGTTGAATGTTTTGCGAGTAGCATGTACTACTTGAAAGGTGGACAAGGCTAGCGAGTTATAGCGAGTGGAGCGTTTTGCTAATAGTCGATAATCGTCACGAGGTATGTGATTCTTCCTATCCTCTTGAGCATGATATTTTAAAAGAATATATATATAGTAAGGTAGACGTACGTGTGTTAACTGAACGTAGTTTTTCGGCAATGTCTTTTGACTTAAGCCTGAATAATAAGAATCTTGAAGTATTTCAAAAGAATTAAGAAACCTTTTTGAAAGAAGAGTAATACTTGGTTTTAAAAGCTTAAGAGTTATACTAGCTTTATGGGAAGTTAGGTATAACGACTTAAGAGAGATAAAAAGAATGGTTTATTGATTTTAGAAGTTAAGAGACTTGATCTTAAAAGATAAGAGACTTGACTTAATTATTAATATGAATTTTGTTAAAAAGGTGTGAAACCTCATTCGTGAGTAATGAGTACTTGGTTTTAAAAGGGATAATGTTATCACGATTTGGGAATCGGAATAAGTATCGAGCGAACCAACTGCGGCGTTAATAAAGGGAAATGTTTTGACTAATTAATTATTATTAAAACCAGTAGAAACCTCCATCTGCATAGAAGCTAAGATGAGACAAAATGATATTACATTTCCTAGATCATGGCTGCTTTGATAAGATTGTTATAAACAAGAATAACCTACTCACATATAAGGCATATGTTTCTCAAATTGTTTTAAAGGAGAATTATATCATTAAGTGATTAAAACTATGAACTACGAAACCTTTCGAAAACGAGAAACTTGAGTATTGGAAATTAGGCAAACTTGAACGTTTGGAAAAGAATGTTGTTACTTGATTTCACAAAGAAAAGTGTTTTGATTTACTTAAGAAGATAGTCACTCTATTTTTATACTACGGGTATTGTGCGACTTTTGTGAAAAGCGGATCTTTTAAAGAGTTAATGTATGAAGTACTTTGGGGATAAAAACCCGAACTTGTTAATCATAAAGTAGAAAGTACCTTGTGTGAATAACTTGATTGTGTTGGTTTGTGATAGCCTTGTAATACTTCCTTGTTGATTTGATAATTAAACATGTTAGGATCTACGTGTGTTAGTGTCTTGTGATGTTTGTGTAAAGGGTTTCCACTTGTTGTGCTTATGTTGTCTAACGGTGGCCGTTATGCTAGTATTACATCACTCACCTCTTGACATGATTCCGGGGTTAAGCGCCTCCGTCACGGGGTAGACTTCGAGCGGTATGGGACCATGATTCGAGAATACCTCATGCGGGTCCAGGGACCTATGCGAGCTACGAGTTCCGAGTTAGTGTGCGGCCTTTGTGGTCATGCGGTCTATGTGGCCATGCGGACTGCGAGTCCAGGACGTTGCCAGGGAGTAGCTACCCTCGATGCGGAGAATACCTCATGCGGGCCATTGGAGTGGCCTATGCGGAGCTGCGGGAAGTTCCAGGACTAGACACGCACATTAGATACTGCGGGCGAGTGGCGGCCGATCATGTGGCGGTCTAGACAGATCTCATAATCTGATTTATGACCTGTTGGTACTGCTGGGTTTAAGTAGTCGGCTAAGCCTTCGTACTTACCCCGTCGATTTTATTATGACACAGTGGGACACGGTGTTCATGTGTGTTCCTTGGTGCTTTTATATCATAGGCTGGCGGTGAGGAAGGTATTCCACGGGCATGATTGATGTTGTGGGCGTGAGACCCATAGTTGTATTTAAGTGATGACTTTGAGGCGTGAGTCACGACTTGACATGCTTATTTATTGTGAGCGTAGTTTGGTTATCATACATGTCTCTGCTTTATATAGACTACTATGATTTCATTTCTGATATTTTGATTTCACATACTTGGTACTGTTGTCTCGACCTCCTTGGGGCTGCGTTCATCCGCAGTGAGGAACACCGATGTTGATCCTCGGTCTTAGAGTCACGATTCAGCGTTTGGGAAGCTCCGTTTCTCGAGGCTTATCGATGGTATAGTCCACTGTCGTTGTAAGTGCTTACATTCAGGGTATGGCGGGCCCTGTCCGCCATTATTGTCATATCATTCTTAGAAGTGCATGTAATCTGTTGTGGGCAAAATTGTAAAAAGGATGTAAGCTGTTCTAGTTGTTATATATATATATATGCGAAAGGCAACTTTTCTCGAATAAGCTTTTACACTTCACTTTATTCATGTCTTGTTTTATATTCCGATTACTCGATGTATGGCTACTTGGGTGCGGGT
The DNA here is from genome assembly GCA_029844215.1 of Przewalskia tangutica. NCBI lineage: Eukaryota > Viridiplantae > Streptophyta > Magnoliopsida > Solanales > Solanaceae > Przewalskia > Przewalskia tangutica. The sequence continues at coordinate 57,193,449 of CM056720.1, forward strand.
AAGACACGATCCACGGGCAGGTTGGTCGTGACAAAAGTGGTATCAGAGCAGTTAATCCTCGGAAAGTGTCTACAGACCGTATCTAGTAGAGTCTTGATTATCGGTGTGTTGTACACCACGCCAATAATCAGGAGGCTATAGGATATTTAGGATTGATTTCCATTCTTCTCACTCTGAGATCGTGCCTTAGAGCTGTGTTGTAAGTTGGACCCCTCTAACGTATTTTTTTCCCTTACCGTTATGCCTCCACGTAAGGCAACCCGGGCCCAGAAGGGAAAGGCTACCGAGGGAGCTGCGAGTATAGCACAGAGGGTTACTAGGGCACAGGACCAATCATCACCTGGGGTGGTGCTTCATTCGGGGAGTTCTGCGACGTCGCCAGCCCCAGCGGAGTTTAGCACGGCGGCAGCAGTTCCTACTGCGACCATGACATTTACACCTTGGTTCGCGGCCGAGAGCAGAGAATATAGGCTGAAGAGACGACCACATTTACTAGCTAGGGATTTAAGCTACCAGAGGGTATATGATGTACCGATTTATCGTGGGCCTTGAGGAATATCTAAGAAAAGGTTGTGTAGGAATAGCTCTTCATTCGGGCATGAGCATGGCCTGCGTACGGGCTTATGCGCGGCAGGCCGAGAGACATAGAGATCGACAGATTAACGAGGCGCGAAGAGGCGAGCGGCGAGTCCTTTGGTAACTCTCAGGCAAACCGCCTCGGCAGTGATTAGATATGCACGTCCACGGTGCAGTGGTCCTCCGCGGGGTTCGGGGCGTTCGGGGTATGCGGAGTTGGTCGAGCTCCGGGGCTTAGTTCGCAGCTATACGTAGGTCCAGCCAGCCGGATTCAGTTTTTCCCCAGTGTTCACAGTGTGACAGGCGTCATCCCGGGGAATGTCATCTTTTGTTGATGCTTGTTTTACCTGCGGCCGTCAGGGCCATGTGTCGAAAGGATGTCCTAGTAGGAGGGATGCAAGTAGGAGGACTCAGCCTACCAGATCAGTTGCGGATTCAGTAGTTCGGAGAGGAAGGGGTGTTAGCCAGAGGAGGCCACCCGCTCGGTGTGGCGTTGTGGTAAGTGTCATTGTGGGGAGTGTCGTATTTCTTCGACAACTTGTTATGCTTGCGCCCAGCAGGGCAGGATTGATTGGAACGACAGAGGGTAGTGAAGCAGTAGATACAGGTGTATCCTTAACCCTCTAGAGATTGTATGTGGGATATGATAAGTATATCTTAAGTGTTACGTTCAGTTAACATTGTGTAAATTGTGATTAGAAATCATGGTTAGTTAACCAGGTAAGATTGGGGGATAGAGGAAGTGTTAGCCTTAGAGTTTTATACGTAGAGACCTTAGAGGCGAGGCCATTTCGAGTAAAAGATGTATTTTTAGGTTTGACCCTTATCAGAGTGCATAGTACACATGAGATATGTTAGTGTGATAAATCCCTGAGTGGTATGAAATGAAAGAGGGTAGTTGAGCTAAGAAGACCACTAGGTTTTTCGTGACTTGATTAGTGAGATTGTTCCGGATTGGGGAACAAGGGTTTTTGCGCGATAGCAGGTCGGGTTGAGGACCAATCGCGGGTCAACCTGCGGCCTGTTTTGTGGTGGGGTCAGTTTGTGGTGGTCCCACTTTGTGATAGGGTCATGAGGGTGTTAGGCCCAAGTTTAGTTAACCAACGTACGAGTTCGTGGATGCGTTCGACCAGTAGTCGGGCCGATGAGGTCAGTCCCCCTTGTCTTTCAGTCAAGATCGTTTACTCGGCAGAGGGTTATGCGAGATGTTATATCAGGAAGGTTGTAAGGCTGCACGAGGTGCCTCCCTTTCACCTTATGACAGGCAGTGAAGCCCAGGTTATGGCTATTTCTTTTTCTGGAGGTTTTGCCAGGCAGGGTTAGGAACTCAGGTGAGTCTCAGTATCGCATTCGCCCTCGGGCCAGTGTTTGGATTTCAGGGGTAGCTGTGAGGATGGTTGCCTCCTGTTGAGGGAATGTTTTAATAGCTACCATTTCAGTATTCGGATGTCGCTTTATGACGCCTTATAGGGGCGGAAGTGTAAGTTGCCGGTCGATTGGTTCGATGTCGGCAAGGTTCAGATAGTTGGTTCATACTTGTTTCGACAGGATGGGGATAGGGTGAAGCTTATCCAGAAGAGGTTATTGGCAGCTCAGAGTCAACAGAAGTCGTGCGGATAATCTGCGACAACGCTTGGAGTTCAGGTTGACGGTGGGTCTTCTTGAAGGTACCACCCCGGAAAGGGTGTGACGAGTTTTGGAAAATAGAGGAAACTTAGCCCGAGGTACTTTGGGCCCTTTCAGATCCTTTGGAGGATAGGCCAGGTTGCCTATAAGTTGGCATTGCCGTCCGACTTAGGAGGCAGTATGTCCGGTCCTTCATGTTGTTAGGTTCGGAAAAGTATCGGAGATCCATCCAGAGTGTTCCCAGTTAATGATGACCAAGTTGGAGGTAGTAACCCAGAGATTTGGGAACTGAAGCAGTAACAGAAATGTGGTAAGGTATGAGAAAGAGTTCGAGTGTACGAGAAGGGTACGACGAGCAAGGGAAGAAGTGAACATGTGTTAAGAGGATATAAGTGATCGTTTCTTAAGGGAGTATCGTTTAGACTTTGGGTGGAAGCTTTTGTGATGTTAGAGGTGATTCCTCGTAGACTTGGATTAAGTATTGGAGCGTGTGTTATTTTTGTGGCCATGTGTGGCATTGGCAACTTGTTTAAGTTAAGAGGAACTTCATCGTTATCCGTCTTGAGAAGGAACATTCGGGACGAATGTTTCTAAGGAGGGGAGAATGTTATACCCCGTATTTCCAGAGTATGTACGTGAGGACGTACGTAGAAAAGTTTGAGCCTTAAAGTAGGCAAGGGCCGAAAATTTTGTTCACAACCACCGAAAGGAATCGTTTTTCGAAGCGTTTTACAAAACTTGCGAAGGGAAAATTCCGGCTATGTCATTTATATTTTTTGCGGATTTTTCCGAGAGATGAAATATTTTGGACCAACGGGAGGGTGACATGTGTCACCCTCAAAGTGGGCGTTAGTTGGACGGCAAGTGGGACGAATTGGGGGTCAAGGGGTTGGTAGGATATTTGTGATATTTTGTGTGGTAGATGGATAAGGTACACATGGGTAAATCCTCACGCTACACTTGCCTACCACTTGGCTTGATCTTGGCCCTTGGTTGTCCTATAAATACCCCCCCCCCCTTTGTGAAGACTTCTTCATCCACAAAAATATCTAAGTCTTGAAATCCCTCTCCCTCCCTCTCTATGGTTTCGTCCAAACCTCTCCCCCCTCCCCCTTTGAGAAGGCCCTTGGCCGAGGGGTACACCCCCTCTCCTAGTGGCCTTGGCCGAGAGTACCCCCCCTTCTCTTGAGTTGCCTCGTATAAATACCCCCCGCCTCTTGGTAGAAAATACTCTCCAAGTATTGTTACTATACCAAAATACATTGGCCCAAATACCTTGTAGTATTCCAAAGTTACCTCTATACGTAGAGCCCGGAAATACTACCTTATGTCCTATTAGTCTCAAACCGAAACCCTAAGGAAAAATCTTCATAGCCGGTTGAAGTATTAAGAAGAAGTTGCGTAGAACTTCTAAGGGTTGTTTGGAGCGGGTTGGAGCGCCCAGAGTAGGAGCTAAACGTTGCTCAGGATCGACATTAGAACTTGGATAATTTTGGACTTATCAAGGTAAATACTCTTGTCATTCTATTGTAATTGGAAATTACATACTGTAGTAGTATAGAAATGAATATAAGATTCATAGAAGAGAATTGAACAGTAATAGAAGGATATTACAGAAAAGACTTGAACTGAATCACATCAGAAGAATATTAAAGAAGAAGGATTAAACTGTACTTACATAGAACTGTATTTACAGTAGACTTGTGTAACTTAACGGGTAGGGAAGTGCTGCCCGATTTTCCGTAGAATAGAGAACCTACTGCTTAGAATGTTCTACAGAGTAGTCTAGCTATTGATAGACTTATATAACCGTTATAGGTTGAATGTTCTGCGAGTAGCATGTACTACTTGAAAGGTGGACAAGGCTAGCCGAGTTATAGCCGTGGAGCGTTTTGCTAATAGTCGATAATCGTCACGAGGTATGTGATTCTTCCTATCCTCTTGAGCATGATATTTTAAAAGAATATATATATAGTAAGGTAGACGTACGTGTGTTAACTGAACGTAGTTTTTCGGCAATGTCTTTTGACTTAAGCCTGAATAATAAGAATCTTGAAGTATTTCAAAAGAATTAAGAAACCTTTTTGAAAGAAGAGTAATACTTGGTTTTAAAAGCTTAAGAGTTATACTAGCTTTATGGGAAGTTAGGTATAACGACTTAAGAGAGATAAAAAGAATGGTTTATTGATTTTAGAAGTTAAGAGACTTGATCTTAAAAGATAAGAGACTTGACTTAATTATTAATATGAATTTTGTTAAAAAGGTGTGAAACCTCATTCGTGAGTAATGAGTACTTGGTTTTTAAAAGGGATAATGTTTTACTGATTTCGGGAATCAGAATAAGTATCGAACGAACCACTGCAGCGTTAATAAAGGGAAATGTTTTGACTAATTAAGTATTATTAAAACCAGTAGAAACCTCCATCTGCATAGAAGCTAAGATGAGACAAAATGATATTACATTTCCTAGATCATGGCTGCTTTAATAAGATTGTTATAAACAAGAATAACCTACTCACATATAAGGCATATGTTTCTCAAATTGTTTTAAAGGAGAATTATATCATTAAGTGATTAAAACTATGAACTACGAAACCTTTCGAAAACGAGAAACTTGAGTATTGGAAATTAGGCAAACTTGAACATTTGGAAAAGAATGTTGTTACTTGATTTCACAAAGAAAAGTGTTTTGATTTACTTAAGAAGATAGTCACTCTATTTTTATACTACGGGTATTGTGCGACTTTTGTGAAAGAAACGGATCTTTTAAAGAGTTAATGTATGAAGTACTTTGGGGATAAAAACCCGAACTTGTTAATCATAAAGTAGAAAGTACCTTGTGTGAATAACTTGATTGTGTTGGTTTGTGATAGCCTTGTAATACTTCCTTGTTGATTTGATAATTAAACATGTTAGGATGCTACGTGTGTTAGTGTCTTGTGATGTTTGTGTAAAGGGGTTTCCCTTGTTGTGCTTATGTTGTCTAACGGTAAGCCGTTATGCTAGTATTACATCACTCACCTCTTGACATGATTCCGGGGGTTAAGCTGCCCTCCGATGCGGGGTAGACTCAGGCGGTCTGGGACCATGATTCGAGAATACCTCATGCGGGTCCTGGGGACCTATGCGGAGCTACGAGAGTTCCAGGTTAGTGTGCGGCCCTTGTGGTCATGCGGTCTATGTGGCCATGCGGACTGCGAGTCGGGGCGTTGCGAGAGTAGCTACCCTCGATGCGAGGAATACCTCATGCGGGCCATTGGAGTGGCCTATGCGGAGCTGCGGGAAGTTCCAGGACTAGACGCGCACATTAGATACTGCGGGCGAGTGGCCAGCTTCGATCATGTGGCGGTCTAGACAGATCTCATGATACAGTTTATGACCATGTTGATGCGTGGGTTTTAGTAGTCGGCTAAGCCTTCGTACTTACCGTCACGATTTTATTATGACACGGTGGGACACGGTGTTCATGTGTGTTCCTTGGTGCTTTTATATCATAGACTGCCGGCAATGAGGAAGGTATTCCACGGGCATGATTGATGTTGTGGGCGTGAGACCCATAGTTGTATTTGAGTGATGACTTTGAGGCGTGAGTCACGACTTGACATATTCGCTTATTTATTGTGAGCTGTAGTTTGGTTATCATACATGTCTCTGCTTTATATAGACTACTATGATTTCATTTACGATATTTTGATTTCACATACTTGGTACTGTTATCGACCTCCTTGGGCTGCGTTCATGCCGCGGTGAGGAACACCGATGTTGATCCTCGGTCTTAGGTCACGATTCAGCGTTTGGAAGCTCCGTTTCTCGGAGGCTTATCGATGGTATAGTCCCTGTCGTTGTAAGTGCTTACATTGAGGGTATGGCGAACCTGTCCCGCCATTGTTGTCGTATCATTCTTAGAGGTCTGTAGTACTGTTGTGGGCAAAATTGTAAAAAGGGATGTAACTGTTCTAGTTGTTATATATATATATATGCCGAAAGGCAACTTTTCTCAGATAACTGTTTTACACTTCACTTTATTCATGTCTTGTTTTATATTCCGCTGATTACTCTGATGTATGGCTACTTGGGTGCCCGGGGTAAGGCACCAGTCACGGGCCCGGGTTCGGGTCGTGACAAGCTGTGTTAGTAAGATAATTCCTCTCTGACGTATTATTGTATTCTGATTATGCCTCGAGGAGGCAACCGGCGAGAAGGGCAAAGGAATAACGAGCTACAGTCGGACTCGAGAGAGTTGATAGGGCTTATGCCCGTGTATCTGGATATTGTCGCATGATCGGAGAGTTAACCTGCGCGAGTTTTGAGACCCGACACGAGCCTCCGGTTTTCGATTAGGAGAAGACTTTAGGGTCATGAAGGAAGCCATTATGTTATTGACCAAGATAAGCGGTGCTATAGTTTCATCAGCGAGAGGTTATTCGGCCCGATGCTGACAGTTTACGGGGTAGAGGGCGGTAGCGGAGATCTGCGTAAGAGGCTAGGCCGTTGGTTATCCGGTGAGTTTATGGACGAGCCTCGGCGAGTGAGATATTCGTCGACCTACCCAGTACATACCCGCGGCTCACGGGTGGGATATTTGACCCAAGGTATTTAGGAGCGGTCCAGCTCCGGGGTCGAGGTTCTCGAAGAGCAGGATTTTCTCGATCGAGGCCACTTTTTCCTCGGTGTTTAGATATAGTAAGCGTAATTTTGGGAATGCCGTTATGGCACGAGTGCTTGTTTTTATTGTGGCCGTCGGGCCATATCGGTATGTCCTTTTAGAAGAGGCGGTGAGGTGGCTCGGCTATGAGGACGATGGTTGATTCCCTTTCCACAATCGTCCCAGGCGGGGTGTTGAGGTCGACTAGTCGTGGTAGAGGTCGGGTGGAGTTTATAGTTAGCGGTCCTTGAACCGCATAGATGGCGTGACTCTTTGGGCGGGATCGAGGAGGACATCTGTCACGCCCGAAGTCGGGCGTGTTCGTGCCTTACCGGGCACCCTAGTGATACAACATCGAGAAAAACCAGCGGAAATAAAAACTTAGACATGCAACAATAGATATAATAATAAGCAGGCAACCAAAGCAGTTGCCTTGGTATATACATAAAACACGACAGTTTAATCCTTTTACAACCACGCCGCGGTACTCTGAGACCTAAGATTTACAACGACTATGACGGGACGGGGGCGCCATACCCCGAATGTACAAGAACCTACAACTCGAGAACATACAAAAGATAAGCCTCGGAAAGCGGAGCTTCCCAAGCTGGCCCGAGATCCTAAGGCGAGGATCCACGGCCGATGTACCTCTACTGCGGCATGAGCGGCCTGAAAGTCGATCTGGCAGTACCAGTATGTGGCGTAATCTGAATATCGGTTAAATCATAACGATCTATATAAAGCGAGAGACATGTATGATAACCAAAATACGACGCAACATAAGCGATCAAGTCGTGGACTCACGCCTCAAAGTCACCACTCAAATATAACTATGGGTCTCACGCCCACGCATCCATCATGTTCGCATCATGGCCATGCCCCGAATCTGCGCCGGTGTAGACATGTCCATGATGCAACAACAATAATAACAAGGCCGCGTGGCCACGTACCGAATCTGCGACGGTGTAGACATGCCCGTATAACCTCAATAACAATATCTGGGTGGTCGACCTGCCAGTAGCCACATGCCCGAATCTTGCGACGGTGTAGAACCGTCCATGTTGCGATAATAACCATATATCGGGTAATCAACCCGCCGCGTGGCCGCATGCCGGAATCTTTGCGTCGGTGTAGACATGTCGTGTGACATCAACAACAAGATAATCAAAATGGAAACATACGTGGAATTCTCCATCGCCCGGACGCGTCCAGTAAGTTCTCGACAAGTCAACCTCTATCGAGAGGCGGTAACACGAAATACCACACTTGCACAACAAAGGCTATCATCACAAGCGTAGGCAAGTTTCACAACAAGCATAGGCAAGTTTCACAACAACAAGCATGCGAGTTTCACTGACTCAAAGTACTTTCATTTTATGCCAAAGTCGGGTTTTAACCCCAGTACTACATACGTTAAGTTCTTTTAAAGAGATCCATTACTTATAAAAGTCACTCGATACGTAGTATTAGAATGACCAACCCACATTCCTTTTCAAAATCAAGTAACAACATTCTTTTCCTAAGTTCGGTTTGCCTAGTTTGATTACTCAAGCTTCATTTTCAAATGGTTTCATAGTTCCCAAACTTAATCACTTGATTCCTTTTTAGAACAATTGAGTAATATATGTCTCACGTGAGAGTAGGTTATTCTTGTTTACAACATTCTTATTACAATGACCATGATCTAGAAAATGTAATATCATTTTGTCTCATCTTAGTTTATGCGGATGGAGGTTTCTCTGGTTTTAATACGATACATCATTATTCAATACATTTTCCTTTATCAACGCTGCAGTGGTCTGTCGATACACATTCTGATTTCCGAAATCAGTAAAACATTATCCCTTTAAATAAAACCAAGTACTCATTACTCACGAATGAGGTTTCACACAAACATTCACATTAAAACAAATAAGTTAAGTCTCTTATCTTATAAGATCAAGTCCCTAACTTCTAACATGATAAACCATTTTCTTTACCTCTCTTAAGACATTATACCTAACTCCCATAAAGCTAGTATAACTCTTTTTAAAACCACAAAGTATTTTCTTACCTACATAAAATTTATAACCAACTTCCCATAAAGCGTTATAACACTTTATGTTTAAACAATCAAACAAAGTTAACACATGTACGTCTACCGTACTACATAGTTCACACATATCATGCTAGAAGAGATAGGAAGAGGTTCACGTACCTAGCGACGATTTATCGACAATAAGCAAAATGCTCCAAGTACTACAACCTTGCTAGCCCTTTCCACTCCTCGAGTAGAATACGCTACTCTTAGTACTTCCACCTATAAAGGTCCAAACGTCTATTAACCCCAAAACACAAGTTTCTATCTTTCTCTGAGAAAATTCGGCCACACCTCCCCATGCAGCGTAAATCTCCTCCTCTATATCGGCGGCTACCAAGCCAACGAGGGGTTTACGTCTAACGGGCGTGTACAATTCTACTCAACAATACTACACAAGTCTCATCTGATCCCATGTAAATCTGATTCGATTCTTTCTTTACATTGGGCTTAAGTCAAAAGACATTGCGCAATAATGTTGATTTCATATATAGTATACTTCAACTATATATTCTAACATGTAATTTCCAATTACAAAAGGAGACAAGATTATTTACCTCGACAAGCCCAAAATTATCAAGTTATAATGCCGATCTGAGCAAGGTTTAGCTCTACTCAGTGCGCTCAATCCGCTCAAACAACCCTTAGAAGTTCTAACCAACTTCTACTCAAATACTTCAACCAACTATGAAGATTTCCTTAGGGTTTCGGTTTTGAGACTAAAGGACAAAAGGTAGTATTTAGGGCTCTCGTAAAGAGGTAACTTTTGAAATGCTACTAGGTAAAGGCTAAGGTATTTTGGGCATTATAACAATACTAGGAGAGTATTTCTATACCACAAAGGGGTATTATCACGAAAACAACTAGGCTAGGGGTACCATGGCTACCTGAGGGGAGGTTTGGCGAGGCCAATTTTAAGGGGGAGAGGGGCTCTTGGACGAGAGTCAACAAGAGGGAGGGGAGGGGTTTCCAAGACTTGGAAGATTTTTGGATGAATGAAGTCTTCAAGAGAGGGGGGTATTTATATGTTATACCCCGTATTTCCAGAGTATGTACGTGAGGACGTACGTAGAAAATTTGAACTTGAGAATAAGGCTTGGCCGAATTAATTTTGTGCACAACACCCGGTTAGAGTCGTTTTTGGCGAAAGCGTTTTCCACGACTTTCGTAGGGAATTTAGGCTATGTCCTTTATAATTTTTTGGATTTTCGAGAGACGAAACATTTTTGGCCAACGAGAGGCGACACTTGTCACCTCCCATTGGTCTGCGTTAGGCGGTAAAGAGGTGGGCCAATTGGCCATTGTTGGTCAAGGGGTTGGTAGGATATTTTTGTGGTAGATGGATAAGGTGCACTTGGCAAGATCTTGGCCCTACACTTGCCACTTGGCAAGATCTTGGCCATTGGTTGGCCTTTGCTAGGCCTATAAATACCCACCCCTTTGGAAGACTTATTCATCCTAAAATGTTCTAAGTCTTAGAAATCCTCCCTCCTCTTGTTGACTCTCGTCAAATCCCTTTCCCTTTGAAAGGCCCCGGCGAGAGCCTTCTTCACTCCTTGTAGTGTGGCGTAGGGTACCCCACTAGCCTAGTTGTCTCGTATAATACACCCACTCTCTTGGTAGAAATACTCTCAAAGTATTGTTATAATGCCCAAATTACCTTAGCCTTATACCTTGTAGTATTCTAAGGTTATACTATCTGAAAAACCCGGATATACTATTATACTTCCGTCGGTCACCAAACGAAACCACTAGAAATCTCCATTGTCCGTTGGAGTATTGTGTAGAAGTTGGTTAGAACTTCTAAGGGTGGTTTAGAGCGGGTTGGGCGCTCGGAGTTGGAGCTAAGCGATTGCCGGGATCGACGTTATAACTTGGATAATTATGGGCTTATCGAGGTAAATATCTTGTCCTATTGTAATTGGAAATTACCTATTGTTAGAATATATAGTTGAAGTATACTTTATATAGAAGTGAGCGTAGTTATCGGCAATGTCTTTTGACTTATGGCTGAATAATACTTACGGCAATGTCTTGCGACTTAAGCACGAATTTAAAGAAGAATCTTGACTGTAATTACATAGGGTGTATTACGATGAACTTGTGTAGTTGTACCATGGGTAGAATTGTACCGTTAGGGTTAGGCGTATAACCCCGGTTGGCTTGGTAGCGGCCTCGATAGAGGAGAGATTTCTGTTGTTGCGGGGAGGTCTTCTTGAATTTTCGGTAGAATGTTCTCGATGAGATCTAAATGTTAATAAGCGGCTTGTGGCCTTTATTGTTTGAAGTACTACGTGTGGCGCGATCTACTTGGCTTTAGAAGTAGGCGTCGTTTTGAAGTACTTTGAGCGTTTTGCTTTTAGTCGATACTCGTCGCGAGGTATGTGAACGTCTTCCTATCTCTTCTAGCATGATATGTGTGAACTATGTAGTGCGGTAGGCGTACATGTGCTAAATGTATTTGATTGGTGTAAAACATAAAGTGTTATAACGGCTTTATGGGAAGTTGGTTATAATGACTTTATGTTGGTAAGAAAATACATGTGGTTTTAAAAGGTAGCTGATTAGAACTATAAGCGGCTTGTTATGTGTTAATAAAGAACTTGAAGTATTTCAAAAGATTTTGAATCATTTTGAAAGAAGAAGTAATATTTGGTTTTGAAAACTTAAGTGTTATACTAGCTTTATGGGAAGTTAGGTATAACGGCTTAAGAATGTTTCTTGATTTGAAATCGAGAATGTGTATCGACAAACCACTGCAGCGTTAATAAAAAGGAAATGTTTTGAATAATTAAGTATTATTAAAACCAGTAGAAACTTCCATCTGCATAGAAGCTAAGATGAGACAAAATGATATTTCCTAGATCATGGCTGCTGTAATAAGATTTATATAAACAAGAATATCCTACTCACATATAAGGCTTATGTTTCTCGGATGACTTAAAGAGAATGATATTCTTAAGTGATTAATACTATGAACTCTGAAACCACTTTGGCGAGAAACTTGAACATTGGAAATTAGGCAAACTTGAACATTGGAAAGAATGTTGCTACTTGATTTTACAAAGAGAAGTAATTGATTTACTTTAAAAAGATAGTCACTCTATTTTTATACTACGGGTATTGTGTGACTTTTGTGAAAGTAACGTATCTTTTAAAGAGTTAATGTATGAAGTACTTTGGGGATAAAAACCCGATCTTGTTAATCATATAGTAGGAAGTACCTTGTGTGAACAACTTGATTGTATTGGTTTGTGATAGCCTTGTAATACTTTCTTGTTGCTTTGATAAGTAGCGTGTTAGGATGCTACGTGTGTTAGTATCTTGTGATGTTTGTGTAAAGGGGTTTCCGCTTGATTGTGCTTATTAACTATCGATCGTTATGATAGTATTGTGGCATTCATCTCTTGAGATGATTAGGGAGTTAAGCGCCCTCCGATGCGGGGTAGACTTCGGTAGTCGATGGACCTATGATTCGAGAATACCTCATGCGAGTCGGGGGCTATGCGGGCTCTGAGAGTTCGAGTTAGTGTCGTCCTTTATGGGCATGCGGTCCTTGTGGCGTGCGGACTCGGAAGTCGGGGCGATCTTGGGAGTAGCTACCTCGATGCGGGGAATGCCTCATGCGGGCGAAGAGATTGGCCTATGCGGGCTGCGGGAAGTTCGAGACTAAACGCGCATTAGATCTGCGGGCAAGTGGCGGCTTTGATCATGTGATCTGAGCAGATCTTATAATCTGATTCATGACCTTGTTGATGCGTAGGTGTTAGTAGTCGGCTATGCCTTCGTACTTACCGTGCGGTGTTATTATGTACGAGTGGGACACGGTGTTCATGTGTGTTCCTTGGTGCTTTTATATCATAAGCTGCGATGAGGAATGTGTCCCACGGCACGATTGATGTTGTGGGCGTGAGACCCATTGTTATGTTCTTTTGTGATGACTTGAGGCGTGAGTCACGACTTGATATATTTGCTTAGTTATTGTAAATCGTAGTTTGGTTATCATACATGTCTCCCGCTTTGTATAGACTACTATGATTTCATTCTGATGTTATTTTGATTTCACATACTAAATTTTGTTATCTTGACCTCGCCCGAGGCTGCGTTCATGCCGCAGTAAAGGTACACGATCGTTGATCCTCGCTCTTAGGGTCACGTTCGACTTTTGGGAAGCTCCGTTTCTCGGAGGCTTATCTTGGTATAGTCCACTGTTGTTGTAAGTGATTACATTCGAGGGTATGGCGAACCACTGTCCGTCGTTGTTGTCGTATCATTTCTTAGAGGTATGTAATCTTGTTGTAGGCGGGGTTTGTAAAGGATTAAGCGTTCTTTTGTAAAAGTAGTTATTTATATATCTTGAAAAGGCAGCGTTCCTCAGTTTACATTTTTGTACTTCACTTGTTTCATGTATGTGTTTTATGTTGTGATTACTCGATGTTGTGTCACTAGGGTGCGGGGTAAGGCACGATCACGCCGGGTTTGGAGTCGTGACAAAAGTGGCATCGAGCGATTAATCTCGGAAAGTGTCTGAGGTATCGATGAGTCTTGATTATCGGTGTGTTGTGCACCACCAATGTCGAGGAGGCTATAGGATATTTTAGGATTGGTTTCTATTCTTCTCACTCTGAGATCGTGCCTTAGAGGTGTTGTAAGTTGGACCCTCTAACGTATTTCTTTCCACTGCAGATTATGCCTCGCGTGAGGCCGGGCCGGGAGGGCAAAGCGGCCGAGGAGGCTGCGAGTAGAGTTGAGGAGGGTTGCGGCGCAGCCAATCTTTACCTAGGGTAGTGCTTCGTTCGGGATTTACTGCGGCGTCACTAGCCCAGTGAGTTTGCACGGCGGCGGTCCTGCTGCGGCCATGATATATGAACCTTGGTTCCACGGCAGAGCAGTGAATATAGATTGCCGAACAACCACATTACTAGCTATAGATTTGGCTACAGAGTATACCGATGTCTGCGAGTCTTGAGGACTATCTAAAGAGGTTGTGCAAGTAATTCTTGATTAAGCTTGAGCATGGCACGTATGCGGGCTTATCGCGTGGCGAGCGATGTAGAGATCGGCGGGTTAACGAAGGCGGTAGAAGAGGGCGAGCAGCAAGGTCCTTTGGTAACTTTCGAGCGATCGCCTCCCAGCGAGTTAGATATGCACCTCCGCGGTCGAGTGGTCTTCAAATTTCGGGGCGTTCGGTGTGCGAGGAGTTGGTGAACTCCGGGGCTTCAGTTCCTGATGTGTGACGTCATCGGGAATGTCATCTTTTAGGTTGGTACTTGTTGTACTATGACCGTCGTCAGTGCAGTGTCGAAGAGTGTCCTTGTAGGAGGACTTAGCCTTGAGGATCGGTGGGTAGTTTGTCATCTCCTCGGCTATCGCCTACAGGCGGTTTGATTAAACGACTAAGGAGTGAAGCGATAGATATAGATATATCTTTAACCTGCAGAGTTTTGTTTATGTGATAAGGTGAGTATACCTTAAGTGCTATGTTACGATAGCGGTGTGTTAGTTGTGATTAGAAATCTTGGTTAGTTAGCAGGTAAGATTTTGGGGATAGAGAAGGTGTGAGCCTTAGAATGTTTTACGTAAAGACCTTAGAGGTAAGGCCGTCTCGGGTAAAGGTGTAGTGTTATGTTTTATCCTTATAGGAGTGCATAGTGCACGTGAGCTACGTTTGTGGGATAAGTCACGAGTAGTGTGAAATGAAAGAGGAGTAGACCGCTAGGTTTCGTAACGTGATTAGTGAGAGTTTTCCTTGGGAGCTAATATTGTGCGGCGTTGCGGGTCGGGTTGAGGCCACGTTGCGGTCAACCAGCGGCGGGTTTTGGTGGTGGGGTCGGTTGTGGGGTCCCGCTTGTGTTAGTTGTGAGGTGTTAGGCCCAATTTAGTTAACAGTCTGAATTCGTGGATGCGTTCGACCGATGGTCGGGCGATGGGGCAGCCGTCGTGTTCTTGATCGGGGCCGTTTACTCGGTGTGTTGAGTTATCGAAGGTTGTAAGGCTGCGGGTGCCTACCTTCACCTTAAGGCGAGCAGTGGAGCCAGTGCGGCTGTTTTTGTTTACGGAAGTTTTACAGCGGGGTTAAGAACTTCGGGTGAGTCGCGAATCGCGTTCGCCCTCGGGCGGTGTGTGTATTTGAGAGGTAGTTGTGGGAATTGTTGTCTCTGCGGAGAAGTGTTTAAGCTACCATTTCAGTTTGAGTGTCGCCTTATGAGGCCTTGTTGGGCGGAAGTGTAAAATTTGGTCGATTGGTTCGATGTTGGCAAGGTTCGATTAGTTAGTTGAGCTTGTCGGGTATGGATAGGGTAAAGCTTGTCTAGAAGAGGTTACGGCTCGAGAAATCGTGCGGATGATCGGCGGACGCTTAGAGTTGAGTTGATCGGTCTTCTTGAAAGTACCACCCCGGTTAGGGTGTGACGAGTTTTGGAAACAGAGGGAACTTAGCCGAGTTACTTTGGGCCTTTTGAGTTCATGTGAAGAATAGGCCAAGTTGCCTATATGTTAGCTTTTGCCGTCCGACTTAGGAGGCTGTACGTCCGGTCTTTCATATTGTTATGATCGGGAAAAGTATCGGAGATCCATCCAGAGTGTTCCCAATGATGACCACGTTAGAGATAGTAGCCCGAGTTTTGGAAAGAAGCGATGTCGAAATGTGGAAAGAGTTCGTATCGACATCCTCGAGGATCATGGCGACCCGATACCATTTGTTGGGTCGCCTGAGAAGGTTAATGCCTCAGGCAAAGTGACAAAGTGGTATCTACGACGAGTAAAGAGAGAAGCGAGCATGTATGGCGAGCATAGATGTGATCATTTCTTTTGTAAAGAGAAGGTGCGAAGGTGTCACGACCCGATTAGGGCGTGGTGGTGCTACCGGGCACCCTAGTGATACAACATCGAGTGTCGGAACATAAAGCGATACAAGATATATTATGAAATATGAAACAATAATCGAGAAAAACTTGCCTTCGGCGTATACATAAACAACAACTTTTTCAACATGAGCGCTTTAATCCTTTTACAAACCACACTTACAGCGATTACTACGGACCTTAAGAAATGATCGACAACAATGGCGGGACGGGGCCGCCATACCACGAATGTAAACACCTACAACGGGGACTATACGGCTGATAAGCCTCGGAAGCGGGCTTTCCCATGCTGACTGTGACCTAGGCGAGGATCGATAGGCGGTGTACCTTTACTGCGGCATGAACGCGGCCCAGAAGAAGGTCGATCTGAGTGCAGAGTATGTGAAACTAAAAATCTTGTAAATGAAATCATAATAGTCTATAAAGCGGGAGACATGTATGATAACCAAACTACGATTCCAATAATAGCGATCATGTCAAGTCGGGGACTCGCGCCTCAGTCATCACTCAAATATAACAATGGGTCTCACGCCCAGCATCAATCATGCTCGTGGAATACCTTCCGCCACTGGCGGTTTATGATATAAAAGCACCGAACACATGAACACGGTCCACTGTGCCATAATAACTGCGTCTGAGTAAATGCGAAGGCATAGCGAGCTACTGCACGAGTACCAACAAGGTCATGGCGTATCATAAGATCTGTCTGCGTCCACGTGATCAAAGTTGACCACTTGCGCCGTATCTAATGTGCGCGTCTAGCCACGGAACTTTCCGCGACTCGCGTAGGCAATCAGATCGGCGTGAGGTATAACCCGCATCGTCGGTGGCTACTCCGGCGGCGTCTGGACTCGCCGTCGCATGGCCGAGAGACGCGTGACCACGAGCGCGTCTAACACGGAACTCCGCGATTCTGCATGCCCCCTGGACCGCGTAGGTAGTCTCGAATCATAGGTCCGTCGACACTTTGAGTCTACCCGCGTCGGAGGGCTTAACCGGAATCATCTCGAGATGGTGATGTATAATACTATCATAACGACTTATCGTTAAACAACATAAGCGCAACAGAAAAACCCTTTACACAAACATCACGAGATACTAACACACGTAGCATCACAGCATGTTTACTTATCAAATCAACAAGAAAGTATTACAAGGCTATCACAACCAACCTGATCAAGTTATACACACAAGGTACTTTCTACTATGCTAACAAGTTGGGTTTTATCCCCAAAGTACTTCATACATTAACTCTTTAAAAGATCGTTACTTTCACAAAGTCACACAATACCGTAGTATATGAAAATAGAGTGATTATCTTTTGAAGTAAATCAAAACACTTCTCTTTGTAAAACTCGAAGTAACATTATTTTCCAAGCGTCGAGTTTGCCTAATTTCAAATGTTCATGTTTCTTATTTAGAAAGGTTTAGTAGTTCATAGTTTTATTCATTTAAGAATTTAATTCTCTTTTAAACTATCCGAGAAACATAAGTCTTATATGTGAGTAGGATATTCTTGTTTACAACAATCTTATTCTGACCATGATCTAGGAAATATCATTTTGTCTAATCTTAGCCATGCGGATGGAAGTTTCTCTTGGTTTTAATAATACTTAATCTGTCAAAACATTTCCTTTTATTAGCATGGTGGTTTGTCGATACACGATTTCAAAATCGTAAAACATTCTTAAGGCGTTATACCTAACTTTCCTTAAAGCTAGTATAACTCTTAAGTTTTCAAAACAAATCAAGTATTACCTCTTGTTTCAAAATGAATCTAAAACCTTTTGAAATACTTCATGTTCTTTTATTAACACATAACAAGCAAGTTATAGTTCAAATCGATTACACTTTAAAAACCACAGTATTTTCTTACCAACGTAAAGTGTTATAACCAACTTCCCATAAAGCGTTATAACACTTTATGTTTAAACAATCAAATACATTTAGCACGTATGCGTCTACCGTACTACATAGTTCACACGTATCATCTTTGGAAGAGATAGGAAGAGGTTCACATACCTCGCGGCAGTATCGACTAATAGCAAAGCGCTCAAGTACTTCCAGCGGCTACTCCTTAAGCCAGTAGATCGCGCCACGCGTAGTACTTGACCTATAAGGCCACAGTGACATTAACATTTAGACCTTATCGCGAACATTCAGAAAATTCGGCACCTCCCCGCATGGCAGCGTAAATCTCTCCTTGCGGTAGGCTGCGAAGCCAACGAGGGGGTTACGCATCTAACGACGGGTACAATCCTACTCACGAGAAAAAGCTACCAAGCCTTTATGTCTGATCTATGTAAAAGCGATTGATTCGATTCTTGGGCTTAAGTCAAAGACATTGCGTAAGTATTATTCGAGCTTAAGTCAAAAGACATTGCGATAACTACGTTCAGTTCTATATAGTATACTTGACTATATAATCTAACAACATGTAATTTCCAATTACAATAGAGGACAAGATATTTACCTCGATAAGCCCATAATTATCCAAGTATAAAGTCGATCTGGGCAATCGTTTAGCTCGACTCGTGCGCTCCAACCCGCTCCAAACTACCCTTAGAAGTTCTAACCAACCACATACTACTCAACAAACCATGGAGATTTTCCTTGGGTTTCGGTTTGTGGTGACGGAAAGTATAATAGTATTTAGGGCTTTTCGTATAGGTATAACCTTAGAATACTACAAGGTATCTGGCTAAGGTAATTTGGGCATTATAACAATACTTTTGAGAGTATTTCTACACCTGAGGGGTATTATCTGAAAGCAACTAGGCTGGGGGTACACTCTCGGCTAGCACCCACAGAGGGGGTGCTCTCGACCCTGAGGGAGGGCGAGAACCATAAGGAAGGGAGGGGAGGATTCTAACACTTAGGAAATATTTAGGATGAAGAAGTTCATCAAAGGAGAGGGTATTTATAGCACAAGCCAAGGCCAACCAATGGCCAAGATCTAGCCAAGTGTATAGCAAGTGTAAGGCTAAGATTCACCCAGTGCCCACAGACCTACTCCTTAAAACCCTACAAATATCTACACAAAATATCTACCAGACACCCCCAGAAGTCGTCCAAGTCGCCCGCCTTGCCCGCTGATGAGAGGGTGCCAAGTGCAGCCTCTCGTTGGTCCAAAATGTTCGTCTCTCGGAAAAATCCATAAAAATAAGAAAAGACATAGCCGGAATTTTCCCGCATGAGTTATGTAAAGCGTTTAGTCGAAAACGACTCTAGCAGGGTGTTGTGCACAAATGCCATTCGGCCCGAGCCACTAGGCGGGGTGACACGTGTCACCCTCATATTGGCCCAAAATAAAACATCTTCGAAAATATCCTGATGGCCAAAATCTAGAAAACAAAGTGGGCCCCACAAAGCCAGTAAATTTCTCGTGGGCCCAGCGTGACCATTTCAAAAATAAAATTCCATAATTCTCTAATATTCCGGGAAGTCAGAATACCGAATCTGGGAATCCAATTCCCGTTCTTGAACCTTTTTCCTTCACAAAACGGAAACTTTTAGTGGAAAAATCACCTCTTTCTTCGCTTTCCAATCTTTACATGCGTATTCTGCGTGCGTCGTCCTCGCATACATACCGGGAACTACGGGTATAACATTCTTCCCCCAGAAACATTCGTCCGAATGTTCCTTCTAAGTCTCAAAACATCGTGCGCGATATAGTCTTCCTTATACTTACGAAACAATCTGCCATACACGGCCACGAGAAAATACTGCGCGACATACTTATATCCAAGTCTACGAGAAACACCTCTAACATCACCACAAATACACTTTTGTCACTTTGCGCGAGCCTAGCTCGGCGACCCGACAAATGGTGCGGCGCTGCGATCACGAGGCGTGCCTGGCGGCATCTTACCGGGGCGTCTTGCCAGAGCCACGGTTCGAATTGCATTCCGTGGTAGAGGCTCACGGCGGCCTCTTTATCGCTCGACCGAACATAATCTGAAAGGCCGGACGTCTTGCCTCCTAAGTCGGACGGCAATTGCTAACATATAGGCAACTTTGGCCTATTCTTCACATGAACTCAAAGGCCCCAAGTAACTCGGGCTAAGTTCCTTCTGTTTCCACAACTCGTCACACCAGTCGGGGTGGTACTTTCAAGAAGACCGACCGTCGGCACGAACTCTGGCGTCGTCGCGATTATCATACGATTCCTGCGAGCTGCGAACTTCTTCTAGATGAGCTTTCACATCCACGATCTGTGGAACAAGCTGAACATTTATGCGAACGCCAACATCGAACCAATCGGTAGGCAACTTACACTTCCCCTACAAGGCTTCCTAAGGCGACCTCAGAACAACGAAATGGTAGCTTAACGCTCCTCCACGAGGAGACAACAATCTCGCAACTACCGCGAAATCCAGCGCGGCGAGGCGAATGCGGTCGAGACTGCTGAGTCCTTAACCTGCACTGGTAAAACTTCCGAAACAAAAACAGCGTAACACAGGCTCCCATGCGCCATAAGGTGCGGCGTAGGCACCGTGCAGCCTTACAACCTTACGATAAATCAACAACTGCCGAGTGAGCGGTCGACCGAAGAACACGATGAGCTGCCGATCGACCGACCGCGGTCGGCGCATCCACGAACTCGTACGCTGGTTAACTAAACTTGGGCCTAACACCCTCGTGACCCTTCCACAAGGCGGGACCACCACAACCAGACCCCACCACCAAACATGCCGCGGGTTGACGCGGCGTGGCCTCAACCCGACCCGTGGCGCGAAATACTATCTCGAAGGAACAATTTTACTAAACATGTTCACGAAAACCTAGCGGTCTTCTTAGCTCAACTACCCTCTTTCATTTCATACCACAGGGACCTATCCCAAACATAGCTCACGTGCACTATGCACTCAGATAAGGATCAAACATAACACTACACCTTTACTCGAGATGGCCACCTCTAAGGTGCATGCGTATAACACTCTAAGGCTCGCACCTTCTCTATCCCCAAAATCTTACTCGGTTAACCCACCATGATTTCTAATCACAACTACCACTTGCTATCGAACATAGCACTTAAGGTATACTCGCTTGAAAGTTACAGAAGGACCACTGCTGCTCGGCCTCTCCTGTCCTTGGTTAACGTCGATCTCACGTTTTCGGCTGCTTGTACATAAGCGTACAGGCCATGCTCAAGCGAAGAATTACTCTTGCTGACCTCTCTTAGGTAGTCATCAAGACTCGCGATACATCGGTATACTCTCGGTAGTCAAATCCATAGTTAATGTGAGGTTGTCTCTTTGCGATCCATATTCTCTGTTCGGTCGTGGGCGAAGGTTGAAATATCATGGCGCGATGGGAACTAGCGCGCCGTGCTAAACTCTGCTTGGGGCTAGTGGCGTGTGAGAACTCCCGAACGAAGCACTACCTAGGTAATGATTGGGCTGTGCCTCGCCCTCGAACTCTACTCGCGACTCCTCTGGTGCCTTGCCCTCTGGGCGGGTTGCCTACGCGGAGGCATAGCGATAAGGAAATAATTTGTCGGAGGGTCGACTTACAACACGACTCTAAGGCCGCGATCTGAGTGAGAAGAATAGAAACCAATCCTAAATACCACATAGCCTCACAATTATTGGTGTGGTGCACAACACAGATAATCAAGACTCTCTTGGATACGATGCGTAGACACTTTCAGAGATTAGCGCTCACGATACCACTTTTGTCACGACCCGATTAGGGCGTGGTAGTGCCTACCGGGCACCCTAGTGATACAACATCGAGTGTCAGTGAACATAAAGCGATACAAGACATATTATGAAATATGAAACAATAATCGAGAAAAACTTGCCTTTGGCGTATCATAAACAACAACTTTTTCAACATGAGCACTTTAATCCTTTTTACAAACCACGCCAGCGATACTACGGACCTCAAGAAATGATACGACAACAATGGCGGGACGGGGCCCCGCCATACCCAGAATGTAAACACCTACAACAACGAGGACTATACGGCTGATAAGCCTCGGAGACGGAGCTTTCCCATGCCGTTGTGACCCTAGAGCGAGGATCGATGGCGGTGTACCTTTACTGCGGCATGAGCGCAACCCGAAGGAGGTCGATCTGACAGTGCAGGTATGTGAAACTAAAAATCGTAAATGAAATCATAATAGTCTATAAAGCGGGAGCATGTATGATAACCAAACTACGATTCCTGATAATAGCGATCATGTCAAGTCGGGGACTCGCGCCTCAAGTCATCACTCAAATATAACAATGGGTCTCACGCCCGACATCAATCATGCGTGGAATACCTTACTCGCTTGCGGCGGTTATGATATAAAAGCACGAGGAACACATGAACACGGGTCCCACGTGCCATAATAACTGCGTGCGGGGTAAATGCGAAGGCATAGCCGACTACTACGCCCAGTACCAACAAGGTCATGAAGCGTATCATAAGATCTGTCTAGGCCGTCACATGATCAAGCGACCACTTGCGCGGTATCTAATGTGCGCGTCTAGCCACAGAACTCGCGACTCGCGAGGCCAATCGGATCGGCCGCGTGAGGTATAACCCGCGTCGGTAGCTACTCCCGGCGTCTGGACTCGCCGTCGCGTAGCCGCGAGGACGCGTGACCACGAGGCGCGTCTAACACGGAACTCCGCGATTCGCATAGGCCTCGGACGCGTAGAGGTAGTCTCGAATCATAGGTCCGTCGACCCGCTGAGTCTACCCGCGTGGGCGGCAACTTGGAATCATCTCGAGATGAGTGATGTATAATACTATCATAACGACTTATCGTTAAACAACATAAGCACAACAAAGGAAAAACCCCTTTACACAAACATCACAAGATACTAACACGTAGCATCTAGCATGTTTACTTATCAAATCAACAAGAAAGTATTACAAGGCTATCACAAACCAACACAATCAAGTTATACACACGGTACTTTCTACTATATGCTAACAAGTTCGGGTTTTATCCCAAGTACTTCATACATTAACTCTTTAAAAGATCGTTACTTTATAAAGTCACCTGATACGTAGTATATGAAAATAGAGTGATTATCTTTTGAAGTAAATCAAAACACTTCTCTTTGTAAAACTCAAGTAACACATTATTTTCCAAGCGTCGAGTTTGCCTAATTTCAAATGTTCATGTTTCTTATTTAGAAAGGTTTAAGTAGTTCATAGTCTTATTCATTTAAGAATATAATTCTCTTTTAAACTATCGAAACATAAGTCTTATATGTGAGTAGGATATTCTTGTTTACAACAATCTTATTCTGTGACCATGATCTAGGAAATATCATTTTGTCTCATCTTAGCTTACATGCGGATGGAAGTTTCTCTTGGTTTTAATAATACTTAATCTGTCAAAACATTTCCTTTTATTAGCATTTGCGTGGTTTGTCGATACACATTACGATTTTCAAAATCGAGTAAAACATTCTTAAGGCGTTATACCTAACTTTCCATAAAGCTAGTATAACTCTTAAGTTTTCAAAACAAATCAAGTATTACCTCTTCTTTCAAAATGAATCAAAAACCTTTTGAAATACTTCAGTTCTTTTATTAACACATAACAAGCTTGATTATAGTTCAAATCGATTACCACTTTAAAAACCACAAGTATTTTCTTACCAACGTAAAGTTATAACCAACTTCCCATAAAGCGGTTATAACACTTTATGTTTTAAACAATCAAATACATTTAGCACGTATGCGTCTACCGTACTACATAGTTCACACGTATCATCTTTGGAAGAGATAGGAAGAGGTTCACATACCTCGCGGCGAGTATCGACTAATAGCAAAGCGCTCAGTACTTCCATTGTCGGCTACTCCTTAAGCGAGTAGATCGCCACACGTAGTACTTGACCTATAAGGCCACAGGCGACATTAACATTTAGACCTTATCGCGAGAACATTCTCAGAAAATTGGCGCCTCCCCCATGGCGTAAATCTCCTCGCTAACGAGGTAGCTACCAAGCCAACCGAGGGTTACACATCTAACGACGGGTACAATCTACTCACGAAAAAGCTACACAAGCCTCATGTCTGATCTATGTAAAAGCGATTGATTCGATTCTTGAGCTTAAGTCCAAAGACATTGCGTAAGTATTATCGAGCTTAAGTCAAAAGACATTGCCGATAACTACGTTCGATTCTATATATAGTATACTTCAACTATATAATCTAACAACATGTAATTTCCAATTACAATAGGACAAGATATTTACCTCGATAAGCCCATAATTATCCAAGTATAAAGTCGATCTGGGCAATCGTTTAGCTCGACTCAGTGCGCTCCAACCCGCTCCAAACTACCCTTAGAAGTTCTAACCAACCTACATACTACTCAAACAAACCATGGAGATTTTCCTTAGGGTTTCGGTTTTGTGATTGGAAAGTATAATAGTATTTCGGGCTTTTAGTATAGGTATAACCTTAGAATACTACAAGGTATCTGGCTAAGGTAATTTGGGCATTATAACAATACTTTTGAGAGTATTTCTACACCACAAAGGGTATTATCAAAGCAACTAGGCTGGGGGTACACTCTCGGCTAGCACCACAGAGGGGGTGCTCTCGACCACAGGGGAGGGACGAGAACCATAAGGAAGGGAGGAGGATTCTAACACTTAGGAAATATTTAGGATGAAGAAGTTCATCAAAGGAGAGGGTATTTATAGCACAAGCCAAGGCCAACCAATGGCCAAGATCTAGCCAAGTGTATAGCAAGTGTAAGGCCAAGATTCACCCAAGTGCCCTAGACCTACTCGTAAAACCCTGCAAATATCTACCAAAAATATCTACCACTTGGCCTTGAAAGTCGTCAGTGCGCCACTTGCCCGCTGATGAGAGGGTGCCAAGTGCGCCCTCGTTGGTCCAAAATGTTAGTCTCTCGGAAAAATCCATAAAAATAAGAAAAGACATAGCGAATTTTCCCTCGCAAGTTATGTAAAGCGTTTAGTCGAAAAAGCGACTCTAGCAGGGTGTTGTGCACAAATGCCATTCGGCCCGAGCCACCTAGGCGGGGTGACACGTGTCACCCTCTATTGGCCCAAAATAAAACATCTTCGAAAATATCACAATGGCCAAAATCTCGAAAACAAAGTGGGCCCCACAAAACCGTAAATTTCTCCGTGGGCCCAGCGTGACCATTTCCAAAAATAAAATTCCATAATTCTCTAATATTCGGGAAGTCCGAATACCAAATCGGGAATCCAATTCCCGTTAACGAACCTTTTCCTTCACAAAACCGGAAACTTTTAGTGGAAAAATCACCTCTTTCTTCCTTTCCAATCTTTACATGCGTATTCTCGTGCGTGCGTCCTCGCATACATACCGGGAACTACGAGGGTATAACGAAGGAAGTATATTTTAGACCGGTGAGAAGTGTTTTGTGGTGATGATAGAGGTGTTTCCTCATGGACTTAGATAGAAGTATGTGCGCGGGTGTTTCTGTGGCCAGGTGTGGCAGGATTGTTTTCGTGAGTATAGCAGTGAAGACTATACTGGCGCGCGTTTGTCTTGAGATTTGGAAGGAACATTCGGGACGAATGTTTCTAAGGAGGGGAGAATGTTATACCCCGTATTTCCAGAGTATGTACGTGAGGACGTACGTAGAAAATTTGAACTTGAGAATAAGGCTTGGCCGAATTAATTTTGTGCACAACACCCGGTTAGAGTCGTTTTTAAAGCGTTTTCCACGACTTTCGTAGGGAATTTCGGCTATGTCGTTTATAATTTTTGCGGATTTTTCCGAGACGAAACATTTTTATAACGAGAGGCGACACTTGTCACCTCCCATTGGTGCGTTGGGCGGTAAAAGAGGTGGACGAATTGGCCATTGTTGGTCAAGGGGTTGGTAGGATATTTTTGTGGTAGATGGATAAGGTGCACTTGGCAAGATCTTGGCCCTACACTTGCCTTGCACTTGGCAAGATCTTGGCCATTGGTTGGCCTTTGCTAGGCCTATAAATACCAGCCCTTTGGAAGACTTATTCATCCTAAAATGTTCTAAGTCTTAGAAATCCTCCCTCCCCTCTTGTTGACTCTCGTCCAGAGCCCCTCTCCCCTTTGAAAGGCCCCTTGTCAGAGCCTTCTTCCCCTCCTTGTAGTGTGGCCGTGGGGTACCCACTAGCCTAGTTGTCTCATATAATACACCCTCTCTTGGTAGAAATACTCTCACAAGTATTGTTATAATGCCCAAATTAACTTAGCCTTAGACCTTGTAGTATTATAAGGTTATACCTATAAGAAACGCCCAGAGATACTATTATACTTCCCGTCAGTCACCAAACCGAAACCCTAGGAAATCTCCATAGTCAGTTGGAGTATTGTGTAAGTTGGTTAGAACTTCTAAGGGTGGTTTAGAAGCGGGTTGGGCGCTCGAGTTGGAGCTAAGCGATTGCCGGGATCGACATTATAACTTGGATAATTATGGGCTTATCGAGGTAAATATCTTGTCCTCTATTGTAATTGGAAATTACATATTGTTAGAATATATAGTTGAAGTATCTGTATATAGAATCGAGCGTAGTTATCGGCAATGTCTTTTGACTTAAGCTGAATAATACTTACTGCAATGTCTTGCGACTTAAGCACGAATTTAAAGAAGAATCTTGTTGTAATTACATAGACATGTATTCAGATGAGACTTGTGTAGTTGTACCATGGAGTAGAATTGTACCGTTAGGGTTAGGCGTATAACCCACGGTTGGCTTGGTGGCGGCCTCGATAGAGGAGGAGATTTCTGTTGTTGCGGGGAGTCTTTAATTTTGTAGAATGTTCTACGATGAGATCTAAATGTTAATAAGCGCCTTGTGGCCTTATAGGTTGAAGTACTACGTGTGGCGCGATCTACTTGGCTTAAGGAGTAGCCGTTTGGAAGTACTTGAGCGTTTTGCTATTAGTCGATACTCGTCGCGAGGTATGTGAACCTCTTCCTATCTCTTCTAGCATGATATGTGTGAACTATGTAGTACGGTAGGCGATACATGTGCTAAATGTATTTGATTGGTGTAAAACATAAAGTGTTATAACGGCTTTATGGGAAGTTGGTTATATGACTTTATGTTGGTAAGAAAAATACATGTGGTTTTTAAAAGGTAACGATTAGAACTATAAGCGGCTTGTTATGTGTTAATAAAGAACTTGAAGTATTTCAAAAGATTTTTGAATCATTTTGAAAGAAGAAGTAATATTTGGTTTTGAAAACTTAAGAGTTATACTAGCTTTATGGGAAGTTAGGTATAACGGCTTAAAAATGTTTCTTGATTTGAAATCGGAATGTGTATCGACAAACCAACTGCGTTAATAAAAAGGAAATGTTTTGAATAATTAAGTATTATTAAAACGAGAAACTTCCATCTGCATAGAAGCTAAGATGAGACAAAATGATATTTCTAGATCATGGCTTTGTAATAAGATTTATATAAACAAGAATATCCTACTCACATATAAGGCTTATGTTTCTCGGATGGCTTAAAAGAGAATGATATTCTTAAGTGATTA
Organism: Przewalskia tangutica; assembly: GCA_029844215.1. Lineage (NCBI taxonomy): Eukaryota > Viridiplantae > Streptophyta > Magnoliopsida > Solanales > Solanaceae > Przewalskia > Przewalskia tangutica. Next base: position 57,220,723 of record CM056720.1, read on the forward strand.
ATACTATGAACTCTAAACCTTTCTAAACCGAAAACTTGAACATTGGAAATTAGGCAAACTTGAACATTGGAAAAGAATGTTGCTACTTGATTTTACAAAGAGAAGTAATTGATTTACTTTAAAAGATAGTCACTCTATTTTTATACTACGTATTGTGTGACTTTTGTGAAGTAACGTATCTTTTAAAGAGTTAATGTATGAAGTACTTTGGGGATAAAACCCGATCTTGTTAATCATATAGTAGGAAGTACCTTGTGTGAACAACTTGATTGTATTGGTTTGTGATAGCCTTGTAATACTTTCTTGTTGCTTTGATAAGTAAGCGTGTTAGGATGCTACGTGTGTTAGTATCTTGTGATGTTTGTGTAAAGGGGTTTCCTTGATTGTGCTTATTAACTATCGATCGTTATGATAGTATTGTGGCATTCATCTCTTGAGATGATTCCGGGGGTTAAGATTCCCTCCGATGCGGCGTAGACTCAGGCGGGTCGATGGACCTATGATTCTAGAATACATCATGCAGTCCCGGCCTATGCGGAGCTACTGAGAGTTCGGTGTTAGTGTCGTCCTTTATGGGCATGCGGTCCTTGTGGCCATGCGGACTCGGAAGTCGGGGCGATGCGGGAGTAGCTACCACCGATGCGGGAATGCCTCATGCGGGCGAAGAGATTGGCCTACGCGGAGTGCGGAAGTTCGAGGACTAGACGCACATTAGATCTGCGCAAGTGGCGGCTTTGATCATGTGACGATCTGCAGACAGATCTTATAATCTGATTCATGACCTTGTTGGTACTGCGTAGGTGTTAGTAGTCGGCTATGCCTTCGTACTTACCGTCACGGTGTTATTATGGCACAGTGGGACTCGGTGTTCATGTGTGTTCTTGGTGCTTTTATATCATAAACTGCCGGCAGTGAGGAATGTGTCCCACGGGCACGATTGATGTTGTGGGCGTGAGACCCACTGTTATGTTCTTTTGTGATGACTTGAGGGCGTGAGTCCCTGACTTGATATGACTGCTTAGTTATTGTAAAACTGTAGTTTGGTTATCATACATGTCTCCTGCTTTGTATAGACTACTATGATTTCATTTACAGTATTTATTTTCAGTTTCACATACTGCACTGTTATCGACCTCCTTGAGTGCGTTCATGCCGCAGGTAAAGGTACACCAGTCGTTGATCCTCGCTCTTAGGGTCACAGTTCAGCTTTTGGGAAGCTCCGTTTCTCCGGAGGCTTATCTTGGTATAGTCCCCTGTTGTTGTAAGTGCTTACATTCAGGGGTATGACGGGGCCCTGTCCCGTCGTTGTTGTCGTATCATTTCTTAGAGGTCTGTAATCTTTGTTGTGGCGGGGTTTGTAAAAAGGATTAAACTGTTCTTTTGTAAAAGTGGTTATTTATATATGCCGAAAGGCAAGCGTTCCTCAGATTTCTGTTTTGTACTTCACTTGTTTCATGTATGTGTTTTATGTTCCGCTGATTACTCTGATGTTGTGTCACTAGGGTGCCCGGGGTAAGGCACCAGTCACGGGCCCGGGTTTGGGTCGTGACATTATAGGAAAGCCAAAGGCCAACCAATGGCCAAGATCAAGCCATGTTCAAGGCAAGTGTATGGACTTGATCAAGCCAAGTACACCCTAACCCTACTCCACAAAACATTGCACCAAACAAGCCACAAAACAAGGCACAAAACAAGGCGAAACAAGGAACCAATTGTGCGAGGCCAAGCGTCCCTCTTGGGCGCCCAAATCGTCCAAAGCACCCACTTGCTTCCAATGTGAGGTGACACATATCACCCTCCGTTGGTCCAAAATGTTTCGTCTCTCGGAAAAATCCGCAAAAATACAAAGCGACATAGCCGGAATTTTCCTCGCAAGTTCTGAAAGCGTTTTTAAAACGACTCTAGCAGGGTGTTGTGCACAAATGTCATTCGGCAAGCCACCTAGGCGGGGTGACACGTGTCACCCTCTAATGGCCCTCATAAACGCGTCTTCGAAAAATATCCACAATGGCCAAAATCTAGAAAACAAAGTGGGCCCAAAACAGTAAATTTCTCCGTGGGCCCACGTGACCATTTCAAAATAAAATCTCAAAATTCTAATATAATCTATGAAGTCCAAATACCAAATCAGAATTCCCATTAACGAACCTTTTCTTCACAAATAACCTAGGAAACTTTTAGTCAAAACTCACGTCTTTCTTTCTTTCCAAAATTTTTTCGCCGTGCTCTCGTGCACGTCCTCGCATACATACCACGAGAATACGGGGTATAACATTCTCCTCTTCCTTAGAAACATTCGTCGAATGTTCCTTCTCAAGACGGATATCGATGAAGTTCTTCAACAAGTTGCCAACGCCCACCGCCACAAAAATAACACACGTCCTCTTCCTTCCTTACTCGTCGTGCCCTTCTCGAACACTTGAACTCTCCCAAGACGTACCATACTTCAGTCATTACTTAGTTCCCAAAAATCTGCGGAGTCACTACCTCAAACTTGGTCATCTTACTAACCTCAAACTTCCTTAAGGCCATTCCGGCCTTCGAACCGCTCTGGTCGACGCGTCCACGAACTCATACGATGATCATACAAACTTGGGCCTAGCATCCTCGTGACCCTACCACCTGGCGGGACCACCCAGAACGACCCACCTTAATCCGACTACGGGTTGACCCGTATCACGTCCTCAACCCGACCACAATCGCGTAAGCCCTCGTTCCCGACACGGAACAATCCTTTGAATCACATCGAAAGCTACCACTTCCATCTCACACTACCCATGGACTTATCACACAAATAAAACCCACGTATACTCATTACTCGATAAAGGTCAAACATAAAACGAATCTTTTACTCAAGACGACCTTACCTCTAAGGTCTCGATCATGATCCAGGGTTCACACTTACCATGCCCCCATACTTACCCTTCTACAATAACCGGTGTCTAAATCACATTTAGCACAAAGCTATCCGAACATAACACTTAACACATCATTAACATCAATACATACAAGTATCTAAAGGGTTAAGGATATACACAAACTAGGCGGTTCAAGGATCGCTAAAGCGAACTTCCACGCGACCTCTACCGTGGCCCGCAATTGCTCTAGTAGTCTGTGCTATCCTACCAGCGCTACCTGTCGGACGGTCTCGTCATATGGCCTGTTGGCCGCAAGAATAACAAGCTCCTTGGTACTACGACACTCCCGAAATGCGGTCTGACATCGACCACCGAGGTAGGGTGATCGCATCGCCGCCCTACTCCCCGGAACATCTGAAACACAGGAGCCACGACCGCTCTGAATATCCCAAGGGTCCCGGCTGCGGAGGACCACTCTGCAATGGCGGAGGTACATAACTAATCTGCTTTGAGGCGGTCCGCCTCGAAGTCGCCAAAATATCCTGGCCGTCTTGGCATAACCTGTAAGCGTCCACTGCGTCGATCTGCGCCTCGCACCCAGTGCATGAGCACGATGCGGGCAATGTCCATGCCCGGTGAAGAAACACCGCACAAGACTCGGCCATATAATCATCTAGCGGTGGCGTAGCGATGCACCTATCCTCCATACAGGATATATCGAGCCAAAGAATCGAACTTCGACATTGTACTCGACGGCGGTCGCCTCTGTCAAGAATAAAAATTTGTCGGCCCGTGCCCTCATCTGCGGAGGCAAGAAGTGCGTGAGAAAAAGCCCGAAAACTCATCCCATACTGCTGGAGTGCATGCTCTCCCGGGAAAGCTCGCGAATCAAACCAATCATTGCGGTATCGCGCGACGCGATCGAAGCGTCACGACTCGGTCTCGAAGCCTTGATCACCCGTGATCCTTTGGCCCGACGGATGAACTCCTGCGGATCATCCTCAGGCCTCGACCCGTAAAACTCTGGCGGGCTACAACTCAGAAAGTCCCGAAGCCTCAAACTATTCGCTCTCGGTGCACCAGGTCTTGAACCGAATCGCGTCGGCTGTCCTCATATCAGCCTGACCCGCCAATAATCGGGCCATCTCGTGACCCGTCTCCCTGCTCGGTGTGGGGTGGAGGCTCGTCTTGTAGTCTCATCGCCCACGGTGCGCGCTCTAAACCTCTTGGTCTTTGGCGGCGTCGCGAAACTCGCCGTCGGGCTCTTTGCCTCAGTCTTGGCCGCTGCGCCTCGTACTCTCTGTATCCCACTAGCAGCTCCTCGGCTGCCTTGCCTCTTCGGCCTTTGGTCGCTACATGAGGCATAATGGTAAAATGAAACACATCGGAGGGTCCAACTTACAACTCGACTCTAAGGCACGATCTCGGAATGAGAAGAATAGAAACCAATCCTACATGTCCTATAGCCTCGATTATAGATGTGGTGCACAACACACCGATAATCAAGACTACTACTAGACACGGTCAGACACTTTCCGAGGACTAAGCGCTCGATACCACTTTGTCACACCCAAATTGGGCCCGTAGTGCCTTACCGGGCACCCTAGTGATACAACATCGAGAAAAACCGCGAAATAAAAACTTAGACATGCAACAATAGATATAATAATAAACAGCAACCAAAGCAGTTTGCCTTAAGATATACATAAAACACGAGCAGTTTAATCCTTTTACAACCACGCCTACAACAGGACTGCACTTAAGATTTACAACGACTATGACGGACGGGGCCCGCCATACCACGAATGTACAAGAACCTACAACTCAGGGAACACATGCAAAAGATAAGCCTCGGAGAAACGGAGCTTCCCAAAACGCTGGCGAGATCACAGAGCGAGGATCCACGGCCGATGTACCTCTACTGCGGCATGACGCGGCCCGAAGGAGGTCGATAACAGTACCAAGTATGTGAAATCAGAAATCTGCGGTTAAATCATAATCTATATAAAGCGGGGAGACATGTATGATAACCAAAATACGATGCAACATAAGCGATCAAGTCGTGGACTCACGCCTCAAAGTCACCACTCAAATATAACTATGGGTCTCGCCCGCCACATCCATCATGTTCGCATCATGGCCACATGCCGGAATCTTGCGCGGTGTAGACATGTCCATGATGCAACAATAATAACAAGGCCGCATGGCCACGTACCGAATCGCATCGGTGTAGACATGCCCACGTAACCTCAATAACAATATACTTGGGTGGTCAACCACGCGTAGCCACGCATGTTATACCGTGTATTTCCGGTATATGCGTGGGGCGTCGTGAAAATTTGAACTTGAGAATTAGGCTTGGCGAAATTTATTTGTTCACAACACCCGATTAAAGTCGTTTTTCGACGAACGCGTTTCCACGACTTTCGTAGGGAAAATTCGGCTATGTCATTTTTATTTTTGCGGATTTTTCCGAGAGGCGAAACATTTTGGACCAACAAGAGGCGCCACTGCACCCTCTCATTGTGGCGGTAGAGTGGACGAAATGGTGACTATTTTGTCAAGTAGTTGGTAGGATATTTTGTGTGTAGTTGGTTAAGGTGCACTTGGCAAGATCTTGGCCCTACACTTGCCTTGCACTTGGCAAGATCTTGGCCATTGGTTGGCCTTTGCTAGACATAAATACCCCCTTTGAAGACTAATTCATCCACAAATTGCCTAAGTCTTGAAAGCTTCTTCCTCCCCTTAGTGTAGTGTCTTGGCGAGAGCCCTCTCCCCCCTTGGCCGAGAGTTCCCCACTGTGGGGTAGGCCGGCGGGTAGCCACCTCCTCGGGGTGCTAGCCAGTAGGGTACCGTGTCACACCCCGAAAATCGGGCCGTGTTGGTGCTTCATCGTGACGCCCGCAACGGGCGTCCACCGTGCCTTACCCGGGCACCCAGTGATACATACATCGAGAAAATCAGCGGAACATAAAACATGAGTCATTAAACAAGAGATATAGTAAATAAACAGGCACCAAGGCGATTTGCCTTGGTATATACATAAAACACGAGCAGTTTAATCCTTTTACAACCCCGCCACAGCATTACTGCACTCTAAGATATACAACAACTATGGCGGACAGGGCGCCATACCAATGTACAAGAACCTACAACTCGGGAAACATACGAAAGATAAGCCTCAGAAGGAAGCAGACTTTCGGCACAAGTGAGATCCTAAGGCGGGGATCCACGGCCGATGTACTCTACTGCGGCATGAACGCGGCCCCGAAGGAGGTCGATAACTGGCCAAGTATGTGAAATCAGAATATCTGCGATTAAATCATAACGATCTATATAAAGCGAGGAGACATGTATGATAACCAAAATCTGACGCAACATAAAAGCGATCAAGTCGGGGACTCACGCCTCAAAGTCACCACTCAAATATAACTATGGGTCTCACGCCGCGCATCCATCCATCATGTTCGCATCATGGCCACGTGCCGGAATCTTGCATCGGTGTAGACATGTCCATGATGCAACAATATAACAAGGCCGTATGGCCGTACCCGAATCTTGCGCCGGTGTAGGCATGCCCATGTAACCTCAATAACAATATCGGTGGTCAACACCGCCGCGTGGCCACATGCCCCGAATCTTTGCGTCGGTGTAGACACGTCCATGTTGCAATAACCATATATCGGGTAATCAACCCGACGCGTGGCCGCGTGCCACGAATCTGCGTCGGTGTAGGCATGTCCATGTGACATCAACAACAAGACGGTAATCAAAATGGAAACATACCCGTGGAATTCTCCATCACCGCCAAAGACGTCCAAGTAAGTTCTCGATAAGTCAATCGCCTGCCGAGACGCGGTAACGAGAAATACCACACCTGACAACCAAGGCTATCATCACAAGCATAGGCAAGTTTCACAACAACAAGCATAGGCAAGTTTCACAACAACAAGCATAGGCAAGTTTCACAACAACAAGCATAGGCAAGTCTCACACAACTCAAAGTACTTTCATTTTATGCCAAAGTCTGGGTTTGTAACCCCAAAGTACTACATACGTTAAGTTCTTTTAACAGATCCATTACTTTTATAAAAGTCACCCGATACGTAGCCTTAGAATGACCAACCCACATTCCTTTCCAAAATCAAGTAACAACATTCTTTTCCTAAGTTCGGTTTGCCTAGTTTCAATTACTCAAGCTTCTCATTTTCAAATGGTTTCATAGTTCCCAAACTTAATCACTTGATTCCTTTTAGAACAATTGAGTAATATATGTCTCACGCGAGAGTAGGTTATTCTTGTTTACAACATTCTTATTACAAAGACCATGATCTAGAAAATGTAATATCATTTTGTCTCATCTTAGTTTCTATGCGGATGGAGGTTTCTACTGGTTTTAATACGATACATCATTATTCAATACATTTTCCTTTATTAACGCCGCAGTGGTCCTGCCGATACACATTCGATTTCAAATCAAGAAACATTATCCCTTTAAATAAAACCAAGTACTCATTACTCACGAATGAGGTTTCACACAAACATTCACTTTAAAACAAATAAGTTAAGTCTCTTATCTTATAAGATCAAGTCTCTTAACTTCTAACATCAGTAAACCATTCTTAAGCCGTTATACCTAACTTCCCATAAAGCTAGTATAACTCTTAAGTTTTCAAAACACAATACTACACTTCGTTCAAAACGATTCATAAATCTTTTGAAATACTTCAAGTTTTATTATAACGCCCCAAGCCAGTTATAAATCAAATCAGTTATCTTTAAAAAAACCACAACCCATTTTCTTACCTACATAAAGCTGTTATAACCAACTTTCCATAAAGCCGTTATAACACTTTATGTTTTACGATAATCAAATATAATTAACACATGTACGTCTACCGTACTACATAGTTCACACATATCATGCTAGAAGAGATAGGAAGAGGTTCACATACCTCGCGACGGTTGTCGACTAATAGCAAAACGCTCCAAGTACCTCAACCCGTCGGCTACTCCTTAGTCCAGAAGATTACGTCACACGTAGCACTTCAACCTATAAGGCCACAAGGCGCTTATTAACATTTAGATCTCATCGTAGAACATTCTACCGAAAATTCGGCAGCACCTCCCCCCCCCCCCGCAACAGCGTAAATCTCCTCCTCTATCGAGGCCGGCTACCAAGCCAACCAGGGGGGGGTTATACATCTAACCCTAACGGGTACAATTCTACTCCACGGTACTACTACACAAGTCTACTGTAATACAACCCTATGTAATTACAGTTCAGTTCAGTTCAGTTCTTCAGGCTTAAGTCGCAAGACATTGCCGTAAGTATTATTCAGGCTTAAGTCGCAAGACATTGCCGATAACTACGTTCAGTACTATATATAGTATACAACAACTATATATTCAACACTTATGTAATTTCCAATTACAATAGAGGGACAAGATAATTACCTCGATAAGCCCAAAATTATCCTAGTTTAAAGTCGCTCCTGAGCAAGGTTTAGCTCCAACTCCGTGCGCTCCAACCCGCTCCAAACTACCCTTAGAAGTTCTAACCAACTTCTACTTACAACTTCAACAACGGGTGAAGATTTCCTTAGGGTTTCGTTTAGTGACTGAGGGAAAGTATAACGGTATTTTCTGGGCTTGTATAAGTGTAACCTTGGGAATACTACAAGGTATTTGGGCCAAGGTATTTGGACATTATAACAATACTAGGGGAGTATTTCTATACCACAAAGGGGGTATTTATACAAGACAACTAGGCTAGTGGGTACCTCGGCCAAAGCTTCACAAAAGGGGAGTGCTCTCGCCACAAGGCCTCACGAAAAGGGGGAGGAGGGGAAGCTCTCGCTAGCACAACAAGAAGGAGGAGAGGGTTTCAAGACTTGGAAGTTTTGGAATGGATGAAGTCTTCACACTTGGGGTATTTATAGCAAAACCAAAAGCCAACCAATGGCCAAGATCAAGCCATGTGCAAGGCAAGTGTAAGGCCAAGATCAAGCCAAGTGCACCTAACCCTACTCCACAAAACACTCCACAAACACTCCACAAAACAAGGCCAAAACAAGGCACAATTCAGGGACCAATCGGCCAAGGCCAACCGATCCTCTTGACGCCTAATCGTCCAAGTCCTCCACTTGCTAATAATGTGGGGTGACACATGTCACCCTCCCGTTGGTCCAAAATGTTCGTCTCTCGGAAAATCCGCAAAAATTATAAATGACATAGCCGGAATTTTCTACGAAAGTCAGGAAACGCTTCGTCGTAAAAACGACTCTAATCGGCACTTGTGCCCAAAATTTCGAAACATGCCTAACTTAAGGCTCAAAATGCGTACGTACGTCCACACGTACATACTCTGGAAATACGGGGTATAACACTTACCCCGGGCACCCTAGCGATACAACATCAGAGAAAACCAGCGGAAATAAAAACTTTAAACATGAAATGAGAGACATGATAAATAAACAGGCCAACCAAAAAGTTGCCTTCAAGATATACATAAACCCGAACAGCTTTAATCCTTTTACAACCTCGCCACAACAGCTTCTGCACTTAAGATTTACAACAACTATGACGGACAGGGCCCCGCCATACCCACAATGTACAAGAACCTACAACTCAGTGGAACACATACCAAAAGATAAGCCTCGGAGAAACGGAGCTTCCCAACACGAATGTGATCCTATAAGCGGGATCGATCGATGTACCTTTTACTCGCGGATTTAACGCACTCGGGCGAGGTCAAGACAACAGTACTAAGTATGTGAAATCAGAATATCAGAAATGAAATCATAATAGTCTATATAAGCAGAGACATGTATGGCGACACTAACTACAAGACATAACATATAACCGCTATATCAAGTCGTGGACTCACGCTCCAAATTATCACTCGTGCAGTGGAATTTCTTCCTCATCGCTAGCTTTATGATATAACAATACCAAGGAGTATACATGAACACGTGTCCCACGTGTCATAAAAACCGTGACAGACAAGTACAACTACCGGATCCGACCGTGCTAATAATACAATGCAACCACAAACACGGTCGACACGGCAAGTCGAGCCGATCACCGGATACCAAGGCCGGCCACGAGTAGACCGGGCAAGTCTGGTGACCACTGGGACCGGTCAGATCACGAGACTTCACTACACCGAACGGGCAAGTGCGAGGGTGACTACCGATACCAAGGCCGAATCACCAGACGGGCAAGTACGAGAGCCGACCACCGTACCAAGGCCGAACAAGTAGAAACCTCAACTACCAACCGGCCTCTATCGAGACGCCGGTAACACGTAAAACACCACACTTGCACAACAAAGGCTATCATCACAAGCATAGGCAAGTTTCACATCACTCAAAGTACCTTCATTTTATGCCAAAGTCGGGTTTTAACTCCTAAAGTACTACGACGTTAAATTCTTTAAAAGAGATCCATTACTTTTATCAAAGTCACCCGATACCGTAGTATTAGAATGACCAACCCACATTCCTTTTCAAAATCAAGTAACAACATTCTTTCCTAAGTTCCGCTTTGCCTAGTTTCAATTACTCAAGCTTCTCATTTTCAAATGGTTTCATAGTTCATAAACTTAATCACTTGATTTCTTTTAGAACAATAGAGTAATATATCTCTTACGTGAGAGAAGCTTATTCTTGTTTACAACATTCTTATTACAGCAGACATGATCTAGAAAATGTAATATCATTTAGTCTCATCTTAGTTTCTATGCAGATTGAGGTTTCTACTGGTTTTAATACAATTCATCATTATTCAATACATTTTCCTTTATTATCGCTGCAGTGGTGCTGTCGATACACATTACGATTCAAATCAAGAAACATTATCCTTTAAATAAAACCAAGTACTCATTACTCACGAATGAGGTTTCACACAAACATTCACATTTAAAACAAATAAGTTAAGTCTCTTATCTTATAAGATCAAGTCTCTTAACTTCTAACATCAGTAAACCATTTTCTTTACCTCTCTTAAGACATTATACCTAACTCCCATCAAGCTAGTATAACTCTTTTTAAAACCTTTAAAACCAAGTGTTACTCTCCCTTCAAAACGATTTAGAAATCTTTTGAAATACATCCAGTTCTTTATTATAACAAGCCAGTTATAATTCACATCAGTTACCTTTTAAAACCACAAAGTATCTTCTACCTACATAAAGTCGTTATAACCAACTTCCCATAAAGCCGTTATAACACTTTATGTTTTAAAACAATCAAACACAAATAACACACGTACGCTCACCGCATTACATAGTTCACACATATCATGCTGGAAGAGATAGGAAGAGGTTCACATACCTCGCGACGATTATCGACTAATAGCAAAACGCCCGAGTACCTTCAAACCGCGGCTACTCCTTAGTCCGTAAGATTACGTCACCCGTAGCACTTCAACCTATAAGGCCAAAAGGCGCTTATTAAAATCTAGATCTTAACGTAGAACATTCTACATAAAATTCGGCAGCACCTCCCCCCCCCCCCCGCAACCGCGTAAATCTCCTCCTCTATCGAGGTCGGCTACCAAGCCAACCAGGGGGGGGTTATACATCTTACGACGGGTATAATTCTACTATACTGAATACTACATAAGTCTACTGTAATACACCCTATGTAATTCTGATTGGGCCGATTCTTTATTCTTCAGCTTAAGTCAAGAGACATTGCCAACAACTACGTTCGCCTATATATAGTATACTTCAACTATATATTTTAATGCATATGTAATTTCCAATTACAATAAGGTCAAGAATATTTACCTCGATAAGCCCAAAATTATCCGAGTTTAAAGTCGATCCTTAGCAATGTTTCGCTCCTACTCCGGGTGCTCCAACCCGCTCCAAACAACCCTTAGAAGTTCTAACCAACTTCTCTTAAGTACTTCAACAACGGGTGAAGATTTCCTTAGGGTTTCGTTTTTGTGGTTATAGGAAGTATAATCGTATTTTCTGGGCTTTTGTATAAGTGTAACCTTGGGAATACTACACGGTATTTGGGCCAAGGTATTTGGACATTACAACAATACTTTGGAGAGTATTTCTATACCACAAGGGGGTATTTATACGAGACAACTAGGCTAGGGGTACCCAGCCACACCACAAAGGGAGAGGAGGCTCTCGCCACAAAGGCCTATCTAGGGAGGGGCTCTTGGACGAGAGTCAAACAAGAGGGGAGGGGAAGGATAGCAAGACTTGGAACATATTTGGAATGGATGAAGTCTTCACACTTAGGGGGGTATTTATAGCAAAACCAAAAGCCAACCAATGGCCAAGATCAAGCCATGTGCAAGGCAAGTGTAAGGCCAAGATCAAGCCAAGTGCACCCTAACCCTACTCCACAAAACACTCCACAAAACAAGCCACAAAACAAGGCACAAAAGAGGGAGCCAATCGGCCAAGGCCAACCAAGGCCTCTTGGACGCCCAAATCGTCCAAGCCCCCACTTGCTTCCAATGTGAGGGTGACACATGTCACCCTCCCGTTGGTCCAAACGCTTGCCTCTCGGAAAAATCCGCAAAAAATATAAATGACATAGCCGGAATTTTCCCTACGAAAGCTGTGGAAACGTTTCGTCGAAAAACGACTCTCTACGGGGGGTGTGCACAAAATTTCGAAACATGCCTAACTTAAGGCTCAAAATTCGTACGCACGTCCACATGTACCTACCGAAATACGGGTATAACATTCTTCCTCTTAGAAACATTCGTCCCGAATGTTCCTTCAAGGTCTCAAACAAACAGCGCCAAGATAGTCTTCACCGCTATACGCATTTAAAAACAACCATGCCACACCGCCACAAAACACACGCTCACTTCTCCCTTTCTCGTAGTACTCGCCACGAACACCGAACTCGTTCTAGTATCCGCACCACACTTCGCCAACGCACGTTCCCAACCCTGGAGTCACTACCTCCAAACTTGGTCATCTCGCTAACCTCGATTTCCCTAAGGCCATTCCCGCCTTCACGAATCGATTCGATCGAACGTATCCACGAACTCATACGATGGTCATCTAAACTTGGGCCTAGCACCTCGTGACTCGCCACCGGGCGGGACCACCTGAGCTGACCCTACCGAACAGGACGCGGGTTGGCCCGCAACATGGCCCCAACCCGACCCACTGTCGCGCCAACTCTTGCTCCTCGACACGGAACAATCTTACCTATTCAAGCCATGAAAGCTACCACTTCCATCCCACATTACCCATGGACTTATCACACAATTATAACCCACGTACACTACGCATTCTGATAAAGGTCAAACATAAAAATAAATCTTTTACTCAAGACGACCTTACCTGTAAGGTCTCAACATAAAATGTCCTAAAGTTCACACTTTCCATGCCCCCAGGCTTACCCTTTTTCATCAACCATGCTCCTAAATTACCTTTTAGCACAAAGCTATCCGAACATAACACTAAACACATCATCAACATCAATACAATATAAGTCTCTAGAGGGTTAAGGATATACCTGAAAATAGGCGGTTCAAAGGACCGCTAAAACTGGGAACTCCCACCGCGACCTCTACCGGGGCCTTCCGGTGTACGAACATCCTGCCTGGCTACGGAAGGTGAAGAACCCGCAACTGCTCTAGTAGTCCATGCTATCCTACCAAGCTACACGGTCGGACGCCTTCTGCCGATGGCCTGTTGGCCGCAAAAATAACAATCTCCCGAGTTAGTACGACACTCTCCCTTATGGAGCTTTCCACAACAGCCACACTGAGACAAGGGCAACCTCATCCGGCGAGCACTCGCTCTCGAAAATCTGAAACAGGGAGCCCACCGCCTCGAATATCCCGGCGTCCCGAAAGCCGTGAGTACCACTGCATCGGGCGGAGGTACATAACTAGTTCGGCCTGAGACGGTCCGCTCGAAAGTCACCAAAGGACCTCGCTGCTCGCCCTCTTCACGACCTTGGTCATTCCGTCGATTTATCCGCCTCACATCCAAGTGTATACGCCGCACGCGGCGATGTCCATGCCGGTGAAGAGCTACACCAACAACTCTGCAAGGCAATCATCGAGCCTCAGAACATATCGGTGCACTCGATCCTCCATACTAGCTACTAACGCGGGACGCATCGCCAATGAGTCGAACTCCACATTGTACTCCGAACCGCACGCCTGCTCGCCAGAACACCAAAAATCTTTACCGAGCCCTCCTCATCCGGGAGGCAAGAAATGTGCAAGAAAGGCCTCGAGAACTGCTCCATACCGCTGGAAGTGCATGCTCTCCCCGACAGCCCCAAGAATCAAACCCGATCATTGCGGTATCACGCAATGATGTGAACCTGTGGCCACCGACTCGATCTCCGATGCCTTGATCACTCTCATGATCCACAGAATCGCTTCGGATGAACTCCTGGATCATCCTCGTGCCTCGACCCATAAAACTCGCGGCCTACAACTCGAAAATCCCGTAGCCTCGAACTATCTCGATCTAGGTGAACCATCGGTGCATCGAACCGCCTGCCCAGCCTATCCTCAAGTCCGCCACAACCCCGCCATTAATCGCCCACCTTTGTAACTCATCTCCTCGCCTGCATCGCGGGATGGAGGCTCGTATCGTGGTCTTCGCCGCTTTACTCGCAGCCTCCTCACGCTTTGCCTTCGGGGCCCGGTTGCCACGCGAGGCATAATTGGTAAAACGAAGTATGTCGGAGGGTCCAATCTTATCACACGCCTCTAAGGCACGATCTCGTAATGAGAAGAAATGGAAACCAATCCTAAATGTCCTATAGCCTCTCGATTATAGATGTGGTGCACAACACACCGATAATCAAGACTCTACTAGACACGGTCTGCAGACACTTTCCGAGGATTAACTGCTCTGATACCACTATGTCACACCCCGAAAATCGGGCCCGTGACTGGTGCCTTACCCCGGGCACCCTAGCGATACAACATCAGAGAAAACCAGCGGAAATAAAAACTTTAAACATGAAATGAGAGACATGATAAATAAACAGGCCAACCAAAACAGTTGCCTTCAGTATATACATAAAACCCGAACAGTTTAATCCTTTTACAACCTTGCCACAACAGTTCATGCACTTAAGATTTACAACAACTATGACGGGACAGGGCCCCGCCATACCCCTGAATGTACAAGAACCTACAACTCAGGGAACACATACCAAAAGATAAGCCTCCGGAGAAACGGAGCTTCCCAACACGCTGAATGTGATCCTATAAGCGGGGATCGACAGTCGATGTACCTTTTACTCGCAGATTTAACGCAGCCTCCGGGCGAGGTCAGACAACAGTACTAAGTATGTGAAATCAGAATATCGTAAATGAAATCATAATAGTCTATATAAGCAGGAGACATGTATGACGACCAACTACAGTACATAACATATAACCAGTTACATCAAGTCAGGGACTCACGCCCTCCAAATTATCACTGTGCTGGAATTTCTTCCTCACCGCTAGCTTTATGATATAACAATACCAAGGAGTATACATGAACACCAGGTCCCACCTGTGTCATAAAAACCGTACAGGACAAGTACAACTACCGGATCCGACCGTGCCAATAATACAATGCAACCACAAACACGGCGTCACGGGGCAAGTGCGAGCCGACATCGGATACCAAGGTCGGCCACGTGATCGGGGCAAGTACGAGGGTGACCACCGTGACCAAGGTCAGATCACGAGACTTCGCACTACACGAACGGGCAAGTGCGAGGGTCGACTACCGATACCAAGGCCGAATCGGGCCACGAGACGGGCAAGTACGAGAGCCGACCACCGGTACCAAGGCCGAACAAGAAGAAACCTCAACTACCAACCGGCCTCTATCGAGACGCCAGAATACGTAAACACCACACTTGCACAACAAAGGCTATCATCACAAGCATAGGCAAGTTTCACATCACTCAAAGTACCTTCATTTTATGCCAAAGTCCGGTTTTAACTCCTAAAGTACTACGTGACGTTAAATTCTTTAAAAGAGATCCATTACTTTTATCAAAGTCACCCGATACGTAGTATTAGAATGACCAACCCACATTCCTTTTCAAAATCAAGTAACAACATTCTTTCCTAAGTTCCAGCTTGCCTAGTTTCAATTACTCAAGCTTCTCATTTTCAAATGGTTTCATAGTTCATAAACTTAATCACTTGATTTCTTTTTAGAACAATTGAGTAATATATGTCTCACGCAGAGTAGGTTATTCTTGTTTACAACATTCTTATTACAAAGACCATGATCTAGAAAATGTAATATCATTTTGTCTCATCTTAGTTTCTATGCAGATGGAGGTTTCTATTGGTTTTAATACAATTCATCATTATTCAATACATTTTCCTTTATTAACGCCGCAGTTGGTGCTGTCGATACACATTCGATTTCCAAATCAAGAAACATTATCCTTTAAATAAAACCAAGTACTCATTACTCACGAATGAGGTTTCACACAAACATTCACATTTAAAACAAATAAGTTAAGTCTCTTATCTTATAAGATCAAGTCTCTTAACTTCTAACATCAAGAAACCATTTTCTTTACCTCTCTTAAGACATTATACCTAACTCCCCATCATTAGTATTGTCACGACCAAATCGCCCGTGGATCGTGCCTTACCCGCACCCTAGTGACACAACATCGAGTAATCTGAACATAAAACAACAACATGAGATAATGTAAATATAAAACAATAATCAGGAAAACTTGCTGTCGGCATATATATAACCATCAACTCTTTTTACAAATGAGCAACAATCCTTTTACCAACCCCGCCACAACAAGATTACAGACCTCTAAGAATGATACGACACAATGGCGGGACAGGCCCCGCCAAACCCGAATGTAAACACTTACTACGACAGGGACTATACCACCGATAAGCCTCCGAGAAACGGAGCTTCCCAAACGCCGAATGTGACTCGAGAGCTAGGATCAACGATCGATGTACCTCAACTCGCTGCGGATGAACGCAGCTTCAAGGCGAGGTCGCATAACAAAAATGAGTATGTGAAACAAAAAATAAATCAGAAATGAAATCATAGTAGTCTATTCAAAGCAGAGACATGTATGATAACCAAACTACGATCACCATAAATAAGCAAATATGTCAAGTCAGGGACTCACGCCCTCAAGTCATCACTCAATTTTAACAATGGGTCTCACGCCCACAACATCAATCGTGCCCGTGGAATACCTTCCTCACTGCCGGCAGTTTATGATATACAAGCACCAAGGAATACATATGAACACCAGGTCCCACCTGTGTCCTAATAAAACTGTACAGTGGCACGAAGGCCTAGCCACTACTAACACCCACAGCATCAACAAGGTCATAAATCAGATCATAAGATCCGTCTGCACCGCCACATGATCAAAGCCGCCACTTGCCCGCAGATCTAATGCGCGTCTAGTCTCGAACTTCCCGCAGCCCGCATAGGCCAATCTCATCGCCCGCATGAGGTATTCCCCGCATCGAGGGTAGCTACTCCTAAGATCGCCCCGACTTCGCACCGCATGGCCACGCGACCGCATGCCCATAAAGGACGACACTAACTCGAACTCTCGTAGCTCCGCATAGGCCCTCAGACCCGCATGAGGTATTCTCGAATCATGGTCCTGCATCGCCGAGTCTACCCCGCGACGGAGGGCGCTTAACCCCTAATCATCTCAAGAGATGAATGCCACAATACTATCATAACGACCGATAGTTAATAAGCACAATCAAAGGGAAACCCTTCACACAAACATCACAAGATACTAACACACGAAGATCCCAACACGCTTACTTATCAACGCAATCAAGAAAGTATTACAAGGCTATCACAAACCAATACAATCAAGTTGTTCACACAAGGTACCTTCTACTATATGATTAACAAAATCGGTTTTTATCCCCAAAGTACTTCACACATTAAAATCTTAAAAAAGATCTGCTTTTTCACATAAGTCACACAATACCCGTAGTATAAAATAGAGTGATCGCCCTTTTAAGAAAACTAAAACTCTTACCTTTGTAAAATCAAGTAACAACATTATTTTCCAAACGCCCAAGTTTGCCTAATTTCAAATGTTCACGCTTTCTTATTTTAGAAAGGTTTCAGTTCATAGTCTTATTCATTTAAGAATATAATTCTCTTTTAAACAACTGGGAAACATAAGCCTTATATGAGTAGGATATTCTTGTTTATAACAATCTTTATTACAAAGACCATGATCTAGGAAATATCATTTTGTCTCATCTTAGCTTCTATGCAGATGGAAGTTTCTACTGGTTTTAATAATACTTAATTGTTCAAAACATTTCCTTTATTAACGCCGCAGATGGTTTGTCGATACACATCCCGATTTCCAAAATCAAGAAACGTTTAAGCCGTTATACCTAACTTCCCATAAAGCTAGTATAACTCTTAAGTTCTCAAAACCAAGTATTACTTCTCTTCAAAACGATTTGTAAATCTTTTGAAATACTTCAAGTTCTTTATAATCACACATCAAGCCGCTTATAAACAAATCATTACCTTTTAAAACCACAAAGTGTTTTCTTATCTACATAAAGTCGTTATAACCAACTTCCCATAAAGCCGTTATAACACTTTATGTTTTAAACCCATCGAATACATTTAGCACATGACGCCATCGCACTACATAGTTCACACATATCATGCTAGAAGAGATAGGAAGAGGTTCACATACCGCGACGCAGTATCGACTAATAGCAAACGCCTCCAAACAACTACTACCTTAAGTCAAGTGGATCATTCCACACGTAGCATTCCAACCTATAAGGCCACAAGGCGCTTTATTAACATCGTAGAGAACATTCTACGAAAATTCGCAAAGACCTCCCCGCAACGGCAGAAATCTCCTCCTCAATGGGCCGCTACCAAGCCAACCAGGGGGTTATACATCTAACCCTAACGGGTACAATTCTACTCCACTGCATTACTACACAAGTTCATCAGAATACCCCATGTAATTACAGCAAGACTATATATAGTATACTTCAACTATATACTCCTACAACATGTAATATCCAATTACAATAGGGGACAAGATAATTACCTCGATAAGCCCATAATTATCCAAGTAAAAGTCGATCCCGGCAATCGTTTAGCTCCAACTCCGGCGCCCAACCCGCTCTAAACCACCCTTAGAAGTTCTAACCAACTTCTACACAATACTCCAACTGACTATGGAGATTTTCCTAGGGTTTCGGTTTTGTGACAGACGGGAAGTATAATAGTATTTCGGCTTTTCAGATAGGTATAACCTTAGAATACAACAAGGTATACGGCTAAGGTATTTGGGCATTATAACAATACTGAGAGTATTTCTATACCACAAAGTGGGTATTATACGAAAGCAACTAGCAGTGGGTACCCTACTACTAGCACCTCAAAGGAGGGGGTGTCTACCTCGCCTACTACCCCACTGTGGGGACTCGGCCAAGGGGGAGAGAGGGCTCTCGCCAAGACACCACACTGTGGGAAGGAAGAAGCTTTCAAGACTTAGGCAATCAGGAATGAATTAGTCTTCAAAGTGAGTGGTATTTATAGTCAAGTGAAAGCCAACCAATGGCCAAGATTACACCAAGTGTTAGGCAAGTGTAGGCCAAGATTCACCCATGTGTACCTAGCCAACTTGCACACAAAATATCTACCAAAATATCTACCACTGACATCCCCTTTTCGCCCAAGAACCGCCACCTTGCCCACCAATGAGAGGGCAGTGCCGCCTCTCGTTGGTCCAAAATGTTCCGCCTCTAAAAATCCGCAAAAATACTAAATGACATAGCCGAAATTCCCTACGAAAGTCGTGGAAAACGCTTACTAAAAACGACTCTAACCGTGCATGCACAAACATAATTCGCCCAAAGGTGCCATGGGGTGACACGTGTCGCCCCCCGATTCGTCCAAAATATTTCGTCTTCCGAAAATATCCAAAACGGCCAACCTCTCAAAATCAATGCGGGCCCTACAAAACCGTAAATTTCTCCCGTGGGCCCCACGTGACCATTTCCGAAAATAAAATTCCATAATTCTCTAATATTCCAGAAGTCCGAATACCAAACTGGGAATCCACCCCATTAACGAACCTTTTCCTTCACAAAACCGAAACTATTCCGTGGAAAAATCGCCTCTTTCTTCCTTTCCAATCTTTCGTCAGATTCTCGCACGACGCCCTCGCATACATACCCCGAACTACGGTATAACATTCTTCCTTAGAAACATTCGTCCGAATGTTCCTTCTAAGTCTCAAACGAACACGTGCAAGATAGTCTTCACTACTATACTCACGAAACAATCCTGCCACAGCTGGCCATGGAAACACTTGCGCAAAACTGACATCTAAGTCCACGAGGAAACACCTCTACATCACCACAAATACCTCGTCCCGGGGTCAAAATATACTTCCTTAGTCATCGATACCACTTTTGTCACTTTGTCGCGAGCCTTGCTCGACGACCGACAAATGGTACCGGTCGCCATGATCCGAGGATCTCGTACACTCGAACTCTTACCACATTCCGACACGGCTTCGCCAAAACTCGGTTACTATCTCTAACGTGGTCATCATTAATCGGGACATTCGGATGGATCTTCGATACTTTCCGATCATAACAATACGAAAGATCGGACGCCCTTCCTCCTAAGTCGGACGCAAGAATGCTAACATATGCAACCCGCCTATTCTTCACATGAACTCACAAAGGCCCAAAGTAACTCGCTAAGTTCCTTTGTTTCAAAACTCGTCACACCCTAACCGGTGGTACTTTCAAGAAGACCGGCCAACTCGAACTCTGCGTCGCCGCCGATTATCCGCGACGATTCCTCCGAGCCGCCGTAACTTCTTCTAGACAAGCTTCACTATCCACATACTGGAACAAGATCAACCAACTATCCAACCCCGCCAACATCGAACCAATCGACCGCAAGAACTTACACTTCCGCCCCTGCAAGGCTTCATAAGGCGACATCCGAACACTGAAATGGTAGCTCCAACGCTCCCTCCACAGGAGACAACAATCCTCACAACTACCCCTGAAATCCACGCACTGGCCCGAGGGCGAATGCGATTCTGAGACTCACCTGAGTTCTTAACACATGCTTGGTAAAACTTCCAGAAACAAAAACAGCCGCACTGGCTCCATCGGGTCATAAGGTGAAGGTAGGCACCCTGCAACCTCACAACCTTTTCGATAACATCAACACCGCCGAGGAACGACTTCGACCAAGAACACGATAGGTCGCTTCATCGCCCGACTTCGTCGAACGCATCCACGAACTTGCACGGCTAACTAAACACGGGCCTAACACCTCATGACCCTAACACAAAGAGGACCACCACAACCGACCCACCACTAAACCTACCGCGGTTGACCAAGACGTAGCCTCAACCCGACCCGGTATTGCGCAAAACACTAGCTCCCCGAAGGAATAATTTCACAAATCATATTACGAAAACCTAGCGGTCTTCCTAGCTCGACGACCTTCTTTCAAATCACGCTACTCTGGGACTTATCCCCCGAACATAGTTCACGTGCACTATGCACTCCTATAAGGGTCAAACATAACACTACACCTTTCTCGAGATGGCCTTACCTCTAAGGTCTTTACGTATAACACTCTAAGGCTCACAACTTCTAACTCCAACAAAATCTTACTCTGTTAACCCACCATGATTACTAATCACAACTCACACATCGCTATCGTAACGCAGCACTTAAGGTATACTCACCTTGAAAGTTACCGGCGACTCACGCTTCCGCCCTCTTCTCACGCCGCCTGGTTAACCCGTCGATCTCTACGCTTTCGGCTCGCGCATAAGCCCGCATACGTGCCATGCTCAAGCCTAATCAAGAATTACTCTTGCACAACCTCTCTTAGGTAGTCATCAAGACTCGTGGTACATCGGTATAATCTTCCGTAGCCAAATCTATAGCTAGTAATGTGGTCGCTTTTGCAATCTATATTCACCGTTCTGGCCGTGGAACCAAGGTTCAAATATCATGGCCGCAGAGGAATCGCCGCCGCCATGCTAAACTCTTGGGGCTAGTGACGCCGCAAAACTCCCCGAATGAAGCACTACCCTAGGTAATGATTGGGCCGTGCCCTCGCCACCCTCCGAACTCTACTCGCAGCCTCCTCGGCCGCTCGCCTCCCGGGCTCGGGTTGCCACTACGCGAGGCATAACGATAAGGGAAAGGATTTCGTCGAGGGTTCAACTTACAACACGCCTCTAAGGCACGATCTCAGAGTGAGAAGAATAGAACCAATCCTAAATATCCTATAGCCTCACGACATTGATGTGGTGCACAACACACCGATAATCAAGACTCTACTGATACTGGCTCAGACACTTTCCGAGGATTAATCGCTCGATACCACTTTTGTCACGACCAAATGGGGCCGTGATCGTGCCTTACCTGCACCCTAGTGACACAACATCGTAGTAATCACGAACATAAAACAACAACATGAGATAATGTAAATATAAAACAATAATCAGGAAAACTTTGTCGGCATATATATAACCATCAACTCTTTTACAAATGAACCTTTAATCCTTTTTACCAACCCCGCCCACAACAAGATTACATGCACTTAAGAATGATACGACACAATGGCGGACAGGTTCCGCCAAACCCCGAATGTAAACACTTACTACGACAGGACTATACCACCGATAAGCCTCGAGAAACGGAGCTTCCCAAACGCCGAATCGCGGACTCGAGAGCTAGGATCAACGATCGATGTACTTCAACTCGCGCAGATGAACGCACTTCAAGCGAGGTCGCATAACAGTACCGAGTATGTGAAACAAAAAATAAATCAGAAATGAAATCATAGTAGTCTATTCAAAGCAGAGACATGTATGATAACCAAACTACGATTCACTATAAATAAGCGATATGTCAAGTCGTGACTCACGCCTCAAGTCATCACTCAATTTTAACAATGGGTCTCACGCCCACAACATCAATCGTGCGTGGAATACCTTCCTCACCGCCAGCTTTATGATATACAAGCACCAAGGAATACATATGAACACCGTGTCCCACCTGTGTCCTAATAAAACGCATGCAGGTAAGCAAGGCCTAGCCGACTACTAACACCTACAGCATCAACAAGGTCATAAATCAGATCATAAGATCCGTCTGCACCGCCACATGATCAAAGCCGCCACTTGCCCGCAGATCTAATGCGCGTCTAGTCCCGAACTTCCCGCAGCCTCCGCGATAGGCCAATCTCATCGCCCGCATAGGTATTCCCGCATCGAGGGTAGCTACTCGGCATCGCCCCGACTTCGCACCCGCATGGCCACGCGACCGCATGCCCATAAAGGACGACACTAACACGAACTCGTAGCTCCGCATAGGCCCCGTGACCCGCATGAGGTATTCTCGAATCATGGTCCTGCATCACTCGAGTCTACCCCAGACGGAGGGCTTAACCCCTAATCATCTCAAGAGATGAATGCCACAATACTATCATAACGATCGATAGTTAATAAGCACAATCAAAGGGAAACCCTTCACACAAACATCACAAGATACTAACACACGTAGCATCCCAACACGGATACATATCAACGCAATCAAGAAAGTATTACAAGGCTATCACAAACCAATACAATCAAGTTGTTCACACAAGGTACCTTCTACTATATGATTAACAAAATCGGGTTTTTATCCCCAAAGTACTTCACACATTAAAATCTTAAAAAAAGATCTTTTTTCACATAAGTCACACAATACCGTAGTATAAAATAGAGTGACTGCCCTTTTAAGAAAACTAAAACTCTTACCTTTGTAAAATCAAGTAACAACATTATTTTCCAAACGCCCAAGTTTGCCTAATTTCAAATGTTCACGTTTCTTATTTTAGAAAGGTTTCGCAGTTCATAGTCTTATTCATTTAAGAATATAATTCTCTTTTAAACAATCTGGGAAACATAAGCCTTATATGTGAGTAGGATATTCTTGTTTATAACAATCTTTATTACAGCAGCCATGATCTAGGAAATATCATTTTGTCTCATCTTAGCTTCTATGCGGATGGAAGTTTCTACCGGGTTTTAATAATACTTAATTGTTCAAAACATTTCCTTTTATTAACGCCGTGGTTTGTCGATACACATCACGATTTCCAAAATCAAGAAAGCGTTCTAAGCCGTTATACCTAACTTCCCATAAAGCTAGTATAACTCTTAAGTTCTCAAAACCAAGTATTACTTCTTTCAAACGATTTGAAATCTTTTGAAATACTTCAAGTTAATTATTATCTCACATCTAGACAGTTATAAACATATCATTACCTTTTAAACACCACAAAGTGTTTTCTTATCTACATAAAGTCGTTATAACCAACTTCCCATAAAGCCGTTATAACACTTTATGTTTTAAACCCATCGAATACATTTAGCACATGACGTTTACGCATTACATAGTTCACACATATCATGCTAGAAGAGATAGGAAGAGGTTCACATACCGCGACGAGTATCGACTAATAGCAAAACGCTCCAAACAATCGGCTACTCCTTAAGTCGTGGATCATTCCACACGTAGCATTCCAACCTATAAGGCCACAAGCGCGCTATTAACATCGTAGAACATTCTACGTAAAATTCGGCAAAGACCTCCCCAAGCAACAGAAATCTCCTCCTCTAATGGGCCGGCTACCAAGCCAACCGTGGGGTTATACATCTAACCCTAACTGCACAATTCTACTCCACGGTACTACTACACAAGTTCATCAGAATATTACCCTATGTAATTCTGATTCAAGACTATATATAGTATACTTCAACTATATACTCCTACAACATGTAATATCCAATTACAATAGGGGACAAGATAATTACCTCGATAAGCCCATAATTATCCAAGTAAAAAGTCGATCTGGGCAATCGTTTAGCTCGACTCGGCGCTCCAACCCGCTCTAAACCACCCTTAGAAGTTCTAACCAACTTCTACACAATACTCCAACTGACTATGGAGATTTTCCTAGGGTTTCGGTTTTGTGACAGACGGAAGTATAATAGTATTTACGGCTTTTCAGATAGGTATAACCTTAGAATACAACAAGGTATACGGCTAAGGTATTTGGGCATTATAACAATACTGAGAGTATTTCTATACAAAGTGGGTATTATACAAAGCAACTAGCAGTGGGGTACCCCACTACTAGCACCTCAAAGGAGGGGTGTCTACCCTCGGCCTACCCCACTGGGGACTCTCGGCGGGGAGAGAGGGGCTCTCGCCAAGACACCACACTGGGGGAAGGAAGCTTTCAAGACTTAGGCAATTTGTGAATGAATTAGTCTTCAAAGGGAGGGTATTTATAGGTCAAGTGAAAGCCAACCAATGGCCAAGATTACACCAAGTGTTAGGCAAGTGTAGGCCAAGATTCACCCATGTGTACCTAGCCAACTTGCACACAAAATATCTACCAAAATATCTACCACTGACATCCCCTTTTCGCCCAAGAACCGCCCACCTTGCCCACCAATGAGAGGTGCTGCCGCCTCTCGTTGGTCCAAAATGTTCCGCCTCTAAAAATCCGCAAAAATACTAAATGACATAGCGGAAATTCCCTACGAAGTCGTGGAAAACGTTTCACTAAAAACGACTCTAACCGTGTTATGCACAAACATAATTCGCCCAAAGGTGCCACGTGGGGGTGACACGTGTCGCCCGATTCGCCCAAAATATTTCGTCTTAGAAAATATCCAAAACGGCCAAAATCTCAAAATCAAAGCGGGCCCCACAAAACCGTAAAATTGCTCCCGTGGGCCCCACGTGACCATTTCCGAAAATAAAATTCCATAATTCTCTAATATTCCAGGAAGTCCGAATACCAAATCTGGGAATCCAATTCCCATTAACGAACCTTTTTCCTTCACAAAAACCGGAAACTATTCCGTGGAAAAAAATCGCCTCTTTCTTCCTTTCCAATCTTTCTGTCGTATTCTCGTACGTACGTCCTCGCATACATACCCTGGAACTACGGGGTATAACAAGTATAACTCTTTTTAAAACCTTTAAAACCAAGTGTTACTCTCCCTTCAAAACGATTTAGAAATCTTTTGAAATACATCAAGTTCTTTATTATAACAAGCCAGTTATAATTCACATTAGTTACCTTTTAAAACCACAAAGTATCTTCTTACCTACATAAAGCTGTTATAACCAACTTCCCATAAAGCCGTTATAACACTTTATGTTTTAAAAACAATCAAACACACTAACACATGACGCTCACCGCACTACATAGTTCACACATATCATGCTGGAAGAGGTTCACATACCTCGCGACGATTATCGACTAATAGCAAAACGCTCCGAGTACCTCAAACCGTCGGCTACTCCTTAGTCCAGAAGATTACGTCACACGTAGCACTTCAACCTATAAGGCCACAAGGCGCTTATTAAAATCTAGATCTTAACGTAGAACATTCTACAGAAAATTCGGCAAAGACTCTCCCGCAACCGCGTAAATCTCCTCCTCTATCGAGGTCGGCTACCAAGCCAACCAGGGGGGGGGGTTATACATCTTACCCGAACGGGTATAATTCTACTATACAGTAATACTACACAAGTCTACTGTAATACAGTCCTATGTAATTACAGTTCAGTTCAGTTCTTATTCTTCAGGCTTAAGTCAAGAGACATTGCCAACAACTACGTTCAGTTCTATATATAGTATACTTCAACTATATATTTTAACAGACATGTAATTTCCAATTACAATAGAAGGTCAAGAATATTTACCTCGATAAGCCCAAAATTATCCGAGTTTAAAGTCGATCCTTAGCAATGTTTCGCTCCTACTCCGGGTGCTCCAACCCGCTCCAAACAACCCTTAGAAGTTCTAACCAACTTCTCTTAAGTACTTCAACAACGGGTGAAGATTTCCTTAGGGTTTCGTTTTTGTGGTTATAGGAAGTATAATCGTATTTTCTGGGCTTTTGTATAAGTGTAACCTTGGGAATACTACACGGTATTTGGGCCAAGGTATTTGGACATTACAACAATACTTTGGAGAGTATTTCTATACCACAAGGGGGTATTTATACGAGACAACTAGGCTAGGGGGGGGGTACCCCACGGCCACACCACAAAGGGGAGAGGGGGAGGCTCTCGGCCACAAAGGCCTATCTAGGGAGGGGGGGGCTCTTGGACGAGAGTCAAACAAGAGGGGAGGGGAAGGATAGCAAGACTTGGAACATATTTGGAATGGATGAAGTCTTCACACTTAGGGGGTATTTATAGCAAAACCAAAAGCCAACCAATGGCCAAGATCAAGCCATGTGCAAGGCAAGTGTAAGGCCAAGATCAAGCCAAGTGCACCCTAACCCTACTCCACAAAACACTCCACAAAACAAGCCACAAAACAAGGCACAAAAGAGGGAGCCAATCGGCCAAGGCCAACCAAGGCCTCTTGGACGCCCAAATCGTCCAAGCCCCCACTTGCTTCCAATGTGAGGGTGACACATGTCACCCTCCCGTTGGTCCAAACGCTTGCCTCTCGGAAAAATCCGCAAAAATATAAATGACATAGCCTAATTTTCCCTACGAAAGTCGTGGAAACGCTTTCGAAAAACGACTCTATACGGGGTTGTGCACAAAATTTGAAACATGCCTAACTTAAGGCTCAAAATTGCACGACGCCCACATGTACCTACTCGGAAATACTGGGTATAACACCCGCCCCTAGCCTAGTTGTTTTCGTATAATACCCCCTCTTGGTAGAAATACTCTCAAAAGTATTGTTATAATGCCCAAATTACCTTAGCCGTATACCTTGTAGTATTCTAAGGTTATACCTATATGAAAAGCCCGTAAATACTATTACACTTCCCGTCAGTTACAAAACCGAAACCCGAGGAAAATCTCCATAGTCCGTTGGAGTATTGTGTAGAAGTTGGTTAGAACTTCTAAGGGTGGTTTAGAGCGGTTGAGCGCTCGAGTCGAGCTAAACGATTGCCCAGATCGACTTTATACTTGGATAATTATGGGCTTATCGAGGTAAATATCTTGTCCTCTATTGTAATTGGAAATTACATGATTGTTAGACTATATAGTTGAAGTATACTATATATAGAATCGAACGTTGTTGTCGCAATGTCTTTGGACTTAAGCTGAATAATTAGAAACCTTTTCGAAAGAAGAGTATCAACTGTTTTTACATAGGATCAGACATAAAGAGACCTTGTGTAGCTTTTCGTGAGGTAGAATTGTGCACGTCCGGTTAGATGTATGAACCCACTGGTTGGCTTGATAGCCGCCCGATAGAGGAGAGATTTACGCTGTTCTTTGGGAGGTCGCCAATTTTCGTAGAATGTTCTACTGAAGGATCTAAATGTTAATAAGCGCGCTGTGGCCTTATAGTTAAGTACTACGTATGGCGCGATCTACGGCTGGGAGTAGCCGACGGTTCAAGTACTTGAGCGCTTTTGCTATTAGTCGATACTCGTCGCGAGGTATGTGAACCTCTTCCTATCTCTTCTAGCATGATATGTGAACTATGTAGTACGGTAGACGCATACGTGCTAAATGTATTTGATCGTTTAAAACATAAAGTGTTATAACTTTATGGGAAGTTGTTATAATGACTTTATGTTGGTAAGAAGATACTTGTGGTTTTTAAAAGGTAATCGGTTTGAACTATAATCGCTTGTTATGTGTTAATAAAGAACTTGAAGTATTTCAAAAGATTTTTGAATCATTTTGAAAGAAGAAGTAATACTTGGTTTTTGAAAACTTACGAGTTATACTAGCTTTATGGGAAGTTAGGTATAACGCTTAAGAATGTTTATCGATTTGGAAATCAGAATGTGTATCGACAAACCACCGCAGCGTTAATAAAAGGAAATGTTTTGATGATTAAGTATTATTAAAACCAGAGAAACTTCCATCCGCATGTAAGATGAGACAAAATGATATTTCCTAGATCATGGTCAATTGTAATAAGATTGTTATAAACAAGAATATCCTACTCACATATAAGACTTATGTTTCGAGATAGTTTAAAAGAGAATTATGTTCTTAAATGAATAAGACTATGAACTACTTAAACATTTCTAAAATAAGAAACGTGAACATTTGAAATTAGGCAAACTTGACGTTTGGAAAATAATGTCGTTACTTGATTTTACAAAGGTAAGTGTTTTGGTTTACTTAAAGGATAATCACTCTATTTTCACATAACTACGTATTGTGTGACTTTTGTGAAAGTAACGTATCTTTTAAAGATTTAATGTATGAAGTACTTTGGGGATAAAAACCGAACTTGTTGACATAGTAGAAAGTACCTGTGTATAACTTGATTGTTGGTTTGTGATAGCCTTGTAATACTTTCTTGTTGATTGATAAGTAAACATGCTAGGATGCTATGTGTTAGTATCTTGTGATGTTAGTGTAAAGGGTTTTCCTCGATCGTGCTTAAAGTTGTTTGACTATCACCGTTATGTTGGTATTGTACCACTCACCGACTTGTGTTCGGAGGTTAAGCCGCCTCCACGCGGGTAGACTCAGCGATGCAGGACCATGATTCGAGAATACCTACGCGTCCGGGATCCATGCGGAACTACGGAGTTCCGGTTAGTTTGCGGCCCGTGGTCACGCGTCTTGCTGGCGCGGATCGCGAGTCCAGGACGACGCCGGAGTAGCTACCCTCGATGCGAGGTTATACCTCATGCGGGCCTATGAGGTTGGCCTACGCGAGCTGCGGAAGTTCCAGGCTAGACGCGCATTTGATATCGTGGGCGAGTGACCGCTTTGATCATGTGACGGCCAGGCAGATATCATGATACGATTATGACCTTGTTAGTACCGTAGGTGTTAGTAGTCCGCCATGCCTTCGCACTTACCTGCATCGCTTTATTTGGACACAGCGACACGTGTTCATGTATTCCTTGGTGCTTTTCATCATGATCGCTTCGTGAGGAAGGTGTTCCACGCATGATTGATGTTATGGGCTTGAGACCCATAGTTATATTCGAGTGATGACTTTGAGGCGTGAGTCCCCGACTTGACACGATCGCTATTTATGTGAATTGTAGTTTGGTTATCATACATGTCTCCGCTTTATAGACTATTATGATTTCATTTCTGATATTTTTAGTTTCACATACTGCACTGTTATCGACCTCCTTCGGGCCGCGTCATGCCGCAGTTGAGGTACACCGCCGATCCTAGCTTTGGTCACAGTCAGCGTATGGGAAGCCCCGCTTCTCGGAGGCTTATCGATGTATATTCCCGTCGTAATAGTGTTTACATTCAGGGGTTTGGCGGGGCCCTGTCCCGCCATTGTTGTCATATCATTTCTTAGAGGTCTGTAGTACTGTTGTGGGCAGGGTTTGTAAAAAGGATTTAACTGTTCATTTGTAAAAGTTGTTATTTATATATATGCCGAAAGGCAAGTTATCTCGACATCGCTTTGTACTTCATTTGTTTCATGTATATGTTTTATGTTCCGCTGATTACTCTGATGTTGTATCACTAGGGTGCCCGGGGTAAGGCACCAGTCACGGGCCCAGGTTCGGGTCGTGACAAAAGTGGTATCAGAGCAGTTAATCCTCGGAAAGTGTCTCATGCATCGTATCCAAGAGAGTCTTGATTATCGGTGTGTTGTGCACCACATCAATAATCGCGAGGCTATAGGTATTTAGGATTGGTTTCTATTCTTCTCACTCGAGATCGTGCCTTAGAAATGTTATAAGTTGGACCTCCGACGAAATTATTTCCTTATCGTTATGCCTCCGCGTAGGGCAAACCCGCCTGAGAGGCAAGGCGTGAGGAGCCGCGAGTAGAGTTCGTGAGGGTTACGAGGCACAAGCCCAAATCATCACCCGAGTTAGGTGCTTCATTCGGGATTTCTGCGACATCACTAGCCCCGCAGAAAGTTTAGCACGGCGCAGTTCATCTGCGCCATGATATTTGAACCTTCGCCTACCACCAGAACAGAATGTAGATGATTGCGAAAGACAACCTCATTAGCTATGGATTTGGCTACCAGAGAGTATACCGATGTACCGCGAGCCTTGATGAATATCAACGGTTGTCGCAAAGTAATTCTTCAAGTCGGGGTGAGCATGGCACGTATGCGGGCTTATGCGCAGCAGCCGAAAACGTAGAGATCGACGGGTTAACGGGCGACGAGGTAGAGGCCGTGAGCAGCGTCCTTTAGTAACTTTTGAGGCGAGTCGCCACGCACGGATTAGATTATGCACATCCACCATGCAGCGAGGTCCTCCACGAATTTCGGGATGTTCGGTACGCGGAGTTGGTCGAGCTCCAGAGCTTCGGTTCACGCCTACACGTAGTTCCGGCCATCCGATTCGCTTTTTCACATGTGCGGGCAGCGCCATCCTGTGGAATGTCGTCTTTTAGTTGGTACGTGTTGTACCTATGACCGCCGTGGTCTGTTGTCGAAAGAGTGTCCTCGCGAGGACTTAGCCTTCGTGATCGGTGGGTAGTTTGTCATCTTCCTTAGCTATCGCCACGGGCAGGTTTGATTGGAACGATTAAGGGTGAAAGAGATACAGATATATCTTTAACCTCTGGGTTTAGTATGTGTGATAAGGTGAGTATACCTTAAGGGTTATATTCGATAGCATTGTGTAAATGGTGATTAGAAATCTTGGTTAGTTAACCAAGTAAGATTTGGGGATAGAGAAAGTGTGAGCCTTAGAGTTTTATACGTAGAGACCTTAGAGGTAAGGCTATCTCTAAGAAAAGACGTATGTTTATGTTTGACCCTTATAGGAGTGCATAGTGCACGTGAGCTATGTTACGATAAGTCCCGAGTAGTGTGGCATGAAAGAGGGTAGTTGAGCTAAGAAGACCGCTAGGTTTTCGTAACGTGATTAGTGAGAGTTTTCCTTCGCGAGCTAGCGTTTCGCGTTGTCGTCGGGTTGAGGCCACGTTGCGGTCAACCCGCCGCATGTTGGTGGTGGGTCAGTTTGGTGGTCCCGCCTTGTGATAGGGTCACGCGGTGTTAGGCGAGTTTAGTTAACCAACGACGATTTCATGAACGATTCGACCAAGAGTTGGGCCAGCGAGGTCACCGTGGTTCTTCTAGCAAAGACCGTACTCGCAGTAGGTTATGCGAGATGATATATTAGAAAAGTTGTAAGGCTGCACGGTGCCTACCTTCACCTTATGTCGCATGCTGGAGAGCCTGTGTTGCGTTTTTTCTCGAGGTTTTACCAGCAAGGTTAGAACTCGAGTAAGTCTCAGACCACATTCGCCTCGCCGTTGTTTGATTTCGTGATAGTTGCGAATTGTTGTCTCTGTCAAGGAGTGTTTAAGCTACCATTTGATGTTCGGATGTCGCCTTATGAAGCCTTGTAGGGGCGGATGTGTGAGTCGCGGCCGATTGGTTCGATGTTGGCAGATTCGATAGTGGTTCAGCTTGTTCCAGCAGATCGTGGATAGAGTAAAGCTTGTCTAGAAGAGGTTCGCGGCTCGGAGAAATCGTATGGATAATCGGCGACGACGCTTAGAGTTCGTTGACGGTCGGTCTTCTTGGAAGTACCACCTGGGTGATTGCGAGTTTTGGAAGACGAGGAACTTAGCCCGAGTTACTTGGGCCTCGAGTCCATGTGAAGAATAGGCCAGTTGCCTATATGTTAGCTTTTGCCATCCGACTTAGAGGCGATGTCCTGATCTTCAGATTGTATGATCGGGAAAGTATCGGAGATCCATCCAGAGTGTTCCCAGTTAATGATGACCACGTTAGAGATAGTAACCCGAGTTTGAAATCAAGCAAGATTAAGAGTTTGGGCGCACGTACCGCAATGATCGCATGCGATCCACCATTTGTTGGGTCGCTGAGAAGGTTTATGCCTCGCAAAGTGACAAAAGTGGTATCATGTGGTAAGAATTCGAGTGTACGAAGCGGTACGACACGGTGGGAAGCGGCGTGTATGGCGAGCGTAGATGTGATCATTTCTTTTGTGGAGAAAGTGCGAAGAAATTATATTTTAGACCCTTGGATGGGAGCGTTTGTGATGTTAGAGGTGTGTCCTCGTGGACTTGAAGGTAAGTACTTTGCGCAAGTTGGTCCCGTGGCCATGCGTGGCAGGATTGTTTTCGTAAGTATAGCAGTGAGGACTATACCGGCGCGCTTGTTTTGAGACTAAGGAACATTCGGACGAATGTTTCGAGAGGAGAATGTTATACCGTATTTCCAGAGTATGTACGTAAGGCGACGTAGAAAATTTGAACTTGAGAATTAGGCTTGGCTGAAATTTATTTGTTCACAACACCCGATTAGAGTCGCTTTTGATTTAAACGTTTTCACTTTCGTAGGGAAAATTCCGGCTATGTCATTTTTATTTTTTGCGGATTTTCCGAGAGACGAAACATTTTGGATCAACAAGAGGGCGCCACTTGGCACCCTCTCATTGGTGGCAGAGTGGACGAAATGGTGACTATTTTGTCGGCAAGTTGGTAGGATATTTTGTGTAGTTGGTTAAGGTGCACTGGCAAGATTCGCCCTACACTTGCCTTGCACTTGGCAAGATCTTGGTGTCACGACCCATTCCGGCTCGTGGATCGTGCCTACCCGGCACCCAAGTAGTCATACATCGAGAACAATCGGAATATAAAACAAGACATGAAACATGATATAACTAGAACATTTTATCCGATGAAAAGATTGCCTTTCGCATATATACATAAACCAAATTTTTGCGCTACATCCCAACTGCATAACAGACTATGCACTTCTAAGGAAATAACAACTATGGCGATGTGGTTCCCGCCATACCCCGTCTCAGACAAAACTATCTACAACAGGAGATCATACCCAAAAGTAGAGCCTCCGAGAGAGTGGAGCTCCTAACACCAACGTAGAGATCCTAAGGACGTGGATCTAGCACCGCTTCCTCTAGAACTGCGGCATGTAACGCAGCCAAGGAGGTCGCACAACAGTACCAAGTATGTGAAACTATAAAGTACTTTAAATGAAATCAAGGTATTTAAAACCTTTTCACAAATATAATCGGTTCAATTGCACATAGTGCCACATCACAACAATAATAAGAATAGGAAAATCAGAATAGTCTAGTCTAGGCCGCGAATGATCAAGCAAGGCCAACCGCCCATAGTATCATTCTGCGTGCCTAGTCCTCGACTTCCGCACCGCATAGGTCACACATGCACTGCATGAGGTATTCCCGCATCGGGGTAGCTAGCCCGGTATTCTCCCCGACTTCCGCACCGCATAGCCTCAAAAGACCGCATAGTCCCACGGACCGCATAGTGGCATCCCGTGACGGCTAAACACCCGAATGATCAATCTCGAGCATACCGCAGCCCGCATAGTCTCATAGACCGCATAGCCGTATAGACCGCATCAAGGGTGGCAAGCCCTCGGTATAACAAGTCAAGCGGGTAGGTGATACAATAACAAGATAACGGACTTACCGGGTTAGCAACGTAAGCACGCAAAGAATAACCCCTTTCACACATTACAAGGCATTTAACACACGCAGATCATAGTATGTCTACCTATCAACCAATCTTACTACACTTAACAGAAAGCAATACAAGGCTTTTATAAACAAACAAGTAAACAGTTCCTTTTATCATTCTTAGGTTGTTATACCTACTTCCCATAAAGCTTAGTATAACTCTTAAGCTTTTGTTTTAACACCAACTATTACTCTTCTGTTAAAATGATTCATTATTCTTTTGACATACTTCAAGGTTCTTATTATTCAGGCTTAAGTCAAAAGACATTGCCGACATCATATGTACGCCTGTACTATATATACTTAAAATATCATGCTCAGAGTATAGGAAGAATCACATACCTTCTCGGAAATCCACCGCCAAGTCGAGTATGTCGCAGAGAATCAGCCTATAATAGTCACAGACATCTATCAAAGTCTAGACTATTCTCAGAGGTCATTCTAAACAGAGGGTCCTCAATTCTATGGAAAGTCTGGGCAGCACAACCCTACCCTGAGCTATATAAGTTCATCAGTGAAAACAAATTCTATGTAAGTACAACAGATATTCTTCTTTATACCCTTCTAAGGTGCATACCAATTCTATTCTTAATAACCTCCTAAGTATTTATACTTATCTCAATACTTCTACAGTATGCATTCTCTAATTACAAAAGAGGGTAAGGATTATTTACCTCGATAAGCCCAATAATATCCAAGTAAAAAGTCGATCCTGAGCGAGGTTTAGCTCCTAATCCAAAGCTCCAAGGCGCTCCAAGAATCCTTAGAAGTTTCCCACAACTTCTACTAAGTACTAAGGAATTTGGGCTAGGTTAAATTGGGCATTATAACAATACTAGAAGGCAACTTTCCTACCAAGGATGGGGTAGGTTTCGCCAGGCTAGAGGGGGGAAGGGCCTCGGCCAAAACTTCACTCAAAGGGGGAGGGGTGTTTGGACGAATTGCTCACAAGGGAGAGGGGAGGATTTTTCAAGACTTGAAAGCTTTAGTGGATGAATAACTCTTCATCTCAAGAGGGGTATTTATAGGTCAAGACATGGCCAACCAATGGCCAAGATTTAGCCAAGTGCTAGGCAAGTGTAAGGTCAAGATTAGGGCAAGTGTACCTAGCCAACTTGCACACAAAATATCTATCCAACTTTATGACAAGGATTGTCATCCAATCGGCCCTATTGCCGTGACAAGTCCACCAATGAGAGGGTGGAAAGTGTCGCCCTCTCATTGGTCCAAAGTGTTACGTCTCTCGAAAAATCCGCAAAAATAAGAAATGACATAGCGAATTTATCCTATGAAAGCCGTGGAAACGCTTCGCCGGAAAACCAATCGCTTTGTGAGTTGTGCCCAATAATTTTCGCCCAAGCCTAACTTTTAAGGCTAACCTTTGCACGTATTCCCACGCATACTGGAAATACGGGTATAACATTCTCTCTCTTAGAAACATTCGTCCCGAATGTTCCTTCCCCAGACAGTTAAAGATAAGGTTCTTAACAACCTAAGCAGTTTGCAAAGACAGAAACACTTAGCACATAAGTCAATTGAATCAATAAGTAGGAAAGTAGGTTACCTGGAGGTGTGGGGAATAGGTGAGGTATCTCCGCCTCATGTCCTCCTCTCGCTCCCACGCCATCTCCTCCTAAGCTCGCTCCGCCACAAAACTTTGACGGAAGCTACGCCCTTGGTCCGCAGACGCCTAACCCGACGATCGACTATCGCTATGGGAATCTCTCATACGATAACCCCTGGCCACACCGACATCGCCAATCGGGTGTACCCTAGATGGATCCCGACACATCTCTCAAAGATAGATACGTGAAATACCGGATGCACCGCCTCCAGACGGACGGCAGATCCAACTCATAGGCAACCTGCTTACCCCGTGGACAACTGAAACGCCCAATGTACCTTGGCCGAAGTTTTCCTTCTTCCGAATCTCATCACACCCTTCATGGGTGACACCTTCAGAAAACCCAATCATCAATCGCGAACTCGGATGTCGACGCCGATGATCCGTGATACGACTCGCCGACTCGAGCCGTCAATAGCCGCCTTGATAAGCTTCACCTTATCCATCGCCGCGCATCAAGTCCGTCCTACTAATCGCACTCGCCACATCGAACCATGCTATCGGCGACCGCACTTCCTCCCATACAAAGCCTCATACGGCGCCATCCGAATGCTAGAGTGGTAGCTGTTATTATACGCGAACTCTACCAGCGGCAAGTGATCCTCCCCCTACTGGTCAATAACACAGCTCGCAAAGATATCTCAAGAGTTCGGATAGTGCGCTCGCCGCCGTCTCGCTGTGGATGAAATGCAGACTGTGCTCACTCGCCCCTAAACCCTCTCGGAAGGACCTCCAGTTAGCCAGAACCGGGCTCTCCGTCGATATGATCGAATAGGGACTCATGCACCGACGACCTCTCGGATGTAAAGTTCGCATAATCCTCACCGAGAAAGTCGCCCCGACGGAAGAAAGTGGGCTGATTTCGCCACCGCCGACGATAACCCATATAGAATCATGTCTCTCTCCGAGTGCGAGGCAATCCCGTGATGAAGTCCACGTTGATCACCTCCCACTTCTGTGTCGGGATCTCTATCGTCAGAATAAAACCACCGTGCCTCCGTGCTCTACCTTCACGCCGACAACACGCACCGAGCTACGAACTCGCAACGCCCTCTTCAAACCATCCCACCAATACACGATCTAAGCGTCGCGGTACATCTTGGTCGACTTCGACGGATAGAGTAACGCGCCGCAGTGCTTCCCCAAGAACTCACGCCAAGTCCTCGAACATCCGAACACACAACCCGCCTCAAACCTTAGCGCCCATCAAAGTGCTACCAAAAGGACCCTTGCCTCACGTAAGAGTCAGATCACGATAACGTACAAACCGGATCCTCGAATCGTGCCTCTTCACCTCCTCGACGATGGAAGACTCGCAACCTCACGAACTCTAACCCCATCGCTATCGAATCAATCAAACGGACACCAAGGCTCGCTAATCGATGCAAATCACGAACCATGCCCTCCTCTCTGGCTGCACTCCGATAGACTCCCATCGACCTACGACTAAGAGCATCCGCCACAACATTGGCCTTCCCGTGGTACAGATATCGACGCCATAATCCTTTAGCAACTCTAACCACCGCCTCTCGCCGTAAGTTCACCTCCTCCGCTGAAGATATACCGAGGCTCTTGTGGTCAGTATAAATATCCACGTGAACCCCATACAAATAGTGCCTCCGCATCTTCAAAGCGTGAATCACCACCGCTACTCCAAATCATGGGCGGGTAGTTCCTCCGTATCTTAAGCCGCCGACGCGATGCTATAACTCGCCCCGCTGCATCAACACACATCCCAACCCGATGCCCGACGATCACAATACACCACGTAACCATCCTGGACCTCTCCGAAGAGTAAGAACGGCTGCCGCTTTCTTTCAAAGAATCGAAACCCCGCCACAAGCATCACCATCAAACTTGGCCGCCTCGAGTCACCTAGTCAACGGTGCGTAGATAGAAGCAAACTTCTCCACGAACCGCCGATAATATCCCGCAAGGCCCGTAAAATCGCGAACCTCTGCCGAGTAGTAGGTTCAGGCTAAGTCCTCGATCGCCGATCTTGGCCATATCCACTGAATGCCATCACCGGCAATGTGCCCAAGAAAAGCCACCGAGGTCAACCAAAACTCACATTTGGAAAACTTCGCATACACCGCCGATCCCGAGAATCACAAGACAGCCTCAAATGCTCCGCATGCTCCCGCTCTGAGCGAATAAACCAAGATATCATCAATGAACACTATCACAAACGTGTCCAAAAATGGTTTGAACACTCGTTCATCAACTCCATGAATACACGAGCATCGTCAACCCAAAAGACATGACCGAACTCATAATGCCCGCATCGTCCGAATGCACCCTAGGGACATCCACCTCTCTAACTCGAACTCGATGATAGCCCGATCAGATCAATCTTGGAAAAGCATCTCGCGCCCGCAACCGATCGAACAAATCATCAATCCCGGAAGGGTATCCGTTTAATGGTCACCTTGTTCACCGTCAGTAGTCAACACACATGCGCAGCTGGCCCCGCCTTTCTTCTTCACGAACAATACCGCGCTTCGGAGAAACACTAGGTCCGATGAAACCCTTCTCCAACAAATCACTCACCGCTTCCTTCAACTCTCTTAACTCGGCAGTGCCATCCTCGTATGGCGGAATGGAAATAGCCGAGTGTCCGCAACACATCTATACAAAACTCAATCTCCTCTCGAGGAATACCCGGAGGTCGTCTGAAACACGCCCGAGAACTTCTGACCATCGAACTGCTCAAAATCTGGTACCGCAAATTTCGTGATCAAACACCCAACGACGGTAGATATACCCTTCTCGCACCATCTTTCCTAGCCTTGAGGTAGGAAATAAACCTACCTTTCGCGATACCGCGTTCCTCCCACTCAACAACCGGCCTCGTGAAATCGGAACTGCATTACTCTCTCTCAGCCTACATTGGCGTAGCAAGAAGCTAGCCAATCCATCCCCATGATTACGCCAAGTCAATCATCTCCAACTCTATCAAGTCGGCAAGTGGTCCGACGATCAGAATGGTCACAGACAAGCTCTATATACCCGCCGAGCTACCACCGAATCACCCACCGCGTAGCTACCTCGAAAGCGGTCATGGACTCGTGCTCTATCCCTATCCTACTAGCAACAAGGGGAGATATATAGGACAGAGTAGAACCCGATCTATCAAAGCATATACATCTAACCCGAACCGATAAGGTACCCGCGATTTACATCGGTGAGGCCTCCGATCCCGCTTACCGACAAAGCATAAATGCGGCTCGAGGACCGCTAGAATCGACTCGCGCCACGACCTTCGCCGCGACTGCTGATCTCGAGTACCTCGCCCCGGGCGAGTAATCGCTTGGGATGAAGCGCAATGCACTCGTAGGCCGGGCCCTACCCTGGGCCACGCTCTGGCCGGCAAACTCGCGAAATGACCGCCGCCACAAGTATGGCAAGTCCTCAGAGTAGCATAACGCCCTGCACGGAATCTACCACAACGGCACATCAATGCACTCAACGGTTAGCCTCGTTACCCTCGAAATCAAGTCCCGCCCCGACCGCCCCGATCGCCCGGGTCAGACCAAAATGATGTAGGAGTGCTCGAGCCGGCCAGTGGTGCAACCGACTTCACGACGCCGCCCACTCGAACCACTAAAAGAACCGCCGCCCCGCCTTCTTCTCGCTGATATCGGCCTACCCGGCGTCTCTACGCCTCGCATCCCAATGCATGAGCTCGATACCGTAATGTCCATGCCGGCAAGGGACACACCCGCACAAGACTCGCCATATAGTCGTCTCAGCCCGTGACGTAGCGATGCACCCGGCCTTCCATATCGCTACAAGCAGTGAACATATCGAGCTAATGAATCAAACTCGACATTGTACTTCTAATCGCAAGGCCCTCCTCGCCTCGCAGAATAAAATTGCCGATCGTGCCTCCTCATCCGCGAGGCAAGAAGTGTGTGAGAAAAGCCTCAAAACTCATCCCATACCGCTGGAGGTGCATGCTCTCCCGAAAGCTCCTATGAATCGAACCAATCGATCGCGGTATCACGCACCGACGCGAACCGAATGTCACAGCATCTACCAAGCTCACCACCCGCATAATCCTTCAGAATCGACGGATGAACTCCCGCGATCATCCTCTGTCTAGACCCAGAAACTCGCGTCGCAACTCAGAAGTCCTGTAGCCTCAAGCTATCCGCCTCCGTGAACAACGGTACTACCGAGCCGAACTAGAATCGAATGGCCGCCAAACCTCTCTCATATCCGCCACGACCTTGGCTAGTAATCGGGCCATCTCTGTACTCCTAACTCTTCGCCCCGGCCGAGGGGATGAGGCGGGTATCGCGCTCGCTGGGCCGGCGGTGTCATAGAACTCGCCGCCTCGTATAGCTCGGCTCGAGCCCTCGTGACTGGGTGTCACACTAGCAGCCTCCTCGGCCGCCTTGCCCTTCTGCCCGGTTGCCTTACGCGAGGCATATTCATACAGAAAGGAATGCGTTAGAGGGGTCCAACCTATAACACGCCTCTAAAGCACGATCTCAGAGTGAGAAGAATGGAAACCAATCCTAAATATCCTATAGCCTCCTCGACATTGCGTGGTGCACAACACACCGATAATCAAGACTTACTAGATACGGTCTCAGAGACACTTTCCGAGGATTAATCGCTCGATACCACTTTTGTCACGACTCCATTCCGGCTTCGTGATCGTGCCTTACCCGCACCCAAGTAGTCATACATCGAGAACAATCAATGAATATAAAACAAGACATGAAACATGATATAACTAGAACATTTTATCCGATGAAAAGATTGCCTTTCGATATATACATAAACCAAATTTTTGCGCTATATCCCAACTGCATAACAGACTACGCACTTAAGGAAATAATAACTATGGCGACAGGTCCCGCCATACCCTCGTCTGCATAAAACTATCTACAACAGGAGATCATACCTAAAAGTAGAGCCTCCGGAGAGTGGAGCTCCTAACACCAACGAGAGATCCTAAGGATGGATCTAGCACCGCTTCCTCTAGAACTCGCGGCATTTAACGCAGCTCAAGGAGGTCAAGATAACAGTACCAAGTATGTGAAACTATAAAGTACTTTAAATGAAATCAAGGTATTTAAAACCTTTTCACAAATATAATCGCTCAATTGCACATAGTGCCACATCACAACAATAATAAAGAATAGGAAAATCAGAATGTCTAGTCTAGGCCGCGAATGATCGCAAGGCCAACCGCCCATAGTATCATTCTCGTGCCTAGTCCTCGACTTCCGCACCGCATGATAGGTCACACATGCACTGCATGAGGTATTCTCAGACGGGGTAGCTAGCCCCTGCATTCTCCTCGACTTCCGCACCGCATAGCCTCAAAAGACCGTGATAGTCCCAATGGACCGCATAGGCATCCCCGTGACGGGCTAAACACCCGAATGATCAATCTCGAGCATACCGCAGCCCGCATAGTCTCATAGACCGCATAGGCCGTGATAGACCGCATCAAGGGTGGCAAGCCCTGTGATAACAAGTCAAGCGGGGTAGGTGATACAATAACAAGACAACGGACTTACTGTTAGCAACGTAAGCACAAAGCAAGAATAACCCCTTCACACATTACAAGGCATTTAACACACGCAGATCATAGTATGTCTACCTATCAACCAATCTTACTACACTTAACAGAAAGCAATACAAGGCTTTTATAAACAAACAAGTAAACAGTTCCTTTTATCATTCTTAGGTTGTTATACCTACTTCCCATAAAGCTTAGTATAACTCTTAAGCTTTTGTTTTAACACCAACTATTACTCTTCTGTTAAAATGATTCATTATTCTTTTGACATACTTCAAGGTTCTTATTATTCAGGCTTAAGTCAAAAGACATTGCCGACATCATATGTACGTCACGACTATATATACTTAAAATATCATGCTCAGGAGTATAGGAAGAATCACATACCTTCTCGGCGAAATCCACCTGCCAAGTCGAGTATGTCGCGCGCAGAGAATCAGCCTATAATAGTCACAGACATCTATCAAAGTCTAGACTATTCTCAGAGGTCATTCTAAACAGAGGGTCCTCAATTCTATGGAAAGTCTGGGCAGCACAACCCTACCCTGAGCTAT
Source organism: Przewalskia tangutica (assembly GCA_029844215.1). Classification (NCBI taxonomy): domain Eukaryota; kingdom Viridiplantae; phylum Streptophyta; class Magnoliopsida; order Solanales; family Solanaceae; genus Przewalskia; species Przewalskia tangutica. The sequence continues at coordinate 57,262,797 of CM056720.1, forward strand.
ATAAGTTCATCAGGAAAACAAATTCCCATGTGTAAGTACAATTCAGATATTCTTCTTTATACCCTTCTAAGGTGTTACACTAATTCTATTCTTAATAACCTCCTAAGTATTTATACTTATCTCAATTCTTCTACAGGATGCATTCTCTAATTACAAAAGAGGGTAAGGATTATTTACCTCGATAAGCCCAATAATATCCAAGTAAAAAGTCGATCCTGAGCGAGGTTTAGCTCCTAATCCAAAGCTCCAAGGCGCTCCAAGAATCCTTAGAAGTTTCCCACAACTTCTACTAAGTACTAAGGAATTTGGGCTAGGTTAAATTGGGCATTATAACAATACTAGAAGGCAACTTTCCTACCGGGAGGGGGTAGGTTTCGCCAGGCTAGAGTGGAAGGGCCTCGCCAAAACTTCACTCAAAGGAGGGGTGTTTGACGAATTGCTCACAAGTGGAGAGGGGAGGATTTTTCAAGACTTGAAAGCTTTAGTGGATGAATAACTCTTCATCTCAAGAGGGGTATTTATAGGTCAAGACATGGCCAACCAATGGCCAAGATTTAGCCAAGTGCTAGGCAAGTGTAAGGTCAAGATTAGGGCAAGTGTACCTAGCCAACTTGCACACAAAATATCTATCCAACTTTATGACAAGGATTGTCATCCAATCGGCCCTATTGCCGCGGACAAGTCCACCAATGAGAGGGTGGAAAGTGTCGCCTCTCATTGGTCCAAAGTGTTACGCTCTCGAAAAATCCGCAAAAATAAGAAATGACATAGCCGGAATTTATCCTATGAAAGCCGTGGAAACGCTTTCGGAAAAACCAATCGCTTTGTGAGTTGTGCCCAATAATTTTCGTCCAAGCCTAACTTTTAAGGCTAACCTTTTGTACGTATGACCTTACGTACATACTCTGGAAATACTTGGTATAACACTTGGCCTTTGGTTGGCCTTTGCTATACCTATAAATACCCCCCCCCCCCCCTTTGAAGACTAATTCATCCACAAATTGCCTAAGTCGTGAAAGCTTCTTCCTCCCCTTAGTGTAGTGTCTTGGCCGAGAGCCCCTCTCCCCTTGGCCGAGAGTTCCCCTAGTGGGGTAGGCCGAGGTAGCCACCCCTCCTGGGGTGCAGCTGGGTACCCCGCCCTAGCCTAGTTGTTTTCAGATAATACCCTCTTGGTAGAAATACTCAAAAGTATTGTTATAATGCCCAAATTACCTTAGCCAGATACCTTGTAGTATTCTAAGGTTATACCTATACGAAAAGCCTGTAAATACTATTACACTTCCTGTCACAAAACCAAAACCTCAGAAAATCTCCATAGTCCGTTGAGTATTGTGTAAGTTGGTTAGAACTTCTAAGCGGTGGTTTAGAGCGGGTCGAGCGCCGTAGTTGGAGCTAAACGATTGCCCGTGATCGACTTTATACTTGGATAATTATGGGCTTATCGAGGTAAATATCTTGTCCTCTATTGTAATTGGAAATTACATGATTGTTAGACTATATAGTTGAAGTATACTATATATAGAATCTGAACGCTGTTGTCGCAATGTCTTTGGACTTAAGCTCAATAATTAGAAACCTTTTCGAAGAGTATCGAATCTGCTTTACATGGGATCAGACATGAGACCTTGTAGCTTTTCGTGAGGTAGAATTGTGCACGCCCGGTTAGATGTATGAACCCCCGGTTGGCTTGATAGCCGCCCGATAGAGGAGGAGATTTACGCTGTTGTGGGGAGGCCGAATTTTCAGAGAATGTTCTACGGCGGATCTAAATGTTAATAAGCGCCGTGGCCTTATAGTTGAAGTACTACGATGGCGCGATCTACCATCGCAAGAGTAGCCGCTTTGAAGTACTTGAGCGCTTTGCTATTAGTCGATACTGTCGCAGGTATGTGAACCTCTTCCTATCTCTTCTAGCATGATATGTGGAACTATGTAGTACCAGACGATACGTGCTAAATGTATTTGATCGTTTAAAACATAAAGTGTTATAACGGCTTTATGGGAAGTTGGTTATAATACTTTATGTTGGTAAGATACTTGTGGTTTTTAAAAGGTAAATCGTTTGAACTATAATCGCTTGTTATGTGTTAATAAAGAACTTGAAGTATTTCAAAAGATTTTTGAATCATTTTGAAAGAAGAAGTAATACTTGGTTTTTGAAAACTTAAGAGTTATACTAGCTTTATGGGAAGTTAGGTATAACGGCTTAAGAATGTTTATCGATTTCGAAATCAGAATGTGTATCGACAAACCATCGCAAGCGTTAATAAAAGGAAATGTTTTGACAGATTAAGTATTATTAAAACCAAGAGAAACTTCCATCCGCATGAAGCTAAGATGAGACAAAATGATATTTCCTAGATCATGGTCAGTAATAAGATTGTTATAAACAAGAATATCCTACTCACATATAAGACTTATGTTTCTCGGATAGTTTAAAAGAGAATTATGTTCTTAAATGAATAAGACTATGAACTACTTAAACCTTTCTAAAATAAGAAACGTGAACATTTGAAATTAGGCAAACTTAGACGCTTGGAAAATAATGTCATACTTGATTTTACAAAGGTAAGTGTTTTGGTTTACTTAAAGGATAATCACTCTATTTTCACATAACTACGTATTGTGTGACTTTTGTGAAAGTAACGTAGCTTTTAAAGATTTAATGTATGAAGTACTTTGGGGATAAAACCCGAACTTGTTGACATATAGTAGAAAGTACCTTGTGTGTATAACTTGATTGTGTTGGTTTGTGATAGCCTTGTAATACTTTCTTGTTGATTGATAAGTAAACATGCCAGGATGCTATGTGTGTTAGTATTCGTGATGTTAGTGTAAAGGGGTTTTCCTCGATCGTGCTTAAAGTTGTTTGACTATCACCGTTATGTTGGTATTGTACCACTCACCTTGACTTGTGTTCCGGAGGTTGTCGCCTCCGCGGGTAGACTCAGCGGTTCGGGGGACCATGATTCGAGAATACCTACGCGGGTCCAGGGATCCATGCGGAACTACGGAGTTCCGGTGTTAGTTTGCGCCCTTGTGGTCATGCGGTTCAGGCTACGCGATCGCGAGTCCGTGACGACGCCGGGAGTAGCTACCGATGCGGGTTATACCTCACGCGGCCTATGAGGTTGGCCTACGCGAGTCGCGAAGTTCTGTGGCTGACGCGCACATTTGATATCGCGCAGTGACCAGCTTTGATCATGGACGGTTCAGACAGATATCATGATACGCTTATGACCTTGTTAGTACCGCGGGTGTTAGTAGTCCTATGCCTTCGCATTTACCACGCATCGCTTTATTTGGACACAGGTGGACCCGTGTTCATGTGTATTCCTCGTGCTTTTCTATCATAGATCGCCAGTGGCGGGAAGGTGTTCCACGCATGATTGATGTTATGGGCTTGAGACCCATAGTTATATTCGAGTGATGACTTTGGCGTGAGTCCCCGACTTGACATGATCGCTATTTATTGTGAATCGTAGTTTGCTTATCATACATGTCTCCCGCTTTATAGACTATTATGATTTCATTTACGATTTTTAGTTTCACATACTGCACTGTTGATCGACCTCCTTCGGGCCGCGTCATGCCGCAGTTGAGGTACACCGCCGTTGATCCTAGCTTTCGTGGTCGATTCAGACGGAAGCCCTGCTTCTCCGAGGCTTATCGTGGTATATTCCCCGTCGTAATAGGTGTTTACATTCTGTGGTTTGCGGCCCCGTCCCGCCATTATTGTCATATCATTTCTTAGGTCGTAGTACCGCTGCAAGGCGTGGTTTGTAAAAAGGATTTAACTGCTCATTTGTAAAAGTTGTTATTTATATATATGCCGAAAGGCAAGTTTTCTCGACATCGCTTTTGTACTTCATTTGTTTCATGTATATGTTTTATGTTCCTGATTACTCGATGTTGTATCACCAGGTGCCCGGTAAGGCACCAACACGCCCAGTTCGGTCGTGACACCATGCCAGAATATCGTGACGGTAGACACGCCCATGTTGCGAATAACCATATATCGGTAATCAACCCACGCACGGCGCGATGCCGAATCGTGACGGTGTAGACATGTCCATGTGACATCAACAACAAGACAAGAATCAAAATGGAAACATACCCGTGGAATTCTCCATCATCGCCAAAGACGCCCAAGTAAGTTCTCAACAAGTCAACCGCCTCTATCGAGAGACGCAGAACACGTAAATACCACACTTGCACAACAAAGGCTATCATCACAAGCGAGGCAAGTTTCACAACAACAAGCATAGGCAAGTTTCACAACAACAAGCATAGGCAAGTTTCACACAACTCAAAGTACTTTCATTTTATGCCAAAGTCCGGTTTTTAACCCCAAAGTACTACATCGTTAAGTTCTTTAAAAGAGATCCATTACTTATAAAAGTCACTGACAATTCGTAGTATTAGAATGACCAACCCACATTCCTTTTCAAAATCAAGTAACAACATTCTTTTCCTAAGTTCCGTTTGCCTAGTTTCAATTACTCAAGCTTCTCATTTTCAAATGGTTTCATAGTTCCCAAACTTAATCACTTGATTCCTTTTAGAACAATTGAGTAATATATGTCTCACGTGAGAGGTTATTCTTGTTTACAACATTCTTATTACAATGACCATGATCTAGAAAATGTAATATCATTTTGTCTCATCTTAGTTTCTATGCATGGAGGTTTCTACCGGTTTTAATACGATACATTATTATTCAATACATTTTCCTTTATCAACGCCGCAGTTGGTCCTGTCGATACACATTCGATTTCAAATCAAGAAACATTATCCCTTTAAATAAAACCAAGTACTCATTACTCACGAATGAGGTTTCACACAAACATTCACATTAAAACAAATAAGTTAAGTCTCTTATCTTATAAGATCAAGTCCCTTAACTTCTAACATCAGTAAACCATTTTCTTTACCTCTCTTAAGACATTATACCTAACTCCCCATAAAGCTAGTATAACTCTTTTAAAAACCACAAATTATTTTCTTACCTACATAAAGTCATATAACCAACTTCCCATAAAGCCGTTATAACACTTTATGTTTTAAGAACAATCAAACACAGTTAACACATGTACGTCTACCGTACTACATAGTTCACACATATCATGCTAGAAGAGATAGGAAGAGGTTCACATACCTAGCGACGATTTATCGACAATAAGCAAAATGCTCCAAGTACTACAACCTTGCTAGCCCTTTCCACTCCTCGAGTAGAATACGCTACTCTTAGTACTTCCACCTATAAAGGTCACAAACGTCTATTAACCCCAAAACACAAGTTTCTATCTTTCTACGAAAATTGAAGACTTCCCCGCAACAAACAGAAATCTCCTCCTCTATCGAGGCCGCTACCAAGCCAACCAGTGGGTTTACACGTCTAACCGGACGTGTACAATTCTACTCAGCAATACTACACAAGTTCATCGCAATACACCCTATGTAAATACATGGGCTTCTTTCTTTACATTCAAAGCTTAAGTCAAAAGACATTGCCAGACAATAATGTTGATTCTATATATAGTATACTTCAACTATATATTCTAACATGTAATTTCCAATTACAAAAGGACAAGATTATTTACCTCGACAAGCCCAAAATTATCCAAGTTATAATGTCGATCCCGAGCAAGGTTTAGCTCCTACTCCGTGCGCTCCAATCCGCTCCAAACAACCCTTAGAAGTTCTAACTAACTTCTACTCAAATACTTCAACCAACTATGAAGATTTCTTAGGGTTTCGGTTTGAGACTAAAGGACAAAAGGTAGTATTTTCTGCTCTACGTAAAGAGGTAACTTTTGAAATACTACTAGGTAAAGGCTAAGGTATTTTGGGCATTATAACAATACTAGGAGAGTATTTCTATACCACAAAAGGGTATTATACGAAACAACTAGGCAGTGGGTACCCTACCGCTAGCACCACAAAGTGGGGAGGGTTTCGCCAAGGCCAATTTTAAGGGAGAGGGCTCTTGGATGAGAGTCAACAAGAGGGAGGAGGGGTTTCAAGACTTGGAAGATTTTGGATGAATGAAGTCTTCAAGAGAGTGGTATTTATAGAAAGCCAAAGGCCAACCAATGGCCAAGATCAAGCCATGTTCAAGGCAAGTGTATGGCCTTGATCAAGCCAAGTACACCCTAACCCTACTCCACAAAACATTGCACCAAACAAGCCACAAACAAGGCACAAAACAAGGCCAAAACAAGGAACCAATGCGAGGCCAACGTCCTCTCGACGCCCAAATCGCCCAAAGCACCCCACTTGTTTCAATGTGAGGGTGACACACGTCACCTCCCGCTTGTCCAAAATGTTTCGCCTCTAAAATCCGCAAAAATACAAAACGACATAGCCGGAATTTTCCTCGCAAGTTACGTAAAACGTTTCGTTAAAAACGACTTAACCAGGGTGTTGTGCACAAATGTCATTCGCCAAGCCACCTAGGCGGGGTGACACGTGTCACCCTCCTAATGGCCCTCATAAAACGCCTTCCAAAAATATCCACAATGGCCAAAATCTCAAAACAAAGTGGTTCTACAAAACCGTAAATTTCTCCCGTGGGCCCCACGTGACCATTTCCGAAAATAAAATCTCAAAATTCTAATATAATCTATGAAGTCCAAATACCAAATCTGGGAATCCAATTCCAATTAACGAACCTTTTTCTTCACAAATAACCGGAAACTTTTCCGTCGAAAACTCACATCTTTCTTTCTTTCCAAAATTTTTTTCTGTCGTGCTCTCGTACGTACGTCCTCGCATACATACCCTGAGAATACGGGGTATAACAACATCGCACGGGGTTACAGGTATATTTCAATTCTTTTGAATCATACGTGCATTGATAGATTCAGATTTTGCCCTAGCATATATGTTTTCCCTTTGTTGCTAAGAGTTGTAAAGTGATAGTACTGCAGGTAGGATACTTTGATTAGTATAGTGAATAGTTAAGAATGTTGACTAGAATGATAAGTGAAGTGAGACTATAGTTATGTAGAGTTCACAAGTTGTAATTACCTGTAACGATGTAAGACCAGATAGGAAGGATGTATGAGAAATACTTTGGCTTATGCGACGAACCTCTACAGAATGGGAGGATAGGGTGAGAAGTACCTTGAGCTAAGAGAGAGTTTTATTTCAAACTAAGGATGAGAAGTTAAGTATGACGATGGGTGGGTTATGCTCATTTCGGGTCACCAGAGTATGGAATGGGGTGATGTCATTTGTGGTCCGTATGTGATAGCGACGGCGACGCCAGCCCAAGTTGAGTTAATCGTCAGACGAGTTCGTGGACGTTCCAGAACTAGGTCGAGGGACCAGAAGAGCCTTAACGGAATGTAAGTAACAATATGGCCAAGTTTGGTTAGTAACTCCAAGGATCGGGAGCGTAAACAATAATTGAGATGTCAGACGCTTACTAAATAAGTTTAGAAGTACGAGAAATAATGACAAGTAAGAAATAAAGGAACCTCTAAGGATCCCGTGTTTTAGAAGACTGTAACCTTCGAGTTTTGTGAGAAAGGGGCGCGGACGGAAGGTCCATTGATGTGTTTACGTATGTTAGGTGGTGGCCATGTGTGGCATCGTTGGTCTTGTGGAGTATTGACTGTTAGGCATAGTATAGAGTTTGCGGAGTTTGTATAACTTGACACCGACTAAGAACATTCGGACGAATGTTTCTAAGGGGGGAAGAATGTTACACCCCGTAAGTCCAGGACATGTATAATAGAATGTACGTAAGGAATCAAGACTTGGAAATTGGTACGAAAGGAAGAATTGTTTTTCCGACGGAAAATCTTCCGGACGTCGGAAAGGAAAAATGTTCGTTGTTGAGAATTGGATTCTCAAAATGCATTATTTGAAGAGTATGGAACTTATTAACATTATGGAAATTTATTTTTACGGAATTGGTCACGTGGGGCCCACCCGAGGAATTTTACGTTTTTGTGGGGCCCACCCGGGGAATTTTACGTTTTTGTGGGGCCCACGAGGGTTACGGAATTTTATGGACGAATGAGAGGGCGACATGTGGAACCCCCACACTTGGTCTTGGTCGAAATTTTGTAAGGGTAAAATGGTCATTGACCATGGTAGAAGATAAGTCTTGCTAAGCTTGATATTGTTGACCAAGTCAACTTGCCACTTGTGCTTAATCCTAGTGAAACTCATCCTAGCCACTCATGTGTTGTAATCTAAGCCATCCAATGTGTTATATAAGCATACTACTAGTGCAAGACTATCTCTTCAACACTTAGAAAAATTAGACAACATTTCTTGTTCTCCACATTGCTCTCGGGTTTGCACACTTTGCCCACACAAAAATTTGTAGTTTTGATCCATTAGCCACAAGACTAAAACCCAAGGTCCCTAGGGGTATTGTAAGGATATCTCAATAGAAAGATTGCGGAAAAACGACGTTTTCGTATTAGTCGCAAGGCGGAAACTTAAGAAGTTCTTCAACTTTGAAGTTGGAACTTGAAGATGGGTTCTTCATAGGCTTCTAAGGAGTGCTTGGAGCGGATTGGAACATAAGGAAAGGAGCTAAGAATTGCTAAGGCGCGACTTTGAATCTTGGAAATTTTAAGGGCTTGGAAAGGTATAAATTTTGTCGTTTTAGCAATTAAGTTTACTTATTGTTGTAGCTATGGATATTAGCAAGCATGAGTTATATATTATGTAGTTGGATAAGTGTATTGGCTATTGGAACCCTAATCCGAAAACTAGCATGTTTAGCCTTAAGATTACAATTCAAGTCGATTATTAGTTTAAGTCGTCGCATGTTGTATAAAGAAGGAAATTGTAGTTGTTGAAGTTGTTTATGACTATATAACATGTTAGACTTTAGAACTTGGAATTGGAAAAGGATTGAAAAAGACTTTGAATTGTTGGTTATGTAAGTTGGCCGAGAATGGCTAGTGAGCATTAAACTACTTCGTATGAATTGTGGGGCGGAATTTTACACGTATTGTAAGGCGTGTAATCCCCTTTGTTTGGTTGTTGTTTTGAGCCTTAAATGTGGCGTGTTGGTTATTGTATTTGGCCTTGAAAAAGGTGGCAAAGTGAGTAGAAACAAAGGAAGTGCTGTCCGATTTTCCGTAGAATTAAAGACCGTATACTTAGTATTATTCTACGTTAGAGACTAGAAGTTGATAGTCTTGTTGTGACCATTATAGGTTGACACTTCTACGTACGGCGTATTCGGCTTAGCTTGTGGATTTAGCCGAAAAGGTATGTGAACTATCTCCTCTTCTAGCATGATTCCTTAAGATAAAGAAAGTATTTCCTACTCCTTAAATGATCCATTCCTTGGTTGTATTTGGATTGCCTAAAGTAGAATTTGTTCTATGTACTTTCTTGATTGTACTTTGATGTTTAAATTGTAAGTTGTATAATCCATTGCCTTAGTGAAGATAGGATTCTTAAAGAGTGGAAGTATTTTACTTAAAGAACATAGAGTCTTGAAAAATTAGTGGTTTCCAAACCTTTTGGCTAGTGCCTTAGTTCCAAAACCTAAAGGTCATTATAATGACTTTAGGGGAGTCAAAGGAGTGATTTACTTAATTGTTTTAAAAGAGGAGAAATGACATGATTTAAGAGAAGTAACTTGTTTTAAAGGTGTGAGTTACTTAAGGTTTAAAAGTAGAAGAAACTTGTTTTCTATATATTAAGAGACTCGAAGTATTTTTGAAAGTTAAGAAACTTGATTTGAAAGTTTGTGATACTTGGTTTTAAGTATAAGTCTCTTGGTTATAAAAAGAATGAAATTGTCTAAAAAGCATAAAGGGTTATAACGGCTTTATGGGAAGTTGGTTATAACGACTTTATGGAAGGTTTAGAAAGTTTTCTATTTTGATTAATGGGCATAAGTTGCCTTGATTGTGAAAATTTGAAGTTACTTGATTTCAAGCTTTGAAATGAGTTTTCTAAGAGTGTAGTAACTTACTTTGAAAAATAGACACACCTTGATACAACGGGTGTTAGTATCTTGGGGTATTACATAAAAATGAGTCTTTTGAAAAGAATGCACGTCGTAGTACTTTGGCTTGATTAATTGAGAATTATTCTGTGCTTGATAAGTACTTTGGCTTGATTAATTGAGAATTAGTCTAAGTGTGCCTTGATAAGTACTTTGGCTTGATTAATTGAGAATTATTCCATGTGTGCCTTGATAAGTACTTTGGCTTGATTAATTGAGAATTAGTCTAAGTGTGCCTTGATAAGTACTTTGGCTTGATTAATTGAGAATTATTCCATGTGTGCCTTGATAAGTACTTTGGCTTGTTTAATTGAGAATTGCCTATGAGTGCTGGAAATAGCCGGTTGTGTGCTAGTGGTATATCATTCATTTCGGGGTCATTCCCCGGGTTGGTGGCATTTGCATATTCCGTGGATTTGCTACCAACGATGCGAGGAATACCTCATGCGAGTCCGCAAGGGCTTATGCGGGTGAAATAGTGTTACACCCCGTATTTACAAGACATGTTTTAAGAACGTACGTAAGAACTCAAAGGTTAAGGTTTGAGACGAGTAAAAATTTATCGGAATTTTGGAATTTGTCGGAAAATGAAATAGTGCGACGAACGGGAGGGTGACACGTGTCACCCCCCCTTATGGACATGGACGAAATGTGCAAGGGTGGAATGGTCACTTGACCATAATTTGTGAGTAAGTCTTGCAAGGCTTAGAGCTTGACAACTTTGACCAAGTCAATGACCCCACTTAAGCTTGATATTTAGTGAATCTCATCCAATCCACACAAGTGTCTAAATCTTAACCCTTTCTTGTGTAATATAAGCTTACAAGTAGTGCAAGACCTTGCCATTCTCCACACTTAGAAATATTTTGGAAATTTGTTCTTGCTCACAATAGGGCTCACGGCAATTGGGTTTTTCCAAGGAAAATTTTCAAATGTTGTCCAATAATTCCCCACTTTAAACCAAGGTACCTAGGGTATTGTAAACATATCTCAATAGAAAATCTTGGAAAAGGTAGTTTACGTTAGTCGAAACGAAAACCTAAGGGTCTTTCTAGGTTTGGTTTGGAGATTTGAAGAATAATTGTTGGTGTTGTCCTAAGGTCTCAACAAGCGGATTGAAGTGTCTTGGAGAGACTCTAAACTACTAAGAGCGACGATGGAGTTGGATTAAGAATCGTTAAGGTATAATCTTGTCTTTTAAAGTGTTACAAGATTACATTCTTATTGTTGTTGTTAGCTTTACTTGTTGCTAGCATGAAGATTAATAGGTTGAAGTTATAAGTATTATGGATTGCTTGTAGCTAAGTCCGAAATGTATGCAAGCCACTTGAAATTGGATTACAAATTGGTCGTTTATTAGAAATCGTCGCATGTTACTTACTTAAAGATTATGGTTGTTATAATCAAAGCGACTTGATATCATGTTATGCTACCAATTTGGATTGAAATGGAAATTGATAAAATTGGTATTGTTGAACTCAAGGTGGCAACTTGTACTTGTAGTTTGTAATAGTTTGTTATTCATTTGAACTAGACTACCTTCTATATTGGTGAGCCAATTAGGGCTGTATAGTTAATTATTTGTATTGGACTACCTTATAGATTGTGAGCCAATTGGGGCTGTTTGGTTATTGTATTCGGCCTTGAAAAGGTGGCAAAGTAAGTAAAAACAAATGAGGTGTTGTCAGATTTTCCGTAGAATTTAGCGACTTAGCACCTAGAATATTCTACGTTTGAAATAAGAGGTTAATGGACATATTGTGACCATTATAGGTTGAAGTACTAAGTATAGTGTATCCTACTTGAAGAATGGAATAGCTCAAGGTTGAAGTACTTTGGAGCATTTTGCTACTTGTCGACAATCGCCGTAAGGTATGTGAACCTCTTCCTTCCTTTGGCATGATTCTATGTATGGAATATACCTGTGGTATCATTTCATGTTTCCTGCTACTCTTAGGAGTTAAGAGGTAGTTGTGTGATCTACTCTATGTAGAACTTTTCCTATCTTTGAGCATGACTAGTTGCACGTATGTAGTACGGTAGACGTACAACACCTTGATATCCTTTTACTTGTTTTGTGAGTAGCCAAGTCGGGTGAGTTAGGAGATTAACTCGCTTCTTGGAAAGCATAAAGGATGTCTTAAGTTTTATTTAAGTTAAGGGACTTGAAGAGTTTTAAAGTATGTGATACTTGTTCCGTTTTAAACGTATAAGTCCCTTGGATAGGAAATTGTTTTTGCTAAGGTATAAAGGGAATATAACGGCTTTATGGGAAGGTAGTTGTATTTGCTTTATGGAAAGATAAGTGATTTGATTTTAGTGAAAAGGCCACTTGTTTTAAGGCATTAATTGCCTAAGGTTTTATAATAAAAAGGAGTCACTTGCTTTAAAGGTTAAGAGACTAATTGTATTTTTGAAAGTTATGAGAATTGATTTGAAAGTATTTAATACTTGATTTCAAAAGTAGAAGTCTCTTGGTTATAAAAGGAACGTGTTGGTCTAAACCATAAAGGGTTATAACGACTTTATGGGAAGGTTATAACGGCTTTATGGAAGGTTAAGAGAATGGTTTCCTAATAAAGTAATCAAAGAAATAACTTGTGTTAAGGGCAAATTGTTTTAAAGGTACCAATTGCTTAAGGTTTTAATAAAGAAGTCACTTGATTTAGAAACCGTAATTGTATTTCTAAAAGGTATTGTGACTTGTCTTGAAAGGTGGATAGGACTTGATACTACGGTTGTTAGTATCGGGAAGTTTTATTTGGAAGCGAGTCTTTTGAAAAGAATGCACGCACGTAGTACTTTGCTGTTTAATTGAGAATAATTCTATGTGATGCCTTGATTAGTACTTTGGCTTGATTAATTGAGAATTAGTCTAAATGTGCCTTGACAAGTACTTTGGCTTGTTAAATGAGAATTATTCTATTTGTGCCTTGATTAGTACTTTGGCTTGATTAATTGAGAATTAGTCTAAATGTGCCTTGACAAGTACTTTGGCTTGTTAAATGAGAATTATTCTATTTGTGCCTTGATTAGTACTTTGGCTCGATAAATTGAGAATTTGTCTAAGCGTGCCTTGATAAGTACTTTGGCTTGTTAAATGAGAATTATTCTATGTGATGCCTTGATTAGTACTTTGGCTTGTTTAGTTGAGAACCGCTATGTGTCTTTGAAATAGCCAGGTTGTGTGCTATTGGTATATCGGTCGTTCGGTCATTCCCGGGTTTGTGGCATTTGCATTCCGTGGAATTGCTACCACGATGCGAGGAATAACTCATGCGGGTCCGTAAGGACTTATGCGAGTGAAATAGTCCCACGCGAAGTCCGACCTATGCGGAATACCTCGCGAGTCCGTAAGGGCTTACGCGGGTGAAATAGTCCCATGCGAGGAATACCTCGCGAGTCCGTAAGGGCTTATGCGGTGAAATAGTCCGTGCGAGGAATACCTCACGCGAGTCCGTAAGGGCTTATGCGGTGAAATAGTCCCACGCGGGCGTCCGACTATCGCGAGGAATACCTCATGCGAATCCGTAAGGGCTTATGCGGGTGAAATAGTCCACGCGAGGAATACCTCATGCGAGTCCGTAAGGGCTTACGCGGGTGAAATAGTCCCATGCGAGAATACCTCACGCGGGTCCACGCGGCTACGGGTGAAATAGTCCCGGAATAGGATGGTTAAATAATACCTGCGGGTGGATGGTCTGTTTTGATCATGAGCTTCCTATTTTATATTGTAAAGACACCATCGTTTACTCGTTGTTAGTAAGGCACAATGTGTTGCGTATGTGCGTACGCCGACGGTGAGTGGATGCAGGCGCGTCACGTGGTTATATTTTACACTTATAGATCGGCGGCGGTGATGCCGATTCCACGCGGGAGATATGTATGTTGTGTATGTATGCGCCGGCGGTGAGGTGGGATGCCACACGTCATGGTTATATTTTACACTTATACCGCGGTGATGGGGATTCCACGGACACGCTTTGATATTTGTGTGACTTGATCGCGTCCAGTTGGGTAGTATATATGCGCTCTCCTAAAAAGGGCCGAATTATACTTATGAAAGATAAGTTAAGTTATATAGCAATGAACTTAATGATTTTTCCTAATCATGTGTGTAAGAATGTGGCTATAACTTTTATTGAAAATGGGAAAAGATAATAAGGTGCGATTAAGTTCAAAAGTGGTAATGACAGCAGATCCGTATGTTTTGTTTATATACTTGTCCTTGTCATTCTTTTGCATGATTATGATCTGCATCAGACGTTATTTCTATTCCATATTCGCAATTTTGTTATCGACTTCTTCTGTGCGTTAATGCCCGCAGTTTTAGGTACGGGTTGGTGATCCTTGTTCGTAGGATCTCGGTTGATTGAGAAAGCTCCATTTGCTCCGAGGCTTATCTCTTTGCAGTTTCCGAGGTGGTAGATTCGTATATTCAGGTATGGCGGGCCCCGTCCCGCCACGCTTGTTATTCCTAGGTGCGTATTCACATATGTGGTTGGTAAAGAATCGAGTTATGCAGTTGTACTTTTGATTATGTTTATAGTATGGAAGCGGCCTTATCGGCCACTGTGTTGTCTTTGTTTACACATATGTTTAAGTTGTGTATGTTCATTGCTATTCTCGATGTATACGAACAGGGGTGCCCGGTAGGGCACCGCCGCGGCCGGTCGTCGTGACAAATAGTCCGCGAGCGGGTCCACTATTCGAGGAATACCTGCGCGAGTCGTAAGGGCTTATGCGGGTGAAATAGTCCCATGCGAGGAATACCACGGGTCCGCGACCTATGCACGGGTGAAATAGTCGCGAGTAGGATTGCTTAACGATCTCGCGCGGTGGTCCCGCTGATCGTGAGCTTCCTAGTTTATATTGTAAGTATACTACTATTTACTCTCATTGTTAGTAAGGCACTGTGTACTGTTAATTGAGTTATATCATGGACTGCCGGCAGTGAGGAAGGATTCCACGGGCATGATTGATATTATGGGCATGAGACCCATGGTTATATTTTAGTAATGACTTTGAGGGCATGCTTCCCTGACTTGATATGACTGTTTATGTATTGTGTACTGTAGTTTGGCTATCATACATGTCTCCTGTTTTGTTAGACTGTTATGATTTCATTAAGTACTTCATCGCCACATACTTGGTACATTCTTCGATCGACCTTCTTGGGGCGTTCACGCCGCAGTTTAGGTACAGCTTTGGTGATCGGCAGTGTAGGACCGCTCGAAGTTTTGGATAGCTCCCATTTGTTCAGGAGTTTACATTTTGGTATAGTTCCTTGATACATTTTGTACGATTATGGGTACGCGGGCCTTGTCCGTCATAGTTGATATAACTCTTAGGTGCGTATTCATATGTGGATTGGACTCATGTATGTAAAGTGTCTTTTGAGTATGTATATTATGGCGGCCGTGCTCGGCTTTGCACGTATGTTGGTTTTGAAAAAATGAGGTGTTATTTAAATTTCCATGATTTACTTAGTTGTTAAGCAGGTAGAAGGTGCCTGTAGGGCACCATACGGGGTTCGGGGTGTGACACTCTTGTGGTCTGCACAAATATTCACATGAAGTCTACATATGCGTCATGCCTCCATGTTATACCCCGTACTTCCAGAGTATGTATGCGAGGACGTACGTACGATTATTCAAGCCCTAATTAGGTTAAGATGAAATTGAGAGCTTTCAACGGAAAAGATTCCGAACCTTGTGAAAGAAATTCTACGTTTTTAATATTTTAACCGATTACGGATTTTTTCCGAGAGACAAAATATTTTGGACCAATAGGAGGGCGACATGTGTCAACCTTAGTTGGCATGGGTTGGACGAAATGGTGGCCTAGTGGACAAGTCAAATGGTCAAGTCTTGCAAGATATTTCTTTGGGTGAGTGGGAGTAGGTAAGGGACGATTTTGTGGGCAAGTGGGGTGTAACGACCGTTCGGCCCGCATCGGTGCCTTACCCGGCACCTAGCGATACATACATCGAGAAAATCAGCGAACATACAACATGAGTCATTATACAAGAGATATAATAAATAAATAAAGCAAAAACGGTTGCCTTCGATATACATAATACCTGAACAGTTTAATACTTTTACAACCCTGCCCACACAAGATTACTGCACTCTAAGATATACATGACTATGACGGACAGTGGCCCGCCATACCCCGAATGTACAAGAACCTACAACTCAGTGGAACACCTACCAAAGATAAGCCTCGGAGAAACGGAGCTTCAAATCTACTGAATCGTGATCCTATGAGCGAGGATCCACGACCGACGATTCTACTGCAGATGAACGCAGCCTCAAGGAGGTCGATAACAGTACCAAGTATGTGAAATCATACATCAGAATGAAATCATACTAGTCTATATAAAGCAGAGACATGTATGATAACCAAACTACGATTCACCACATAAAATAAGCCATCACTCCAATATAACTATGGGTCTCACGCCCACAACATCAATCGTTCGCATTATGGCGCATGCCGGAATCAGCATCGGTGTAGACATGTCCATGATGCAACCATAATACCAATGTCCCATGGCCACATGCCCCGATCGCAGATCGGTGTAGACATGTCCATGTGACTCAACAACAAGACAAAGAATCCAAATGGAAGCATACCCGCGCCACGATCGTGTCGATGTCCAAAGGAAAACAATAAGACAACTTTCCAAACGGACGATACCCGCAGCTACGCATCGTGTCGGTATGTCCAAAAGGAAATCATAAAGCGATAATCGAAATGAAACATACCCGCGCGCCACGATCGTGTCAAGATATCGAGCGATTAACCACAAGACCTTAACCAAAATGGAAGCATACCCGCGCTACGATCGTGTCGGTATGTCCAAAGCGATTAACGACAATAATACTATCAGCGAGAACGCACTGCGGAATTTCTCGTCACCGCAAGACATCCAAGTAAGTTCTCAACGGTCAACCGACCTCTATCGAGACGCGAATACGAAACACAACGCTTGTACAATAAAGGC
The DNA here is from genome assembly GCA_029844215.1 of Przewalskia tangutica. NCBI lineage: Eukaryota > Viridiplantae > Streptophyta > Magnoliopsida > Solanales > Solanaceae > Przewalskia > Przewalskia tangutica. Next base: position 57,279,797 of record CM056720.1, read on the forward strand.
TATCATCACAAGCATAGCAAGTTTCACAACAACAAGCATAGGCAAGTTTCACAACAACAAGCATAGGCAAGTTTCACAACTCAAGTACTTTCATTTTATGCCAAAGTCGGGTTTTTAACCCCAAAGTACTACATACGTTAAGTTCTTTTAAAAGAGATCCATTCTCGTTATAAAAGTCACCCGATACGTAGTATTAGAATGACCAACCCACCTTCTTTTTTCAAAATCAAGTAACAACATTCTTTTCCTAAGTTCGGTTTGCCTAGTTTCAATTACTCAAGCTTCTCATTTTCAAATGGTTTCATAGTTCCCAAACTTAATCACTTGATTCCTTTTAGAACAATTGAGTAACATATGTCATATATGTGAGTAGTTTATTCTTGTTTATAACGATCTTATTACAAAGACCATGATCTAGAAAATGTAATATCATTTTGTCTTATCTTAGCTTCTATGGATGGAGGTTTCTACTGGTTTTAATACAACACATCATTATTCAATACATTTTCCTTTATTAACGCCGCATGGTGCTGCCGATACACATTCGATTCCCAAATCAAGAAACATTATCCCTTTAAAACCAAGTACTCATTACTCACGAATGAGGTTTCACACAAACATCCACATTAAAACAAATAAGTTAAGTCTCTTATCTTATAAGATCAAGTCTCTTAACTTCTAACATCAGTAAACCATTTTCACTTACATAAGGTCGTTATAACTAACTTCCCATAAAGCTATTATAACACCCTATGTTTTAAACCAACCAAATCACTTAGCACATGTACGTCTACCGTACTACATAGTTCACAACAATCATGCTAGAAAAGATAGGAAGAGGTTCACATACCTCGCGACGATTATCGACAATAAGCAAAAAGCTCCAAGTACTACAACCTTGCTAGCCCTTTCCACTCCTCGAGTAGAATACGCTACTCTTAGTACTTTCACCTATAAAGGTCACAAACGTCTATTAACCCCAAAACACAAGTTCTATCTTTCTACAGAAAATTCGGCAAAGACTCTCCCGCAACAGCGTAAATCTCCTCCTCTATCGAGGCCGGCTACCAAGCCAACCAGGGGGGGGGGGGGTTTACACGTCTACCCGGACGTGTACAATTCTACTCAGTAATACTACACAAGTCTACCGCAATACAGTCCTATGTAAATACGATTCGGTTCTTTATTCTTCAGGCTTAAGTCAAAAGACATCGCCGAATACTAAGTAGTTCCATATATAGTATACAACAACTATATAGTCAACCAAACATGTAATTTCCAATTACAATAGAGGGACAAGATAATTACCTCGATAAGCCCAAAATTATCCGAGTTTAATGTCGCTCCTGAGCAAGGTTTAGCTCCACTCCGTGCGCTCCAAACCACTCCAAACAACCCTTAGAAGTTCTAACCAACTTCTACTCACATACTTCAACCAACTATGAAGATTTCCTTAGGGTTTCGGTTTGAGACTAAAAGGACAAAAGGTAGTATTTACGGACTCTACGTAAAGAGGTATCTTTGGAATACTACAAGGTACAAGGCTAAGGTATTTTGGGCATTATAACAATACTAGGGGAGTATTTCTATACCACAACAAGGGGTATTATACGAAAACAACTAGGCTAGGGGGGGGGGTACCCCACGGCTAGACCTCACAAGGGGGAGGGGGAGACCTCACGGCCAAAGGCCACTTTCAAGGGGGAGAGGAGCTCTTGGACGAGAGTCAACAAGAGGGAGGGGAGGGGTTCTCAAGACTTAGGCAAGTGAAGAGTGGATGAAGAAGTCTTCAAAGAGAGGGGGTATTTATAGCAAAACCAAAAGCCAACCAATGGCCAAGATCAAGCCATGTGCAAGGCAAGTGTAAGGCCAAGATCAAGCCAAGTGCACCCACAAAACACTCCACAAAACACTCCACAAAACAAGCCACAAAGCAAGGCACAAAAGAGGGAGCCAATCGCCGCGCCAAGCCTCCTCTTTGCCCAATGAGGGTGACAAGTGTCACCTCCGCTGGTCCAAAATGTTCCGCCGGAAAAATCCGCAAAAATACTAAATGACATAGCCGGAATTTTCCCAACGTAGTCGTGGGAAACGCTTTAGTCGTGAACGACTCTAATCGCACTTGTGCCCAAATTTCGAATCCAATGCCTATCCTAAGGCTCAAATTCAGACGCACGTCCATACGCATACTGAAAAAGCGGTATAACATTCTCCTCCTTAGAAACATTCGTCCCGAATGTTCCTTCTCAAGTCGAATAACGATAAAGTTCCTCTAACAAGTTGCCAATGCCACAGCTTGGCCACGAAATAACATACGTCCTCTTCTTTCCTTACTCGTCGTGCCCTTCTCGAACGCTTGAACTCTCCCAAAGACGTACCATACTTCCGTCATTACTTCCGTTCCCGAAAATCTCTGGAGTCACTACCTCCAAACTTGGTCATCTTACTAACCTCAAACTTCCTTAAGGCCAGTCCCGGCCTTTACGAACCGCTTCTGGTCGAACGCGTCCACGAACTCATACGATGATCATACAAACTTGGGCCTAGCATCCTCGTGACCCTACCACCTGGCGGGACCACCTAACCGACCCCACCCCAAACCGGGTTACGGGTTGACCGCAAATGGTCCTCAACCCGACCCCAACCGCGCAAACTCTTGTTCCCCGATCCAAACAATCTTACTAATTCACATCATGAAAGCTACCACTTCCATCTCACACTACCCACGGACTTATCACACAAATAAATCCCACGATACTACTACTCGATAAGTGGTCAAAAATAAATCTTTAACTCAAGACGACCTTACCCCTAAGGTCTCACCGTGACATAGTCTAAGGTTCACACTTACCATGCCTCCATACGTATCCTTCCAACTAACCATGCATTCTAACTCACACATATCACAATGCTATCCGCATAGCACACAATAATGAGATCATCATAACAAGCATACCAAAACTCTAGAGGTTAAGGATATACTCGAAGTTACCGCTCCACTCTAATCATAGGCACGCAGGCGATAGTCAGAAGGTGATGAACCAGCCACAGATCCCGGTGAGTCGTAACATCCGCGCTTCCCTTGATAGACGCTCGCAAATGGCCTCGCTGGCCGCATGCAAAACAAACTCCCAATCTAGCACGACACTCTCCAAAATGGAGTCTACCACAATGGTCACAACGAGGTAGGGTGGCTTCACCGTTAACACCCCGCTCGCGAAAATCAACCTCGAGCCCGACCGCTCAAGACGCGGAGGACCACTCAGACGGTGGGGTATATAACTAGCTCGCCACGAGGCGGTCCGCCTCGAAAGCCACCAAAGGACCTCGCCGTCTGGCCCTCTTCTCGCGATCCGTGTCATTCCGTCGACCCTCCGTGCCTCACATCCTAGTGCATGAGCTCGCACGCGGGCAATGTCCATGCGGTGAAGAGAAACACCCGCACAAGACTCAACCATATAATCATCTAGCCCGTGACGTAGCGATGCACCCTATCCTCCATATCCGCAACTAGCGCAGGACATATCGAGCCAAAGAATCGAACTCGACATTGTACTCTCGAGCGCCTCTCGTCTCAAGAACAAAAATGCCGCCCGCGTCCTCCTCATCCGTGGAGGCAAGAAGTGCGTGAGAAAGCCCGAAAACTCATCCCATACCGCCGGAGGTGCATGCTCTCCCGAAAGCTCCTATGAATCAAACCAATCGATCGCGGTATCACGCAGCCGATGCGAACCAAAGGTCACGACTCGGTCTCAAGCCTTGATCACCCGCATGATCCGTCAGAATCGCCGGATGAACTCCTCGCGATCATCCTCGTGCCTCGACCCGTAAAACTCGCGGGCTAACTCGTAAAGTCCCGTAGCCTCAAACTATCCGCCGGGGTGAACCACCGTGCATCGAATCGAATCGCCAGATCCAAATTTATCTCATATCTCGCCACGACCGCCAGAATCGCCATCTCCTTGTAACCCATCTCTTCTCGCCTGCATCGGACTGGAGGCTCGTATCATGCGTCTCAGCAGCCATTGCCGCGCTCTAACCTCTCGCTGGGCCGGGCAAGGCCACGTAACTCCGCTGTCAAGCACAACCTCGTGTAATCGGGCTCGCGCTCGCCTGACTCTCTCAGATCTCACTAGCAAAGACCCTCGGCCGCCTTGCCTTCGGGGCTCGCTGTTTTCGCGCTGAGGCATAATCGTAAAACGAGATACGCCGAGGGTCCAACTTACAACACGCCTCTAAGGCACGATCTCGTAATGAGAAGAATGGAAACTAATCCTAAATGTCTCAGCTCCTCGATTATAGATGTGGTGCACAACACATCGATAATCAAGACTCTACTAGACACGGTTCAGACACTTTCCGAGGATTAATCGCTCGATACCACTTTTGTAACGACTGCCCGGCCCGCATCGTGCCTTACCCCGCACCCTAGCGATACATACATCGAGAAAATCAGCGGAACATACAACATGAGTCATTATACAAGAGATATAATAAATAAACAAAGCCAACCAAAACGGTTGCCTTCAAGATATACATAAAACCCGAATGCTTTAATCCTTTTACAACCCCGCCCACAATAGTACTGCACTTAAGATATCATGACTATGACGGACAGGGCCCCGCCATACCCCGAATGTACAAGAACCTACAACTCGGTGGAACACCTACTAAAGATAAGCCTCCGAGAAACGGAGCTTCAAACGCTGAATCGTGATCCTATGAGCGAGGATCCACGACCGATGTACCTCACCGCAGATGAACGCACTCAAGGAGGTCGCATAACAGTACCAAGTATGTGAAATCGCATAACATCAGAATGAAATCATACTAGTCTATATAAAGCAGAGACATGTATGATAACCAAACTACTGCTCACCACATAAAACATCATCACTCCAATATAACTATGGGTCTCACGCCCACAACATCAATCGTTCGCATTATGGCCGCATGCCCGGAATCGCAGACGGTAGACATGTCCATGATGCAACCATAATACCAATGTCCCATGGCCACATGCCGGAATCAGATCGTGTAGACATGTCCATGTGACTCAACAACAAGACAAAGAATCCAAATGGAAGCATACCCGCGCGCTACGATCGTGTCGTGATGTCCAAAGGAAAACAATAAGACAACTTTCCAAATGGACGATACCCGTGCGCTACGCATCGTGGTCGATGTCCAAAAGGAAATCATAAGGCGATAATCGAAATGGAAACATACCCGCGCGCTACGATCGTGGTCAAGATATCCAGAGCGACAACCACAAGACCTTAACCAAATGGAAGCATACCCGTGCGCCACGATCGTGTCGTATGTCCAAAGCGATTAACGACAATAATACTATCAACAGAACGCACTCGTGGAATTTCTCCGCCACCGCCGCACATCCAAGTAAGTTCTCAACTATCAACCGACCTCTATCGAGACGCGTAACACGTAAAACACAACGCTTGTACAATAAAGGCTATCATCACAAGCATAGGCGAGTTTCACAACAACAAGCATAGGCAAGTTTCACAACAACAAGCATAGGCAAGTTTCACACAACTCAAAGTACTTTCATTTTATGCCAAAGTCCGGGTTTAACCCCAAAGTACTACATACGTTAAGTTCTTTTAAAAGAGATCCATTATCGTTATAAAAGTCACCCGATACGTAGTATTAGAATGACCAACCCACCTTCTTTTTTCAAAATCAAGTAACAACATTCTTTCCTAAGTTCCGCTTTGCCTAGTTTCAATTACTCAAGCTTCTCATTTTCAAATGGTTTCATAGTTCCCAAACTTAATCACTTGATTCCTTTTAGAACAATTGAGTAACATATGTCATATATGTGAGTAGTTTATTCTTGTTTATAACGATCTTATTACAGTGATGATCTAGAAAATGTAATATCATTTTGTCTTATCTTAGCTTCTATGCATGGAGGTTTCTACTGGTTTTAATACAACACATCATTATTCAATACATTTTCCTTTATTAACGCTGCAGTGGTCCTGTCGATACACATTACGATTCGAAATCAAGAAACATTATCCCTTTAAAACCAAGTACTCATTACTCACGAATGAGGTTTCACACAAACATCCACATTAAAACAAATAAGTTAAGTCTCTTATCTTATAAGATCAAGTCTCTTAACTTCTAACATCAAGAAACCATTTTCACTTACATAAGGTCGTTATAACTAACTTCCCATAAAGCTATTATAACACCCTATGTTTTAAACCAACCAAATCACTTAGCACATGCACGCTCACCGCACTACATAGTTCACAACAATCATGCTAGAAAAGATAGGAAGAGGTTCACATACCTCGCGACGATTATCGATAATAAGCAAAGCTCCAAGTACTCCACCCTTGCTTGCCGGTTCCACTCCTCGAGTCGAATACGCTACGCTTAGTACGTTCACCTATAACGGGCACAAACGCCTATTAACCCCAAAACACAAGTTCTATCTTTCTACGTAAAATTGAAGACTCTCCCCGCAACAGCGTAAATCTCCTCCTCTATCGAGGCCGGCTACCAAGCCAACCAGGGGGGGGGGGGTTTACACGTCTACCCGGACGTGTACAATTCTACTCAGTAATACTACACAAGTCTACCGCAATACAGTCCTATGTAAATACAGTTCAGTTCAGTTCTTTATTCTTCAGGCTTAAGTCAAAAGACATCGCCGAATACTAAGTAGTTCCATATATAGTATACAACAACTATATAGTCAACCAAACATGTAATTTCCAATTACAATAGAGGGACAAGATAATTACCTCGATAAGCCCAAAATTATCCGAGTTTAATGTCGCTCCTGAGCAAGGTTTAGCTCCACTCCGTGCGCTCCAAACCACTCCAAACAACCCTTAGAAGTTCTAACCAACTTCTACTCACATACTTCAACCAACTATGAAGATTTCCTTAGGGTTTCGGTTTGAGACTAAAAGGACAAAAGGTAGTATTTCCGGACTCTACGTAAAGAGGTATCTTTGGAATACTACAAGGTACAAGGCTAAGGTATTTTGGGCATTATAACAATACTAGGGGAGTATTTCTATACCACAACAAGGGGTATTATACGAAAACAACTAGCAGTGTGGGGTACCCCACTAGACTCACAAGGGAGGGGAGACCTCACGCCAAAGGCCACTTTCAAGGGGAGAGAGCTCTTGGGCGAGTCAACAAGAGGGAGGAGGGTTCTCAAGACTTAGGCAAGTGAAGAGTGGATGAAGAAGTCTTCAAAGAGAGGGGGTATTTATAGCAAAACCAAAAGCCAACCAATGGCCAAGATCAAGCCATGTGCAAGGCAAGTGTAAGGCCAAGATCAAGCCAAGTGCACCCACAAAACACTCCACAAAACACTCCACAAAACAAGCCACAAAGCAAGGCACAAAAGAGGAGCCAATCGGCCAAGTGCCAAGCCTCCTTTGCCGCCCAACGAGGGTGACAAGTGTCACCTCCGTTGGTCCAAAATGTTCGTCGCTCGGAAAAATCCGCAAAAATACTAAATGACATAGCCGGAATTTTCCCAACGTAGTCGTGGGAAACGCTTTCGTCGACGACTTAATCGCACTTGTGCCCAAATTTCGAATCCAATGCCTATCCTAAGGCTCAAATTTCGTACGTACGTCCATACGTACATACTCTGGAAAAACGGGGTATAACATGGGGGACTTGCCTTGGGCGTTTTTTTTGTGCTAGTGGAAGGCCACATGGCTCACTGTTGTGGGGGACATATGTCCCAATGTTATGGTGGACATATGTCCCAAGGTTGTGGTGGACACTTGGTGGAAGACTTCACTTGAACAAGCTACCAAATCTACACCCTCCATTTGTTTTAATCTTGGCCCTTGGTGGTTCTATAAATACCCCCCTCTTGTGCAAGACTTCTTCATCCACAAACACAACTTCCAAGTCTCCAAAATCCTTCCCCCTTAGTTGCTAGTTCTCGTCCAACTCCTCCCCCCCTTTTCTAGTTGTCTCGTCCGAAGCAACACCCCCCCTTTGGTAGAAAAGTATTCTCCAAGTATTGTTACTATTCCAAAATACCTTAGCCAAATACCTTGTAGTATTCCAAAGTCACCTCTATACTAAAAGCCCAGAAATACTACTTTATATCCTTTAGTCACAAAACGAAACCCTAGGGAAATCTTCATAGTGGGTTGAAGTGTTAAGTAGAAGTTGTTTAGAAACTTCTAAGGGTTTCTTGGAGCTATCAGAGCATGCAAGTTAGGAGCTAAACGTTGTTCAGGATCGACATTTAAACTTGGATAATTTTGGGCTTACCGAGGTAAATATCTTGTCCTTCTATTGTAATTGGAGATTACATACTGTAGTAGTATAGAATTAAGTATAAGATATATGGAAGGAGGGTATAAAAGAAGAGAATTGAACTGTACTTACATAGGACTGTGTTTACAGTAGACTTGAGTAGTTTTCCGGGTAGGGAAGTGCTGCCCAATTTTCCGTAGGATAGAGAACCTTCTGCTTAGAATATTCTACAGAGTAGTCTAGACGTTGATAGACGTATTTGACTATTATAGGTTGATACTCTGCGCGCGACATATTCGACTTGGCAGGTGGATTTCGCCGAGGAGGTATGTGATTCTTCCTATCCTCTTGAGCATGATATTTTTAAAATATATAAATAGTACGGTAGACGTACGTGTGTTAACTGAACTTGGTTTTACTCTGATGTCTTTTGACTTGAGTTTTAAATAATAAGAATCTTGAAGTATTTCAAAAGAGTTATGAATCATTTTTTAAAAGAAAAGTAATACTTGGTTTTAAAAGCTTAAAGAGTTATACTGACTTTATGGGAAGTTAGGTGTAACGACTTAAGAAAGATAAAAGGAACGGTTTACTTATTTGTTTATGAAAGTCTTGTATTGATTTCTGAAAAGTGTAGTAAGATGGTTTGATAAGTAAACATGTTATGATGCTACGCGTGTTAGTGTCTTGTGATGTTGTGTAAGGGGGTTATTCTTGTTGTGCTTATGTTGTTAAACGTTAAGCCCGTTGTACTGTTATTATATCACATACCCCCTTGACTTGTTATACCGAGGACTTGCCACCCTTGATGCGGGTCTATATGGCCATGCGCGGTCAGTGTGACTACGCGAGTGCGGGAGTTCCAGGATTGATCATTCCGGGTGTATTATCCCGATGCGAGGAATGCCTCATGCGGTCTGTGTGACTATGCGGTCTATGTGACTATGCGGACTGCGGGAGTCCAGGAGGATACCGCGGGTTAGCTACCCCCGATGCGAGGAATACCTCATACGGGTCTGTGTGACCTATGCGGATCATGCGGAGTTCGGATTAGGCTCGCATAATGATACTATGGGAGATTGGCCTTGTTCGATCATTAGCGGCCTAGAAAAGACCAGTTATGTTATATCTATTTTTCTTTTGGTTATGCTGTGGCACTATGTGCGGTTACATTGGTTGTTTCGTACATATTTGTAAAATTGGTTTTAAAATGATATGATTTCATTTAAAGTACTTTACAGTTTCACATACTTGGTATCTGTTGTACTGACCTCCTTCGGGGGGCTGCGTTCATGCCGCAGGTAAAGGGAAGCAGGTGGTAGATCCTCATTCTTAGGATCCTTACTCTGGTGTCAGGAGCTCCATTTCTCCGGAGGCTCGACTTTTGGTACGACTCTCCCTGGTGTTGTAGATATTTTGTACATTCAGTGTATGGCGGGGCCCTGTCCCGCCATAGTTGTTTATATTCCTAGAGGTCTGTAGTCCTGTTGTAAAGTTGGGATGTAACTGCCAGACTGGGTACATATATATATGCCGAAAGACAACTTTTTCTCAGACAAACTGTGTTACATTTTACATTTGTTTTATGTCTTGATTTATTATTCCGCCGATTACTCTGATGTATGTCTACTTGGGTTCCCGGGTAAGGCACCAGTCACGGGCCCGGGATCGGGTCGTGACAAAGTGGTATCAGAGCAGTTAATCCTCGGAAAGTGTCTACAGACCGTATCTAGTAGAGTCTTGATTATCGGTGTGTTGTGCACCACACCAATAATCAGGAGGCTATAGGATATTTAGGATTGGTTTCCATTCTTCTCACTCTGAGATCGTGCCTTAGAGTTGTGCTATAAGTTGGACCCCTCTAACGTATTCCTTTTCTGTATCAGTTATGCCTCCACGCAAGGCAACCCGCCCGGGCGAGAAGGGCAAGGCGAGGAGTCGTTAGTAGGACACGAGAGGCCACGAGGCCCAGGCGATCTATACCCGGCGATACCTCGACGGCGAGTTCCACGATGCCACCAGCCCAGGTTTAGAGTCGCAGCGGTGGGCGATGAGACCACAAGACTGCGCCTCGGTCCCACACCGGAGCAGGAGGAGATGGGTTACAGAGAGATGGCCAAGTTGCTAGCCAGGATTGTGGCGGACACGTGAAGATAGGTGGACGCGATTCAGCTCAGCCGATGCCGTGGTTCACCCGAGGTCGGATAGTTTGAGGCTACGGGATTTTCTGAGTTGTAGCCCGCCAGAGTTCTATGGGTCGAGGCCTGAGGATGATCCGCAGGAGTTCATCCGACATCTACAGCGGATCTTGCGAGTGATCAAGGCTTCGGAGATCGAGTCAGTGGTCTTAGGTTCACATCGGCTGCGTGACACTGCAGTCGATTGGTTTGATTCGTGGGAGCTATCCCTGGGGGAGCATCCGCCTCCAGCAGTATGGGACGAGTTCTCGGAGGCTTTTCTCAGCCACTTCTTGCCTCCGCAGATGAGGAGGGCACGGGCCGACAGATTTTTGATGCTGAGACAGAGAGGGCGCACAGTCCAGGAGTACAACGTTGAGTTCGATTCGTTGGCTCGATATGTCCCTGCATTAGTCGCAGATATAGATGACCGAGTGCACCGCTACGTTACGGGACTAGATGACTATTTGGCAGAGTCTTGCTCGGGTGTGGCTCTTCAGCCGGGCATGGACATTGCCTGTATTCAGGCTCATGCACTTAGTGCGGAGCGTAAAGCGCCGACGGTCGTGATATCGAAGAAAGGCCGTGACGGCGGATCTTTGGTAGCTCTGGTGGGCGGCCTCGCAGCGATGCGATTTGCACCCCACCGGCTGAGCACTCCTACACCGCCTTCGTGACACCGGTATTCGGGAAGATCGGCCCCAGACTTGGACTTCGAGTAGCGGGTGCTAACCGATCGAGGTCCTCTCGGTGTCCGATGTGGTAGATTCCATTCGGAGTTGTGATACTACCTCGGAGTTTGCTACACTTGCGGCAGCAGGTCACTATGCGAGTCCGTCCGACCAGGCGCGAGAGAGGTAGGGTCACTGCAGGTCTTTCGTGGTCTTCTTCACCTCTGTTACTCGCCCCGAGGCGCGGTGCTCGAGGACCAGCAGGTCGCGGCAGAGGTCGTGGCAGGTGTCCTAGTTCTAGCGGTCCTCAGAACCGTATTTATGCCTTGTCCAGCCGGCAGGACCATGAGGCGTCACCTGATGTCGTCTCAGGTACTTTATCAGTTTCATGTTGTGACGTGTATGACTTGATAGATCCGGGTTCTACTCATCCTATATATCTCCCTTATTGCTAGTAGGATAGGATAAAGCACGTATCCATAGACCCTTTTGAGGTAGCTACGCGATGGGCGATTCGTGGTAGCTCGGCGGGTATATAGCTTGTCCGTGACTATATGCGATCGTCGGACCCCAGCCGACTTGATAGAGTTGGATATGACCGATTCGATGTGATCATGGGTATGGATTGGCTAGCTTCTTGCTACGCCAATGTGGATCGCAGGCGAGAGTGGCAGTTCGCTTTCGGGAGCCGTTATTGAGTGAGTGGGAACACCGTCGTGGCTGGTAGGTTTATTTCCTACCTCAAGGCCGTGAAGATGGTGCAAGGGTATATCTACCATCTCATTCGGGTGTTTGATAACGAGGTCGCGGTACCAGATTTTCGATCCCAGAGTCGAGAGTTCCCGATGTGTTTCTGCGACCTCCGGGTATCCTCCCGAGAGGAGATAGAGTTTTGTATCGATGTGCTGCGGACACTCGGCTATTTCCATTCCGCCATACGTAATGGCACCCGCCGAGTTGAGAGAGTCAAGGACCACCGAGAGATTTCTTGGAGAAGCGGCTTCATCAGCCTAGTGTTTCTCCCCGGGAGCGCCGGTATTGTTCAGAAGAAGAAGGGCGGGGCCTGCGCATGTGTTGATTACGGTGAACAAGGTGACTATTAAGAACGATACCCCTTCCTGTGATTGATGATTTGTTCGACGATTTGCGAGTGGTGCGAGATGTTTTTCCAAGATTGATCTGCGATCGCTATCATCAGTGCGAGTTAGAGAGGCGGATGTCCCTAGATCGCATTCGACCCTTGACGCACTATGAGTTCGTGGTTATGTCTTTCGGTTTGACCAATGCCCGGCAAGATTTATGGATTTGATGAACCGAGTGTTCAAACCATTTTGGATACGTTTGTGATAGTATTCATCGATGACATCTTGGTTTATTCTCGCCAGAGCGAGTACGCGAGCATTTGGCGACTTTGGCCGAGAGTTCTTCAGGACCAGCAGTTGTACGGCAAGTTTTCCAAATGTGAGTTTTGGTTGGATTCGGTGGAATTTCTTGGGCATATTGTAGGGGCTGATGGTATTCGGGTGGATACGGCCAAGATCGAGACAGTCAGGAGCTGGCCTAGACCTACTACTCCGACAGAGGTGCGCAGCTTTCTGGGCCTTGCAGGTTACTATCGGAGATTCGTGGAGAAGTTTGCTTCTATTTCGGCACCTTTGAATAAGCTGACTCAGAAGGGAGCTAAGTTTCAGTGGACTGATGCTTGTGAGCAGGGTTTCCGACATGCGAGAGGCTGACGACCGCCCCAGTTCTTACTCTTCCAGAGGGTCTAGACGGCTATGTGGTGTATTGTGATGCGTCAGGCATAGGGCTTGGATGTGTGTTGATGCAGCAGGGCAAGGTTATAGCGTACGCATCCCGGCAGCTTAAGAAGAAGCATGAGAGGAACTACCCCACCCATGATTTGGAGTTGGCAGCGGTGATTCACGCCTTGAAGATCTGGAGGCACTATTTGTATGGTGTTCACGTGGATATTTACCCAGACCACAAGAGCCTCCAGTATATCTTCAGCCAGAGGGAGCTGAACTTACGACAGAGACGGTGGTTAGAGTTACTCAAGGATTATTATGTCGATATCTTGTACCACCCAGGGAAGGCCAATGTTGTGGCAGATGCCCTTAGTCGTAGGTCGATGGGGAGTCTATCAGATGTGCAGCTAGAGAGGAGGGGCATGGTCTGCGAGTTGCATCAGCTAGCGAGCCTTGGAGTCTGATTGATTGGTTCTGATAGCAGTGGGGTTCGAGTTCGAGAGGTTGCCGAGTCTTCCATCGTCGAGGAGGTGAAGAGGCAACAGTTTGAGGATCCGGTTTTGACGCGGTATCGTGATACGGCTCTTCGTGAGGGGAAAGGTCCTTTTGAGGTAGCACCTGATGGGGTGCTAAGGTTTGAGGGCAGGTTGTGTGTTCCAGTTATTGCAGGACTTCGGCAGCAGGTTCTAGGGAAGCACACAGCGTTACTATCCATCCGGGTCGACAAAGATGTACCACGACCGATCTGTGTATTGGTGGGATGGCACGAAGAGGACGCCACGAGTTTGTGGCTCGTTCGTGGTTGTCGCAGCGGTGCAGAGCATCGAGGCTGGTGGATTATTGCGCAGACGATAGATCCCGACCGGAAGTGGGAGGTGATCAACATGGACTTTATCATGGGTTACCTCGCACCGAGGAAACATGATTCTATCCGGTTATCGTCGACGGCCGACGAAATCAGCCCACTTTCTTCCCGTCGGACGACTTTTTCTACCGAGGATTATGCCGACTTTACATCCGAGAGGTCGTGAGATCGCATGGGTCCCTATTTCTATCATATCGCATGCAGGAGCCCGCCACGCTAACTGGAGGTCTTTCTAGAAGGGATTAGGACGCAGTGAGCCTCAAGATCGCATTCCATCCTCGCATGACGGACAGCAGAGAGCGTACTATCCAGACTCTTGAGGATATGCTACGAGCCTGTGTTATTGAATTCAGGGGTAGCTGGGAGGATCATTTGCCTCTAGTTGAGTTTGCGTATAATAATAGTGTTACACCCCGTAAGTCCAGGACATGTAAAAGAGAATGTACGAAAGGAAACAAGACTTGGAAAATGATACGAAAGGAAGAATTGTTTTTCCGACGGAAAATGTTCCGAACGTCGGAAAGGAAAAATGTTAGTTGTTGAGAATTGGATTCTCAAAAGGCATTATTTGAAGATTATGGAACTTATTAAAATTTTGGAAATTTATTTTTACGGATTTGGTCACGTGGGGCCCACCCGAGGAATTTTACATTTTGTGCCCACGAGGTTACTAATTTTATGGACGAATGAGAGGGCGACACGTGGCACCCCCACTTAAGGTCTTGGTCGAATTAGAGGAGGGGTAATATGGTCATTGACCATCTTGGAAGATAAGTCTTCAAGCTTGATATATTTGACCAAGTCAACTTGTCCACTTGTGCTTAATCCTTGTGATTTTCATCTTAGCCACCCATTTGTTATAGTCTAAGCCCTCCATTGTGTGTTATAAGCTCACTACTAGTGCAAGACTAGCTCATTACACTTAGAAAAATTGAGAGAACATTTGTGTCAAGTGATAGTGCTCTGGGTTTGGCGTATGTCCTCACAAGAAAATTTTGTGATTTTGTTCCATTAGCCACAAGACTTAAACCCAATGTCCCTAAGGGTATTATAAGGTTATCTCAATAGAAAGATTTCGGAAAAACGGAGTTTTCGAATTAGTCGCAAGGCGGAAACTAAAGGAGTTCTTCAACTTTGAAGTTGGAACTTGAAGATGAGTTCTTCATAGGCTTCTAAGGAGTGCTTGGAGCGGATTGGAACTTAAGGAAAGGAGCTAAGAATTGCTAAGGCGCGACTTTGATTCTTGGATATTTTAAGGGCTTATAAAGGTATAATTTGTCGTTTTAGTAGTTAAGACTTACTTATTGTTGTAGCTA
The DNA here is from genome assembly GCA_029844215.1 of Przewalskia tangutica. Lineage (NCBI taxonomy): Eukaryota > Viridiplantae > Streptophyta > Magnoliopsida > Solanales > Solanaceae > Przewalskia > Przewalskia tangutica. Next base: position 57,294,851 of record CM056720.1, read on the forward strand.
TGGATTTTAGAAAGCATGTGTTATATAGTATGAAGTTTGATATGTTTATTGGCTATTGGAACCCTAATCCGAAAAACTAGCATGTTAGCCTTAAGACTACAATTCAAGTTGATTATTCGTTTAAGTCGTCGCATGTTGTGTATGAAGGAAATTGTAGTTGTTGAAGTTGTTTATATCTAAATAACATGTTGACCTAAGAACTTGAAATTGGAAAAGGATTGGAAAAGACGTAGTGTTGTTGATTATATGTTGGCCGAGAATGGCTAGTGAAGTATTAAACTATTTGGTATGAATTGTGGGGCGGAATTTTACACGTATTGTAAGGCGTGTAATCCCCTTTGTTTGGTTGTTGTTTGGAGCCTTAAATGTGGCGTGTTGGTTATTGTATTCGGCCTTGAAAAAGGTGGCAAAGTGAGTAGAAACAAAGGAAGTGCTGCCCGATTTTCCGTAGAATTAGATCGTATACTTAGTATTATTCTCGTTAGAGGCTAGAAGTTGATAGTCTTGTTGTGACCATTATAGGTTGACACTTCTACGCACGGCGTATTCAAACAGCTTGTGGATTTTAGCCGAAAAGGTATGTGAACTATCTCCTCTTCTAGCATGATTCCTTAAGATTAAGAAAGTATGTTCTACTCCTTAAATGATCCATTCCTTGGTTGTATTTGGATTGCCTAGAATAGAATTTGTTCTATGAACTTCCTTGATTGTACTTTGATGTTTAAATTGTAAGTTGTAAAATCCATTTTCTTAGTGAAGTTTGGATTCTTAAAGGTGAAAGTATTTTACTTAAAGTACATAGAGTCTTGAAAAGGAAGTGGTTTCCAAATCTTTCGGCTAGTGCCTTAGTTCCAAAAACCTAAAGGTCATTATAATGATTTTAGGGGAGTCAAAGGAGTGATTTACTTATTTGATTTAAAAGAGGAGAAAGTACATAGTTTAAGAGAAGTAACTTGTCTTAAAGGTGTGAGTTACTTGAAGTTTAAAAGTAGAAGAAACTTGTTTTCTTTATATTAAGAGACTTGAAGTAATTTGAAAGTTGAGAACTTGATTTGTAAGTATGTGATACTTAGTTTTAAAAGCATAAGTCTCTTGGTTATAAAAGGAATGGATAGGTCTAAAACCATAAAGGGTTATAACGGCTTTATGGGAAGTTGGTTATAACGGCTTTATGGAAGGTTTAGAAAGTTGTCTATTTTGATTAAAGGGCATAAGTTGCCAAGATTGTGAAAATTTGAAGTTACTTGATTTCAAGCCTTGAAATGAGTTTTCTAAACGTGTAGTAACTTACTTTGAAAAATAGACATGCCTTGATACTACGGGTGTCAGTATCTTGGGATTTTACACAAAAAGGAGTCTTTTGAAAAGAATGTACGTACGTAGTACTTTGACCTATTTAATTGAGAATAATTCTATGTGATGCCTTGATTAGTACTTTGGCTTGATAAATTGAGAATTTGTCTAAGTGTGCCTTGATTAGTACTTTGGCTTGATAAATTGAGAATTTGTCTAAGTATGCCTTGATTAGTACTTTGGCTTGATAAATTGAGAATTTGTCTAAGTATGCCTTGATTAGTACTTTGGCTTGATAAATTGAGAATTTGTCTAAGTGTGCCTTGATTAGCACTTTGGCTTGATAAATTGAGAATTTGTCTAAGTGTGCCTTGATTAGTACTTTGGCTTGATAAATTGAGAATTTGTCTAAGAGTGCCTTGATAAGTACTTTGGCTTGTTAAATGAGAATTATTCTATTTCAGGCTACGATAAGTACTTTGGCTTGTTAAATGAGAATTATTCTATTTGTGCCCTGATAAGTACTTTGACTTGTTAAATGAGAATTATTCTATTTGTGCCCTGATAAGTACTTTGGCTTGTCATATGAGAATTATTCTATGTGTGCCTTGATAAGTACTTTGGCTTGGTTAATTGAGAATTATTTCCATGTGTGCCTTGATAAGTACTTGGCCTGATTAGTTGAGAATTGCCTATGCGTGCTGGAAATAGCCGGTTGTGTGCTATTGGTATATCAGTTGTTTCGGGGTCATTCCCCGGGTTTGTGGCATTTTTGCAGTTTCCGTGGGATTGCTACCCACGATGCGAGGAATACCTCATGCGGGTCCGTAAGGACTTATGCGGGTGAAATAGTCCCATGCGGGCGGGTCCAGCCTATGCGAGGAATACCTCATGCGAGTCCGTAAGGGCTTACGCGGTGAAATAGTCCCGTGCGAGAATACCTCACGCGGTCCACGCCTATGCGGTGAAATAGTCCCGCGAGTAGGATGGCTAAATGATCTGCGGGCGGATGGTCTGTTTTGATCATGAGCTTCCTATTTCATATTGTAAGGATACTATTTTACTCTCATTGTTAGTAAGGCACAATGTGTTGTAATTTGATTATAATATATGTCCACTGATTTTTTTGTGTTACACTATGGTCATTCTTTTACGATGGGGGATTCCGGGGCATTAGACCACGTGCTAATTAGGACAAGGGTGGGACTTGTAGTTCATGTATCCTTATTGGTGTTATTACATCATGGACTGCCGGCAGTGAGGAAGAATTCCACGGGCATGATTGATATTATGGGCGTGAGACCCATAGTTATATTTGAGTAGTGACTTTGAGGGCCTGCGTCCCTGACTTTATATGACTTCTTATGTGTTATGTACTGTAGGTTGGCTATCATACATGTCTCCTGCTTTGTTTTGACTATTATGATTTCATTCACGATTTCATCGCTCACATACTTGGTACATTCTTCGTACTGACCTCCTTCGGGGGGCTGCGTTCATGCCGCAGGTGTAGGTACGCTGTTTGGTGATCGGCAGGTGTAGGATCCTGCTCAGGGTTTTTGGATAGCTCCCTCTGTCCAGGAGTTTATCTTTTTGGTATATATCCTTGATGAGCTTTATACAGATTTGGTACTGGCGGGGCCTTGTCTGTCATATTTGATTCAACTCCTGCAAGTGCGTATTCATATGTGGGATTGGACTCATGTACAGTGTAGTGTCTTTTATTATGTATATTATATGGCAGCCTTGTCGGCTTTGCCTTGCACGTACGTTGATTTTAAAAAAAAAAAAAAGAGGTGTTATTAAATTTCATGATTTACTTGTGTTGTTAAGGTAGAAGGTGTGTAGGGCACGACCACGCCCGGGTTCGGGTGTGACAGAGTGGTATCGAGCGATCGGTCCTCGGAATGTCTACTGACCGTGTCTAGTAGAAGTCTTGATTATCGGTGTGTTGCGTGCGCCACACCCATAAACAGAGGCTACGGGACATTTAGGAGTTGGTTTCTATTCTTTCTCAATCTAAGATCGTGCCATAGAGTGTTAGTAAGATAATTCCTCTCCGACGTATTGTTGTATTCTGATTATGCCTCGAGGGCAACAGCCGCCTGAGGCAAAAGGAGTAGCGAGCTACTAGTCGACTCGAGAGTTGATAGGGCTTATGCCTGTGGCATACTGGATGTGGTTCCACGATGCAGTTCTTCTTCGCCAGTTTTGAGGCCCCAGCACGAGCCTCGTTTCTCGATTAAGGGAAGACTTTAGGGTCATGAAGGAAGCCATTATGTTATTGACCAAGATAAGCGGTCTGCGGTTTTCACAAGATGAGGTTATTCGGCGCATGCAGTGTCAGAGGTAGGGCGCCGGAGATCTGCGTAAGAGGCTAGGACCGGTTGGTTATTCCGGTGAGTTTTGGGCGAGATGCCTCGAATGAGTGAGATATTCGTCGATCTACCCAAAGACATACCCCGAGCTCACGGTGGGAGATTTGACCCCACAAGGTATTTAGGAGCCGGTCCAAGCTCCAGGGATCGAGGTTCTCAGAGGAGCGGAGGATTTTCTCAGTCGAGGCCACTTATTCCTCAGTGTTCCAGATGTGGTAAGCGTCATTCGGGGAAATGCCATTATGGCACGGGTGTTTGTTTTTATTGTGGCCGTCCGGGCCATATTCTGAGGGCATGTCCTTTTAGAAGGAGCACCGGTGGGATGACTCAGCCTATGAGGCCGGTAGTTGATTCCCTTTCCTCCACGTATGCGTTCCCGAGCGGGTGTATGCATGTTAGCCACCGTGGTAGAGGTGGTGGAGTTTATAGTTCGGCGGTCCTTGAACCGCGAAACGACGTGACTACTGGGCAGGATCAGGAGGCGACATCGCACGGGGTTACAGGTATAGTTCGATTCTTTTGAATCATACGTTCATTGTTAGATTCAGATTTTGCCTTAGCGTATATGTTTTCCCTTTGTTGCTAGAGTTGTAAAGTGATAGTACCCCAGAGGTAGGGATACTTTGATTAGTAAAGTGAAAAGTTAAGAATGTTGACAAGAATGATAAGTGAACTGAGACTATAGTTGTGTAGAGTTCACAAGTTGTAATTACCCCGTAACAGTGAAAGACCGATAGGGAAGGATGTATAGTAGAAATACTTTGGCTTATGTGACGAACCTCTAGTGAATAGGGGATAGGGTAAGAAGTACCTTGAGATAAGAGAAAGATTTATTTCAGACTAAGAATGACAAGTTAAGTGTGACGATGAGTCGGGTTATGGACTCATTTCGGGTCAGCCGATAGTATGGAATGGGGTGATGTCAGTTAGAAATGGTCCGTATGTGATAGGGTCAAGGATGCAGTGCCCAAGTTTAGCAAATTGTTGTATGAGTTTGTGGACGCGTTCCACCGGAACTAGGTCGTAGGGACCGAGAAAAGCCTTAACGGGAATGTAAGTAACAATATGGCCAAGTTTGGGTAGTAACTCCAAGGATTGGAGAACAGAAACAAAATTTGAGATTTTGTACGTGTACTAGATGAGTTTGAAAGTACGAGAAAGTATGACAAGTAAGGAATGAAAGGAACCTCTAAGGATCCCGTGTTCTAGGAGACTGTAACCTTCGAGTTTATGAGAAGGGGTAGCGGACGGAAGGTCCATTGATATGTTTACGTATGCTAGGCAATGGCCAGGTGAGGCATCGTTAGTCTTGTGGAGTATTGATTAATAGGCATAGTATAGAGATTGTGCCGGGGTTTGTATAGCGTGACAACCGACTAAGAACATTCGGGGACGAATGTTTCTAAGGGGGGAAGAATGTTACACCCCGTAAGTCCAGGACATGTAAAAGAGAATGTACGAAAGGAAACAAGACTTGGAAAATGATACGAAAGGAAGAATTGTTTTTCCGACGGAAAATGTTCCGAACGTCGGAAAGGAAAAATGTTAGTTGTTGAGAATTGGATTCTCAAAAGGCATTATTTGAAGATTATGGAACTTATTAAAATTTTGGAAATTTATTTTTACGGATTTGGTCACGTGGGGCCCACCCGAGGAATTTTACATTTTTGTGGGGCCCACGAGGGTTACGGAATTTTATGGACGAATGAGAGGGCGACACGTGGCACCCCCACTTAAGGTCTTGGTCGAATTAGAGGAGGGGTAATATGGTCATTGACCATCTTGGAAGATAAGTCTTCAAGCTTGATATATTTGACCAAGTCAACTTGTCCACTTGTGCTTAATCCTTGTGATTTTCATCTTAGCCACCCATTTGTTATAGTCTAAGCCCTCCATTGTGTGTTATAAGCTCACTACTAGTGCAAGACTAGCTCATTACACTTAGAAAAATTGAGAGAACATTTGTGCCAAGAGATAGTGCTCTCGGGTTTGGCATGTCCCTCACAAGAAAATTTTGTGATTTTGATCCATTAGCCACAAGACTTAAACCCAATGTCCCTAAGGGTATTATAAGGTTATCTCAATAGAAAGATTTCGGAAAAACGGAGTTTTCGAATTAGTCGCAAGGCGGAAACTAAAGGAGTTCTTCAACTTTGAAGTTAGAACTTGAAGATGAGTTCTTCATAGGCTTCTAAGGAGTGCTTGGAGCGGATTGGAACTTAAGGAAAGGAGCTAAGAATTGCTAAGGCGCGACTTTGATTCTTGGATATTTTAAGGGCTTATAAAGGTATAATTTGTCGTTTTAGTAGTTAAGACTTACTTATTGTTGTAGCTATGGATTTTAGAAAGCATGTGTTATATAGTATGAAGTTTGATATGTTTATTGGCTATTGGAACCCTAATCCGAAAAACTAGCATGTTAGCCTTAAGACTACAATTCAAGTTGATTATTCGTTTAAGTCGTCGCATGTTGTGTATGAAGGAAATTGTAGTTGTTGAAGTTGTTTATATCTAAATAACATGTTGACCTAAGAACTTGAAATTGGAAAAGGATTGGAAAAGACGTAGTGTTGTTGATTATATGTTGGCCGAGAATGGCTAGTGAAGTATTAAACTATTTGGTATGAATTGTGGGGCGGAATTTTACACGTATTGTAAGGCGTGTAATCCCCTTTGTTTGGTTGTTGTTTGGAGCCTTAAATGTGGCGTGTTGGTTATTGTATTCGGCCTTGAAAAAGGTGGCAAAGTGAGTAGAAACAAAGGAAGTGCTGCCCGATTTTCCGTAGAATTAGATACCGTATACTTAGTATTATTCTACGTTAGAGGCTAGAAGTTGATAGTCTTGTTGTGACCATTATAGGTTGACACTTCTACGTACGGCGTATTCAGCTTAGCTTGTGGATTTTAGCCGAAAAGGTATGTGAACTATCTCCTCTTCTAGCATGATTCCTTAAGATTAAGAAAGTATGTTCTACTCCTTAAATGATCCATTCCTTGGTTGTATTTGGATTGCCTAGAATAGAATTTGTTCTATGAACTTCCTTGATTGTACTTTGATGTTTAAATTGTAAGTTGTAAAATCCATTTTCTTAGTGAAGTTTGGATTCTTAAAGGTGAAAGTATTTTACTTAAAGTACATAGAGTCTTGAAAAGGAAGTGGTTTCCAAATCTTTCGGCTAGTGCCTTAGTTCCAAAAACCTAAAGGTCATTATAATGACTTTAGGGGAGTCAAAGGAGTGATTTACTTATTTGATTTAAAAGAGGAGAAAGTACATAGTTTAAGAGAAGTAACTTGTCTTAAAGGTGTGAGTTACTTGAAGTTTAAAAGTAGAAGAAACTTGTTTTCTTTATATTAAGAGACTTGAAGTAATTTGAAAGTTGAGAACTTGATTTGTAAGTATGTGATACTTAGTTTTAAAAGCATAAGTCTCTTGGTTATAAAAGGAATGGATAGGTCTAAAACCATAAAGAGGTTATAACGCTTTATGGGAAGTTGGTTATAACGGCTTTATGGAAGGTTTAGAAAGTTGTCTATTTTGATTAAAGGGCATAAGTTGCCAAGATTGTGAAAATTTGAAGTTACTTGATTTCAAGCCTTGAAATGAGTTTTCTAAACGTGTAGTAACTTACTTTGAAAAATAGACATGCCTTGATACTACACGTCGATTCTTGGGATTTTACACAAAAAGGAGTCTTTTGAAAAGAATGTACGTACGTAGTACTTTGACCTATTTAATTGAGAATAATTCTATGTGATGCCTTGATTAGTACTTTGGCTTGATAAATTGAGAATTTGTCTAAGTGTGCCTTGATTAGTACTTTGGCTTGATAAATTGAGAATTTGTCTAAGTATGCCTTGATTAGTACTTTGGCTTGATAAATTGAGAATTTGTCTAAGTATGCCTTGATTAGTACTTTGGCTTGATAAATTGAGAATTTGTCTAAGTGTGCCTTGATTAGCACTTTGGCTTGATAAATTGAGAATTTTTCTAAGTGTGCCTTGATTAGTACTTTGGCTTGATAAATTGAGAATTTGTCTAAGAGTGCCTTGATAAGTACTTTGGCTTGTTAAATGAGAATTATTCTATTTGTGCCCTGATAAGTACTTTGGCTTGTTAAATGAGAATTATTCTATTTGTGCCCTGATAAGTACTTTGACTTGTTAAATGAGAATTATTCTATTTGTGCCCTGATAAGTACTTTGGCTTGTCATATGAGAATTATTCTATGTGTGCCTTGATAAGTACTTTGGCTTGGTTAATTGAGAATTATTTCCATGTGTGCCTTGATAAGTACTTGGCCTGATTAGTTGAGAATTGCCTATGCGTCCGGAAATAGCGGCCAGGTGCTATTGGTATATCGCTTGTTTCGGGGTCATTCCCGTTTGTGGCATTTTTGCGCTCGTGGGATTGCTACCCACGATGCGATAATACCTCACGCGGTCCGTAAGACTTATGCGGTGAAATAGTCCCACGCGGCGGGTCCACTTATGCGAGGAATACCACGCGAGTCCGTAAGGGCTTATGCGGGTGAAATAGTCCCATGCGAGGAATACCTCACGCTGGTCCACGCGCTACGCGTGAAATAGTCCCGCGAGTAGGATGGCTAAATGATACCGCGCGGATGGTCTGCTTTTGATCATGAGCTTCCTATTTCATATTGTAAGGATACCATCGCTTACTCTCATTGTTAGTAAGGCACAATGTGTTGTAATTTGATTATCATATATGTCCCGGATTTGTTTGTGTTACCCTATGGTCACGCTTACGATGTGGGATTCCGGCATGAGACCACGTGGTATTTAGGACACGGTGGGACTTGGTGTTCATGTATCCTTATTGGTGTTATTACATCATGGATCGCCGCAGTGAGGAAGGATTCCACGCATGATTGATATTACGGGCGAGACCCATAGTTATATTTGAGTAGTGACTTTGAGGGCTGCGTCCACGACTTTATATGATCGCTATGTGTTATGTATCGTAGGTTGGCTATCATACATGTCTCCCGCTTTGTTTTGACTATTATGATTTCATTACGCATTTCATCGCTCACATACTTGGTACATTCTTCGCATCGACTCTTCTCGCGCTCACGCCGCAGCAGTGTAGGTACGCTATTTGGTGATCGGCATGTGTAGGATCCTGCTCAGGGTTTTTGGATAGCTCCCTCTGTCCAGGAGTTTATCTTTTTGGTATATATCCTTCAAGCATGTGCTTTGTACAATTTTGGGTGCACGGGGCCTTGTCTGTCATATTTCGGGCTCAACTCCTGAGGTATGTATTCATACGTGGATTGACTCACGCATGCAGTAGTGTCTTTTATTATGTATATTATATGGCGATCTTGTCGGCTTTGCCTTGCACGCACGTTGGTTTTAAAAAAAGAGGTGTTATTAAATTTCCGCAGATTTACTTGTGTTGTTAAGGTAGAAGGTGACCGGTAGGCACCAACACGCCCGGGTTCGGGGTGTGACAAATAGCTACCACCCAAAGATTCGGGGCGCCTTACGAGGCCTTGTATGAGGAAGTGCAGATCGCCGATAGCTGGTTTGATGTGGGCGAGGTGCGATTAGTGGGACCGCACTGGTTCAAAGCAGTGGATAAGGTGAAGCTTATCCAGAGCGATTCTCGACACCGAGTCGGCGAAGTCGTATGCAGATCATCGTCGTCGGATCCGAGTTTGAGGTTGATGATTGGGTTTTCTGAAGGTGTCACCCACGGCGGTGTGATGAGGTTTGGGAAGAAAGGGAAGCTCAGCCCAAGTTACATTGGGCCTTATCAGATTGTCCGTAGGGTAGGCAATGTTGCCTATGAGTTGGATCTGCCGTCCGATCTGGAGGCAGTGCATCCGGTTTTTCATGTTTCTATGTTGAGGAGATGTATCGGGGATCCATCTAGAGTGCACCCGATTGACGATGTCCAGGTGACCGAGGGGTTATCGTATGAGGAGAGTCTCATAGCGATACTCGATCGTCGAGTTAGCGCCGCGACGAAGGATGTGGCTTCCGTCAAGGTCTTATGGCGGAACGAGAACAGGGAGGAGATGACGTGGGAAACAGAGGAGGACATGAGGCAGAGGTATCCTCACTTATTCCCCACACCTCCAGGTAACTCACTTTCCTAGTTGCTGATTTTAATTTTCATATGTACTTAAGTGTTGTATTGTGGCCATGTGTGGCATTTGCAAACTGTTTACGTTATGAGGAACTTTATCGTTATCTGTTTTGAGAAGGAACATTCGGGACGAATGTTTCTAAGGAGGGGAGAATGTTATACCTCGTACTTCCAGAGTATGTATGTGAGGACGTACATACGATTATTCAAGCCCTAATTAGGTTAAGATGAAATTGAGAGCTTTCAACGGAAAAGATTCCGAACCTTGTGAAGGAAATTCTACGTTTTTAATATTTTAACCGATTACGGATTTTTTCCGAGAGACGAAATATTTTGGACCAATAGTGTCACGACCCGAACCCGGGCCCGTGACTGGTGCCTTACCCCGGGCACCCAAGTAGACATATATCAGAGTAATCAGCGGAACATAAAACAAGACATGAAATATCAAGAAGTGTAAAGCTTATTCGAGAAAATTTGCCTTTCGCATAATATATAAAACTTAAATCGAAGCTTACATCCCTTTACAACTCGCCCACAACAAGATATGCACTTCTAAGAGTGACATGATAACAATGGCGGACAGGGCCCCGCCATACCCTGAATGTAGCACCTACAACAACAGGACTATAACACCGATAAGCCTCCGAGAAACGGAGCTTCCCAAACGCTGAATCGTGACCGAGAGCTAGGATCAATGATCGTGTACTCTACCGCGCATGAACGCAGCCCCGGGCGAGGTCAAGACAACAGTACCAAGTATGTGAAACTAAAAATAATGTAAATGAAATCATAGTAGTCTATATAAAGCAGAGACATGTATGATAACCAAACTACAGTTCACAATAAATAAGCAAATATGTCAAGTCGAGACTCACGCCTCAAAGTCATCACTCAATTATAACTATGGGTCTTACGCCCACAACATAAACAAGAGTGAAATATATATATCAGAATCGGTCTTTTCTAGGCCGCTAATGATCGAAGCAAGGCCGATCGCCCATAGTATCATTATGTGTGCCTAATCCTGGACTTCCCGCAGCCCGCATAGGTCACACATAGACCCGCATAGGTCATATAGACCTACATCGGGGGTAGCCAACCCCGGTACCCTCCTGGACTCCCGCAATCCGCATAGTCTCAATAGACCGCATAGTCACACAGACCGCATAGGGCATCCCCCGCATCGGGATAAAACACCCGGAATGATCAATCCTGGAGCATACCGCTGCTCCGCATAGTCACATAGACCGCATAGGCCGTATAGACCCGCATCAAGGGTGGCAAGCCCTCGGTATAATAAGTCAAAGGGGTATGTGATATAATAACATAACAGCTTATCGTTAAACAACATAAGCACAACAAGGGAAACCCCTTTACACAACATCACCAGATACTAACACACGTAACATCCTAACATGTTTACTTATCAAATCAACAAGAAAGTATTTACAAGGCTATCACAAACCAACACAATCAAGTTATTCACGCAAGGTACTTTCTACTTTATGTTAACACTTTCGGGTTTTTATCCCCAAAGTACTTCATACATTAACTCTTTAAAAGATCCGTTTCAAAAGTCACACCATACCCGTAGTATTAAAATAGAGTGACTATCTTTTTAAGTAAACCAAAACACTTCCTTTTGTAAAATCAATTAACAACATTATTTTCCAAACGTTCAAGTTTGCCTAATTTCAAATGCTCAAGTTTCTCATTTTCGAAAGGTTTCGTAGTTCATAGTTTTAATCACTTAATGATATAATTCTCCTTTAAAACGATTTGAGAAACATATGCCTTATATGTGAGTAGGTTATTCTTGTTTATAACAATCTTATTAAAGCAGCCATGATCTAGGAAATGTAATATCATTTTGTCTCATCTTAGCTTCTATGCAGATGGAGGTTTCTACTGGTTTTAATAATACTTAATTATTCAGTACATTTCCTTTTATTAGCGCTGCAATGGTTTGTTCGATACTTATTCTGATTTCCGAAATCAGTAAAACATTATCCCATTTTAAAAAACCACGTACTCATTACTCACGAATGAGGTTTCACACTTATTAACAAAATTCATATTAATTCCTTGAAGTCAAGTCTCTTATCTTTTAAGATCAAGTCTCTTAACTTCTAAAATTAATAAACCATTCTTTTTATCTTCTTAAGCCGTTATACCTAACTTCCCATAAAGCTAGTATAACTCTTAAGTTTTAAAACCAAGTATTACTCTTCTGTTAAAAATGATTCAGTATTCTTTTGAAATACTTCAAGATTCTTATTATTCAGGCTTAAGTCAAAAGACATTGCCGCAATTATTATTCAGGCTTAAGTCAAAAGACATTGCCGTAATTATTATTCAGTTAACACACGTACGTCTACCATACTATATATATATTCTTTAAAATATCATGCTCAAGAGGATAGGAAGAATCACATACCTCGCGACGATTATCGACTATTAGCAAAACGCTCCACGGCTATAACCCGGCTAGCCTTGTCCACCTTTCAAGTAGTACATGCTACTCGCAGAACATTCAACCTATAAAGGTTATACGAGTCTATCAATAGCTAGACTACTCTGCAGAATATTCTTCTGATGTGATTCCAGTTCAAGTCTATTATGTAATATCCTTCTATTACAGTTCAATTCTCTTCTATGAATCTTATATTCATTTATATGCTACGACAGTATGTAATTTCCAATTACAATATAAGAACAAGAGTATTTACCTTGATAAGCCCAAAATTATCCAAGTTTAATGTCGATCCTGAGCAACGTTTAGCTCCTACTCCGGGTGCTCCAACCCGCTCCAAACAACCCTTAGAAGTTCTACGCAACTTCTTTTTTGTTATACCCCGTAGTTCTGACCCTACGTATGAGAGCGTACGAAAGCATGTAAGACTTAAAATTTCCAAAGGATAGGTTGACGGATTGTTCCGGACGGGTTTTAGTAGACTTTGAGGCGGGTTATGACCTGGTACATTGAGAATTCCTAAGTGTTTCAAAGGCCCAGGGCGTAGTTCGTTGAGTCTAGATTCCAATGCAACCAACCGTTCGTCGATAGGACGTCGGAGTAGAAAGTTATGAGAATTACAAGTTCAGTGCGCAGTCGGACAAAAATGTGTTTGACAGAGCGCGGTGGCCGCGGCCACGATGCAGGGCCGCGCCGAATGTATCGAGGGGTCGCTGAAGTTTCAGCCGCGCCGGAAGCGTGGCCGCGCGGAAGATCTGAGGGTCCGCAGAGCTGCGGCGCCTGGAAGCTGCCGCGGCGCCGGGAAGCGTACGCGCGCCGAGGCGGATTCTCGGGAAAAACTTAGAAAAGTCAGATTTTTCTTTAAAAGACCTTGGGAGGGTGACAAGTGTCCCCCATCTGATTTTGCATGCACCAAGTCTTCAAGACTTGGTCATACTTCATCTCTCTCTTAGACAAAAGCTCTCCCTTCTCTCTTAAAAGTTCAAGCTCCTCCTTCTCTCTAAAATCCCAAGAGAAATTCTAGCCTTAGGAAAAATCTGAAAAGTTAAGAACAAGAAGGAAGCTTGTGGCTAGCTTGTTGGTGTTCTTGCAAGGAAGATAGCAAAATATTTGGAATAAGTTTGACTAAAACTTTAAGGTAACATTTCTTCCTTTAGAATTAGTTTCTAGTGTTGCATGTTAAGAAGAAAGAACTTGTGGTAGTGAATAATGCTCTTAGAGTCATTGCATGTAAGAAATATGGTTTGCATGTGAAAGAATTGGTTAAGAAAATTATGTGAGCATGTTGTAGCCTAAAAACTACCTTAGACTTGTTAAGTTAATTGCTTTACCTTTTGGGGCAGAATTTTACACACCCAAGTTTAGGTGTGTAATCCCCTTGAGATTGTTTGGATTGTCAGCCTAAGAAGTGGCGTTTGGATGTTGAATTCGACCTTAAAAGGGTGGCAAAGTATGTAGAAACAAAGGAAATGCTGCCCAATTTTCCATAGAATTTAGTGGCTTTGAACTTAGATTATTCCTACATTGAAATTAGAGGTTAATAAACGTATTATGGTTATTATAGGTTGGCATATTACTTCATGTAGTTTGAGCTTAGCAAGTGGATTGACCGAAGAGGTATGTGGAAACTTTCTTATCATTTGAGCATGAGTAATTATAACTATATAGTACGGTAGACGTACGTGTTTTGAATGAAGTAAATCCTTTTGTTATACTTGACTTGTTTTAAGAAAATGTCTAAGTTGGTTGGGTTAAGAAGTTAACCCGCTTGTTCTTAAGGAATGGTTTATCCTAAATAAGATAGACAAGGATTTTCTTGACCTAATGAAGTATAGAGTACTTTTGGTGTGAAAGTATTGAATATTGAATTATTCTAAAAGATAAGAGACTTAAATTTTTGGAGGTAAGAAACTTGTTTTCTAAAGGATAAGAGGCTTGAAGTATTTTGAAAATTGTATGAATTTGTTTGAAGTATAAGCCTCTTGGCTAGTAAAAGAACGAAATGGTTCATAAGGAGTTATAACGCTTTATGAGAAGTTAGTTATAACTACCTTATGAATGGATAAGGATGTCAGAATTTCTAAAGCATAAAGTTAGTATAACGCTTTATGGGAAGTTGATTATAATAACTTTATGAAGGTTATGAAAGTTGTCTATTTTGATTAATGAGCATAAGTGGTCTAGATTGTGGGAGAATTGAAGTTACTTGGTTTCAAGCTATGAAATGATTTTTCTAAAGGTGTAGTAACTTACTTTGAAAAATAGACACGCTCGATACTACGAGTGTTAGTATCTTGGATTTTACATAAAAGGAGGCTTTCGAAAGAATGTACGACATAGTACTTTGGATTGTTTAATTGAGAATTATTCTATGTGTGCCTTGAAAAGTACTTTGGCTTGCTTAAATAAGAATTCTCGTTTATGTGAAAAGAAGGCATGGTAATTGTCTTGGTTTATATAAAGGCATTGTATTGCACCGAATTAAAAGCATGTAATTATGAGTTTGTTTGGGCGCATCGTCGGTGATGGAGGATTCCACGGCATGCGCCATGATGAGGGTTCATTTCCGCTGATGATTATTCCATGGATTAGCTCTCCACGAGGCTTCATCACGCAGGTGGATCTAGTAGTTAGTACCGCCCCGCCAGAGACGTGATGCAGCGGATCCGTAGTTGGCTTTCGCATTGCCGGCCGTGTTAGGGCGTGGTGTGATGCAGTGGATCCGTGGTTAGCTCACAGATTTGCCTTACGATCGTGACGCAGGTGGATCTCAGTAGAGGCTATCGCACTTGCCGGCCGCCGTGATTTCGATTATAGTATTGTTGGTACGGGTGGATCTGGTAGTCGCTTTCGTACTTGCCCAGATTGAGGACGCAGTGGATCCGTAGCTATGCCTTCGCATTTCTGCCTCGCATTTGCTTCTTATGATACGTGGGATCTAGTATTCATATGTACTCCTTAGTGTTGTTATATCATAGATCGCGGCAGTGAGGAAGGAATTCCACGCACGATTGATATTACGGGCATGAGACCTATGGTTATATTTGAGTGATGACTTAGAGGCGTGAGTCCCGACTTGACATGGTCACAGATATGTCAGGTAATCGTAGTTTGGCTATCATACATGTCTCCCGCTTTATATATATGCTATTATGAATTCATTACGTATTTTCGCCACATACTTGGTAGTTGTAGATCGACTCCTTCGGGCCGCTCATGCCGCAGTCGAGATACGTAGCTTGGTCCGCACTCAGATCACCGCTCATTTCGGGAAGCTCCATCTCTCCGAGGCTTGTCTTTTGGTATGATTCTCGAGGTTATAGACTTTTGTACATTCTGTGGTATGGCGGGGCCTTTGTCACGACTGCCCGGTTCGTGGATCGGTGCCTTACCCGCACCCAAGTAGTCATACATCGTAGAAAATCAGCGGAATATAAAAACATGACATGAAGCAATTGTAAATGAGACACGCTTTACGAGAAAGTGGTGCCTTCCAAGATATATATATATACAAAGTTTTTAGTTACATCCCAATGCATAAAGCATGTCTACGCACTTAAGGAAATAACGACTATGGCGGACAAAGGCTCCCGCCATACCCTCGACAAGACAAAAACTATCTACAACAGGAGATCATACCCAATAGTAGAGCCTCCTAGAAGATGGAGCTCCCGACACCAAAGCAAAAGATCCTAAGGATGATGCGGATCTAGCACTGCCGCTTCTTACCACTGCAGATGAACGCACTCAAGGAGGTCAGTACAACAGGTACTAAGTATGTGAAACTGTAAGGTACGTAAATGAAAACATATCATTTTTAAAACCAGTTTACAAATATGTATGAAACAACCAAGGAAATCGCACATAGTGCCACATCACAAACAAGATCAGCAATAGGTAAACTGTAACATGTCTTTTCTAGGCTGCGAATGATCGAAGCAGGGCCAATTGCCCGTAGTATCACCATGCAAGCCTAATCCTGGACTCCCGTAGTCCGCATAGGCCAATCACATAGGCCCGCATAGGGTATATAACCCCGCATCGAGGGTAGCTACTCCTCGGTATCGTCCTGGACTCGTAGTCCGCATGGCCACATAGACCGCATGAGGTATAACCCCGCACACTAACTCGAACTCCGTAGCTCCGCATAGGTCCTCGACCCGCATGAGGTATTCTCGAATCATGGTCCTGCATCACCGAGTCTACCCCAGACGGAGGCGCCTTAACCCCTGCAATATGTCAAGAGGTGAGTGATGTTACACTAACCTAACAACCTTATCGTTAAACAACATAAGCACAACAAGAATACTCTTTTACACAAACGTTACAAGACACTAACACACATAGCATCATATCATGTCTACTTATCAAACCATCTTATTATTCTTTTCACAATTCAATATAAGTGCATTATAAACACATAGGCAACCTTTTTTTATCAATCTTAAGTGGTTATACTTAACTTCCCATAAAGCTAGTATAACTCTTAAGATTCCGCTTTAAAACCAATTAGTTCTCTTCATAAAAATGATTCAAGATTCTTTGAAATGCTTTCGATCTTTATTATTCAGCTTAAGCCGAGGCATTGCCGTAAGTGTTATTCAAAGCTTGCCGAGGCATTGCCGTAAGTATTATTCAGCTTAAGTCAAAGACATTGCCGTAGTTATTATTCGCTTAACACATGTACGCCTACCGTACTACATATATTATAAAATATCATGCTTTAGGAAGAATCACATACCTTCTCAAATAAAACCACCGCCAAGTCAATATGTCGCTACAGCAGAGTCACCATAATAGTCGCGACATCTATCAAAGACTACTCAAGGTCATTCTAAACAGAGGGTTCACAATTCTACGGAAAGTCGGGCAGACTTCCTACAGTGAGCTATATAAGTCTCATCAGTGAACACAATCCTATATAAGCATAGTTCAATTATTCTTCTTTAAACCCTTCATCGTGATAATACCAATTCTATTCTCGCAATATTCTTCTAAGTATTTATACTTATTCTTATACTACAACAAAGAAGTATTCTCTAATTCAAAAGAGGGTTAAGATTAGTTACCTCAAGAAGCCCAATAATATCCTAGAAAAGTCGCTACCGAGCAAGGTTTTGCTCCTAAGTTGTATGCTCCAAGGAAACCTTAGAAGTTCTTCACAACTTCTACTAAGTACTAAGGTATTTGGGCTAGGTATTTTGGGCATTATAACAATACAAGAAGGCAACTTTTCTACCAAGGGAGGGGGTAGGTTTTGGCTAGGCAGTGGGGCCTCGCCAAACTACTTAGGCTAGAGGGGGTATTCGCCAAGGGCCTTCACAAGAGGGAGGAGGTGTTGGACTAAAAGGCTACAAAGGGAGAGGAGAGGATTTTCAAGACTTGAAAGATTTGTGGATGAAGAACTCTTCATCTTAAGGGGTATTTATAGGTCAAGAAGTGGCCAACCAATGGCCAAGATTAAGACAAGTGCAAGGCAAGTGTAGGGTGAGGATTAACTATACACAAATATCCTACCAACTCCTTGACTTGTGCACAAGGCACAAAAAACGTGCCAATGCTCTCCAATTTCGTCCAATGGACGATTCAAGTCCACAAATTGGAGGGTGCCAAGTGTCGCCCTCCCGTTGGTCCAAAATGTTTCGTCTCTCAGAAAAATCCGCAAAAATTAGAAATGGCATAGCCGGAATTTACCCTACGAAAGCTGTGGAAACGTTTCGTCGGAAAACGATTCTTTTAGCGAGTTGTGCACAAAAAAAAAACGTCCAAGGCTTATCTTTAAGGCTAGACTTTTGTACGTATTCCCTTACGTACATACTCTGGAAATACGGGGTATAACATTCTCCCCTCCTTAGAAACATTCGTCCCGAATGTTCCTTCCCAAGACAGTTAACGATAAGATTCTTCATAACTTAAACAGTTTGCAAAAGCCACACCCGGCCACAAAACAATACTTAGGCAAAAACGATAACGAAAATTTACAAGTAGGAAAGTGAATTACCTGGAGGTGTGGGGAATAGGTGAGGATACTTCTGCCTCATGTCCTCCTCGGCTTCCCACGTCATCTCCTCCCTGAGCTCGTTCCGCCACAAGACTTTGACGAAGCCACGCCCTGGTCCGCAGACGCCTAACTCGACGATCGACTATCGCCATGGAATCTCCTCATACGATAACCCTGGCCACCGACATCGCCAATCGGTGTACCAGATGGATCCCCGATACATCTCCTCAAAGATAGATACGTGAAAATCGGATGCATCGCCTCCGATCGGACGGCAGATTCAACTCATAGCAACCTTGCCTACCTCGCGACAATCTAAAACGCCCAATGTACTGGGCCGAAGTTTCTTCTTCCCAAATCTCATCACACCCTTCATGGGTGACACCTTTAGGAAAACCCAATCATGAACTCGAACTCAAGATGCCGACGACGATGATCTCGTGATACGACTGGCCGACTCGAGTCAATAGCCGCTTCGGATAAGCTTCACCTTATCCATCGCTCACGCACCAAATTTGGTCCCACTAGCCGCACTCGCCACATCGAACCAACCTATAGGCGATTCGCACTTCCTCCCATACAAGGCCTCATAAGGCGCCATCCGAATACCGGAGTGGTAGCTATTATTATACGCGAACTCAACTAGAGGCAAATGATCCTCCCAACTACCATCGAAGTCAATAACACAGCTCGCAGATATCCTCAAGAGTCCGGATAGGCGCTCGCTCGTCCGTCTGCTCGTGGATGAAATGCAGATTCGTGCTCACTCAAGGCCCCTAAACCCTCTGGAAGGACCTCCGAAGTTAGCCGTAAACCGGGCCTCCGCTCAATATGATCGGTAGGGACTCCATGCACCGACGATCTCTGATGTAAAGTCCGCATAATCTCACCAAAAGTCTTCCCCGACGGAAGAAAGTGGGCTGATTTCACCACCGTCGACGATAACCCATATAGAATCATGTCTCCTCCGAGTGCGAGGTAATCCCGTGATAAAATCCATGTTGATTACCTCCCACTTCCGTGTCGATCTCAATCGTCCGCAACAAACCACCGTGCCTCGTGCTCTACCTTCACCGCCGACAACACGGGCACCGAGCTACGAACTCGCAACGCCCCTCTTCAAGCCATCCCACCAATACACGATCTAAGGTCGTGGTACATCTTGGTCGACTTCGATGGATAGAGTAACGCCGCGCCAGGCTTCCCCAAGAACTCGCCAAGTCCTCAAACATCCGAACACATACCGCTTCAAACCTTAGCACCCCATCAGTGCTACCAAAAGGACCCTTGCCCTCACGTAAGAGTCAGACACGATATCGAATCAAAGCCGATCTCGAATCGTTGCCTCTTCACCTCCTCAACGATGGAAGACTCGCAACCTCACGAACTCTAACCCCACCGCTATCGTAATCAATCAAACGGACACCAAGGCTCGCTAATCGTGCAAATCACGAACCATGTCCTCCTCTCTAGTCGCACATCCGATAGGCTCCCATCGACCTACGACTAAGAGCATCCGCCACAACATTGCCTTCCCGAGTGGTACAGATATCAACATCGTAATCCTTAAGCAACTCTAACCACCGCCTCGCTGTAAGTTCACTCCTCCGTCAAGATATACCGAGGCTCTTGTGGTCCGTAAAAATATCCACGTGAACCCCATACAAATAGTGCTCCGCATCTTCAAAGCGTGAATCACACCGCCAACTCCAAATCACGCGGGTAGTTCCTCGTGTTTCTTCACCGTCGGATGCATATGCTATAACCCCGCCATGTCGCATCAACACACATCCCAACCCGATGCCCGACGATCACAATACACGACATAACCATCCGACCTCCGAAGAATAAGAACGGGCGCCGGCCTCTCTTTCAAAGAATCGAAACCTCGCCACAAGCATCACCATCAAACTTGGCCTTCTCGAGTCACCCTAGTCAATGCGCAGATAGAAGCAAACTTCCACGAACCGCCGATAATATCTCGCAAGGCCCGTAAAATCGCGAACCTCTGCCGAGTAAGAGGTTCAGGCCAAGTCCCGATCGCTTCGATCTTGGTCAGATCCACTGAATGCCATCACCGATAATATGCCCAAGAAACGCCATCAAGTCAACCAAAACTCACATTTGGAAAACTTGGCGCATAATCGCTGGTCTCGAGAACCGCCAAGACAGCCTCGTTGTTCGCATGCTCTCGCCTCGAGCGAGAATAAACCAAGATATCATCAATGAACACTATCACAAACGTGTCCAAAAATGGTTTGAACACTCGCTCATCAAATCCATGAATATCGCGAGCATCGTCAACCCAAAAGACATGACCAACTCATAATGCCCGCACGTCCGAATGCACCCTGTGGACATCCACCTCTCGACTCGCACTGATGATAGCCCCATCGCAGATCAATCTTGGAAAACATCTCGCACTCGCAACCGGTCGAACAAATCATCAATCTCGGAAGCGGGTATTCGTTTAATGGTCACCTTGTTCACCGCTCAGATCAACACACATGCGCAGCGCCCCGCCCTTCTTCTTCACGAACAATACCGACGCCTCGTGGAGAAACACTAGGCCCGATGAAGCCCTTTCTCCAAAGAAATCTCTAAGCCGATCCTTCAACTCTCTCAACTTGCACCGCCATTACGTATGGCGAATGGAAATAGCCGAGTGTCCGTAATATGTCAATACAAAACTCAATCTCCTCTCGGGAGGGATACCCGAGGTCATCCGAAACACGCCTGGGAACTCACGACCATCGAATCGATCAAAAATCTGGTACCGCAGCCTTCGATCAAACACCAACGAGATGGTAGATATACCCTTCTCGCACCATCTTCCTAGCCTCGAGGTAGGAAATAAACCTACTTCTGGCGATACCGTGCTCTCCCACTCAACAACCGGCCTCAGAAACCGAACTGCATTACTTTCTCTCTCAGCCTACATTGGCGTAGCAAGAAGCTAGCCAATCCATCCCCATGATCACGCCGGTCAATCATCTCCAACTCTATCAAGTCGCCAGTGGTCCGACGCATCAGAAATGGTCACAGAAAAGCTCTATATACCCGCCGAGCTACCACCGAATCACCCATCGCGTAGCTACCTCGGCGGGTCTATGGACTCGTGCTCTATCCCTATCCTAATAGCAACAAGGGGAGATATATAGATGAGTAGAACCCGGATCTATCAAAGCATACACATCAAACCCAGAACCGAGCAAGGTACTGCGATTTACATCGTGAGGCCTCCGATCCTCGCTGGACAAAGCATAAATGCGGTTCGAGGACCGCTAGAATCGGGACCCGCGCCACGACCTGCCGCGACCTGGGTCCACGAGTACCTTGCCTCCGTGGCGAGTAACTATCGGGATGAAGAAGACCGCGAAAGAACTCGTAGCCGACTTACCATCAAGATCGCCTCTTGGCCTGACAGCCTCGCATAGTGACCCTGCTGGCCACAACTGAAACAAACTCCCGTAGCACCACAACTCCCGAAGTGGGATCTACCGACGGCCACACCGGCGGTGGTCCCGATCGCCGTAACCTCTCGCCGCTCGATGTTCAAGTCCCGGGCCCCGGTCCGCCTCTAATATCTCGGCTGCGGCTGAGGACGGTGCAGGAGTGCTCGAGCCGGGCCGTGGTGCAAATCAGATCGCCGCCGAGGCCGCCACCACGATAGCCACCAAACGACTTCGCCGCCCCGGTCTTCTCTGCCGTCACAACCCGCGTCTCTACGCCTCACATCCAAGAGCATGAGCTCGCATACGGTAATGTCCATACCCTACCGAAGAGAAACACCGCACACGACTCGCCATATAGTCATCTAGCCCTGACGTAACGGCACTCCTATCCTCCATAATCGCTACTAACGCCGGGACATATCGAGCCAAAGAATCAAACTCGACATTGTACTCCCGACAAGGCGCCCTCTCGCCGCCAGCAGAAAATCTATCACCCGCGCCTCTCATCCGTGGAGGCAAGAAGTGAGTGAGTAAAGCCTCGAGAACTCATCCCAAGTAGCCGGGACGCTGCTTTCCCGGATAACTCCCATGAATCAAACCAATCGATCGCGGTATCACGCACCGACGCGAACCGGCGTCACAGACTCGCCTCGAGGCCTTGATCACCCTCATGATCCTTCAGAGTGACGGATGAACTCCTCGCGATCATCCTCCCGCCACCAGAAACTCGCGCTACAACTCAAGAAATCTCGTAGCCTCAAACTATTCGCTCGGGTGCACCACGAGCGACCGGCCGAGTCGAATCGAATCGCCAGATTCCATTATCTCAGATTCGCCACAACTCTAGCCAATAGTTATCTCTCAGGCCTCCTAACCTCCGCCCAGCCGTGGGACAGGAGCGGGTACTGCGTGGTCTCGCTGGCCGGGCGGCCATAGAACTCGCAGTCATGCAGATAGATCGGCTCGAGCCTCGTGACTCTAGGTGTCGATCGCGCCTCCTACGCTTTGCCCTTCGGGGCCCGGTTGCCTTACGGAGGCATAATGCATGTAAAAGGAATACGTTAGAAGCGGTCCGACTTAAACACACTCTAAAGCACGATCTCGAGTGAGAAGAATAGAAACCAATCCTAAATATCTTATAGCCTCACGACATTGGTGCACAACACACCGATAAT
The DNA here is from genome assembly GCA_029844215.1 of Przewalskia tangutica. Lineage (NCBI taxonomy): Eukaryota > Viridiplantae > Streptophyta > Magnoliopsida > Solanales > Solanaceae > Przewalskia > Przewalskia tangutica. The sequence goes on from CM056720.1 coordinate 57,317,745, forward strand.
CAAGACTTACTAGATACGGTCAGACACTTTCCGAGGATTAATCGCTCGATACCACTTTTGTCACGAATTCGCCCGGTTCGTGGATCGTGCCTTACCCGCACCCAAGTAGTCATACATCGAGAAAATCAGCGAATATAAAACATGACATGAAGCAATTGTAAATGACACGCTTTTTGAGAAAAGTGGTGCCTTCCGATATATATATATACAAAGTTTTTGCGCTACATCCCAACTGCATAAAGCATGTCTCTGCACTTAAGGAAATAACGACTATGGCGGGACAGGCCCCGCCATACCCTCGACAAGACAAAAACTATCTACAACAGGAGATCATACCCATAGTAGAGCCTCCTAGAAGATGGAGCTCCGACACCAAAGCAAAAGATCCTAAGGATGCGGATCTAGCACTCGCTGCCCTTACCGCAAGATGAACGCACTTCAAGGAGGTCAGTACAACAGGTACTAAGTATGTGAAACTGTAAGGTACGTAAATGAAAACATATCATTTTTAAAACCAGTTTACAAATATGTATGAAACAACCAAGGAAATCGCATAGTGCTACATCACAAACAAGATCGCAATAGGTAAATCAGAATGTGTCTTTTCTAGGATGCGAATGATCGGCAGGCCAATTGCCCGTAGTATCACCATGCAAGCCTAACTCGACTCGTAGTCCGCATAGGCCAATCACATAGGCCCGCATAGGTATATAACCCGCATCGAGGGTAGTTACTCCGCATCGCCCCGACTCGTAGTCCGCATGGCCACATAGATCGCATGAGGTATAACCCCGCACACTAACTCCGAACTCCGTAGCTCCGCATAGGTCCTTGACCCGCATGAGGTATTCTCGAATCACGGTCCTGCATCACCGAGTCTACCCCGCATCGGAGGCGCTTAACCCCTGTAATATGTCAAGAGGTGAGTGATTTTACACTAACCTAACAGCTTATCGTTAAACAACATAAGCACAACAAGAATACTCTTTTACACAAACGTTACAAGACACTAACACACATAGCATCATATCATGTCTACTTATCAAACCATCTTATTATTCTTTTCACAATTCAATATAAGTCTGTTATAAACACATAGGCAAACCGTTTCTTTTATCAATCTTAAGTGGTTATACTTAACTTCCCATAAAGCTAGTATAACTCTTAAGATTCTGTTTAAAAACCAATTAGTTCTCTTCTGTTAAAAAATGATTCAGTATTCTTTTGAAATGCTTTCAGATCTTTATTATTCAGGCTTAAGCCGTGAGGCATTGCCGTAAGTGTTATTCAGGCTTAAGCCGTGAGACATTGCCGTAAGTATTATTCAGGCTTAAGTCAAAGACATTGCCGTAGTTATTATTCAGTTAACACATGTACGTCTACCGTACTACATATATTATAAAATATCATGCTTTAGGAAGAATCACATACCTTCTCAAATAAAACCACCGCCAAGTCAATATGTCGCGCAGAGTCACCTATAATAGTCACATACATCTATCAAAGACTACTCAAGGTCATTCTAAACAGAGGGTTCACAATTTACGGAAAGTCGGGCAAAGACTTCCTACCCGTGAGCTATATAAGCTCATCGTGAACACAGTCCTATATGAGCATAGTTCAATTATTCTTCTTTTAAACACTTCTACTGTGATAACATTTCAATTCTATTCTGCAATATTCTTCTAAGTATTTATACTTATTCTTATACTACAACAGTAAGTATTCTCTAATTCAAAAGAGGGCTAAGATTAGTTACCTCAGTAAGCCCAATAATATCCTAGAATAAGTCGCGCCTGAGCAAGGTTTTGCTCCTAAGTTGTATGCTCCAAGGAAACCTTAGAAGTTCTTCACAACTTCTACTAAGTACTAAGGTATTTGGGCTAGGGTATTTTGGGCATTATAACAATACAAGAAGGCAACTTTTCTACCAAGGGAGGGGTAGGTTTGGCTAGGCTAGTGGGCCTCGCCAAACTACTTAGGCTAGAGGGGGGTATTCGCCAAGGGCCTCACGAGGAGGAGGTGTTGGACGAAAAGGCTACAAAGGGAGAGGAGAGGATTTTCAAGACTTGAAGATTTGTGGATGAAGAACTCTTCATCTTGGGGTATTTATAGGTCAAGAAGTGGCCAACCAATGGCCAAGATTAAGACAAGTGCAAGGCAAGTGTAGGGTGAGGATTAACTATACACAAAGATCCTACCAACTCCTTGACTTGTGCACAAGGCACAAATAACGTGCCAGTGCTCTCCACTTTCGTCCAATGGACGATTCACGTCCATCAATGGGAGGGTGCCAAGTGTCGCCTCCCGTTGGTCCAAAATGTTTCGCCTCTCGAAAAATCCACAAAAATTAGAAATGGCATAGCCGAATTTACCCTACGAAAGTCGTGGAAACATTTCGTCGGAAAAACGATTCTTTTAGCGAGTTGTGCACAAAAAAACGTCCAAGGCTTATCTTTAAGGCTAGACTTCAGACGTATTCCCTTACGCATATACTGAAATACGGTATAATACCTGTCCCGCCACGATTGTTATTCCTAGAGGTCCGTAGTCACGTTGGTGTTTTGGGCTATAAGAACCACAGATTACTATACTTTTGTTTAAGTATGTTTTATAGAAAGCTTTATCTACCGCCAGTAATGTTTACCCTTTTTTTCTAAGTAATGTGTTATGTATGTTCCGCTGCTATTCTCTGACATATACCTGACAGGGTACCCCGGTAGGGTACCAGTCATGGCCCCGGGGCTGGGTCGTGACAAAAGTTATATCAGAGCAGTTAGTCCTCGGAAAGTGTTTACAGACCGTGTCTATTAGAGTCTTGATTATCGGTGTGTTGTGCACCACATCTATAATCAGGAGGCTGCAGGACATTTAGGGTTGGTTTCCATTCTTCTCTCTGTGAGATCGCGGCAAAGAGTCATAGTAGGTTGAGTCCTCTCGACCTATTCTTATGTACCGCTTATGCCTCCACGAGCGCACGAGCCCGTGGCGGCAAGACATCAGCAGGATCTGCTAGTGGTACGCAGAGAGTTACCAGGACTCGGGCACAAACGATGCCTGAGGCAGTAGGCGGGTCGGCGAGTTCAGCTACGCCGACAGTATTAGAGGAGCCGAGAGCGCGGAGCTCAGAGGTTTCGCACCCGAGCCCCGCCCGCAGCCAGGGGCAGAGTATAGGGATTACGGAGAGCAGATCAGGTTGTTGACTAGCATCGTGGCAGGGCAGCACCGCCAGGGGCCGGTGGCTAACCCTAGGGCCGACAATTTAAGGATTCGGGACTTTCTGAGTTGTAATCCACCCGAGTTCTATGGTTCGAGGTCTGAGGAGGATCCTCAGGAGTTTATTCGACAGGTGCGGCGGACTACGCAGGTGCTTAGGGCCTCGGAGACGGAGTCCGTTGTGTTAGCTTCTTACCGGTTACGCGATATTGCGTTTAACTAGTTTGAGTCATGGGAATAGTCTAGAGGGGAGGGTGCTCTTCCAGTAGGTTGGGAGGAGTTCGCAGAGGCATTCCTGGATCACTTCTTGCCTCCTGAGTTGAGGAGAGCCCGCGTGGATAGATTCTTGACCTTGACGCAGAATGGGAGGACCATCAGAGAGTACAGCCTGGAGTTTGACTCTTTGGCCAGGTATGCGCACACTATTGTAGCCAACATGGCAGACAGAGTTCATCGCTATATGATAGGGCTAGACCGTCATATGATTACTGCGTGCTTGGGAGTGGCTCTTCAGCCAGGTATGGATATCGCCAGGATGCAGGAATATGCGCAGGGGATAGAGGATAGAGAAAGGGAGGGCCGGCTTGACTCAGGCCAGCCCAAGAGGCCGTGACAGAAGATCTCGGCGCTGAGGCGGACCGCCTCAAGAAGAGTTAGTTATGCTCCTCAGCCAGTACGGAGTACTCCACCACGCCTTCGTGACGTCGGGAGATTCGGAGCAGTGGGCTCCGGCGGTTGAGTTTTCGGGAGAGTAAGGGTGTTAGTCTGAGGAAGCCACCTCTACCTCGGTGTAGCCGATGTGGTAACACCCATTATGGGGAGTGTCGTGCTAGTTTGGGTAATTGCTATGCATGCGGCCAACAGGGCCATTATGCGAGGAACTGTCCGACCAGAGATAGCACGGATATAGAGATTCAGCCGTGATCGATGGTCGTTCATCGCCTTCTTTTGTTATGCGCCGTGCAGGGCAGGATCATGATTAGAACGACAAGGGGAATGTGAAGCAATAATTACAGGTATATCTTTGACCCTTTAGAGATTAGTATGCATGATAGGATTGTTGTATGATTTAGTGTTATGAACAGAGGATATTGACACTGTGTACATGTGATAGAATGAGTGGTAAATTCGAACGAGAAATTCTGTTAGGCCGTGAATGAGAGTAAGTAATAATGGTTCATATGTTGGGTTCGTTTTCTGTTTGACTTACGGTGAATGGGTATGCGTGTGCGATATCTTAGGGTCATAGGTGGCATAATGAAGTTCCATTAGTATATAGTACGAGGATGTACCGAGGAATAGTAGTTGGCTCCAAAAGAACATTCAGGGACGAATGTTTCTAAGGGGGGGAGAATGTTATACCCCGTAGTTCTGACCCTACGTATGAGAGCGTACGAAAGCATGTAAGACTTAAAATTTCCAAAGGATAGGTTGACGGATTGTTCCGGACGGGTTTTAGTAGACTTTGAGGCGGGTTATGACCCGCACATTGAGAATTCTAAGTGTTTCAAAGGCTCAGGCGTAGTTCGTTGAGTCTAGATTCCAACGCAACCAACCGTTCGTCGATAGGACGTCGGAGTAGAAAGTTATGAGAATTACAAGTTCGGCGCAATGACAAAAATGTGTTTCGACAGAGAGGCGGCCGCGGTGCGGATGCGGTCGCGGCGCCCAATACCGAGGGGTCGCTGAAGTTTCGCGCAGCGCGCGGAAGGTGGCCGCGGCGCCGGAAGATCTGAGGGTCCGCAGGAGTTGCGGCGCCGCGGCGCCGGGAAGCAGGGCCGCGGCGCCGAGGCGGGATTCTGGGCGGAAAAACTTAGGAAAAGTCAGATTTTTCTTTTAAAAGACCTTGGGAGGGTGACAAGTGTCCCCCCCCCCCATCTGATTTTGCATGCACTATATTGACCAAGTCTTCAAGACTTGGTCATACTTCATCTCTCTCTTAGACAAAAGCTCTCCCTTCTCTCTTAAAAGTTCAAGCTCCTCCTTCTCTCTAAAATCCCAAGAGAAATTCTAGCCTTAGGAGAATCAAAAGGTAAGAACAAGAAGGAAGTTTGTGGCTAGCTTGTTGGTGGTGTTCTTGGCAAGGAAGATAGCAAAAATATTTGGAATAAGTTTGACTAAAACTTTAAGGTAACATTTCTTCCTTTAGAATTAGTTTCTAGTGTTGCATGTTAAGAAAAAAGAACTTGTGGTAGTGAATAATGCTCTTAGAGTCATTGCATGTAAGAAATATGGTTTGGATGTGAAAGAATTGGTTAAGAAAATTATGTGAGCATGTTGTAGCCTAAAAACTACCTTAGACTTGTTAAGTTAATTGTTTTACCTTTTGGGGCAGAATTTTACACACCCAAGTTTAGGTGTGTAATCCCCTTGAGATTGTTTGGATTGTTGGGCCTAAGAAGTGGCGTTTGGATGTTGAATTCGGACCTTAAAAAGGTGGCAAAGTATGTAGAAACAAAGGAAATGCTGCCCAATTTTCCATAGAATTTAGGGGCTTTGAACTTAGATTATTCCTACATTGAAATTAGAGGTTAATAAACGTATTATGGTTATTATAGGTTGGCATATTTGTCACGACCCGAACCCGGGCCCGTGACTGGTGCCTTACCCCGGGCACCCTAGTGATATAACATCAGAGAAAAACCAGCGGAAATAAAAACTTAAACATTTAAATAGTCATGGATCAAGATAAAGAAAATAGGCCAACCAAAATGGTTGCCTTTCAACATATATATATAGACATTTGAGCAAGCATAATCCTTACAACCCCGCCACAACAATGCTACTGCACTTAAGATTTATACAACAACTATGACGACAGTGGCCCCGCCATACCCCGAATGCACAAGAACCTCTGCACTGGGGTAACATACCAAAGATAAGCCTCCAAGGAACGGAGCTTCCCAATACGCTGAAATGAGATCCTAAACGCGGATCGACAAATGATGATTTCTACCGCGGCATGAACGCAGCCCCGAGCGAGGTCAAGACAACAGTACCAAGTATGTGAAGCAGAAATATCAGAATGAAATCATAGCGATCTATATAAATCGTGAGACATGTATGATAACCAAACTACAATACACAACATATAAACAAATATATCAAGTCGTGGACTCACGCCTCCAAATCATCACTGTGCGTGGAATTCCTTCCTCACCGCCGGCAGTCTATGATATGATAGCAACAAGACATCAATCCAAATGGGAGCATACCCATGCGCTACGCATCGTGTCAGTATGTCCAAAGGGAAACACTAAGATAACATTCCAAATGAAAGCATACCCGTGCGCTACGCATCGTGTCAGTATGTCCAAAGGGAAACAATAAGACAACCTTCCAAATGGAAGCATACCCGTGCGCTACGCATCGTGTCAGTATGTCCAAAAAGGAAACAACAAGGCGGCAATCAAAATGGAAGCATACCCGTGCGCTACGCATCGTGTCAGTATGTCCAAAGCGTTTAGCAAAAGTAGCACTATCCACAGGAACGTACCCGTGGAATTTCTCCGTCACTGCCGGCACGTCCAAGTAAGTTCTCAACAAGTCAACCGACCCTCCATCGAGAGACGCGGTAGTATAGAAACACAATTCTTGCACAACAAAGGCTATCACAACAAGCATAGGCAAGTTTCACAACAACAAGCATAGGCAAGTTTCACACAACTCAAAGTACTTTCATTTTATGCCAAAGTCCGGGTTTTAACCCTAAAGTACTACGTACGTTAAATTCCTTTTAAAGAGATCCTATTCCTTTTATAAAAGTCACCCGATACCCGTAGTATAAAAAAATAGAGTGACTTACATCTTTTAAGTAAACCAAAACAACTTCCATACTTTCCTTTTTAAAACCAATTAAGGCAATACCATGCCTTCTTTTTAGATCAAAACACTTCTCTTTTTAAAGTCCAGTTACCACATTAAAACCAATGATAAAACCCTTCTTTTGTTTTCATAAAGTCGTTATAACCAACTTCCCATAAAGCTTGTTATAACACTTTATGTTTTAAACCATTTTAAGACAACACAATGCCCTTCTTTTCCCTAAAGTTCCAGTTTGCCTAATTTCAATTACGCAAGTCTCTTTTTAGAAAAGTTTCCTAGTTCAATGTCTTAATCTCTTTAAAACAATTGAGTAACATATGCCATAAAGTAGTAGTTATTCTTGTTCATAATCAATCTTATTAAGCAGCCATGATCTAGAAAATGTAATATCATTTTGTCTCATCTTAGCTTCTATGCAGATGAAGGTTTCTACTGGTTTTAATAATACTTCATTATTCAATACATTTTCCTTTATTAACACTGCAGTGGTTTGTCGATACACATTCTGATTTTCGAAATCAGTAAAACATTATTCCTTTTAAAAACCACGTACTCATTACTCACGAATGGGGTTTCACATTGTTAACAAACTTCATATCAAAACAATTAAGTCAAGTCTCTTATCTTTTCAGATTAAGTCTCTTAACTTCTAAAAATCAGTAAACCCTTCTTTTTATCTCTCTTAAGACGTTATACCTAACCTCCCATAAAGCTAGTATCTCTTTTTATGTTTCAAAACCAAGTATTACTCTTCTTTCAAAAAGGTTCCTTAATTCTTTTGAAATACTTTGAGACTCTTTATTATTCAGGCTTAAGTCAAAAGACATTGCCGTAACGCTTCATTCAGTTAATACACGTACGTCTACCGTACCATATCTATATTCCTTTTAAAATATTTCAAGGTTCTTATTATTCAGGCTTAAGTCAAAAGACATTGCCGTAACGCTACATTCAGTTAATACACGTACGTCTACCATACCATATCTATATTCCTTTTAAAATATTTCAAGGTTCTTATTATTCAGGCTTAAGTCAAAAGACATTGCCGTACAACTATATTCAGTTAGCACACGTACATCTACCATAATATATACATATTATTCAGGCTTAAGTCAAAAGACATTGCCACACGTACGTCTACCGTACTATATGTATTCTTTTAAAATACTTCATGCTCAAGAGTATAGGAAGAATCACATACCTCGCGACGATTATCGACTATAAGCAAAACGCTCCACGGCTATAACCCGGCTAGCCTTGTCCACCTTCTAAGTAGCACATGCTACTTGCAAAACATTCAACCAATAAAGGTTATCACCATCAGAGATACAATCTATGTAAGTACAGCTTTAACTTCTACTTATATTCTTCAAGTGATTTGATTCAACTTTTCTGTAATATCCTTCTATTACAGTTCAAATCTCTTCTTATGAATCTTATATTCATTTATATACTACTACAGTATGTAATTTCCAATTACAATAGAAGGACAGTAGTATTTACCTCGATGAGCCCAAAATTATCCAAGTATAAAGTCGCTCCTGAGCAACGTTAAGCTCCTACTCCGAGTGCTCCAATCCGCTCCAATCAACCCTTAGAAGTTCTACGCAACTTCTACTTAACACTTCAACCGACTATGAAGGTTTTCCTTAGGGTTTCGTTTAGTGGCTAAAGAAAGTATATAGTATTTTCTGGGCTTTTGTATAAGTGTAACCTTGGGAATACTACAAGGTATTTGGGCATTACAACAATACTAGGAGAGTATTTCTATACCACAAAAAGGGGTATTATACGAAAACAATTTAGGCTAGGGGGGGTGTTTCGGCTAGGCTACCACAAAGGGGGGAGGGGTTCGGCCGAGGGCCTACAAGAGGGGGGGAGAGGGTGGTGTTTGGACGAGACAAGCAAGAGGGAGAGGGAGTATTTGAGACTTGGAAAAGATTTTAGGATGAAGAAGTTCATCACTTAGGGGGGGTATTTATAGGTCAAAAAATGGCCAACCAATGGCCAAGATTCATCCAAGTGTAAGGCAAGTGTAGGGCTAGATTTAAGCCAAGTGCACCTTATCCATCTACCACAACAACTTGCACAAATATCCTACCAACTCCCTTGACCCCTTTTTCGTCCACCATTGCCGCCCCACTTGTTCCAATGTGAGGGTGACACATGTCACCCTCCCGTTGGTCCAAAATGTTTCGTCTCTCGGAAAAATCCGCAAAAATTAAAAATGACATAGCCGTATTTTTCCCTTCGTAAGTTTAGTAAAACATTTCGTCGAAAAACGACTCCTTTCGGCACTTGTGCCCAAATTTCGAACCTAGACAAACTTTAAGGCTCAAATTATAAACGTACGCCCTCACGTATATACTCCAGAAATACGGGGTATAACATTCTCCCCTCCTTAGAAACATTCGTCCCGAATGTTCCTTCTCAAGACGGATAACGATGAAGATCTTCTAACAAGTTTCCAACGCCACGCCTGGCCACGAAATAACACACGTTCTCTTCCTTCCTTACTCGTTGTGCCCTTCTCGAACACTTGAACTCTTCTAGTATACGTACCACACTTCAGTCATCGCTTTAGTCCCCAAAACTTTGGAGTCACCACCTCCGAACTTGGTCATCTACAAGCCTCAACCTCCCTTAAGACCATTCCCGGCCTTCACGATCCGCTTCAGGTCGAACATATCCACGAACTCATACGATGGTCGTCTAAACTTGGGCCTAGCACCCTCGTGACCCTACCACCTGGCGGACCACCCAGAGCTGACCCCACCGAACAGCCGCGGGTTGGCCCTCAACATGGCCCCAACCCGACCCACTTAACGCATCACGCTCTTGTTCCCCGATCCGGAACAATCTTACCTATACAGGTCATGACAGCTACCACTTCCATTTAACACTACCCAAGGAAATTTTTCCCACAATTACTCCACGTATACCTATACGTTCTGACAAGGATCACTCGCAAAAACTTGTACTCAAGACGGCCTTACATCTAAGGTCTCAACTGTAATATTCTAAGGTTCATCATTTTCTCACCCCAGGCTTACCCTTTTCACTAACTGGTTTCTAAATCACATCTTAGCACAAAGCTATCCGAACATAACACTTAACACATTATCATATCATCAATACATACAAGTCTCTGTAGGTTAAGGATATACTGAAAGTAGGCGGTTCAAAGGACCGCTAAAATCGGGAACTTCCACCGCGACCTACCGTGGGCTCACGGTATGAACATCTGTCTAGCCGCGGGAAGGTGAAGAACCCGCAATCGATATCGTAGTCTGTGCTATCCTACCGCTACCCTGGTCGGACAGTTTCTCCCAAATGGCCCCGCTGGCCGCATGTAAAACAAACTCTGACTAGCACGACACTCCCCATCGCGAGTCTACCACGGCCGTCACAACGAGGTAGGGTGGCTTCACCGCTAACACCCGCTCTCAGAAAATCTGAACCTCGAGCCACGACCGCCTCGAATACTGGATGCCTTGAAGATTGTGGAGGACCACTCAGATCGGTGGAGGCGCATAACTAGTTCGGCTGAGGCGGTCCGCCTCGAAAGTCACCAAAGGACCTCGCTGCTCGCCTCTTCACGACCTTGGTTATTCCGCCGATTTCTCCGCCTCACCTCCAAGTGCATAAGCTGCGTGCGGCAATGTCCATGCCGTTGAAGAGCTACACTCGAACAACTCTGCTAGGTAATCATCGAGCCACAGAACATATCGTGCACCCGATCCTCCATACTAGCCACTAATGTGGGACGTCACGCCGATGAGTCGAACTCCACGTTGTACTCAACCGCACGCCCGCTCGCCGCAACACCAAAAATCTGTTTACCCGAGCCCTCCTCATCCGGGAGGCAAGAAATGTGCAAGAAATGCCTCGAGAACTCGTCCCCATATACCGAAGTGCATTCTCTCCCGACGGCTCCCACGAATCAAACCACGATCGCGGTATCACGCACCGATGCGAACCTAGGACCACCGACTCGGTCTTCGACGCCTTGATCACTCTCATGATCCGTCAGAATCGCTTCGGATGAACTCCTGCGGATCATCCTCGGGCCTCGACCAGTAAAACTGCGGCGCTTACAACTCGGAAAATCCCGTAGCCTCGAACTATCTCGATGCAGGGTGAACCATGGTGCTCTTTGGAACCGCGTCTAGCTCGTCTCAAGTCCGCCACAACTCGCCATTAATCGCCCACTCCTTGTAACTCATCTCCTCTACTCCAAATCGCGAATCGAGGCTCGTGTATCGTGGTCTCTTCCGCCGCTTCTACTCGCAGACTCCTTCGCCGCTTGCCCTTCGGGCCCGGTTTTACGCGAGGCATAATCGTAAAAACGAATTACGTCAGAGGGTCCAACTTATCACACAGCTCTAAGGCACGATCTCAGAATGAGAAGAATAGAAACCAATCCTAAACGTCCTGCAGCCTCACGATTATAGATGGTGCACAACACATCGATAATCAAGACTTACTAGACACGGTTTGTAGACACTTTCCGAGGACTAATCGCTCGATACCACTTTTGTCACGACCGAACCGGGCCGTGGATCGTGCCTTACCGGGCACCCTAGTGATACAACATCGAGAAAACCAATGGAAATAAAAACTTAAACATTTAAATAGTCATGGATCAAGATAAAGAAAATAGGCCAACCAAAATGGTTGCCTTTTCAACATATATATATAGACATTTGAGCAGTTACAATCCTTACAACCACGCTTACAACAATGCTGCACCTAAGATTTATACAACAACTATGACGGGACAGGGCCCCGCCATACCCCTGAATGCACAAGAACCTACAGACTCAGGGTAACATACCAAAGATAAGCCTCCGAAGGAACGGAGCTTCCCAATACGCTGAAATGAGATCCTAAACGCGGGGATCGACAGCCGATGTACTTCTACCTGCGGCATGAACGCAGCCCCCCGAAGGAGGTCAGTACAACAGGTACCAAGTATGTGAAATCAGAAATATCAGAATGAAATCATAGCGATTCATATAAAGCAGGAGACATGTATGATAACCAAACTACAGTACACAACATATAAACAGTCATATCAAGTCAGGGACTCACGCCCTCCAAATCATCACTCGTGCCCGTGGAATTCCTTCCTCACCGCCGGCAGTCTATGATATGATAGCAACAAGACAGCAATCCAAATGGGAGCATACCCGTGCGCTACGCATCGTGTCAGTATGTCCAAAGGGAAACACTAAGACAACATTCCAAATGAAAGCATACCCGTGCGCTACGCATCGTGTCAGTATGTCCAAAGGGAAACAATAAGACAACCTTCCAAATGGAAGCATACCCGTGCGCTACGCATCGTGTCAGTATGTCCAAAAAGGAAACAACAAGGCGGCAATCAAAATGGAAGCATACCCGTGCGCTACGCATCGTGTCAGTATGTCCAAAGCGTTTAGCAAAAGTAGCACTATCCAGCGAACGCGTGCGGAATTTCTCCACACCACGCACGTCCAAGTAAGTTCTCAACAAGTCAACCGACCTCCATCGAGACGCGGTAGTATAGAAACACAATTCTTGCACAACAAAGGCTATCACAACAAGCATAGGCAAGTTTCACAACAACAAGCATAGGCAAGTTTCACACAACTCAAAGTACTTTCATTTTATGCCAAAGTCCGGGTTTTAACCCTAAAGTACTACGTACGTTAAATTCCTTTTAAAGAGATCCTATTCCTTTTATAAAAGTCACCCGATACCCGTAGTATAAAAAAATAGAGTGACTTACATCTTTTAAGTAAACCAAAACAACTTCCATACTTTCCTTTTTAAAACCAATTAAGGCAATACCATGCCTTCTTTTTAGACCAAAACACTTCTCTTTTTAAAGTCCAGTTACCACATTAAAACCAATGATAAAACCCTTCTTTTGTTTTCATAAAGTCGTTATAACCAACTTCCCATAAAGCTTGTTATAACACTTTATGTTTTAAACCATTTTAAGACAACACAATGCCCTTCTTTTCCCTAAAGTTCCAGTTTGCCTAATTTCAATTACGCAAGTCTCTTTTTAGAAAAGTTTCCTAGTTCAATGTCTTAATCTCTTTAAAACAATTGAGTAACATATGCCATAAAGTAGTAGGTTATTCTTGTTCATAATCAATCTTATTAAGCACCATGATCTAGAAAATGTAATATCATTTTGTCTCATCTTAGCTTCTATGCGGATGGAGGTTTCTACCGGTTTTAATAATACTTCATTATTCAATACATTTTCCTTTATTAACGCTGCAGTGGTTTGTCGATACACATTCTGATTTTCGAAATCAGTAAAACATTATTCCTTTTAAAAACCACGTACTCATTACTCACGAATGAGGTTTCACATTGTTAACAAACTTCATATCAAAACAATTAAGTCAAGTCTCTTATCTTTTCAGATTAAGTCTATTAACTTCTAAAAATCAGTAAACCCTTCTTTTTATCTCTCTTAAGACGTTATACCTAACCTCCCATAAAGCTAGTATAACTCTTTATGTTTCAAAACCAAGTATTACTCTTCTTTCAAAAAGGTTCCTTAATTCTTTTGAAATACTTTAAGACTTTTTATTATTCAGGCTTAAGTCAAAAGACATTGCCGTAACGCTACATTCAGTTAATACACGTACGTATACCGTACCATATCTATATTCCTTTTAAAATATTTCAAGGTTCTTATTATTCCGGCTTAAGTCAAAAGACATTGCCGTAACGCTACATTCAGTTAATACACGTACGTCTACCGTACCATATCTATATTCCTTTTAAAATATTTCAAGGTTCTTATTATTCAGGCTTAAGTCAAAAGACATTGCCGTACAACTATATTCAGTTAGCACACGTACATCTACCATAATATATACATATTATTCAGGCTTAAGTCAAAAAACATTGCCACACGTACGTCTACCGTACTATATGTATTCTTTTAAAATACTTCATGCTCAAGAGTATAGGAAGAATCACATACCTCGCGACGATTATCGACTATAAGCAAAACGCTCAACGGCTATAACCCGGCTAGCCTTGTCCACCTTCTAAGTAGCACATGCTACTTGCAAAACATTCAACCAATAAAGGTTATCAGTCTACTGTAGATACAGTCCTATGTAAGTACAGTTTAACTTCTACTTATATTCTTCTGAAGTGGTTTCAGTTCAATCCTTTTCTGTAATATCCTTCTATTACAGTTCAAATCTCTTCTTATGAATCTTATATTCATTTATGTACTACTACAGTATGTAATTTCCAATTACAATAGAATGATAGTAGTATTTACCTCGATGAGCCCAAAATTATCCAAGTATAAAGTCGCTCCTGAGCAACGTTAAGCTCCTACTCTGAGTGCTCCAATCCGCTCCAATCAACCCTTAGAAGTTCTACGCAACTTCTACTTAACACTTCAACCGACTATGAAGGTTTTCCTTAGGGTTTCGTTTAGTGGCTAAAGAAAGTATATAGTATTTTCTGGGCTTTTGTATAAGTGTAACCTTGGGAATACTACAAGGTATTTGGGCATTACAACAATACTAGGAGAGTATTTCTATACCACAAAAAGGGGTATTATACGAAAACAATTTAGGCTAGAGGGGGGGGTGTTTCGGCTAGGTTACCACAAAGGGGGGAGGGGTTCGGCCGAGGGCCTACAAGAGGGGGGGAGAGGGGTGGTGTTTGGACTAGACAAGCAAGAGGGAGAGAGAGTATTTGAGACTTGGAAAAGATTTTAGGATGAAGAAGTTCATCACTTAGGGGGGGTATTTATAGGTCAAGAAATGGCCAACCAATGGCCAAGATTCATCCAAGTGTAAGGCAAGTGTAGGGCTAGATTTAAGCCAAGTGCACCTTATCCATCTACCACAACAACTTGCACAAATATCCTACCAACTCCCTTGACCCCTTTTTCGTCCACCATTGTCGCCCCACTTGTTCCAATGTGAGGGTGACACATGTCACCCTCCCGTTGGTCCAAAATGTTTCGTCTCTCGGAAAAATCCGCAAAAATTAAAAATGACATAGCCGTATTTTTCCCTTCGTAAGTTTAGTAAAACATTTCGTCGAAAAACGACTCCTTTCGGCACTTGTGCCCAAATTTCGAACCTAGCCAAACTTTAAGGCTCAAATTATAAACGTACGCCCTCACGTACATACTCCGGAAATACGGGGTATAACAATATTACTTGCGGTAGTTTGAGCTTAGCAAGTGGAATGACCGAAGAGGTATGTGGAAACTTTCTTATCCTTTGAGCATGAGTAGTTATAACTATATAGTACGGTAGACTTACGTGTTTTGAATGAAGTAAATCCTTTTGTTATACTTGACTTGTTTTAAGAAAATGTCTAAGTTGGTTGGGTTAAGAAGTTAACCCGCTTGTTCTTAAGGAATGGTTTATCCTAAATAAGATAGACAAGGATTTTCTTGACCTAATGAAGTATAGAGTACTTTTGGTGTGAAAGTATTGAATATTGAATTATTCTAAAAGATAAGAGACTTAAATTTTTGGAGGTAAGAAACTTGTTTTCTAAAGGATAAGAGGCTTGAAGTATTTTGAAAATTGTATGAATTTGTTTGAAGTATAAGCCTCTTGGCTAGTAAAAGAACGAAATGGTTCATAAGAGTTATAACGCTTTATGAGAAGTTAGTTATAACGGCCTTATGAATGGATAAGATGTAAGAATTTTTAAAGCATAAAGTTAGTATAACGGCTTTATGGGAAGTTGGTTATAATAACTTTATGGAAGGTTATGAAAGTTGTCTATTTTGATTAATGAGCATAAGTGGTCTAGATTGTGGGAAAAATTGAAGTTACTTGGTTTCAAGCTATGAAATGATTTTTCTAAAGGTGTAGTAACTTACTTTGAAAAATAGACATGCCGATACTACAGTGTTAGTATCTTGGATTTTACATAAAAGGAGGCTTTCGAAAGAATGTATGTACATAGTACTTTGGCTTGTTTAATTGAGAATTATTCTATGTGTGCCTTGAAAAGTACTTTGGCTTGCTTAAATAAGAATTCTCTTGGTTTATGTGAAAAGAAGGCATGGTAATTGTCTTGGTTTATATAAAGGCATGGTATTGCAATTCGAATTAAAACATGTAATTATGAGTTTGTTTGGGCGTACCGTCAGTGATGGAGGATTCCACGTATGCGCCATGATGAGGTTCATTTCCTGCTGATGATTATTCCATGGATTAGCTCTCCATGAGGTCTCCGATGCAGGTGGATCTAATAGTTAGCCCTCGTACTGCCCCGCCGAGACGTGATGCAGGTGGATCCGTAGTTGGCTTTCATTGCACCGCCGGGGTTAGGGCGAAGTGGTGTGATGCAGGTGGATCCGTGGTTAGCTCACAGATTGCCCTGGCCGATGTGACACAAGGTGGATCTGGTAGAGGCTATCGCACTTGCCCCGGTCAGCTTCGTGATTTCAGTTATAGTATTGTTGGTACGGGTGGATCTGGTAGCTGGCTTTCGCATTGCCGCGATTGAGGATGACGCAGTGGATCTGTAGCTATGCCTTCGCATTTGCCTCGCACGTTCTTATGATACAGTGGGATCTAGTATTCATATGTACTCCTTAGTGTTGTTATATCATAGATCGCCGATGAGGAAGGAATTCCACCGCACGATTGATATTATGGGCATGAGACCTATGGTTATATTTGAGTGATGACTTAGAGGCGTGAGTCCCCGACTTGACATGGTCGCGTATATGTTGTGGTAATCGTAGTTTGGCTATCATACATATCTCCCGCTTTATATATATGCTATTATGAATTCATTACTGATTTTCGTTCCACATACTTGGTACCACAGATCGACCTCCTTCGGGGGGCTGCGTTCATGCCGCAGGTCGAGATACGTAGCTTGCTGGTCCGCACTCTTAGGATCACTGTTCATTTCTTGGGAAGCTCCATCTCTCCGGAGGCTTGTCTTTTTGGTATGATTCCCTGAGGTTATAGACTTTTGTACATTCAGGGGGTATGGCGGGGCCCTGTCCCGCCACAGTTGTTATTCCTAGAGGTCTGTAGTCACGTTGGTGTTTTGGGCTATAAGAACCAGTTGTATTACTATACTTTTGTTTAAGTATGTTTTATAGAAGGCAGCCTTATCGGCTGGCCAGTAATGTTTACCCTTTTTCTAAGTAATGTGTTATGTATGTTCCGCTGCTATTCTCTGACATATACCTGACAGGGTACCCCGGTAGGGTACCAGTCATGGCCCCGGGGCTGGGTCGTGACATTTTTAATACTCCATCCAACTATGGAGATTTCCTTAGGGTTGTGTTTTGTGACTGAAGGGAAGTATAATAGTATTTCTGGGCTTTTCGTATAAGTGTAACCTTGGAATACTACAAGGTATTTGGGCCAAGGTATTTTGGAATAGTAACAATACTTGGAGAGTATTTCTACCAAGGTGGGGGTGTATTTTATGAGAACAACTAGGCAAAGGGGGGGTACCCCTCGGCTAGCACCACTAGGAGGGGGGATACTTTCGGCCAAGGGGGAGGGGGCTCTCGGCCAAGGGGCCTTCTCAAAGGGGGAGGGGGGTGTTTGGACGAAACACTACCAAGAGGGGGAAGGGATTTTCAAGACTTAGAAAATGGTTTGTGGATGAAGAAATGTCCTCAACTAACGGGGTATTTATAGGTCAAGCAATGGCCAACCAATGGCCAAGATCATGCCAAGTGCAAGGCAAGTGTAGGGTCAAGATTCATCCATGTGCACCTTATCCATCTACCACACAAATATCACAAAATATCCTACCTACTCCCACTCTCCATTTCGTCCAATTGCCGCCCCAAAGTCCACCAATTAGAGGGTGCCAAGTGTCGCCCTCTTGTTGGTCCAAAATATTTCGTCTCTCGGAAAAATCCGCAAAAATACTAAATGACATAGCCGGAATTTTCCCTTCGCAAGTTGTGTAAAACGTTTCGTCGAAAAACTATTCTAATCGGGGGTTGTGAACAAAATTTGAACCTTGCCTAACTTTAAGGCTTAAATTTTCCTACGTACGTCCTCACGTACATACTCTGGAAATACGGGGTATAACATTCTCCCCTCCTTAGAAACATTCGTCCCGAATGTTCCTTCTCAAGAC
This sequence comes from Przewalskia tangutica, assembly GCA_029844215.1. Lineage (NCBI taxonomy): Eukaryota > Viridiplantae > Streptophyta > Magnoliopsida > Solanales > Solanaceae > Przewalskia > Przewalskia tangutica. The sequence goes on from CM056720.1 coordinate 57,335,907, forward strand.
GGATAACGATGAAGTTCCTCATAGCTTAACAAGCTTGCAAATGCCACACATGGCCACAGAAAACACCCGCGCAAATACTGACATCCAAGTCCACGAGGAATCACCTCTAACATCACAAAAACTCCCACCCAAGGGCTAAAAGGTACTCCCCTCGCACCTTTACTTTACAAAAGAAAAGATCACCTCTATGTTCTTAACACATGCTCGCTTCTTCCCTTACTCGTCGTACCCTTCTCATACACTCGAACTCCTTCTCATAACTTACCACATTTCTGTTACTGCATCAATTTCAAAAATCTCTGGGTTACTACCTCCAACTTGATCATCATAACCGGGAATACTCTGGATGGATCTCCGATACTTTTCCGAACCTAACAACATGAAGGACCGGACATACTGCCTCCTAAGTCAGACGGCAAAAGCTAACATATAGGCAACCTGGCCTACTCTTCACATGACCTGAAAAGGCCCAAAGTAACTCGGGCTAACTTTCATCTGTTTTCCGAATCTCGTCACACCCTTCCGGGGTGGTATCTTCAAGAAGACCCACCGTCAACCTGAACTCCAAGCGTCGTCGCCGATCATCCGTACGACTTCTGTTGATTCTGAGCTGTCGATAACCTCTCCTGGATAGGCTTCACCCTATCCCCATCCTGCCGAACAAGTATGAACCCACTATCTGAACTTTGCCAACATCGAACCAATCGACCGACAACTTACACTTCCGCCCCTACAAGGCGTCATAAAACGACATTCGAATACTGAAATGGTAGTTATTAAAACACTTCCTCAACAGGAGACAACAATCCTCACAGCTACCCCTGAAATCCACACACTGGCCCGAGGCGAATGCGATACTGAGACTTACCTGAGTTCCTAACCCTGCCTGGTAAAACTTCCGGAAAAACGAAATAGCTACAACCTGGGCTTCACTGTCTGTCATAAGGTGAAAGTAGGCGCCTCGTGCAGCCTTACAACCTTCCTGATAAATAACATCTCGCATAACACAGGCGACAAGATGGGCTGACCTCATCGCCCGACCATCGGTCGAACGATCCACGAACTCAGACTGGTTTACTAAACTTGGGCCTAACACCTCGTGACCCTACCACTGGAGGACCACCGAACCGACCCACCACAAAACAGGGCGCGGGTTGACCCGCGATCGGTCCTCAACTCGACCCGCTATCGCGCAAAAACTCTTGTTCCCCGATCCAGAACGATCTCACTAATCAAGTCACGAAAACCTAGCGGTCTTCTTAGCTCAACTACCCTCTTTCACTCAACACTACTCAGGGACTTATTATACAACTATATCTCACGTGCACTATGCACTCCGATAAGGGTCAAAACACATAAATAAATAAAAAAAAATACATCTTTTACTCGAGATGGCCTTACCTCTAAGGTCTCTACGTATAAAACTCTAAGGCTCACACTTTCTCTGCCCCCAATCTTACCCGGTTAACTAACCATGATTTCTAATCACAATTAACACTTATGTTATCTGAACATAACACTTAAGATACACTTATCTTATCACACCTACAATCTCTAGAGGGTTCAAGGATATACATGTATCTACCGATTCACTTCCCCTTTGTCGTTCTAATCAATCCTGCCCCGTAGGGCGCATAGCTAGGGAAGGTGATTAACTAGCCACTGATCCTGAAGGCTGAGTCTCTACATCCGCGCCACCTTTAGTCGGACAATTCCTCGCAAAATGGCCCTGCTGGCCGTAAGTATAACAAGCTCCAACAAAAAGACGACATTCCCCGGGATGACGTCTGTCACACTGTGAACACTGGGGAAAACTGAATCTGGCTGGCTAGAACCTATGTAAATCTGTGAACCAGAAACCCTGGAGTTCTGACCACTCCTAAATACTCTGAACGTCCTGCACCCTGTGGAGGACCACTGCTACGCGAGGCGCATATCGATCTCATTGAGGCGATTCGCCTCGAAAGTTACCAAAGGACCCTGCTGTTCTGGCACTCCTCTGCTGATTTTGGTTAACCCGGTTATCCCTACGTTTCTCGGCCTGCTGCGCATAAGCCCGTACACAGGCCATGCTCAAGCCTGACTGAAGAGCTACTCTTGCACATCCTTCCTTTAGATAGTCATCAAGACCCGTGATATATCGGTAGATAATATACTCTCGGTTGCTAAATCCATAGCTAGTAACAGGGTCGTCTCTTTGAAATCTATATTCTCTGTTCCCGGTCGTGGAACTGAAGGTTCAACTATCATGGCCGCAGTAGGAACTGCTGTCGCTGCGCTAAACTCTGCTGGGGTTGGCGATGTCGCAGAACTCCCCGAATGAAGCACCATATCAGGTGATGATTGGGCATGTGCCCTCGTAACCCTCTGTACTCTACTCGCAACTCTCTCGGCTGCCTTGCCCTCCTGGGCCTGGGTTTGCCCTACGCGGAGGCATAACGGTAAGGGAAAGAAATACGTGAGAGGGGTCCAACTTATAACACAGCTCTAAGGCACGATCTCAGAGTGAGAAGAATGGAAACCAATCCTAAATATCCTATAGCCTCCTGATTATTGGTGTGGTGCACAACACACCGATAATCAAGACTTCTTGGATATGGTTCAGAGACACTTTCCGAGGATTAACTGCTCTGATACCACTTTTGTCACGACCCGAACCCGGGCCCGTGACTGGTGCCTTACCCCGGGCACCCAAGTAGACATATATCAGAGTAATCAACGGAAAATAAAACAAGACATGAAATATCAAGAAGTGTAAAACAGTTATCTGATAAAAAATTTGCCTTTCGGCATAATATAAAAAACTTAAATCAACGAGCATATCCCTTTTACAACTCGCCACAACAAGATTACTGCACTTAAGAGTGACATGACAACAATGGCGGGATAGGGCCCCGCCATACCCCTGAATGTAAGCACCTACAACAACAGGGGACTATACCACTGATAAGCCTCCGGAGAAACGGAGCTTCCCAAACGCTGAACTGTGACCCTGAGAGCTAGGATCAATGACTGGTGTACCTCTACCTGCGGCATGAACGCAGCCCCCCGAAGGAGGTCAGTACAACAGGTACCAAGTATGTGAAACTGAAAATAATGTAAATGAAATCATAGTAGTCTATATAAAGCAGGAGACATGTATGATAACCAAACTACAGTTCACAATAAATAAGCAGTCATGTCAAGTCAGGGACTCACGCCCTCAAAGTCATCACTCAATTATAACTATGGGTCTTACGCCCACAACATAAACAAGAGTGAAATAGATATACTGTAACTGGTCTTTTCTAGGCCGCTAATGATCGAAGCAAGGCCGATCGCCCATAGTATCATTATGCGTGCCTAATCTCGACTTCCGCACCCGCATAGTCACACATAGACCGCGACGGGGTAGCTAACCCCGGTACCCTCCTGGACTCCCGCAATCCGCATAGTCTCAATAGACCGCATAGTCACACAGACCGCATAGGGCATCCCCCGCATCGGGATAAAACACCCGGAATGATCAATCCTGGAGCATACCGCTGCTCCGCATAGTCACATAGACCGCATAGGCCGTATAGACCCGCATCAAGGGTGGCAAGCCCTCGGTATAATAAGTCAAGGGGGTATGTGATATAATAACATAACAGCTTATCGTTAAACAACATAAGCACAACAAGGGAAACCCCTTTACACAACATCACCAGATACTAACACATGTAGTATCCTAACATGTTTACTTATCAAATCAACAAGAAAGTATTTACAAGGCTATCACAAACCAACACAATCAAGTTATTCACGCAAGGTACTTTCTACTTTATGTTAACACTTTCGGGTTTTTATCCCCAAAGTACTTCATACATTAACTCTTTAAAAGATCCGTTTCAAAAGTCACACCATACCCGTAGTATTAAAATAGAGTGACTATCTTTTTAAGTAAACCAAAACACTTCCTTTTGTAAAATCAATTAACAACATTATTTTCCAAACGTTCAAGTTTGCCTAATTTCAAATGCTCAAGTTTCTCATTTTCGAAAGGTTTCGTAGTTCATAGTTATAATCACTTAATGATATAATTCTCCTTTAAAACGATTTGAGAAACATATGCCTTATATGTGAGTAGGTTATTCTTGTTTATAACAATCTTATTAAAGCAGCCATGATCTAGGAAATGTAATATCATTTTGTCTCATCTTAGCTTCTATGCAGATGGAGGTTTCTACTGGTTTTAATAATACTTAATTATTCAGTACATTTCCTTTTAGTAGCGCTGCAATGGTTTGTTCGATACTTATTCTGATTTCCGAAATCAGTAAAACATTATCCCATTTTAAAAAACCACGTACTCATTACTCACGAATGAGGTTTCACACTTATTAACAAAATTCATATTAATTCCTTGAAGTCAAGTCTCTTATCTTTTAAGATCAAGTCTCTTAACTTCTAAAATTAATAAACCATTCTTTTTATCTTCTTAAGCCGTTATACCTAACTTCCCATAAAGCTAGTATAACTCTTAAGTTTTAAAACCAAGTATTACTCTTCTGTTAAAAATGATTCAGTATTCTTTTGAAATACTTCAAGATTCTTATTATTCAGGCTTAAGTCAAAAGACATTGCCGCAATTATTATTCAGGCTTAAGTCAAAAGATATTGCCGTAATTATTATTCAGTTAACACACGTACGTCTACCGTACTATATATATATTCTTTAAAATATCATGCTCAAGAGGATAGGAAGAATCACATACCTCGCGACGATTATCGACTATTAGCAAAACGCTCAACGACTATAACCCGGCTAGCCTTGTCCACCTTTCAAGTAGTACATGCTACTCGCAGAACATTCAACCTATAAAGGTTATATGAGTCTATCAATAGCTAGACTACTCTGCAGAATATTCTTCTGATGTGATTCCAGTTCAAGTCTATTTTGTAATATCCTTCTATTACAGTTCAATTCTCTTCTATGAATCTTATATTCATTTCTATGCTACGACAGTATGTCATTTCCAATTACAATATAAGGACAAGAGTATTTACCTTGATAAGCCCAAAATTATCCAAGTTTAATGTCGATCCTGAGCAACGTTTAGCTCCTACTCCGGGTGCTCCAACCCGCTCCAAACAACCCTTAGAAGTTCTACGCAACTTCTTTTTAATACTCCATCCAACTATGGAGATTTCCTTAGGGTTGTGTTTTGTGACTGAAGGGAAGTATAATAGTATTTCTGGGCTTTTCGTATAAGTGTAACCTTGGAATACTACAAGGTATTTGGGCCAAGGTATTTTGGAATAGTAACAATACTTGGAGAGTATTTCTACCAAGGTGGGGGTGTATTTTACGAGAACAACTAGGCAAAGGGGGTACCTCTGGCTAGCACCACTAGAGGGGGATACTTTCGGCCAAGGGGAGGGCTCTCGCCAAGGGGCCTTCTCAAAGGAGGGGGGTTGACGAAACACTACCAAGAGGGGGAAGGGATTTTCAAGACTTAGAAAATGGTTTGTGGATGAAGAAATGTCTTCAACTAAGGGGGTATTTATAGGTCAAGCAATGACCAACCAATGGCCAAGATCATGCCAAGTGCAAGGCAAGTGTAGGGTCAAGATTCATCCATGTGCACCTTATCCATCTACCACACAAATATCACAAAATATCCTACCTACTCCCACTCTCCATTTCGTCCAATTGCCGCCCCAAAGTCCACCAATTAGAGGGTGCCAAGTGTCGCCCTCTTGTTGGTCCAAAATATTTCGTCTCTCGGAAAAATCCGCAAAAATACTAAATGACATAGCCGGAATTTTCCATTCGCAAGTTGTGTAAAACGTTTCGTCGAAAAATGATTCTAATCGGGGGTTGTGAATAAAATTCGAACCTTGCCTAACTTTAAGGCTTAAATTTTCCTATGTACGTCCTCACGTACATACTCTGGAAATACGGGGTATAACAAATAGGAGGGCGACATGTGTCACCCTTAGTTGGCATGGGTTGGACGAAATGGTGGCCTAGTGGAGAAGTCAAATGGTCAAGTCTTGCAAGATATTTCTTTGGGTGAGTGGGAGTAGGTAAGGGACGATTTTGTGGGCAAGTGGGGGGCTTGCCTTGGGCGTTTTTTTTGTGCTAGTGGAAGGCCACATGGTTCATTGTTGTGGGGGACATATGTCCCAATGTTGTGGTGGACATATGTCCCAAGGTTGTGGTGGACACTTGGTGGAAGACTTCACTTGAACAAGCTACCAAATCTACACCCTCCATTTGTTTTAATCTTGGCCCTTGATGGTTCTATAAATACCCCCCTCTTGTGCAAGACTTCTTCATCCACAAACACAACTTCCAAGTCTCCAAAATCCTTCCCCCTTAGTTGCTAGTTCTCGTCCAACTCCTCCCCCCCTTTTCTAGTTGTCTCGTCCGAAACAACACCCCCCCCCCTTTGGTAGAAAAGTATTCTCCAAGTATTGTTACTATTCCAAAATACCTTAGCCAAATACCTTGTAGTATTCCAAAGTCACCTCTATACTAAAAGCCCAGAAATACTACTTTATATCCTTTAGTCACAAAACGAAACCCTAGGGAAATCTTCATAGTGGGTTGAAGTGTTAAGTAGAAGTTGTTTAGAAACTTCTAAGGGTTTCTTGGAGCTATCGGAGCATGCAAGTTAGGAGCTAAACGTTGTTCAGGATCGACATTTAAACTTGGATAATTTTGGGCTTACCGAGGTAAATATCTTGTCCTTCTATTGTAATTGGAGATTACATACTGTAGTAGTATAGAATTAAGTATAAGATATATGGAAGGAGGGTATAAAAGAAGAGAATTGAACTGTACTTACATAGGACTGTGTTTACAGTAGACTTGAGTAGTTTTCCGGGTAGGGAAGTGCTGCCCAATTTTCCGTAGGATAGAGAACCTTCTGCTTAGAATATTCTACAGAGTAGTCTAGACGTTGATAGACGTATTTGACTATTATAGGTTGATACTCTGCGCGCGACATATTCGACTTGGCAGGTGGATTTCGCCGAGGAGGTATGTGATTCTTCCTATCCTCTTGAGCATGATATTTTTAAAATATATAAATAGTATGGTAGACGTACGTGTGTTAACTGGACTTGGTTTTACTCTGATGTCTTTTGACTTGAGTTTTAAATAATAAGAATCTTGAAGTATTTCAAAAGAGTTATGAATCATTTTTTAAAAGAAAAGTAATACTTGGTTTTAAAAGCTTAAAGAGTTATACTGACTTTATGGGAAGTTAGGTGTAACGACTTAAGAAAGATAAAAGGAACGGTTTACTTATTTGTTTATGAAAGTCTTGTATTGATTTCTGAAAAGTGTAGTAAGATGGTTTGATAAGTAAACATATTATGATGCTACGCGTGTTAGTGTCTTGTGATGTTGTGTAAGGGGGTTATTCTTGTTGTGCTTACGTTGTTAAACGTTAAGCCCGTTATCTGTTATTATATCACATACCCTTGACTTGTTATACCGAGGACTTGCCACCTTGATGCGGTCTATACGCCTATGCGATGCGTGTGACTATGCGGAGTCGCGGAGTTCCGAGATTGATCATTAAGTGTATTATCCCGACGCGAGAATGCCTCACGCGATGCGTGTGACTATGCGGTCTATGTGACTATGCGGACGCGCGGAGTCCGGAGGATACCGCGGGTTAGCTACCCCGACGCGAGGAATACCTGCATGCAGGTCTGTGTGACCTATGCGATCGCGGAGTTCGAGGATTAGGCTCGCATAATGATACTATGGGCGATTGGCCTTGCTTCGATCATTAGCGGCCTAGAAAAGACCCTTATGTTATATCTATTTTGCTTTTGATTATCTTTGTGGCACTATGTGCGTTACATTGGTTGTTTCGCATATTTGTAAAATTGGTTTTAAAATGATATGATTTCATTTAAAGTACTTTACGATTCACATACTGCAATTGTTATCGACTTCGGGGCTGCGTTCATGCCGCAGGTAAAGGGAAGCAGGTGGTAGATCCTCATTCTTAGGATCCTTTCTCTGGTGTCAGGAGCTCCATTTCTCCGGAGGCTCGACTTTTGGTACGACTCTCCCTGGTGTTGTAGATATTTTGTACATTCAGGGTATGGCGGCTCGTCTCCGCCATAGTTGTTTACATTCCTAGAGGTCTGTAGTCCTGTTGTAAAGTTGGGATGTAACTGCCAGACTTGGTACATATATATATGCCGAAAGACAACTTTTTCTCAGACAAACTGTGTTACATTTTACATTTGTTTCATGTCTTGATTTATTATTCCGCTGATTACTCTGATGTATGTCTACTTGGGTGCTCGGGTAAGTGTTATACCCCGTATTTCCAGAGTATGTACGTAAGGGAATACGTACAAAAAGTTTGGCCTTAAAGTTAGCCTTGGACGTTTTTATTTGTGCACAACTCACTAAAAGAATCGTTTTCCGACGAAACGTTTCCACAGCTTTTGTAGGGAAAATTCCGGCTATGCCATTACTAATTTTTGCGGATTTTTCCGAGAGACGAAACATTTTAGACCAACGGGAGGGCGACACTTGGCACCCTCCAATTGGTGGACTTGAATCATCCATAGGACGAATTGGAGAAGCCTTGGCACGTTTTTTGTGCCTTGTGCACAAGTCAAGGAGTTGGTAGGATATTTGTGTGGAGTAAATCTTCACCCTACACTTGCCTTGCACTTGTCTTAATCTTGGCCATTGGTTGGCCACTTCTTGACCTATAAATACCCCCCTTAAGATGAAGAGTTCTTCATCCACAAATCTTTCCAAGTCTTGAAAAATCCTCCTTTCCTTAAGCCTTTCGTCCAACACCTCCCCACTTTGAGTAAGTTTGGCCGAGGCCTACCCCTAGCCTAGCCGAAATCTACCCCTCCCTTGGTAGAAAAGTTGTCTTCTAGTATTGTTATAATGCCCAAAATACCCTAGCCCAAATCCCTTAGTCCTTTGTAGAAGTTGTGAAGAACTTCTAAGGTTTCCTTGGAGCATACAACTTAGGAGCAAAACCTTGCTCAGCGACTTTATCTAGGATATTATTGGGCTTACCGAGGTAACTAATCCTAACCCTCTTTTGAATTAGAGAATACTTCTTGTTGTAGTATAAGAATAAGTATAAATACTTAGAAGAATATTGCGAATAGAATTGAATTGTTATCACAAGTAGGGGGTTTAAAAGTAGAATAATTGAACTATGCTTATATAGAATTGTTTTCACAGAGACTTATATAGCTCACCGCAGGGAAGTGCTGCCCGACTTTCCGTAGAATTGTGAACCCTCTGTTTAGAATGACCTTGAGTAGTCTTTGATAGATGTGCGTGACTATTATAGTGACTCTCTGCGACATATATTCAACTTGGCGTGGTTTTCATGAGAAGGTATGTGATTCTTCCTAAAGCATGATATTTTACAATATATATAGTGCGGTGACGCATACGTGTTAACTAAATAATACTTACGGCAATGCCTCACGCTTAAGCTCGAATAATACTTACGAATGCCTCACGCTTAAGCTCGAATAATAAAGAATGAAAGCATTTCAAAAGAATCTTGAATCATTTTTTAACGTAAGAGAACTATTTGGTTTTAAACAAAAGCTTAAGAGTTATACTAGCTTTATGGGAAGTTAGGTATAACAACTTAAGAAAGATAAAAGGAATTGTTTACTTGTTTGTTTATAAAAGCCTTGTATTGATTTACATTAAGTGTAGTAAGATTTGTTTGATAAGTAGACATATTATGATGCTACTGTGTTAGTATCTTGAAATCTTGTAAAGCGGGTCATTCTGCAGGCTTACGCTAACCGGTAAGTCCGTTATCTGTTATTGTATCACCTACCCTCGATCGTTATACAGGTGGCTTGCCCCGACGCTTGGTCTATACGGCTACGCGGTCTGTGAGACTATGCGAGCAGCGGTATGCTCCGTGATTGATCATTCCGGTGTTTAGCTTGATGCGGGGATTCCTATGCGATGCATTGAGACTATGCGGTCTTTTGAGGCTATGCGCGGCCGCGGAGCCAGGCGGATCCGGGGTTGGCTGCCCCGATGCGAGGAATACCTCATGCGGTGCGTAATGTGACATACGCGATCGCGGAAGTCAGGACTAGGCACGCGAATGATACTATGGGCGATTGCCTTGCTTCGATCATTCGCGCCTAGAATAGACTGTTACAATTTTCCTATTATCATGTTGTTTGTGATGGCACTATGTGCAATTGAGGCGATTGTATTTGTGAAAAGGTTTTAAATACTTTGATTTCATTTGATTCTTTATAGTTTCACATACTTGGTACTGTTATCGACCTCCTTCGGGGCTGCTCATGCCGCAGTAAAGGCAAGCAGTGCTAGATCCGCATCCTTAGGATCGCTGCGTTGGTGTGAGCTCCATCTTCTCCGAGGCTCTACTTTGGGTATGATCTTCCTGTTGTAGATAGTTTTGTACTCAGGTATGGCGGGGCCCCGTCCCGCCATAGTTGTATATTTTCCTTAGGTCTCAGAGTCATGTTTACAGATATCGGATGTAATCGCTAAAACCATGTTTTTATATATATGCCGAAAGGCGATGTTTTCACATAAACGTGTCTTATTTTATAAAGCTGTTTCATGTCTTGTTTTATATTTCCGTGATTACTCGATGTATGACTACTGGGTGCCGTAAGACACGATCCACGCCCCGAATGGGTCGTGACAAAAGTGGTATCGTGAGCGATTAATCCTCGGAAAGTGTCTACAGACCGTATCTAGTAGTCTTGATTATCGGTGTGTTGTGCACCACACCAATAATCGAGAGGCTATAGGATATTTAGGATTGGTTTCCATTCTTCTCATTCGAGATCGTGCTTTAGAGTCGTGTTATAGGTTGGACTCTCTAACGTATTCCTTTCTATATGATTATGCCTCCACGTAAGGCAACCCGCCCGAAGGGCAAGGCGGTAGGAGTCGCTAGCAGACACCCGAGTCACGAGGGCTCGTGCCGATCTATACGAGACGGCGAGTTCTATGACGCCGCGCCCCAAAGAGACCACAGTACCACACCTCCCGTCCCACACCGGGCGTAGGAGTTAGGGTACAAGGAGACGGCCTTTTGGCTAGAGTTGTGGCCATACGAGGATAGCCGGATGCGCAGCCTTCGGCTCCTCGGTCGCACCCGGTGCACCCGAGGCGAATAGTTTGAGACTACGGATTTCCTTAGTTGTAGCCCGCGGAGTTTTACGGTCGAGGCCGGAGGATGATCCGCAGGAGTTCATCCGTCACCGCAGAGGATCACGCGGTGATCAAGGCTTGAGACCGAGTCGTGACATTCGGTTCGATCGGCCGCGCGTGATACCGCAATCGATTGGTTTGATTCATGGAGCTTTCGGGAGAGCATGCACCTCCAGCAGTATGGGATGAGTTTTCATAGGATTTTCACACACTTCTTGCCTCCGCATGAGAGGCACGAGCCGATAGATTCTTGTTCTTTGAGGCGGGAGGACGCACAGTGAGGAGTACAATGTCGAGTTTGATTCTTTGCTCGATATGTCCCCTGCCAGTTGCAGATATGGAGGGCCGGTGCATCGCTATGTCTTCGGGCTAGATGATTACATGGCCGAGTCTTGTGCGGTGTGTCCCTTCACCCGAGCATGGACATAACCCGTATGCAGGCTCATGCACTAGGATGCGAGGAGCGTAGAGACCGCCGGGTAGAGCGATATCAGCAGCAGAAGAAGGCCAAGACGGTCGGTTCTTTTGGTGGTTCTCAGGGTGGGCGGCATCGTGAAGTCGGATTTGCACCACACCGCGAGCGCTCTACCTCATTTTCGGCCCGAGCGATCGGGGCGTCGGGGCCCCAGACTTGATTTGCAGCAGTGGGTGCTAACCGTTCGAGGTCCGCTCGGTGCCCGTTGTGGTAGATACCATTCGAGGCAGACCGAGCCTGCTATACTTGTGGCCAGCAAGGTCATTTCGCGAGAGTTTGTCCGACCGGGGGCGGCGCTGGTAGTAGGGCCCAGTCTACAGGGTCTGTTGCCGCTTCTTTATCCCCGACAATTACTCGCCCCGGAGGGCAAGGTACTCATGGACCAGCGGGTCGCGGCAGAGGTCGTGGCACGGGTCATTCTAGCGGTCCTCGAACCGCATTTATGCTTTGTCCAGCGACGATCGGAGGCCTCACCGATGTCGTCACAGTACCTTATCGCTCGGGTTTGATGTGTATGCTTTGATAGATCCGGTTCTACTGCCACATATATCTCCCTTGTTGCTAGTAGGATAGGGATAGAGCACGAGTCCATAGACCCTTTTCGAGGTAGCTACACGATGGGTGATTCGGTGGTAGCTCGGCGGTATATAGAGCTTGTCTGTGACCATTTGATCGTTGGACCACAGCCGACTTGATAGAGTTGGAGATGATTGACCGACGTGATCATGGGGATGGATTGGCTAGCTTCTTGCTACGCCAATGTAGACTGCAGAGAGAGAGTACAGTTCCAGTTCTGAGAGCGGTTGTTGAGTGGGAGCACCAGACGCCGGTGGTAGGTTTATTTCCTACCTCAAGGCTAGGAAGATGGTGCAGGGGTATATCTACCATCTCGTCGTGTTTGATCTCAAGCTGCGGTACCAGATTTTGATCGATTCCAGAGTCGAGAATTCCCAGACGTGTTTCAGACGACCTCGTATCCTCACGAGAGGAGATCGAGTTTTGTATAGATGTGTTGCGGACACTGCCTATTTCCATTCCGCCATACGTAATGGCACCTTCCGAGTTGAGAGAGAAGGATCACCGAGAGATTTCTTTGGAGAAGGGTTTTATCGCCTAGTGTTTCTCCTCGGGCGCGGTATTGTTCGTGAAGAAGGGCGACGCCAGCGCACGTGTGATGACTACAGCGGTGAACAAGGTGACCATTAAGAACAGATACCCCTTCCTGTGATTGATGATTTGTTCGACGATTGCGTGGCGCGAGATGTTTCTCAAGATTGATCTGCGATCGCTATCATCGAGTTCGTGTCGAGAGGTGGATGTCCCTAGAATCGCATTCGGACCCGCACGCATTATGAGTTCGTGGTCATGTCTGGTTGACCAATGCTCGCGGTATTCATGGATTTGATGAACCGAGTGTTCAAACCATTTTTGGACGCGTTTGTGATAGTGTTCATTGATGATATCTTGTTTATTCTCGCCAGAGCGGGATCATGCGAGCATTTGGCGATCTTGGCCGATTTCTCCGACCAGCTTTACGCCAAGTTTTCCAAATGTGAGTTTTGTTAACCGTGGCTTTTCTTGGGCACATTGTCGGGCGATGGTATTGGTAGATACGCCAAGATCGAGGCCGGAGTTGGACTAGACCTACTACTCCGGCAGAGGTTCGCAGCTTTACGGCCTTGCAGGATATTATCTCGGTTCGTAGAGGTTTGCTTCTATCTCTGCACCTTGACTAGGCTGACTCGTAAGGCGCCAAGTTTGATGGACTGATGCTTGTGGCGGGGTTTCGATTCTTGAAAGAGAGACTGACGACCGCCCCCGTTCTTACTCTTCCAGAGGGTCCAGATGGTTATGTCGTGTATTGTGATGCGTTAGGCATCGGGTTGGGATGTGTGTTGATGCAGCATGGCAGGGTTATAGCATATGCATCCCGACAGCTGAAGAAACACGAGAGGAACTACCCCACCCATGATTTAGAGTTGGCAGCTGTGATTCACGCCTTGAAGATCTGGAGGCACTATTTGTATGGGGTTCATGTGGATATTTATACAGACCACAAGAGCCTCCAGTATATCTTCAGCCAGAGGGAGCTGAACTTACGGCAGAGACGGTGGTTAGAGCTGCTTAAGGATTACGATGTTGATATCCTGTACCACCCGGGGAAGGCCAATGTTGTGGAAGATGCTCTTAGTCGTAGGTCGATGGAGAGCCTATCAGATGTGCAGCCAGAGAGGAGGGACATGGTTCGTTATTTGCATCAGTTAGCGAGCCTTGGTGTCCGTTTGATTGATTCTGATAGCAGTGGGGTTCGAGTTCGTGAGGTTGCCGAGTCTTCCATCGTCGAGGAGGTGAAGAGGCAACAGTTCGAGGATCCGCTTTGATTCGATATCGTGATCTGACTCTTCGTGAGGGCAAGCGGTCCTTTGAGGTAGCACCGATGGGTGCTAAGGTTTGAGGCGTGTGTGTCCCGGATGTTTGTGACTTGGGCAGGTTCTTGGGAAGCACACGTACGCGTTTCATCCATCCGTGGGCGACCAAGATGTACCACGACCTTAGATCCGTATTGGTGGGATGGCTTGAAGAGGACGTTGCGAGTTCGTAGCTCGGTGCGTGTTGTCGCAGTGAAGGTAGAGCACGAGGCCCGGTGGTTTATTACTGCGATAGAGATCCCGACGGAAGTGGGAGGTAATCAACATGGACTTCATCACGATTACCTCGCACCGAGGAGACATGATTCTATATGGGTTATCGTCGGCGGTCGACGAAATCAGCCCACTTTCTTCCGTCGGACGACTTTTGGTGAGGATTATGCCAGACTTTACATCCGAGAGATCGTCAGACTGCATGGAGTCCCTATTTCGATCATATCGCAGCAGGAGCCCGATTTACGCTAACTCGAGGTCTTTCCAGAGAGGTTTAGGACGCAGTGAGCTCGAGCATCGCATTCCATCCACAGACAGACGGACAGGCCGAGCGCACTATCCAGACCCTTGAGGATATGCTGCGAGCCTGTGTTATCGACTTCAGGGGTAGCTGGGAGGATCATTTGCCTCTAGTTGAGTTCGCGTACAATAATAGCTACCACTCCAGTATTCAGATGGCGCCTTATGAGGCCTTGTATGGGAGGAAGTGCAGATCGCCTATAGGTTGGTTCGATGTGGGCGAGGTGCAGCTAGTGGGACCAGATTTGGTGCAGCAGGCAGTGGATAAGGTGAAGCTTATCCGAGAGCGGCTATTGACAGCTCAGAGTCGACAGAAGTCGTATGCAGATCATCGTCGTCGGCATCTTGAGTTCGAGGTTCATGATTGGGTTTTCCTAAAGGTGTCACCCATGAAGGGTGTGATGAGATTCGGTAAGAAGGAAACTCACCAAGGTACATTGGGCCGTTTGATTGTCCGCAGGTAGGCAAGGTTGCTATGAGTTGGATCTGCCGTCCGATCCGGAGGCGGCATCCGGTTTTTCACGTATCTATCCGAGGAGATGTATCGGATCCATCTAGGGTACACCCGATTGACGATGTCCAGTGATCGGCGGGTTATCGTATGAGAGATTCCCATAGCGATAATTGATCGTCGAGTTAGGCGTCTGCGACCAAGGACGTGGCTTTCACAAAGTTACGGCGGAACGAGCTCGGGAGGAGATGGCGTGGGAAGGCGAGGAGGACATGAGGCGTAAGTATCCTCACCTATTCCCACACCTCCGTAATTCACTTTCCTACTTGTAAATTCCTTTATCATATATGCCTAAGTGTTATTTTGTGGCCGTGTGGCACTTACAAACTGCTTAAGCTTTATCGATAATCGTCTTGAGAAGGAACATTCGGACGAATGTTTCTGGAGAGGAGAATTTTATACCTCAGATTTCCAGTATGTACGTAAGGGAATACGTACAAAAAGTTTGGCCTTAAAGTTAGCCTTGGACGTTTTTATTTGTGCACAACTCACTAAAAGAATCGTTTTCCGACGAAACGTTTCCATACTTTGTAGGGAAAATTCCGCTATGCCATTACTAATTTTGCGGATTTTTCCAGAGGCGAAACATTTTGGACCAGCGGAGGGCGACACTTGGCACCTCCAATTGGTGGACTTGAATCGTCCATAGGGCGAATTGAGAAGCCTTGGCACGTTTTTTGTGCCTTGTGCACAAGTCAAGGAGTTGGTAGGATATTTGTGTGGAGTAAATCTTCACCCTACACTTGCCTTGCACATGTCTTAATCTTGGCCATTGGTTGGCCACTTCTTGACCTATAAATACCCCTTAAGATGAAGAGTTCTTCATCCACAAATCTTTCCAAGTCTTGAAAAATCCTCTCCTTTCCTTAAGCCTTTCGTCCAACACCTCCCCTTTGAGTAAGTTTGGCGAGGCCTACCCCTAGCCTAGCCGAAATCTACCCCCTCCCTTGGTAGAAAAGTTGTCTTCTAGTATTGTTATAATGCCCAAAATACCCTAGCCCAAATCCCTTAGTCCTTTGTAGAAGTTGTGAAGAACTTAAGGTTTCTGAGCATACAACTTAGGAGCAAAACCTTGCTCAGCGCGACTTTATCTAGGATATTATTGGGCTTACCGAGGTAACTAATCCTAACCCTCTTTTGAATTAGAGAATACTTCTCATTGTAGTATAAGAATAAGTATAAATACTTAGAAGAATATTGCGAATAGAATTGAATCATATCACAAAGAAGTGTTTAAAGAAGAATAATTGAACTATGCTTATATAGACTGTTTTCACATGAGACTTATATAGCTCACCTGCAGGGAAGTGCTGCCCGACTTTCCGTAGAATTGTGAACCTCTGTTTAGAATGACCTTGAGTAGTCTTTGATAGATGTCTGTGACTATTATAGGTGACTTCTGCGACATATTCAACTGGCGGTGGTTTTCATGAGAAGGTATGTGATTCTTCCTAAAGCATGATATTTTACAATATATATATAGTACGAGACGCGTACGTGTTAATCGAATAATACTTACGGCAATGCCTCACGCTTAAGCTCGAATAATACTTACGGCAATGCCACGCTTAAGCTGAATAATAAAGAATCGAAAGCATTTCAAAATAATATGAATCATTTTTAACGAAGTGTCACGACTGCCCGGTTCGTGGATCGTGCCTTACCGGGCACCCTAGTGATACAACATCGAGTAATCACGGAACATAAAACACATACATGAAACAAATGAAGTATAAGCATGTCGAGGAAAACTTGCCTTACGGCATATATATAAATAACAACTTTTTCAACATGAACAGTTTAATCCTTTTACAAACCCCGCCTACAGCGATTTCATGCACTTAAGAAATGATACGACAACAATGGCGATGGGGCCCGCCATACCACGAATGTAAATACCTACAACAACAGGGACTATACCATCGATAAGCCTCCGAGAAACGGAGCTTTCCCAAACGCAATGTGACCATAAGAGCGAGGATCAATGATGGTGTACCTTTACTGCGCAGATAAACGCAGCCCGGCGAGGTCGATAACAGTACCAAGTATGTGAAACTGAAAATAAATCAGAAATGAAATCATAGTAGTCTATACAAAGCGGGAGACATGTATGATAACCAAATTACGATTCACAATAAATAGCGATATGTCAAGTCGTGACTCACGCCTCAAGTCATCACTCAAATTTAACAATGGGTCTCACGCCCACAACATCAATCGTGCCGTGGAACACATTCTCATCGCGGCCTATGATATGAAAGCACCAAGGAACACATGAACACGAGTCCCACGTGTTATAATAAAATCAGACGGTAAGTACGAAGGCATAGCCGACTACTAAAACCTACGCACCAACAAGGTCATAAATCGTGTGTCATGATATATGTCTGCACCGTCACATGATGAAAGCCGTCACTCGTCGCAGATCAAATGCGCGTCTAGCCCGAACTTCCGCGACTCGCATAGGCCAACCTCATAGGCCCGCATGAGGTATAACCCCGCATCGAGGGTAGCTACTCCCGGCATCGCCCCGACTCGCATCCGCATGGCCACAAAGACCGCATGACCACAAGGGCCGTAAACTAACACGAACTCCGTAGTTCCGCATGGATCCCCGACCCGCATGAGGTATTCTCGAATCATGGTCCTGCATCACTGAGTCTACCGCGACGGAGGCGCAACCTCGGACATAAGTCAAGGTGAGTGGTACAATACCAACATAACGGCTGATAGTCAAACAACTTTAAGCGCAGTCGAGGGGAAAACCCCTTTACACTAACATCACAAGATACTAACACACGTAGCATCCTAACATGTTTACTTATCAAATCAACAAGAAAGTATTACAAGGCTATCACAAACCAATACAATCAAGTTATTCACACAAGGTACTTTCTATTAACAAGTTCGGGTATCCATCCCCAAAGTACTTCATACATTAAATCTTTAAAAGATCCGTTCCTTCCACATAAGTCACACAATACCCGTAGTATAAAAATAGAGTGACTGTCTTTTTAAGTAAACCCAAAACACTTACCTTTGTAAAATCAAGTAACAACATTATTTTCCAAACGTCCAAGTTTGCCTAATTTCAAAATGCTCAAGTTACTTATTTTAGAAAGGTTTCATAACTCATAGTCTTAATCTCTTTTAAAACATTTGAGTAACATAAGTCTTATGAGTGAATAGGTTATTCTTGTTTATAATAATCTTACTACAGCAGCCATGACCTAGAAAATGTAATATCATTTTGTCTCATCTTAGTTTCTATGCAGATGGAGGTTTCTACTGGTTTTAATAATACAACTCATTAGTCAAGACATTTTCCTTTATTAACGCTGCGATGGTTTGGCGATACACATTCGATTTCCAAATCAAGAAACATTCTTAAGTCGTTATACCTAACTTCCCATAAAGCTAGTATAACTCTTAAGTTTTCAAAACCAAGTATTACTCTCCTTCAAAACGATTTATAAATCTTTTGAAATACATCAAGTTCTTTATTATAACAAGCCGATTATAATTCACATCGATTACCTTTTAAAACCACAAAGTATTTTCTTACCTACATAAAGTCATATAACCAACTTCCCATAAAGCCATTATAACACTTTATGTTTTAAAACAATCAAACACGATTAACACGTATACGTCTACCGTACTACATAGTTCACACATATCATGCTAGAAGAGATAGGAAGAGGTTCACATACCTCGCGACGAGTATCGACAACAAGCAAAATGCTCCAAGTACTACAACCTTGCTAGCCCTTTCCACTCTCAAGTAGAATACGCTACTCTTAGTACTTTCACCTAAAAAGGTCACAAACGTCTATTAACTTCAAAACACAAGGTTCCATTTCTCTACGTAAAATTCGGCAAAGACCTCCCGCAACAACAGAAATCTCCTCCTCTATCGAGGCCGCCACCAAGCCAACCAGGGGTTTATACGTCTAACTTGACGTGTACAATTCTACCGAATACTACACAAGTCTCATGCAATACAATCCTATGTACGCATTGATTCTTTTCTTTATTCTTCAGCTTAAGTCAAAAGACATTGCGCGATTAAGCTTAGTTCTATATATAGTATGCTTCAACTATATATTCTAACAACATGTAATTTCCAATTACAATTAGAGGACAAGATAATTACCTCGATAAGCCCATAATTATCCAAGTATAAATGTCGATCCTTAGCAACGCTTAGCTCCTACTCAGGTGCTCGACCGCTCCAAACAACCCTTAGAAGTTCTAACCAACTTCTACTTAAATACTTCAATCAATCAATGAAGATTTCCTTAGGGTTTCGGTTTGAGACAAAAAGGACATACGGTAGTAATTAAGACTCTACGATAGAGGTTTCTTTGGAATACTACAAGGTATACGGCTAAGGTAATTTGGGTATAGTAACAATACTTTTGAGTATTTCTACCAAGAGGGGGGGTATTTATACGAGACAACACCACAAGGGGGGGTGTATACCCCTCGGCCTACCCCACTAGGGGGGGGAAACTCTCGGCCAAGGGGGGGAGGGTGCTCTCGGCCAAAGGCCTCACAAAGGGGGGGAGGGACTCTCGGCCAAGACACTACACTAAGGGGGGAGGAAGAAGCTTTCAAGACTTAGAGATTTTGGGATGAAGAAGTCTTCACAAGGGAGGGGTATTTATAGGTCAAGCAAAGGCCAACCAATGGCCAAGATCTAGCCAAGTGCTAGGCAAGTGTAGGGCCAAGATATGCCCAAGTGCCCCCTAGTCCCTACTCCTTAAAACCCTCACAAATATCTACCAAAAATATCTACCCACTTGACACTTAATCGTCAGTGCGCCCCACTTGCTTCCAATGTGAGGGTGACACATGTCACCCTCCGTTTGGTCAAAATTGTTCCGTCTCTCGTAAAAATCCGAAAAAATAACAAAAGACATCGCCGTATTTTTCCCCTCGCATGTTATTTAAAACTTTTCGTCTAAAAACGACTCTAACCGGGTGTTGTGCACAAATGTCATTCGGCCAAGCCACCTAGGCGGGGGTGACACGTGTCACCCTCCTATTGGCCCAAAATAAAACATCTTCCGAAAATATCCACAATGGCCAAAATCTCGAAAACAAAGTGGGCCCCAGCAACCGTAAATTTCTCAGTGGGCCCATGTGACCATTTAGAAAATAAAATTCCATAATTCTCTAATATTCCAGAAGTCCGAATACCAAATCGGGAATCAATTCCCATTAACGAACCTTTTTCCTTCACAAAACCGGAAACTTTTCCGTGGAAAAATCACCTCTTTCTTCCTTTCCAATCTTTACGCCGTATTCTCGCACGCACGTCCTCGCATACATACCACGGAACTACGGGGTATAACATTCTTCCTTAGAAACATTCGTCGAATGTTCCTTCTAAGTCCCCAAACATACAAGCGCCGATATAGTCTCTACTACTATCTTTACGGAACAATCCGCCACACTGCCATGGAAACACTGCGCAAAACTTACATCCAAGTCCACGAGAAACACCTCTACATCACCACAAATCACTTCTCAGGTCTAAAATATACTTCCTTCGCACCTTCTCTTTACAAAAGAAAAGATCACATCTATGCTCGCCATACATGCTCGCTAACTTTACTCGCGTAGATACCACTTTGTCACTTTGCACGAGGCATTTACCTTCTCAGCGACCAACAAATGGTACCACTTTTGTCACTTTGTCGCGAGCCTTGCTCGACGACCCAACAAATGGTACCGGTGCTTGCGATCCACGAGGATGTCGTGCGCTCGAACTCTTACCACGTTACATCTGCTTGGTTCCAAAACTCGGGGTTACTATCCCTAACGTGGTCATCATTAATCGGGGATACTGCGGATGGATCTCGTGATTTTCTGAACATAACAATACGAAAGACCGGACCTTGCTTGCCTCTACGTCGGACGGCAAATGCTAACATATAGGCAACCCGCCTATTCTCACTGAACTCAAAAGGCCCAAGCAACTCGGGCTAAGTCTCCTGCTTTCCAAAGCTCGTCACACTGTCCGGTGGTACTTTCAAGAAGACCGACCGTCCTTTGAACTCTAAGCGTCGTCGCCGATTATCCGCACGATTCCTCTGAGCTGCCAGAACTTCTTCTAGACAAGGTTCTCACTATCCACAGTCTGCTGGAACAAGCCTGAACCAACTGTCTGAACCTTGCCAACATTGAACCAATCGACCGGCAACTTTACACTTCCGCCCCTACAAGGCTTTAAAAAGGTGACATCCGAACACTGAAATGGTAGCTTAAACACTCCCTCCACAGGAGACAACAATCCCCACAACTATCCCTGAAATCCAAGCACTGGCCCGAGGGCGAATGCGATTCTGAGACTTACCTGAGTTCTTAACCCTGCCTGGTAAAACTTCCAGAAACAAAAACAGCGTACCACAGGCTCACTTTTCGCCATAAGGTGAAGGTAGGCACCCGTGCAGCCTTACAACCTACGATAAAATCAACAACGCCGAGTGAACGATCCCGAAGAACACGATGGGCTGCATCGGCCCGACCACCGGTCGAACGCGTCCACGAACTTCGTCGCTGGTTAACTAAGCATGGGCCTAACACCCTCATGACCTAACACAAGGCGGGACCACCACAAACTGACCCCACGTAAAACAGTCGCGGGTTGACCCGCGTGGCCTCACTGACGACAACGCCAAGAAACACTAGTTCCCCAAGGAACAATCTCACTAATCACGTTCGAAAACCTAGCGGTCTTCTTAGCTCAACTACCCCTGTCATTCCACACTACTGGGACCTATCCCACACATAGCTCACGCGCTATGCACTTCGATAAGGATCAAACATAACACTACACCTTTTCTTGAGATGGCCTCACCTCTAAGGTCTCTACGTATAACACTCTAAGGCTCACACCTTCTCTATCCCCCAAAATCTTACTCGGTTATGTCACGACCCGTTCCGGGGCCCGTGACTGGTGCCTTACCCCGGGCACCCTAGTGACACAACATCAGAGTAATCAGCGGAACATAAAACACATACATGAACAAGTGAAGTACAATGAGAAAACTTGCCTTTATATAAATAACCACTTTTTACAAATGAGCAGTTTAATCCTTTTTACAAACCACGAAATGATGGCTATACGAATAAGCCTCGGAGAAACGGAGCTTCCAAAAGTGACCAGGCGAGGATCGGCGGCGGTGTACCTTTACTGCGGCATGAGTATGTGAAACTAAAAATAAATCGTAAATGAAATCATAGTAGTCTATACAAGCGGGAGACATGTATGATATTCACCATAAATAGCGCAATCGTGTCAGTGGGACTCACGCCAAGTCATCACTCAATTTTAACAATGGGTCTCACGCCCCACATCAATCGTGCGTGGAATACCTTCTTTATGATATACAAGCACCAAGGAATACACATGAACACGGGTGTCCTAATAAAGCGATGCAGGCATAGCCGACTACTAACACATGATATCTGGCGTCACATGATAAAATATCAAATGTGCGCGTGAACTCTCCATGAGGTATAACCTACTCCCAAAATCGCGGACTCGCGATTTGACCAAGCTCCGTAGCTCGCATGGATCCCCGGACCCGCATGAGGTATTCTCGAATCATGGTCGTCTACCCGCGTCGGAGGCGGCAACCTCCGGAACACAAGTCAAGGTGGGTGGTACAATACCAACATAACGGTGATAGTCAAACAACTTTAAGCGCAATCGAGGAAAACCCCTTTACACTAACATCACAAGATACTAACACGTAGCATCCCAACATGTTTACTTCTCAAATCAACAAGAAAGTATTTACAAGGCTATCACGAACCAATACAATAGAGTATTCACACAAGGTACTTTCTACTAACAAGTTATCTAACCCCAAAGTACTTCACACATTAAATCTTTAAAGTCACACAATACGTAGTATAAAATAGAGTGACTATCCTTTTAAGAAAACCAAAACTCTTACCTTTGTAAAATCAAGTAACAACATTATTTTCCAAGCGTCCAAGTTTGCCTAATATCAAATGTTCACGTTTCTTATTTTAGAAAGGTTTTCATAGTTTTATTCATTTAAGAATATAATTCTCTTTTAAACAATCGGAGAAACATAAGCCTTATATGTGAGTAGGACATTCTTGTTTGTAACAATCTTATTGTAATGACCATGATCTAGGAAATATCATTTTGTCTCATCTTAGCATGCGGATGGAAGTTTGTTTTAATAATACTTAATTATTCAAAACATTTCCTTTTAACAGTTGGTTTGTCGATACACATTCGATTTCGAAATCAAAGCATTCTTAAGCCGTTATACCTAACTTCCCGTAAAGCTAGTATAACTCTTAAGTTTTCAAACACCAAGTATTACTTCTCCTTTCAAAATGATTCAAAAAACTTTTGAAATACTTCAAGTTCTTTCTTATCATATAACAAGTTATAGTTCAAATCAAAACCACATGTATTTTCTTACTATTATAACACTTTATGTTTTAAACCACTCAAACACATTTTATCATGCTAGAAGAGATAGGAAGAGGTTCAATTAACATTTAGATCTCATCGTAGAACATTCTCCCCAACAGAAATCTCCTCTCTATCGAGGAAGCCAACGGGGTTATACATCTAACCCAATTTTACTCCACGGTACTAATGTAATTACAGATTCACTCTTCTTAAATTCAGCTTAAGTCGCAAGACATTGCCGTAAGTATTATTCAGGCTTAAGTCAAAAGACATTGCCGATAACTACGTTCATTACTATATATAGTATACTTCAACTATATAATCTAACAACATGTAATTTCCAATTACAATAGGGGGACAAGATAATTACCTCGATAAGCCCATAATTATCCGAGTTTAATGTCGATCCTTAGCAAAGTTTAGCTCCACTCGAAGTTCTAACCAACTTCACACAATACTCACTATGGAGATTTTCCTAGGGTTTCGGTTTGGGAAGTATAATAGTATAAGCGGGCTTTTTGTAAGGTATAACCTTAGAATACTACAAGGTATTTGGCTAAGGTAATTTGGGCATTATAACAATACTTTTGAGAGTATTTCTACACGGGTATTATCTGAAAACAACTAGGCTAGGGGTACCAACTACAGGAGGCACTCTCGGCTAGCACCCACAGAGGGGGTGCTCAGGGGAGGCCGAACTCAACACAAGGAGGGAGAGGATTTTACACTTAGAAACATTTAGGAATGGATGAAGAATTCATCAAAGGGAGAGGGTATTTATAGGCCAACCAATGGCCAAGATTGAGCCAAGTGCTACACAAGTGTAGGGCGAGATATGCCCAAGTGCCCTAGTCCCTACTTAAAACCCTCACAAAATATCTACAAAATATCTACCACTTGACATCCCCATTTCGTGCCCCACCTTTCCACCAATGAGAGGGTGCTCTCGTTGGTCCAAAATGTTACGTCTCTCGGAAAAATCCGCAAAAATAAGAAAAGACATAGCGAATTTTCCCTTCGCAAGTTATGTAAACGTTCGACTCTGCAGGGTGTTGTGCACAAATGCCATCGGGGTGACACGTGTCACCTCCTTGGCCCAAAATAAAACATCTTAGAAAATATCCACAATGGCCAAAATCTAAAACAAAGACAAAACCGTAAATTTCTCAGGGCCCCACGTGACCATTTAAAATAAAATTCCATAATTCTCTAATATTCCGAAGTCCGAATACCAACGGGAATCCAATTCCCATTAACGAACCTTTTCCTTCACAAAACGGAAACTTTTCCGTGGAACAATCCTCTTTCTTCCTTTCCAATCTTTCGTCCTCGCATACATACGAACTACGGGTATAACATTCTTCCTTAGAAACATAATGTTCCTTCTAAGTCTCAAGCGAACGCGTGCGGTATAGTCTTCACTACTATACTTACGAAACAATCGCCGAAATACCGCGTAAAATACTTACATCCAAGTCCACGAAACACCTCTAACATCACCACAAATAATACTACTTTTGTCACTTTGCACGAGATACCACTTTGTCACTCCGCGAGCCTTGCTCCAACGACGACAAATGCGTCAATTCTTACCACATTTCGCTTTAGTATCCAAAACGGTGGTACTTTCAAGAAGACCCGCCGTTACCCTCCCATTAAGCGCGGAACAGCATGCGACGAACACCGACCTATCCGCTGGTCTCAGCTGGAACGGCACAACCTCAACCAACTATCTGAACCACTTAGCATCGAACATCGACAACTTACACTTCCGCCCTTCAAGCAAAGCGACATCCGAACACCGAAATGGTAGCTCAAAGACAACAATCACAACTACCTCGAAATCACGACCGCCCGCCTTGGTAATGCGATTTCTGACTCACCGAAGTTCTTAACCCCTGGTAGGACTTTCGAAACAAAAATACAGTAACACGGGCTCTGCGTCATAAGGTGAAGGTAGGCACACAACCTTCGATAAATCAACAAGAACACGATGGGTTGCCCCATCGGCCCGACCACGAACTCGTTGGTTAACTAAACTTGGGCCTAACACCCTCGCCCTACCACAAGGCGGGACCACTTGACCACGTAGCCTCAACCCGACGGCGCAAAATACCACCTCCCGAAGGAACAATCTTACTAAACACGTTACGAAAACCTAGCGGTCTTCTTAGCTCAACTACCTCTTTCATTTCATACTACTTAGGGACTTATCCCAAACACTCACGTGCACTATGCACTCCTATAAGGGTCAAACATAAACATACGTCTACCCGAGATGGCCTTACCTCTAAGGTCTTTGCGTATAAAGCTCTAAGGCTCACACTTTCTCTATCCTCCAAAATCTTACTCGGTTAACCCACCATGATTTCTAATCACAACTAACACCGCTATCGAACATAGCACTTAAGGTATACTCACCTTGAAAGTTACCGAAGGACCTTGGTTAACCCGTCGATCTCTACGTTACCGCTGCCTGCATAAGGAAGAATTACTCTTGTACAACCCTTTCTTAGGTAGTCATCAAGACTCGCGGTACATCGGTATTCTCTACGGTAGCCAAATCCATGGCTAGTAACGAGGTTGCCTCTTTGCAATCTATATTCTCGGTTCCTATCAGCCGTCGCCCGTGCTTAAACTCTGGGGCTAGCGTCCGCAGAAATCCCGAATGAAGCACTACCCTAGGTAATGATTTGGGCTGTGCCCTCGTGACCCTAACTGCCTCGGTTGCCTACGCGGAGGCATATCGGTAAGGAAAGAAATACGTTAGAGGTCCAACTCACAACACTCTAAGGCACGATCTCGAGTGAGAAGAATAGAAACCAATCCTAAATATCCTATAGCCTCACGATTATTGGCGTGGTGCACAACGATAATCAAGACTAGACACTTTCAGGATTAACGATACCACTTTTGTCACCGGAGCGTAGTGCCTTACCGGGCACCCTAGTGACACAACATCGAGTAATCAATGGAACATAAAACACATACATGAACAAGTGAAGTACAAAAAAAATCTGAGGAAAACTTGCCTTATATATAAATAACCACTTTTACAAATGAACAATTTAATCCTTTTTACAAACCTAAGAAATGATACGACAACAACGCGAATGTAGCACCTACAACAACGGGCTATACGAATAAGCCTCGGAGAAGCGGAGCTTCCCAAGAGCGAGGATCAACGGCGGTGTACCTTTACTGCGGCATGAGCGGTACGAGGTCTGCAAGATGAGTATGTGAAACTAAAAATAAATCGTAAATGAAATCATAGTAGTCTATACAAAGCGGGAGACATGTATGATAACGAACTACGATTCACCATAAATAAGCAAATATGTCAAGTCGTGGACTCACGCCTCAAGTCATCACTCAATTTTAACAATGGGTCTCACGCCCATCAATCGTGCCGTGGAATACCTTCCTCACCGCCAGATTTATGATATACAAGCACCAGGAATACACATAAACACTGGTCCCACTGTGTCCTAATAACGGGGTAAATGCGAAGGCATAGCCGACTACTAACACCAGTACCAACAAGGTCATAAGGCGTGTCATGATATCTGTACGAGTCACATGATAAAGGTCACCGCGCTGATATCAAATGTGCGCGTCTAGCCGGAACTCTCGCTGACTCGCATAGGCCGGATAGGCTATAACCCGCATCGAGGGTAGCTACTCCATCGCGGACTGCCCGCGCATGACCACAAAGCTCCGTAGCTCGCATGGATCCCCGGACCCGCATGAGGTATTCTCGAATCATGGTCCTGCAGTCTACCCGAGTCGACAACCTCGGAACACAAGTCAAGGTGGTGGTACAATACCAACATAACGGTGATAGTCAAACAACTTTAAGCGCGATCGAGGAAAACCCCTTTACACTAACATCACAAGATACTAACTCCCAACATGTTTACTTCTCAAATCAACAAGAAAGTATTTACAAGGCTATCACGAACCAATACTAATAGAGTATTCACACAAGGTACTTTCTACTAACAAGTTCTTATCTAACCACATTAAATCTTTAAAAGATCTTTCTTTCACATAAGTCACACAATACGTAGTATAAAATAGAGTGACTATCCTTTTAAGAAAACCAAAACTCTTACCTTTGTAAAATCAAGTAACATTATTTTCCAAACGTCCAAGTTTGCCTAATATCAAATGTTCACGTTTCTTATTTTAGAAAGGTTTAAGTTCATAGTTTTATTCATTTAAGAATATAATTCTCTTTTAAACAATCGGAGAAACATAAGCCTTATATGTGAGTAGGACATTCTTGTTTGTAACAATCTTATTACTGACATGATCTAGGAAATATCATTTTGTCTCATCTTAGCTTGATGGAAGTTTATACTTGGTTTTAATAATACTTAATTATTCAAAACATTTCCTTTTAATGGTTTGTCGATACACATTCGATTTCGAAATCAAAGAATTCTTAAGCCGTTATACCTAACTTCCCATAAAGCTAGTATAACTCTTAAGTTTTCAAACACCAAGTATTACTTCTCCTTTAAAAATTATTCAAAACTTTTGAAATACTTCAAGTTCTTTCTTATCATATAACAAGCGATTATAGTTCAAATCGATTACCTTTTAAAAACCACATGTATTTTCTTACTAACATAAAGTTTATAACCAACTTCCCATAAAGCCGTTATAACACTTTATGTTTTAAACCACTCAAACACATTTAGCACGCTACTAGGTACTACATAGTTCACACATATCATGCTAGAAGAGATAGGAAGAGGTTCACATACCTCGCGACGAGTATCGACTCATAGCAAAACGCTCAAGTACTTCCGTCGGCTACTCCTTAAGCCACGATCGCGCCACGTAGTACATCAACCTATAAGGCCACGGCGCATTAACATTTAGATCTCATCGTAGAACATTCTAAAATTCCTCCCCGCAACAACGTAAATCTCCTCTCTATCGAGGCCACCAAGCCAACCGGGGTTATACATCTAACCACAATTTTACTCTACTACACAAGTCTCTTAATACCCTATGTAATTACGATTTCTTTAAATTGGGCTTAAGTCGCAAGACATTGCGTAAGTATTATTCGGGCTTAAGTCAAAAGACATTGCCGATAACTACGTTCAGACTATATATAGTATACTTCAACTATATAATCTAACAACATGTAATTTCCAATTACAATAGGGGACAAGATAATTACCTCGATAAGCCCATAATTATCCGAGTTTAATGTCGATCCTTAGCAAAGTTTAGCTCCACTCAGGCGCTCCAGCTCTAAACCACTTAGAAGTTCTAACCAACTTCTACACAATACTCCAACGGACTATGGAGATTTTCCTAGGGTTTCGGTTTTGGGACGGGAAGTATAATAGTATAAGCGGGCTTTTAAGGTATAACCTTAGAATACTACAAGGTATTTGGCTAAGGTAATTTGGGCATTATAACAATACTTTTGAGAGTATTTCTACACCACAAAGGGGTATTATCTGAAAACAACTAGGCTAGGGGTACCGGAGGGGCACTACTCGGCTAGCACCCTAGAGGGTGCTCTCGGCCACAAGGGAGGCCTTGGCGAACTCAACACAAGGGAGGAGAGGATTTTACACTTAGAAACATTTAGGAATGGATGAAGAATTCATCAAAGGGAGAGGGTATTTATAGCATGCCAAGGCCAACCAATGGCCAAGATTGAGCCAAGTGCTACACAAGTGTAGGGCCAAGATATGCCCAAGTGCCAGTCCCTACTCCAAAACCCTCACAAAATATCTACCAAAATATCTACCACTTGACATCCCCATTTTGAGAGGGTGCCAAGTGCCTCGTTGGTCCAAATGTTACGTCTCTGGAAAAATCCGCAAAAATAAGAAAAGACATAGCCGAATTTTCCTTACAAGTTATGTAAAACGTTTTAAAAACGACTCTAAAGGGTGTTGTGCACAAATGCCAGGCGGGGTGACACGTGTCACCCTCCTATTGAAAATAAAACATCTTCGAAAATATCCACAATGGCCAAAATCTAAAACAAAGTGGGCGTAAATTTCTCCCCAGCGTGACCATTTCCGAAAATAAAATTCCATAATTCTCTAATATTCCAGAAGTCCGAATACCAAATCTGGGAATCCAATTCCCATTAACGAACCTTTTCCTTCACAAAGGAAACTTTTCCGTGGAACAATCACTCTTTCTTCCTTTCCAATCTTTACCGTATTCTCGCATACATACCCTGGAACTACGGGGTATAACAGGTTAACCCACCATGATTTCTATGTTCTCGGCCTGATGCGCATAAGCCCGTACACAGGCCATGCTCAAGCCTAACTGAAGAATTACTCTTGCACGACCCTCTCTTAGATAGCCATCAAGACTCGCGGTACATCGGTATACTCTCTGGTAGCCAAATCCATAGCTAGTAACAGGGTCGCCTCTTTGTAATCCATATTCTCTGTTCCTGGTCGTGGAACTGAAGGTTCAAATATCATGGCCGCAGTAGGAACTGCCGCCGCCGTGCTAAACTTTACTGGGGCTAGTGACGTCGCAGAAATCACCGAATGAAGAATTACCCTAGGTAATGATTGGGCCTGTGCCCACGTAACCCTCTGAACTCTACTCGCAGCTCCTCGCCGCCTTGCCTCCGGGCGGGTTGCCCTACGCGAGGCATAACGATGGGGAAAGAATTTCGTCGGAGGTCCAACTTACAACACAGCTCTAAGTCACGATCTCAGAGTTAGAAGAATATAAACCAATCATAAATATCCTATAGCCTCATGATTATTGGCGAGGTGCACAAAAAACCGATAATCAAGACTCTTGGATACGATGCGTAGACACTTTCCGAGGATTAACTGCTCTGATACCACTTTTGTCACGACCCGTTCCGGGGCCCGTGACTGGTGCCTTACCCCGGGCACCCTAGTGATACAACATCAGAGTAATCAGCGGAACATAAAACACATACATGAAACAAATGAAGTATAAACAGTAATCTGAGGAAAACTTGCCTTACGGCATATATATAAATAACAACTTTTTTCAACATGAACAGTTTAATCCTTTTTACAAACCCTGCCCACAACAGTACTACAGACCTCTAAGAAATGATATGACAACAATGGCGGGACAGGGACCCGCCATACCCCGAATGTAAATACCTACAACAACAGGACTATACCATCGATAAGCCTCCGAGAAACGGAGCTTTCCCAACGCCGAATCGTGACCCTAAGAGCGAGGATCAATGACGGTGTACCTTTACTGCGGCATGAACGGCCCGAAGGAGGTCGAGGCCAGTACCAAGTATGTGGCGAAAATAAATCAGTAAATGAAATCATAGTAGTCTATACAAAGCGGGAGACATGTATGATAACCAAATTACGCTTCACAATAAATAGCGATCATGTCAAGTCGTGGACTCACGCCTCAAGTCATCACTCAAATTTAACAATGGGTCTCACGCCCACAACATCAATCGTGCCCGTGGAACACATTTCTCACCGCCGATCTATGATATGAAAGCACCAAGGAACACACATGAACACGTGTCCCACTGTGTTATAATAAAACTGTACGGGTAAGTACGAAGGCATAGCCGACTACTAAAACCCACAGTACCAACAAGGTCATAAACTGTGTCATGATATCTGTCTAGATCGTCACATGATGAAAGCTGGTCACTGCGCGCGATATCAAATGTGCGCGTCTAGCCACGAACTCTCCGCGACTCGCATAGGCCAACCTCATAGGCCGCGTGAGGTATAACCCCGCATCGAGGGTAGCTACTCCGGCGTCGCCCCGACTCGCGATCGCGTAGCCACAAAGACCGCATGACCACAAGGGGCGTAAACTAACCCGGAACTCCGTAGTTCCGCATGGATCCCCGGACCGCATGAGGTATTCTCGAATCATGGTCCTGCATCGCTGAGTCTACCCGCATCGGAGGCGACTTAACCTCGGACATAAGTCAAGGTGAGTGGTACAATACCAACATAACGGTGATAGTCAAACAACTTTAAAAGCGCGATCGAGGAAAACCCCTTTACACTAACATCACAAGATACTAACACACGTAGCATCCTAACATGTTTACTTATCAAATCAACAAGAAAGTATTACAAGGCTATCACAAACCAATACAATCAAGTTATTCACACAAGGTACTTTCTATTAACAAGTTCGGGTATCCATCCCCAAAGTACTTCATACATTAAATCTTTAAAAGATCCGTTTCTTCCACATAAGTCACACAATACCCGTAGTATAAAAATAGAGTGACTGTCTTTTTAAGTAAACCCAAAACACTTACCTTTGTAAAATCAAGTAACAACATTATTTTCCAAACGTCCAAGTTTGCCTAATTTCAAAAATGCTCAAGTTACTTATTTTAGAAAGGTTTCATAACTCATAGTCTTAATCTCTTTTAAAACATTTGAGTAACATAAGTCTTATGAGTGAATAGGTTATTCTTGTTTATAATAATCTTACTACAACAGCCATGACCTAGAAAATGTAATATCATTTTGTCTCATCTTAGTTTCTATGCAGATGGAGGTTTCTACTGGTTTTAATAATACAACTCATTAGTCAGTACATTTTCCTTTATTAACGCTGCAGTGGTTTGGCGATACACATTCTGATTTCCGAAATCAGTAAAACATTCTTAAGCCGTTATACCTAACTTCCCATAAAGCTAGTATAACTCTTAAGTTTTCAAAAACCAAGTATTACTCTCCCTTCAAAACGATTTATAAATCTTTTGAAATACATCAAGTTCTTTATTATAACAAGCCAGTTATAATTCACATCAGTTACCTTTTAAAACCACAAAGTATTTTCTTACCTACATAAAGCTGTTATAACCAACTTCCCATAAAGCCATTATAACACTTTATGTTTTAAAAACAATCAAACACAGTTAACACATGTACGTCTACCGTACTACATAGTTCACACATATCATGCTAGAAGAGATAGGAAGAGGTTCACATACCTCGCGACGAGTATCGACAATAAGCAAAATGCTCCAAGTACTACAACCTTGCTAGCCCTTTCCACTCCTCAAGTAGAATACGCTACTCTTAGTACTTTCACCTAAAAAGGTCACAAACGTCTATTAACTTCAAAACACAAGGTTCCATTTCTACGTAAAATTCAAGAAGACCTCCCCGCAACAGCAGAAATCTCCTCCTCTATCGAGGCCGCCACCAAGCCAACCAGGGGGTTTATACGCCTAACCGGACGTGTACAATTCTACTCAAGAATACTACACAAGTTCATCGCAATACACCCTATGTACATACAGTTCAGTTCTTTTCTTTATTCTTAAGTCTTAAGTAAAAAGAGATTGTCGCAGTACTAAGCTGAGTTCTATATATAGTATAATTCAACTATATATTCTAACAACATGTAATTTCCAATAACAATTAGAGGACAAGATAATTACCTCGATAAGCCCATAATTATCCAAGTATAAATGTCGATCCTTAGCAACGCTTAGCTCCTACTCCGGTGCTCCAACCCGCTCCAAACAACCCTTAGAAGTTCTAACCAACTTCTACTTAAATACTTCAATCAATCAAAAGATTTCCTTAGGGTTTCGGTTTGAGACAAAAGGACATACTGTAGTATTTCCTGCTCTACGATAGAGGTTTCTTTGGAATACTACAAGGTATACGGCTAAGGTAATTTGGGTATAGTAACAATACTTTTGAGAGTATTTCTACCAAGAGGGGTATTTATACGAGACAACACCACGAGGGGTGTATACCCTACCCTACCCCACTAGGGGGGGAAACTCTCGGCCAAGGGGGGGGAGGGTGCTCTCGGCCAAAGGCCTCACAAAGGGGGGAGGGACTCTCGGCCAAGACACTACACTAAGGGGGGAGGAAGAAGCTTTCAAGACTTAGAGATTTTGGGATGAAGAAGTCTTCACAAGGGAGGGGTATTTATAGGTCAAGCAAAGGCCAACCAATGGCCAAGATCTAGCCAAGTGCTAGGCAAGTGTAGGGCCAAGATATGCCCAAGTGCCCCCTAGTCCCTACTCCTTAAAACCCTCACAAATATCTACCAAAAATATCTACCCACTTGACACCCCAAATCGTCCAAGTGCCGCCCCACTTGCTTCCAATGTGAGGGTGACACATGTCACCCTCCCGTTGGTCCAAGATGTTCCGTCTCTCGGAAAAATCTGCAAAAATAAGAAAAGACATAGCCGGAATTTTCCCCTCGCAAGTTATGTAAAACGTTTCGTCGAAAAACGACTCTAACCGGGTGTTGTGCACAAATGTCATTCGGCCAAGCCACCTAGGCGGGGGTGACACGTGTCACCCTCCTATTGGCCCAAAATAAAACATCTTCCGAAAATATCCACAATGGCCAAAATCTCGAAAACAAAGTGGGCCCCACAAAACCGTAAATTTCTCCCGTGGGCCCCACGTGACCATTTCCGAAAATAAAATTCCATAATTCTCTAATATTCCAGGAAGTCCGAATACCAAATCTGGGAATCCAATTCCCATTAACGAACCTTTTTCCTTCACAAAAACCGGAAACTTTTCCGTGGAAAAATCACCTCTTTCTTCCTTTCCAATCTTTCTGTCGTATTCTCGTACGTACGTCCTCGCATACATACCCTGGAACTACGGGGTATAACAAGAAGAGAACTATTTGGTTTTTAAAACAAAAGCTTAAGAGTTATACTAGCTTTATGGGAAGTTAGGTATAACAACTTAAGAAAGATAAAAAGGAATTGTTTACTTGTTTGTTTATAAAAGCCTTGTATTGATTTCTGTTAAGTGTAGTAAGATTTGTTTGATAAGTAGACATATTATGATGCTACCTGTGTTAGTATCTTGAAATGCTGTGTAAGGGGGTCATTCTGGCTGTGCTTACGTTGCTAACCGGTAAGTCCGTCAGATCGTTATGTATCACCTACCCTCGATCGTTATACCGGTGGCTTGCCCCGATGCGGTCTATACGGCCTATGCGGTCTGTGAGACTATGCGAGCGCGGTATGCTCGTGATTGATCATTCCGGTGTTTAGCCCGACGCGAGGGATTCCTATGCGGTCCGTTGAGACTACGCGGTCTTTTGAGGCTATGCGGCCGCGGAGCTCAGGCGACGCCGGGGTTGGCTGCCCCGGCGCGAAGGAATGCCTACGCGGGTCTGTGTGACCTATGCGATCGCGGAAGTCAGTGACTAGGCACGCACGATACTATGGGCGATTGGCCTTGCTTCGATCATTCGCGCCTAGAATAGACACATTCGCTTTTCCTATTATCGTTGTTGTTTGTGATGTGCACTATGTGCAATTGAACTGATTGTATTTGTGAAAAGGTTTTAAATACTTTGATTTCATTTCAGTTCTTTATAGTTTCACATACTTGGTACCTGTTGTACTGACCTCCTTCGGGGGGCTGCGTTCATGCCGCAGGTAAAGGCAAGCAGGTGCTAGATCCGCATCCTTAGGATCCTTTGCGTGTCGTGAGCTCCATCTTCTCCGAGGCTCTACTTTTGGGTATGATCTCCCTGTTGTAGATAGTTTTGTACAGTCAGGGTATGGCGGGGCCCTGTCCCGCCATAGTTGTATATTTTCCTTAGAGGTCTGTAGTCATGTTGTACAGTATCGGATGTAACTGCTAAAACCATGTTTTTATATATATGCCGAAAGGCGATGTTTTCTCACATAAACTGTGTCTTATTTTATAAACTGTTTCATGTCTTGTTTTATATTTCCGCTGATTACTCTGATGTATGACTACTTGGGTGCCCCGGTAAGGCACCAGTCACGGGCCCCGGAACGGGTCGTGACAGTAAGGCACCAGTCACGGGCCCGGGATCGGGTCGTGACACTCCAAATCTTCAAGGCATAATTTACTGCCGCCGACTCTAAATCGTGAGTGGCGTAATTTCCTTTCATGCTTCCCTAACTGCCGGGAAAACATAGGCTCTAACCTTATCGTGTTGCGTCAGCACACAACCTAGCCCAACACCAAACGTGTTATCATAATAACCTAACCCTCTAGTCTTTCAGGAGGAGTTAGAACTGTAGTCGAGTCAACTTATCTTCCAATAACTGAAAACCTTTCTCATTTTTGCGAAATATTCGGGTGTCTTTAATCTCAATTATGGTTCCTGTTTCCTTTTCTCTGTTGCAACCAAACTTGGTCATTAACTTAGATTTGATTCTTTTGCTTGCCTCCTGGCTAAGACTTCCTGTCAATCACAATTTAGGGGGGGGGGGAAAGGTTTCCTTGATTTCGTCAAGTAGTAACCCGATTATTTTCTCCCAGCTCGTAGAGCTTTTAGTCAGGTATTCAACCTCAATTCACTGTATTACCTATTCCAATAACTTTTCAAGATTTCTTATCGTTCGAGTGTCCACTCGTCTTTCCTTTATAAGTTATTTCAAATGGTCCTGGGGTCCCTTACCCCTCTGTATTTTCTTACAATCTTTCTCGTCAGTACCGATGCTACCACCTTTCCTCGAGGTGTTCTTACTGCCCATTATTTACTAATGGTCTTACACTAGTCTGGGGTAATCATATCTCGTGCAACTTACATAACCATAGTTGTATTCTCTTTATCATTATGGTCATAACATTACCTTATGCTTATTATTAGCAAAAGTATTTCTATCTTGATTCATAATCGTGCAGTTTCATATATGCGTACTACCTGCATTTATCCTTACGACACTTCCTCGACTATTCCGTACGTCGTTCTTAATTTCCTCAACACAATACTTTTCCCACGGTTATCTAAATATGTAACCTATGGCATGACGATATTGAAGACCTTACCAGTCTCCTATCCTTCGTCTAACAACATGGGTACACATAACCCCATAATACGTAAACTGTCCTTACGTGGGGGAGAGAACTTATCTCCATTAAATAAACTTTCCTTGGAGTCACAACCCTATTCACAGGGTCCTCTTGCGGTCCAGTAAATATCTAATCATCACGCACCGCCTTAGAGTCGTGTAGATTTTCAAAACATACTAAAGATGTCTTCTGTTTTCCGTAGGCAGCACTCGTACTTATCTCATTCTTTCTTGCGCGCTATCCTGAACTTATCCGGAGGGTCGTGGCCCTGACCGCCACACCAAACCAACGCCGAGTACATCCAAGGGCACTTAGCATAAACTCCTTCAAATTCGAGTATTACTGTCACGCCCCGAACCTCGGGCCCGTGACTAGTGCCCTACCTGGGCACCCTTCTACCTAACTGACACAAGTAAACTGTGGAATTTAAATAACACCTCATTTTTTTTAAAACCAACAACGTACGTGCAAGGGCAAAGCCGACAAGGCTGCCATAATATATACATAATCAAAAGACACTACACTGTACATGAGTCCAATCCCACATATGAATACATACCTCTAAGAGTTTTACTGAAACCTGACGGGACAAGGCCCCGCTGCACTCCATAATCAGTACAAAAGCTCAGACAAGGAACAATACCAAAATGATAAACTCCTGAACAAATGGAGCTATCCAAAAACTCTTAGCAGGGTCCTACACCTGCAGATCACCAAACTGCGTACCTAAACCTACGGCATGAACGCAGCTCCCCGAAGGAGGTCAGTACGAAGAATGTACAAAGTATGTGAAACAGAAAATACTGTAATGAAATCATAACAGTCTATACAAAACAGGAGACATGTATGATAGCCAACCTACAGTACACAATACATAATCAGTCATATCAAGTCGTGGACGATGCCTCAAAGTCATTACTAAAATATAACCATGGGTCTCACGCCATAATATCAATCATGCCCGTGGAATCCTTCCTCACCGGCATCCCATGATATAATATAACACCAATAGGAATACATGAACACCAAGTCCCACTCGTGTCCTAAAATCAGATTTTACCAAGTAGGAAAACGAACCACCAGATCCACTGCATCATAAAGCGGCGGCAAGTAAAGCCAACTACAGATCCGGCTAACAACTGACGGGGGCAAGTACGAAAGCTAACTACCAGATCCAGCCTGTCGTCACGAGATATGACCGGGGCAAGTGCGAAAGCTATCTACCGGAGCCTACCGTACCAAACTGTGTAATAGAACTGACGGGGGCAAGTACGAAAGCCAACTACCAGATCCAGCCTGCGTCAACAACTGACGGGGGCAAGTACGAAAGCTAACTACCAGATCCAGCCTGCGTCACTAAATCTCATGGAGGGCCAATCCATGGAATAAAAATATCCCACGTGGTCGCATGCCCCGGAATCCCACATCGTATAAGCATGACCATGGGGTAATACAAACAAATCCGGGAATCTAACCCGCCTCCTGGTCACATGCCCCGGAATCCCACATCGTATAAGCATGTCCAAGGAGTAATACAAATAATGGAAGCATACCCGTGGAATCCCACATCACCGTCGGTACGTCCAAGTAAACTTACAACAAGACAGCCGGCCCTCCAACCGAGAGTCGCGGCAGCGTAAAAATATAATACTTGCACTCAAAGGCTATCACCAGCACACATAGGCAAGTTCATAAAATCTTTAGACTTTCATTTTATAACTCAAGGCACTTACGTTTTATATAAAAGAAATCGGGATTTTAACACTAAGTACTACGTACTTCCATTCTTTTCAAAAGACTCATTTATATATAAAACCCCAAGATACTAACACCTGTAGTATCAAGGCATGTCTATTTTTCAAACTAAGTTACTACATCTTTAGAAATTCCTTTCAAGACTTGAAATGAAGTAACTTCTAATTTCACAACCAAGGCAACTCATACCTATCAATCAAAATAGACAACTTTCTAAACCTTCCATAAAGCCGTTATAACCAACTTCCCATAAAGCCGTTATAACCCTTTATGGTTTTTAGACAAATTCATTCTTTTTATAACCAAGAGACTTATACCTAAAACCAAGTATCACAAACTTTCAAATCAAGTTTCTTAACTTTCAAAATACTTCAAGTCTCTAAATCTTTATAAATCAAGTAGCTTATACTTTTAAATCCCAAGTAACTCACACCTTTAAAACAAGTTACATCTCTTTAAATCATGTCATTCCTCCTCTTTTAAATCAATTAAGTAAATCACTCCTTTGACTCCCCTAAAGTCATTATAACGACCCTTTAGGTTTTGGAACTAAGGCACTAGCCAAAAGATTTGGAAACCACTTCCTTTTCAAGACTCTATGTACTTTAAGCAAAATACTTTCACTCTTAAGAATCCAAACTTCACTAAGGCAATGGATTATACAACTTACAATTTAAACATCAAAGTACAATCAAGGAAGTACATAGAACAAATTCTATTTTAGGCAATCCAAGTACAACCAAGGAATGGATCATTTAAGGAGTAGGACATACTTTCTTTATCTTAAGGAATCATGCTAGAAGAGGAGATAGTTCACATACCTTTTCGGCTTAATCCACAAGCTAATTCGAATACGCCGCATGTAGAAGTGTCAACCTATAATGGTCACAACATGACTATCAACTTCTAGTCTCTAACGTAGAATAATACTAAGTATACGGTCTCTTATTCTACGGAAAATCGGGCAAAGACTTCCTTTGTTTATACATACTTTGCCACCTTTTTCAAGGCCGAATTCAATAACCAAATATGCCACATTTAAGGCTCAACATACCAACCAATCAAAGGGGATTACACGCCTTACAATACGTGTAAAATTCCGCCCCACAATTCATACGAAGTAGTTCCATATTTAAAGCCATTCTCGGCTATATAAACAACAACTCAAAGTCTTTTCCAATCCTTTTCAAATTCCAAGTTCTAAGGTCTTAACATGTTATATAGTCATAAACAACTTCAACAACTACAATTTCCTTCTTATACAACATGCGACGACTTAAACTAATAATCAACTTGAATTGTAATCTTAAGGCTAAACATGCTAGTTTTCGGATTAGGGTTCCAATATCCAATACACTTATCAAACTTCATACTAAACATCTCATGCTTGTTAATATCCATAGCTACAACAATAAGTAAATCTTAATTACTAAAACGACAAGAATTATACCTTTACAAGCCCTTAAAAATTCCAAGATTCAAAGTCGCTCCTTAGCAATTCTTAGCTCCTTTCCTTTACGCTCCAATCCGCTATTTGAAGCCTTTAGAAGTTCACAACCAACTTCTCTTCCATTTCCAATCCAAAACTAGGAAAACTACTTAGGTTTTCGCCTTGCGACTAACGTGAAAACGTCGTTTTTCCGAAATATTTCTATTGAGATATCCTTACAATACCCCTAGGGACCTTGGATTAATGTCTTGTGAATAATGGATCAAAACTACAAAATTTTGTGTGGGCAAAATGTCAAACCCGAGAGCACTCAAGGCTAAGCTCAAAGTTCTCTAATTTTTCTAAGTGTGGAAGACCTTGTCTTGATACTAGTGTGGTATATAAAACACAATGGAAGGCTTAGATTGCAACACTTGAGTGGCTAGGATGAAGAACACTTGGATAAAAGCCAAGTGGACAAGTTGACAAGTCAACAATCTCAAGCTTGAAGACTTATCATCCACAATGGTCAAATGACCATTCTAACCTTGAAATTTTCGTCCAAGGGCATGTGGGGGAGGTGCCACGTGTCTCCCTCTCATTCGTCCATAAAATTCCGTAACCCTCGTGGGCCCCACAAAACGTAAAATTCCTCGGGTGGGCCCCACGTGACCAAATCCGTAAAAATAAATTTCCATAATGTTAATAAATTCCATACTCTTCAAATAATACATTTTGAGAATCTAATTCTCCTCAACGAACACTTTTCCTTTCCGACGTTCGGAAGATTTTCCGTCGGAAAAATAATTCTTCCTTTCGTACCAATTTCCAAGTCTTGATTCCTTACGTACATTCTCTTATACATGTCCTGGACTTACGGGGTGTAACATTCTTCCCCCCTTAGAAACATTCGTCCCCGAATGTTCTTAGTCGGTTGTCACGCTATACAAACTCCGGCACAGTCTCTATACTCTGCCTATCAACCAATACTCCACAAGACCAACGATGCCACACATGGCCACCACATAACATACGTAAACATATCAATGGACCTTCCGTCCGTGGTCCCTTCTCACAATACTCGAAGGTTACAGTCTTCTCAAACACGGGATCCTTAGAGGTTCCTTTATTCTCTTACTTGTCATACTTTCTCGTACTTCTAAACTTATTTAGCATACGTACAAAATTTCAAATATTGATTCTGTTCTCCGATCCTTGGAGTTACTATCCCAACTTGGCCATCGTGCTATCTGAATTTCCGCTAAGGCTCTTCTCGGTCCTTACGACCTGATTCCGGTGGACGCATCCACGAACTCGTACAACGATTAACTAAACTTGGGCCTTGCATTCTCGTGACCCTATCACATAGCGGGACCATATCCAACTGACATCACCCCATTCCATACTACCTGTTGACCCGAAACGAGTCCATAACCCGACTCATCGTCACACTTAACTTCTCATTCTTAGTCTGGAATAAATTTCTCTCTTATCTCAAGGTACTTCTCACCCTATCCTCCCATTCACTAGAGGTTCGTCACATAAACCAAAGTATTTCTACTGTACATCCTTCTCTATCGGTCTTACACTTATTATGGGGTAACTACAACTTGTGAACTCTACACAACTATAGTCTCAGTTCACTTACCATTTTTGTCAACATTCTTAACTTTTCACCTTACTAATAAAAGTATTCCTACCTCTGGGAGTACTATCACTTACAACTGCTAGCAACAAAGGGAAAACATATACGCTAGTGCGAAATCTGAATCTATCAATGCACGTATGATTCAAAAGAATCGAAATATACCTGTAACCCCATGCGATGTTGCCTCCTGATCCTGCCCAGTAGTCACGTCATCTATGCGGTTCGAAGGACCGCCAGAACTATAAACTCCACCCTGACCTCTACCACGACTGGCTGACATCTGAACACCCTGCCCTGGGGGACGCACAGCTGTGGAGGAAAGGGAACCAACTACCGGCCTCATAGGCTGAGCCACCTTACCGGTGCTCTTTCTAACAGGACATTCCCACTGCCAGGTCGGACGATACAATAATAACAAACACCTGTGCCATGATGGTATTTCCCCAAATGACGCTTACTACATCAGAGACACTGAGGAATAGGTGGCCTCGACTGAGAAAATCCTCTGCTCCTCTGAGAACCTCGACCCCTGGAGCTCGGAACAGCTCCTAAATACCTTGTGGGGTCCAATATCCCACCTGTGAGCTGCGGGGGTATGTACTGGGTAGGCTGGGACGAATATCTCACTCGCTGCTGAGGCTGCTCGTCCAAAAACTCACCGGGATAACCAACCGGTCTAGCCCTCTTACGCTGATTCCCGCGTTGGCCCTCTACCCTCTGTACACCTGTCTGTACTGGCCGAATAACCTCCTGCTGATGAAACGGTAGCACCGCTATCTTGGTCAATAAAATAAATGCTTCCCTCATGAACCTATAGTCTTCTCCTAACTGAGAAACTGGAGGCTCTGGTGTTGGGGTCTCAAAACCTGGCGCTGAAGAACTCGTCGACTGCGGCACAACATCTGGTATACCCTGGGCATAAGCCCTATCAATTCTCTGAGTCTAACTAGTAGCTCCTTCTACTTATTTGCCCTTCTGGGCGACTGTTGCCCTCCTTGGAGGCATAGCTGTAACACAAAAATACGTCAGAGAGGAATTATCTTACTAACACAGCTCTATGGCACGATCTTAGAGTGAGAAGAATAGAAACCAACTCCTAAATGTCCTGTAGCCTCATGTTTATGGGTGTGGCCCGCAACACACCGATAATCAATGTTATACCCCGTACTTCCAGAGTATGTACGTGAGGACGTACGTACGAAAGTTTAAGCCTTAAGATTAGGCAAGGGACGAAAATATTTGTGCACAACTACCAAAAAGAATTGTTTTCCGACGAAACGTTTTCCAAACTTTGCGAAGGGAAAATT
This sequence comes from Przewalskia tangutica, assembly GCA_029844215.1. Taxonomy (NCBI): domain Eukaryota; kingdom Viridiplantae; phylum Streptophyta; class Magnoliopsida; order Solanales; family Solanaceae; genus Przewalskia; species Przewalskia tangutica. Next base: position 57,378,453 of record CM056720.1, read on the forward strand.
ATGGCTATGTCATTTATAATTGCGGATTTTTCCGAGAGATGAAATATTTTGGACCAATGAGAGGGCGACACTTGTCACCCTCAAGTGGGCGGTCAAGTGGCCGAATTGAGGGCTTGGCTTGGCATGATTTTGAGGCCTAAAACATGGGTCAATGTTTGGAGTGATTTGGGGAGTAGATGGCTAGGGTGCACTTGTGCAAATCCACACCTTACACTTGCCTCCCACTTGTCTCAATCTTGGCCATTGGTTGGCCTATAAATACCCCCCCTTAGTTGAAGACTTCTTCATCCACTCCTCACTTTCTAAGTCTTGAAATCCTCTCCCTCCCTCTTGAAGCTCTCGTCCAAGAGCACCCCCTCCCCCTTGAGAAGGCCTTTGGCCGAAACCCCTCCCCCCTTTGTGAGGCCTTTGGCCGAGAAGTACCCCCCCTCCCTCTTGAGAGTTGTTCTCGTAAATACACCCCCCCTTGGTAGAAAGTATTCTCCAAGTGTTGTTACTATTCCAAAATACCTTGGCCAAATACCTTGTAGTATTCCAAGGTTATCCCTATACAAAAAGCCCAGAAATACTATTATACTTCCTTTCAGTCACAAAAACGAAACCCTAAGGAAAATCTTCATAGTCGGTTGAAGTATTAAGAAGAAGTTGCGTAGAACTTCTAAGGGTTGTTTGGAGCGGGTTGGAGCGCCCAGAGTAGGAGCTAAACGTTGCTCAGGATCGACATTTAAACTTGGATAATTTTGGGCTTATCGAGGTAAATACTCTTGTCCTTATTTTGTAATTGGAAATTACATACTGTAGTAGTATAGAAATGAATATAAGATTCATAGAAGAGAATTGAACTGTAATAGAAGGATAGTACAGAAAAGACTTGAACTGAGATCACATCAGAAGAATATTAAAGGAGAAGATTAAACTGTACTTACATAGGACTGTATTTACAGTAGACTTGTGTAGTTTAACGGGTAGGGAAGTGCTGCCCGATTTTCCGTAGAATAGAGAACCTACTGCTTAGAATATTCTACAGAGTAGTCTAGAAGTTGATAGACTTATATAACCGTTATAGGTTGAAGTACTGCGAGTAGCGTGTTCTACTTAAAAGGTGGACAAGGCTAGTCGGGTTATAGCGGTGGAGCGTTTTGCTAATAGTCGATAATCGTCGCGAGGTATGTGATTCTTCCTATCCTCTTGAGCATGATATTTTAAAAGAATATATATAGTACGGTAGACGTACGTGTGTTAACTGTACGTGGTTTTACTGCGATGTCTTTTGACTTGAGTCTAAATAATAAGAGTGTTGATGTATTTCAAAAGAATTAAAGAACCGTTTTTGAAAGAAGAGTAATACTTGGTTTTAAAAGCTAAAGAGTTATACTAGCTTTATGGGAAGTTAGGTATAACGACTTAATAGAGATAAAAAGAATGGTTTATTGATTTAGAAGTTAAGAGACTTGATCTTAAAAGATAAGAGACTTGACTTAATTGAATTAATATGAATTTTGTTAAAAAGTGTGAAACCTCATTCGTGAGTAATGAGTACTTCGTATTTAAAAGGAATAATGTTTTACTGATTTCGGAAATCAGAATAAGTATCGAACAAACCACTGCAGCGTTAATAAAGGGAAATGTTTTGACTAATTAAGTATTATTAAAACCAGTAGAAACCTCCATCTGCATAGAAGCTAAGATGAGACAAAATGATATTACATTTCCTAGATCATGGCTGCTTTAATAAGATTGTTATGAACAAGAATAACCTACTCACACATAAGGCATATGTTTCTCAAATGGTTTTAAAAGAGAATTATATTATTAAGTGATTAAGACTATGAACTACGAAACCTTTCGAAAATGAGAAACTTAAACATTTGAAATTAGGCAACTTGAACGTTTGGAAAAGAATGTTGCTACTTGATTTTACCAGAGAAGTGTTTTGGTTTACTTAAAAATATAGTCACTCTATTTTTATACTACGGGTATTGTGTGACTTTTGTGAAAGAAACAGATCTTTTAAAGAGTTAATGTATGAAGTACTTTGGGGATAAAAACCCGAACTTGTTATCATAAAGTAGAAAGTACCTTGTGTGAATAACTTGATTGTGTTGGTTTGTGATAGCCTTGTAATACTTTCTTGTCGATTTGATAAGTAAACATGTTAGGATGCTACGTGTGTTAGTGTCTTGTGATGTTTGTGTAAAGGGGTTTCCCTTGTTGTGCTTATGTTGTTTAACGATAAGCTGTTATGTTAGTATATTATATCACTCACCTCTTGACATGATACCGGGGGTTAAGCTGCCCTCCGATGCGGGGTAGACTCAGGCAGTCTGTGTGACTATGATTCGAGAATACCTCATGCGGGTCCAGGGGGCCTATGCGGAGCTACGAGAGTTCCGTGTTAGCGCGCCTTTGTGGTCACGCGGTCTATGTGGCTGCGGATCGCGAGTCCAGGGCGACGCCGGGAGTAGCTACCTCGATGCGGGAATACCTCATGCGGGCCTATGTGAGTGGCCTATGCGGAGTCGCGGAAGTTCCACGACTAGACGCACATTAGATATCGCGGGCGAGTGGCCGCCGATCATGTGGCGGTCTAGACAGATCTCATGATACGATTTATGACCTTGTTGGTACTGTGGTTTTAGTAGTCGGCTATGCCTTCGCATTTACCCCAGACGGTTTTATTATGACACAGTGGGACACGGTGTTCATGTATTCCTTGGTGCTTTTATATCATGATCGCCGTGATGGCGGAAGGTATTCCACGCATGATTGATGTTGTGGGCGTGAGACCCATAGTTATATTTTGAGTGATGACTTTGAGGCGTGAGTCCCGACTTGACATGATCGCTATTTATTGTGAACTGTAGTTTGGTTATCATACATGTCTCCCGCTTTATATAGACTACTATGATTTCATTTACGATTTTCGCCACATACTTGGTACTGTTATCGACCTCCTTAGGGCCGTCACGCCGCAGTAGAGGTACACCGCTTGTTGATCCTCGCCATGTGGTCACAGTCAGCTGGGAAGCTCCATTTCGAGGCTTATCTGGGTATAGTCCCCGCCGTTGTAGGTACTTACATTCAGGGGTATGGCGGGGCCTGTCCCGCCATTGTTGTTATATCATTCTTAGAGGTCTGTAGTACTGTTGTGGGCAGAGTTTGTAAAAGGGATGTAACTGTTCGGATTTAAGTTTTTATATATATGCCGAAAGGCAACTTTTCTCAGATAACTGTTTCACACTTCATGTTATTTCATGTCTTGTTTTATATTCCGCTGATTACTCTGATGTATGTCTACTTGGGTGCCCGGGGTAAGGCACCAGTCACGGGCCCGGGTTCGGGTTGTGACAAAAGTGGTATCAGAGCGATTAATCTCTGAAAGTGTCTACGCATCGTATCTAGTAGAGTCTTGATTATCGATGTGTTGTGCACCACACCAATAATCGTGAGGCTATAGGATATTTAGGATTGGTTTCATTCTTCTCACTCGAGATCGTGCTTAGAGTCGTGTTATAAGTTGGACCCTCTAACGTATTTCTTTCCTTACCGCTATGCCTCCGCGTAAGGCAACCCGCCCGTGGCGGCAAAGCGCAATCGAGGAGCTGCGGGTAGAGCACAGAGGGTTACGAGGGCACAGGCCCAACCATCACCTGAGGTGGTGCTTCATTCAGGGAGTTCTGCGACGTCGCCAATCCCAAAGAAGTCTAGCGCGGCGGCAGCTTCATCGCGCCATGATATTTGAACCTTCGCCCACGACCAAGAAGAAAGTATGGATTGCAAAAAAGGCGACCCTGTTACTAGCTATGGATTTGGCTACCAGAGAGTATATTATGTATCGATTTATCACGGGTCTTGATGACTATCTAAGAGAGGGTTGTGCAAGAGTAGCTCTTCAGTCAGGCTTGAGCATGGCCTGTGTACGGGCTTATGCGCAGCAGGCCGAGAAACGTAGGGATCGACGGGTTAACCAAGATCAGCAGAAGAGGGCCAGAATAGCAGGATCCTTTGGTAACTTTCGAGGCAAACCGCCTCAGCAGCAGATTAGATATGCACCTCCACCAGTGCAGAGTGGTCCTCCACAGGGTTCAGGACGTTCGGGGTATGCCGGAGTTGGTCAGAGCTCCAGGGCTTCCGGTTCACAGCTACACGTAGGTTCCAGCCAGCCGGATTCAGTTTTTTTCCCAGTGTTCACAGTGTGACAGGCGTCATCCCGGGGAATGTCGTCTTTTTGTTGGTACTTGTTTTACCTGCGGCCGTCAGGGCCATGTGTCGAAAGGATGTCCTAGTAGGAAGGATGCAAGTAGGAGGACTCAACCTACCGGATCAGTTGCGGATTCAGTGGCTCGGAGAGGAAGGGGTGTTAGCCAGAGGAGGCCACCCCCACCTCGGTGTGGCCGTTGTGGTAAGTATCATTGTGGGGAGTGTCTTACTTCTTCGACAGCTTGTTATGCTTGCGGCCAGCAGGGCCATTTTGCGAGAAATTGTCCGACCAGAGGTGGCGCGGATGTAGAGACTCAGCCTTCGGGATCAGTGGCTAGTTCATCATCTTCCCTAGCTATGCGCCCAACAGGGCAGGATTGATTAGAACGACAAAGGGTAGTGAAGCAGTAGATACATGTATATCTTTAACCCTCTAGAGATTAGTATGTGTGATAAGATGAGTATATCTTAAGTGTTATGTTCAGATAGCATTGTGTTAATTGTGATTAGAAATCATGGTTAGTTAAAAGGGGTAAGATTGGGGATAGGGAAAGTGTGAGCCTTAGAATGTTATACATGGAGACCTTAGAGGCAAGGCCATCTCGAGTAAAAGATTACATTTATGTTTGACCCTTATCGGAGTGCATAGTACACGTGAGATATGTTTGTGTGATAAGTCCCTGAGTGGTATGAAATGAAAGAGGGTAGTTGAGCTAAGAAGACCACTAGGTTTTCGTAACTTGGTTAGTGAGATTGTTCCGGATCGGGGGAAACTAGAGTTTTGCGCGATAGCGGGTCGGGTTGAGGACCGATCGCGGGTCAACCCGCGGCCTGCAATGTGGTGGGGTCAGTTCGAGGTGGTCCCGCCAGGTGGTGGGGTCACGAGGGTGTTAGGCCCAAGTTTAGTTAACCATCGTACGAGTTCGTGGATGCGTTCGACCAGTAGTCGGGCCGATGAGGTCAGCCCATCTTGTCTTTCAGTCAGGACCGTTTACTCGGCAGAGGGATATGCGAGATGTTATATATCAGGAAGGTTGTAAGACTGCACGGGGTTCCTAATTTTACTATGGCAGGCAGTGGAGCCCAATTTACGGCTGTTTCTTTTCTGGAGGTTTTACCAGGCAGGGTTAGGAACTCAGGTGAGTCTCCGTATCGCATTCGCCCTCGGGCCATTGTTTGGACATCAGGGGTAGCTGTGAGGATTGTTGACTCCTATTGAGGGAGTGTTTTATAGCTACCATTTCAGTATTCGGATATCTCCTTATGAAGCCTTGTAGGGGCGGAAGTGTAAGTTGCCGGTCGATTGGTTCGATGTTGGCAAGGTTCAGATAGTTGGTTCATACTTGTTTCAGCAGGATGCGGATAGGGTGAAGCTTATCCAGAAGAGGTTATTGGCAGCTCATAGTCAACAGAAGTCGTGCGGGTAATCGGCGACGACGCTTGGAGTTCGAGTGTACGAGAAAGGTACGACGAGTAAGGGAAGAAGCGAGCATGTGTTAAGAACTTAGGAGTGATCATTTCGTTGGTAAAGAAAAAGTGCGAAGGGAGTATCTTTTAGACCTTGGGTGGGAGCTTTTGTGATGCTAGAGGTGATTCCTCGTAGACTTGGATTAAGTATTGGCGCGTGTGTTGTTTTGTGGCAAGATATGGCATTGGCAACTTGTTTATGTTAAGAGGAAGCCTTAAGATTAGGCAAGGGACGAAAATATTTGTGCACAACTACCAAAAATAATTGTTTTCCGACGAAACGTTTTCCAAACTTTGCGAAGGGAAAATTACGGCTATGTCATTTATAATTTTTGCGGATTTTTCCTAGAGATGAAATATTTTGGACCAACGAGAGGGCGACACTTGTCACCCTCAAGTGGGCGGTCAAGTGGCCGAATTGAGGGCTTGGCTTGGCATGATTTTGAGGCCTAAAACATGGGTCAATGTTTGGAGAGATTTGGGGAGTAGATAGCTAGGGTGCACTTGTGCAAATCCGCACCTTACACTTGCCTCCCACTTGTCTCAATCTTGGCCATTGGTTGGCCTATAAATACCCCCCTTAGTTGAAGACTTCTTCATCCACTCCTCACTTTCTAAGTCTTGAAATCCTCCCCCTCCCTCTTGAAGCTCTCGTCCAAGAGCACCCTCCCCTTGAGAAGGCCTTTGGCCAAACCCCCTTTGTGAGGCCTTTGGCCGAGAAGTACCGCCCCCCTCCCTCTTGAGAGTTGTTCTCGTAAATACACCCCCCCCCTTGGTAGAAAAAGTATTCTCCAAGTGTTGTTACTATTCCAAAATACCTTGGCCAAATACCTTGTAGTATTCCAAGGTTATCCCTATACTAAAAGCCCAGAAATACTATTATACTTCCCTTCAGTCACAAAAACGAAACCCTAAGGAAAATCTTCATAGTCGGTTGAAGTATTAAGAAGAAGTTGCGTAGAACTTCTAAGGGTTGTTTGGAGCGGGTTGGAGCGCCCAGAGTAGGAGCTAAACGTTGCTCAGGATCGACATTTAAACTTGGATAATTTTGGGCTTATCGAGGTAAATACTCTTGTCCTTATTTTGTAATTGGAAATTACATACTGTAGTAGTATAGAAATGGATATAAGATTCATAGAAGAGAATTGAACTGTAATAGAAGGATAGTACAGAAAAGACTTGAACTGAGATCACATCAGAAGAATATTAAAGGAGAAGATTAAATCAGACTTATATAGGGTGTATCAGATGAGACTTGTGTAGTTTAACGTAGGGAAGTCTGCCCGATTTTCCGTAGAATAGAGAACCTACTGCTTAGAATATTCTACAGAGTAGTCTAGAAGTTGATAGACTTATATAACCGTTATAGGTTGAAGTACTGCGAGTAGCGTGTTCTACTTAAAAGGTGGACAAGGCTAGCCGGGTTATAGCGGTGGAGCGTTTTGCTAATAGTCGATAATCGTCGCGAGGTATGTGATTCTTCCTATCCTCTTGAGCATGATATTTTAAAAGAATATATATAGTACGGTGAGCGACGTGTGTTAACTGAACGTGGTTTTACTGCGATGTCTTTTGACTTGAGTCTAAATAATAAGAGTGTTGATGTATTTCAAAAGAATTAAAGAACCGTTTTTGAAAGAAGAGTAATACTTGGTTTTAAAAGCTTAAGAGTTATACTAGCTTTATGGGAAGTTAGGTATAACGACTTAAGAGAGATAAAAAGAATGGTTTATTGATTTAGAAGTTAAGAGACTTGATCTTAAAAGATAAGAGACTTGACTTAATTGAATTAATATGAATTTTGTTAAAAAGTGTGAAACCTCATTCGTGAGTAATGAGTACTTGGTCTTTAAAAGGAATAATGTTTTACTGATTTCGGAAATCAGAATAAGTATCGAAGAAACCACTGCAGCGTTAATAAAGGGAAATGTTTTGACTAATTAAGTATTATTAAAACCAGTAGAAACCTCCATCTGCATAGAAGCTAAGATGAGACAAAATGATATTACATTTCCTAGATCATGGCTGCTTTAATAAGATTGTTATGAACAAGAATAACCTACTCACACATAAGGCATATGTTTCTCAAATGGTTTTAAAAGATAATTATATTATTAAGTGATTAAGACTATGAACTACGAAACCTTTCGAAAATGAGAAACTTAAACATTTGAAATTAGGCAACTTGAACGTTTGGAAAAGAATGTTGCTACTTGATTTTACCAGAGAAGTGTTTTAGTTTACTTAAAAAGATAGTCACTCTATTTTTATACTACGGGTATTGTGTGACTTTTGTGAAAGAAACGAATCTTTTAAAGAGTTAATGTATGAAGTATTTTGGGGATAAAAACCCGAACTTGTTAATCATAAAGTAGAAAGTACCTTGTGTGAATAACTTGATTGTGTTGGTTTGTGATAGCCTTGTAATACTTCCTTGTTGATTTGATAATTAAACATGATAGGATGCTACGTGTGTTAGTGTCTTGTGATGTTTGTGTAAAGGGGTTTCCCTTGTTGTGCTTATGTTGTCTAACGGTAAGCCGTTATGCTAGTATTACATCACTCACCTCTTGACATGATCTGGGGTTGTCGCCTCCGTCTGGGGGTAGACTCAGTGATCTGTGTGACTATGATTCGAGAATACCTCATGCGGGTCCATGGGGCCTATGGGGAGCTACGAGAGTTCCAAGTTAGTGTGCGGCCTTTGTGGTCATGCGGTCTATGTGGCCATGCGAACTGCGAGTCCAGGACGATGCCGGGGAGTAGCTACCCTCGATGCGGGGAATACCTCATGCGGGCCTATGTGAGTGGCCTATCCGGAGCTGCAGGAAGTTCCAGGACTAGACGCGCACATTAGATCTGAGCGAGTGGCGGCCGATCATGTGGCGGTAGACAGATCTCATGATCTGATTTATGACCTTGTTGTACTGTGTGTTTTAGTAGTCGGCTATGCCTTCGTACTTACCCCGTACGGTTTTATTATGACACAGGTGGGACCTGGTGTTCATGTGTATTCCTTGGTGCTTTTATATCATAGACTGCCGGCAGTGAGGAAGATATTCCACGGGCATGATTGATGTTGTGGGCGTGATACCCATAGTTATATTTTGAGTGATGACTTTGAGGGCGTGAGTCCCTGACTTGACATGACTTCTTATTTATTGTGAACTGTAGTTTGGTTATCATACATGTCTCCTGCTTTATATAGACTACTATGATTTCATTTACATTTTCGGGCCACATACTTACTGTTGTCTTGACCTCCTTGGCTGCGTTCATGCCGCAGTAGAGGTACACCGATTGTTGATCCTCGCCATAGTGGATTCAGCGTTTGGGAAGCTCCGTTTCTCGGAGGCTTATCTTGGGTATAGTCCTCGTTGTAGGTACTTACATTCAGGGTATGGCGGGGCCCCGCCATTGTTGTTATATCATTCTTAGAGGTGCGTAGTCTTTTGTGGCGAGTTTGTAAAGGGAGGTAACTGTTCGGATTTAAGTTGTTATATATATGCCGAAAGGCAACTTTTCTCAGATAACTATTTCACACTTCATGTTATTTCATGTCTTGTTTTATATTCCGCTGATTACTCTGATGTATGTCTACTTGGGTGCCCGGGGTAAGGCACCAGTCACGGGCCCGGGTTCGGGTCGTGACAATCAAGACTCTACTAGACACGGTCTGTAGACATTCCGAGGACTGACTGCTCTGATACCACTCTGTCATGCCCCGAACCCCGGGCCCGTGACTGGTGCCCTACCTGGGCACCCTTCTACCTAACTGACATAAGTAAACTGCGGAATTTAAATAACACCTCATTTTTTTTTAAAACCAACAACGTACGTGCAAGGGCAAAGCCGACAAGGCTGTCATAATATATACATAATCAAAAGACACTACACTGTACATGAGTCCAATCCCACATATGAATACAGACCTCTAAGAGTTTTACTGAAACCAGACGGGACAAGGCCCCGCCGTACCCATAACTGTACAAAAGCCTGTATTGAAGGAACAATACCAAAATGATAAACTCCTGAACAAATGGAGCTATCCAAAAAATCTGAGCAGGGTCCTACACATGCAGATCACCAAACTGCGTACCTAAACCTGCGGCATGAACGCAGCCCCCCGAAGGAAGTCAGTACGAAGAATGTACCAAGTATGTGAAATAGAAAATACTGTAATGAAATCATAACAGTCTATACAAAACAGGAGACATGTATGATAGCCAACCTACAATACACAATACATAATCAGTCATATCAAGTCAGGGACGCATGCCCTCAAAGTCATTACTAAAATATAACCATGGGTCTCACTCCCATAATATCAATCATGCCCGTGGAATCGCCTCACCGCTGTGATCCATGATATAATATAACACCAATAGGCATACATGAACACCAAGTCCCACTGTCCTAAAATCATGCGGGAAGTAGGAAAAGCGAACCACCAGATCGGCTGCGTCATAAAATTGGCCGGCAAGTGAAAGCCAACTACGAGATCCGGCGTCAACAATCGACGGGGCAAGTACGAAGCTAACTACGAGATTCACTGTCTTCACGAGATATGACCGGGCAAGTGCGAAGCTATCTACCGGAGCCTCACTGTACCAAGCGTAATAGAGGCGATGGGGCAAGTAAAAGCCAACTACGGATCCACTGCGTCAATCGACGGGGCAAGTAAAGCAACTACCAGATCCAGCCTGCGTCACTAAATCTCATGGAGGGCCAATCCATGAAATAAAAATATCCCACGTGGTCGCATGCCCCGGAATCCCACATCGTATAAGCATGACCATGGGGTAATACAATCAAATCCGGGAATCTAACCCGCCTCGCAGTCACGTGCCGGAATCCCATCGTATAAGCATGTATGAGTAATACAAATAATGGAAGCACGTGGAATCCCATATCACCGTCGATGCGTCAAGTAAACTTACAACAAGACGGTACCTCCAACCGAGTCGCGGCAACAGAAAATATAATACTTGCACTCAAAGGCTATCACCAGCACACATAGGCAAGTTCATAAAATCTTTAGACTTTCATTTTATAACTCAAGGCACTTACATTTTCAAAAGACTCATTTATATATAAAACCCCAAGATACTAACATCCGTAGTATCAAGACATGTCTATTTTTCAAACTAAGTTACTACATCTTTAGAAATTCCTTTCAAGACTTGAAATGAAGTAACTTCTAATTTCACAACCAAGGCAACTCGTACCTATCAATCAAAATAGACAACTTTCTAAACCTTCCATAAAGCCGTTATAACCAACTTCCCATAAAGCCGTTATAACCCTTTATGGTTTTTATACAAATTCATTCTTTTTATAACCAAGAGACTTATACCTAAAACCAAGTATCACAAACTTTCAAATCAAGTTTCTTAACTTTCAATATACTTCAAGTCTCTAAATCTTTATAAATCAAGTAGCTTATACTTTTAAATCCCAAGTAACTCACACCTTTAAAACAAGTTACATCTCTTTAAATCATGCCATTCCTCCTCTTTTAAATCAATTAAGTAAATCACTCCTTTGACTCCCCTAAAGTCATTATAACGACCCTTTAGGTTTTGGAACTAAGGCACTAGCCAAAAGATTTGGAAACCACTTCCTTTTCAAAACTCTATGTACTTTAAGCAAAATACTTTCACTCTTAAGAATCCAAACTTCACTAAGGCAATGGATTATACAACTTACAATTTAAACATCAAAGTACAATCAAGGAAGTACATAGAACAAATTCTATTTTAGGCAATCCAAGTACAACCAAGGAATGGATCATTTAAGGAGTAGGACATACTTTCTTTATCTTAAGGAATCATGCTAGAAGATGAGATAGTTCACATACCTTTTCGGCTTAATCCACAAGCTAAGTCGAATACGCCGCACGTAGAAGTGTCAACCTATAATGGTCACAACATGACTATCAACTTCTAGTCTCTAACGTAGAATAATACTAAGTATATGGTCTCTTATTCTACGGAAAATCGGGCAGCACTTCCTTTGTTTCTACATACTTTGCCACCTTTTTCAAGGCCGAATTCAATAACCAAATATGCCACATTTAAGGCTCAACATACCAACCAATCAAAGGGGATTACACGCCTTACAATACGTGTAAAATTCCGCCCCACAATTCATACGAAGTAGTTCCATATTTAAAGCCATTCTCGGCTATATAAACAACAACTCAAAGTCTTTTCCAATCCTTTTCAAATTCCAAGTTCTAAGGTCTTAACATGTTATATAGTCATAAACAACTTCAACAACTACAATTTCCTTCTTATACAACATGCGACGACTTAAACTAATAATCAACTTGAATTGTAATCTTAAGGCTAAACATGCTAGTTTTCGGATTAGGGTTCCAATATCCAATACACTTATCAAACTTCATACTAAACATCTCATGCTTGTTAATATCCATAGCTACAACAATAAGTAAATCTTAATTACTAAAACAACAAGAATTATACCTTTACAAGCCCTTAAAAATTCCAAGATTCAAAGTCGCTCCTTAGCAATTCTTAGCTCCTTTCCTTTACGCTCCAATCCGCTATTTGAAGCCTTTAGAAGTTCACAACCAACTTCTCTTCCATTTCCAATCCAAAACTAGGAAAACTACTTAGGTTTTCGCCTTGCGACTAACGTGAAAACGTCGTTTTTCCGAAATCTTTCTATTGAGATATCCTTACAATACCCCTAGGGACCTTTGGTTAAAGTCTTGTGAATAATGGATCAAAACTACAAAATTTTGTGTGGGCAAAATGTCAAACCCGAGAGCACTCAAGGCTAAGCTCAAAGTTCTCTAATTTTTCTAAGTGTGGAAGACCTTGTCTTGCTACTAGTGTGGTATATAAAACACAATGGAAGGCTTAGATTGCAACACTTGAGTGGCTAGGCTGAAGAACACTTGGATAAAAGCCAAGTGGACAAGTTGACAAGTCAACAATCTCAAGCTTGAAGACTTATCATCCACAATGGTCAAATGACCATTCTAACCTTGAAATTTTCGTCCAAGGGCATGTGGGGGAGGTTCCACGTGTCGCCCTCTCATTCGTCCATAAAATTCCGTAACCCTCGTGGGCCCCACAAAACGTAAAATTCCTCGGGTGGGCCCCACGTGAACAAATCCGTAAAAATAAATTTCCATAATAAATTCCATACTCTTCAAATAATACATTTTGAGAATCTAATTCTCCTCAACGAACACTTTTCCTTTCCGACGTTCGGAATATTTTCCGTCGGAAAAACAATTCTTCCTTTCGTACCAATTTCCAAGTCTTGATTCCTTACGTACATTCTCTTATACATGTCCTGGACTTACGGGGTGTAACAATTAATTACTTTCTGCATTAATTTACCTCAACTGAACAAGTCACACAGACTTATTAAAATCAATAATGTTAAAGAAAGAAGGATAATTCACAGATTACCACCACTTCTCTTCCTTTCCACTCGATAACCGGTTTACCGGGAAACTGGTACCGAATAAATCTCTCTTCTGTAGTCCATGTTGGCATAACAAGAGGCCAACAGCTCATTACTCATAATGACCTCGATGTCACATAATGTGACTCTTCTAGGTCTACTAGGGTCCAACGACGTATCGTTCAGAATTATTATCTACCCGCCACCTGCCCAACACACTCACGGGTGTAGTCACTTCGAAGGTCCTCGTGGATTCGAGCTCCATTTCTTTACACTTGGTTGCTCTCTTCCTTAATGGTCGTACTCTTCCCGTACTTCCAAACTTATTCTAGCGTACGTACATAGCCTTCCTACTGATTCGGGCCTCCAATCTTTGGAGTTACTATTCTAAACAACATAAGGCCATTTCCAGCTCTCACAACCTGGTTACGATGGAATGCGTCCAAGAACCCGTAAAATGATTAACTAGACTTGGGCACTGCTCGTGACCACTCGCGTGGCGGGACTACCAACTGATCCCATTCCATTTCAAGCTATGGGGCAACCGTTAATAGGTCCTCAACCCGACTCGGCATCGTATTTAACTCTTACCCTTGGTCTGACTTAACTTTTTACTACACAAGAAGGCCTTATATACCTAAGGTCTCGGTGGTTATCACATTCTTAGGCTCGCAATTTCCATGCTCCATGCCTACCTTATCAGCCCCCCCCGTAAATGGGTACAAAAACTTATCGTAATACCATAATCGTGTTGTCTTGACCACAACAACCATACTTACTCCATACGGATCTCACCCGTACCATTCTTGAAATCCTACTACGTAGCTCAATCTATTAACATAGTCTTCCATTAATCCCCTTAATAATTTCTTAAGGATCCATTTCCTTCTCAGACAACTCATCATTTCCTAATTATCTCAAATTAGTACGTAAAACCTTGTTGAGAATTCATTAAGCTGTTTCATACCTTCCCGGTATTTATTTAGTCCTTACCAAATCCTGGTAACCTAAAATCATCCTAGGCAACACATATGTGACCCCCATACATAAATCTGTATAGTTGTATGTCACAATACCAACTATACTACAAACATTACCAACCTGGATACACAATCCACATAATCTTTCCCGGTCATTCTTTCGTAGAATGCAAAACAACATAACTTGTTGGGAGACGACCTTAACCACACAAATGTCATCGCACGATCTTAGAGTGAGAAGAATGGAAACCAATCCTAAATGTCGCAACCTCACGATTATAGATGTGGTGCACAACACACCGATAATCAAGACTACTAGACACCTGTAGACACTTTCCGAGGACTAAGCGCTTTGATACCACTTTTGTCACGACCCGGCCGGCCCGTGGTACCACTACATGGGCACCCCTGTCAGGTATATATCAGAGAATAGCAGCGGAACATACACAACACACATAAAAACTTAGACAGTAAACAACAATAGGCTAGCCGATAAGGCCACCTCCCGTAAAATATACACAATCTAGAAATCGAACGGTACATTTTTTTTTCTTTACAACCCAATCCACAATGTGACTACAGACCTCTAAGAATAACAATTGTGACGGGACAGGGCCCCACCATACCCCTGAATATACAACAACCAACCATACCAGGGATAGGCCTCCGGAGTAATGTTGATTCCCAACAGCTGAACAGTGATCCTAAGAGTGAGGATCAGCAATCAGATACTTCTACTGCGGCATGAACGCGGCCCCCAAAGGAGTCGATAACGTGTATCAAATATGTGAAACGAAAGTCTTGAATGAAATCATAAGTCTATAATAAAGCTGGAAACAGTATGATAACTCAATTAACGATTATCGTGGCCTTACTAACAATGAGAGAAATCAAGAGTATACTTACAACATAAAAATATGAAGCTCAAGATCAAAGCGGGACCACCCGCCCGCAGATCATTAAGCAATCCTACTCCGGGACTATTTCACGCATAGGTCGTGTGGACTCGTGAGGTATTCCTCGCATAGTCAGTATCCGCCCGCATAGTCGTGGTAGACCGCGTGAGGTATTCTCGCATAGGGTATCCGCCGCTGGGACTATTTCACCCGCATAAGCCCTTACGGACTCGCGTAGGTATTCCTCGCGTCGTGGGTAGAAAATCCACGGAATATGCAAATGCCACAAACGGGAATGACCGTAATGAATAATATACCACTAGCACAAACCGGCTATCATACATAACATAAGAACTACCGGCTTATCATACAATATATAAGCAAGTTAAGAAATCCCCTAACTTCTTATTATTTTTGTTCATATACACTCTCATTTTAGTTTACTTAAGGCACTAACATGACTTTTATAAAAATCCGGGAATTTAACCCAAAGTACTACATACTTCCACTCTTTTAAAATGACTCTTTTTCATATAAAACTTCCAAGATACTAATAACCATAGTATCAAGTCATAACTACTTTTCAAGACAAGTCACAATACCTTTTAGAAATACAATTATAGGCTTCTAAATCAAGTGACTTCTTTCTTTTAAAACTTTAAGCAATTGATGCCTTTCATTATTTCAAGTCATTTATCATACTTAAATTACTTAGAGTAAATCACTCTTTTTAACCTTCTATAAAGCTATTATAACCAACTTCCCATAAAGCCGTTATACTAGCTTTATACTTTAGAAACTTACATTCTTCTTTAAAACCAAGAGGCTTAAACTTTCCAACAAAACAAGTATCAAAAATACTTTCAACATACTTAAAGTCTCTTAACTTTTGAAAACCAAGAATCCTTAATATTTAAACAAGTGAGTTAATTCCCTAACTCAACCAACTTGGACATTATTAAAATAAGCCAAGGATATCAAATGGACTAGATTGTCAAAATCTTGTACGTCTACCGTACTATACTTTTACAACTTATTCATGCTCAAGAGATAAGAAAGTTCCACATACCTCTTCGGTTTAATCCACTTGCTAAGTCCAATACGCCGCACGTAGTATGTCAACCTATAATGACCATAGTACGTCTATTAACTTCTTACTTCAAACGTAGAATATTCCAAGTGCAAAGTCACTAAATTCTACGGAAAATCGGATAACACTTCCTTTGTTTCTACATACTTTGCCACCTTTTTCAAGGCCTAATTCAATAACCAAACACGCCACATTTAAGGCTCAACAAAGTAGTTAACAATAGGGGATTACACGCTTAATCAAGACGTATAAAATTCCGCCCCACAATATATATCAAACAAGTCTAAACTACAATGTCAATTCGGCAATTAGGGAAAACATTACCAATTCTTCTTCCAATTTCTTTTCAATCCAAGTTGTTTAGTATAACATGTTATAAGGCCGCAATTGATTATAACAACTATAATCTTCAAGTAGATAACATGCGACGATTCTAGTTAACGACCAAATTGTAATTCAATTTCAAATGACTCAACATGTCATTTTCGGATTTGAGCTTCCAAATTTCCATAACACTTATCAAACTTCATAACACATATCACATGATCATGTCTAACTTATAATAACATGGAATCTTCAATTACAAAAGTAAGACGAAGATTATACCTCATTTAGCCCAAATATGATCCAAGATTACAAGTCGATCCTTAGCAACTTTAGCTGTTACACCCCGTAAGTCCAGGACATGTATAAGAGAATGTACGTAAGGAATCAAGACTTGGAAATTAGTACGAAGGAAGAATTGTTTTTCCGGAAAATCTTCCGAAACGTCGAGAAGGAAAAATGTTCGTTGTTGAGTATTGGAATCTCAAAATGCATTATTTGAAGAGTATGGAACTCTTAACCTTATGGAAATTTATTTTTACGGATTTGGTCATGTGGGGCCCACCCGAGGAAATTTACGTTTTGTGGGGCCCACGAGGGTTACGAATTTTATGGGCGAATGAGAGGCCACACGGCACCCCACATATGGTCTTGGGCGAATTAGAGGAAGGGTAAAATGTTCATTGACCATCTTGGAAGATAAGTCTTGCAAGCGAGATTGTTGACCAAGGTCAAATTGTCCACAGGCTATTTAATTAATGATCCTCATCCAAGCCACATATGTTGTAATCTAAGCTCAATGTGTTTTAAATACTACACTAGTAGCAAGACAAGGTCTTCCAACACTTAGAAAAATCACAACATTCTTGTTCTTGTAGATGACCTTCCGGGTTTGTCCGTTTGCCCACACAAAAATTTTGTAGTTTTGTTCCATTGTCCACAAGACTTTAACCCAATGTCCCTAAGGGTATTGTAAGGATATCTCAATAGAAAGATTTCGAAAACGGAGTTTTCACGTTAGTCGCAAGGCGAAACTTAGGAGTTCTTCAACTTTGAAGTTGGAACTTGAAGATGGGTTCTTCATGAAGCATAAGGAGTGCTTGGAGCGGATTGGAACCTAAGGAAAGGAGCTAAGAATTTGCTAAGGAGCGACATTGAATCTTGGAATTTTTAAGGGCTTATAAAGGTATAAATTTTGTCGTTTTAGTAGTTAAGACTTACTTATTGTTGTAGCTATGGATATTAGCAAGCATTAGTTATATAGTATGAAGTTTGATAAGTATATTGGCTATTGGAACCCTAATCCGAAAACTAGCATGTTTAGCCTTAAGATTACAATTCGAGTTGATTATTAGTTTAAGTTGTCGCATGTTGTATAAAGAAGGAAATTGTAGTTGTTTATGACTATATAACATGTTAGACCTTAGAACTTGGAATTGGAAAAGGATTGGAAAAGACTTTTAATTGTTGGTTAAGTTGGCCGAGAATGGCTTGTGAGTATTAAACTACTTCGTATGAATTGTGGGGCGGAATTTTACACGTATTGTAAGGCGTGTAATCCCCTTTGTTTGGTTGTTGTTTTGAGCCTTAAATGTGGCGTGTTGGTTATTGTATTCGACCTTGAAAAAGGTGGCAAAGTGAGTAGAAACAAAGGAAGTGCTGTCCGATTTTCCGTAGAATTAGAGATTGTATACTTAGTATTATTCTATGTTAGAGACTAGAAGTTGATAGTCTTGTTGTGACCATTATAGGTTGATACTCATACGTACGGCGTATTTGGCTTAGCTTGTGGATTTAGCCGAAAAGGTATGTGAACTATCTCCTCTTCTAGCATGATTCCTTAAGATAAAGAAAGTATGTCCTACTCCTTAAATGATCCATTCCTTGGTTGTATTTGGATTTCCTAAAATAGAATTTGTTCTATGTACTTCCTTTATTGTACTTTGATGTTTAAATTGTAAGTTGTATAATCCATTGCCTTAGTGAAGTTGGATTCTTAAAAGTGAAAGTATTTTACTTAAAGTACATAGAGTCTTGAAAAGAAAGTGGTTTCCAAACCTTTTGGCTAGTGCCTTAGTTCCAAAACCTAAAGGTCATTATAATGACTTTAGGGGAGTCAAAGGAGTGATTTACTTAATTGTATTAAAAGAGGAGAAATGACATGATTTAAGAGAAGTAACTTGTTTTAAAGGTGTGAGTTACTTGGGGTTTAAAAGTAGAAGGAACTTGTTTTCTATATATTAAAAGACTCGAAGTATTTTTGAAAGTTAAGAAACTTGATTTGAAAGTTTGTGATACTTGGTTTTAAGTATAAGTCTCTTAGTTATAAAAAGAATGAAATTGTCTAAAAACCATAAAGGGTTATAACGGCTTTATGGGAAGTTGGTTATAACGACTTTATGGAAGGTTTAGAAAATTGTCTATTTTGATTAATGGGCATAAGTTGCCTAGATTGTGAAAATTTTGTTATACCCCGTATTTCCAGAGTATGTACGTAAGGGCATACGTACAAAAGTTTAGCCTTAAGTTAGGCATTATGGACGAAATTTGTGCACAACCCACGAAACGGATGGTTTTCCGACGAAACATTTTCCAAAACTTGCGTAGGGTAAATTACGGCTATGTCATTTATAATTTTTGCGGATTTTTCCGAGAGATGAAATAATTTGGACCAATGAGAGGGTGACACTTGTCACCCTCAAGTGGACGGCAAAGGGGGGGCGGAACCTTGGACGATGGGCATGATTTTGTGGCCTAAAACTTGGGTCAATGTTTTGTGAGTGATTTGTGGAGTAGGGTTAGGGGCACTTGTGCAAATCCCCACCATCCACTTGCCCTCATCTTGGCCCTTGAAAGCCCTATGAATACCCCCCTTGAGTTGATGAATTCTTCATCCACAAATCAATCTTCCAAGTCTTAAAATCCTCCCCCTTCTAGTTGTAGTTTTCGTCCAAGCCATCTTCTCCCCGTTATACCCGTATTTCGGAGTATGCGTAAGCGTCACGACGAACGTTTGGCCTTAAAAGTTTAAGCCTTGAACGTTGTTATTTGTGCACAACTCACTAAAAGAATCGTTTTCGACGAAATGTTTCCACGACTTTTCGTAGGGTAAATTCCGCTATGCCATTTCTATTTTGCGGATTTTTCCGAGAGACGAAATATTTTGGACCAACGGGAGGCGACACTTGGCACCTCCAATTGGTGGACTTGAAATCGTCCGTTGGACGAATTGGACAAGGTTGGCACGTTTTTGTGCCGCACAAGTCAAGGAGTTGGTAGGATATTTTGTGCAAGTTGGCCAAGGACACTTGCCCTAATCTTGACCTTACACTTGCCTAGCACTTGGCTAAATCTTGGCCTTTGGTTGGCCATGTCTTGACCTATAAATACCCCCCTTTAGATGTAGAGTTCTTCAGCCACAAATTCCTTCCAAGTCTTGAAAATCCTCTCCTCTCCCTTGTAGCCTTTTTCGTCCAACACTTTTTAGTGAGCTTGGCGAGGTAACCCTCCCCTAGCCTAGCAAATCTACCCCCTCCTTGGTAGAAAAGTTGCCTTCTAGTATTGTTATAATGCCCAAAATACCTAGCCCAAATCCCTTAGTCCATAGTAGAAGTTGTGAAGAACTTCTAAGGTTTCTGGAGCTATCGGAGCGTTCAACTTAGAGATAAACCTTGCTCAAAGCGACTTTATCTAGGATATTATTGGGCTTACCGAGGTAACTAATCCTAACCCTCTTTTGAATTAGAGATTACATACTGTAGTAGTATAAGAATAAGTATTAAATACTTAGAAGAATATCACAGAATAGAATTGGTATTATCACGTAGAAGGGTTTAAAAGAAGAATAATCAAATTGTACTTACATAGAATTGTTTTCACGAGACTTGAGTAGCTCACCGCAGGGAAATCGCCCAATTTTTCGTAGGATATAGAACCCTCTGTTTAGGCGGTTACAAAGTAGTCCGAGCGTTGATAGGCGTGTCGACTATTATAGTCGATTCTCTGCGCACATATTCAACTTGGCGGTGGTTTTCACGAGAAGGTATGTGATTCTTCCTAAAGCATGATATTTTACAATATATATATGTAGTACGGTAGACGTACATGTGTTAACTGAATAATACTTACGGCAATGCCTCACGGCTTAAGCCTGAATAATACTTACGGCAATGCCTCACGGCTTAAGCCTGAATAATAAAGATCTGAAAGCATTTCAAAAGAATACTGAAACATTTTTAACAGAAGAGAACTAATTGGTTTTTAAAACAGAAGCTTAAGAGTTATACTAGCTTTATGGGAAGTTAAGTATAACCACTTAAGAATGATAAAAGAAACAGTTTGCCTATGTGTTATAACAGACTTATATTGAATTGTAAAAAGATGATTTGATAAGTAGACATGATATGATGCTATGTGTGTTAGTGTCTTGTAACGTTTGTATAAGAGAGTATTCTTGTTGTGCTTAGGTTGTTTAAAGATAAGCTGTTATGTTAGTATACTATCACTCACCTCTTGACATATTACCGGGGGTTAAGCTGCCCTCCGATGCGGGGTAGACTCAAAGTGATGCAGGACCATGATTCGAGAATACCTCATGCGGGTCGAGGACCTACGGAGCTACGGGAGTTATACCTCATGCGGTCTATGTGGCGTACGGACTACGAGTCCAGGGCGATGAGGAGTAGCTACCCTCGATGCGGGGTTATGTACCTACGCGGGCCTATGTGAGTGGCCTATGCGGACTACGGAGTCGAGGATTAGGCTTGCATGGTGATACTACGCAATGGCCCCGCTCGATCATTCGCAACCTAGAAAAGACACATACAGCTTTACCTATTGTTGCTCTTGTTTATGATGTGGCACTATGTGTAGTCCCCTTGGTTGTTTCATACATACTTGCAAAGCGATTTTAAAATGATATGTTTTCATTTAAGTATTTCTGATTTCATATACTTAGTACTGTCTTGACCTCCTGGGGCTGCGTTCATGCCGCAGTAAGAGCAGCAGTGCTAGATCCACATTCTTAGGATCTCTACGTTGGTGTCGGGAGCTCCATCTTTCCGGAGGCTCTACTTTGGGTATGATCTCCTGTTGTAGATAGTTTTATGCATCGGTATGGCGGGGCCTGTCCCGCCATAGTTGTATATTTCCTTAGAGTGCAGTAGTCATGTTGTATGCAGATCGGATGTAATCGCTAAACCATGTTTATATATATATGCGAAAGCGACGTTTTCTCACATAAACTGTGTCTTATTTTATAAACTGTTTCATGTCTTGTTTTATATTTCCGATTACTCGATGTATGACTACTTGGGTGCCCTTAAGACACGACCACGGGCCGTAATGGGTCGTGACAAAAGTGGTATCGAGCGATTAATCTCGGAAAGTGTCTGCATCGTATCTAGTAGAGTCTTGATTATCGGTGTGTTGTACACCACCGATAATCGTGAGGCTATAGGATATTTAGATTGGTTTCCACTCTTCTTACTCGAGATCGTGCTTTAGAGTCGTGTTAAAGTTGGACCTCTAACGTATTCCTTTTTATATGATTATGCCTCCACGTAAGGCAACCGGGCGAGAAGGGCAAGGCGAGGAGGCGCGAAGAGACACCTAGAGTCACGAGGGCTCGGGCCCAGTCTATACCAGAGACGGTGAGTTCTACGACGCCGCCAGTCCCAGCAGAGACTACAGTACCCGCACCTTCTGTCCCACAGCCTGGGACGGAGGAGATAGGGTACAAGGAGATGGCCCAGCTTTTGGCTAGATTTTGGCGAACACGGCGACAGCCGGATGCACGGCAGATTCGCCCCATCCCGGTCGTACCGTGGTTCACCCAGGCGTAGAGTTTGAGGCTACGAGACTTCGAGTCAGAGCCCGCCGCAGTTTTACGGGTCGAGGCCGGAGGATGATCCGCGAGTTCATCCGTCGACTGCAGAGGATTCGAGAGTGATCGTGGCGTCGAGACCGTGTCCGTGATCTTTGGTTCACATAGGCCGCGTGATACAGATCGATTGGTTTGATTCACGGGAGTTATCCCGGGAGAGCACGCGTCCCGCCTACTTGGGATGCGTTCTCGAGGCTTTCTCACTCACTTCGCCTCCACGGATGAGCGAGGGCGCGGTGATAGATTTTTACCGCCGAGGCAGAGGACGACCGTCGTGGAGTACAATGTCGAGTTTGATTCATTGCTCGATATGTCCCAGCGTTAGTAGCAGATATGGAGGATAGGGTGCACCGCTACGCCACCGCTAGATGACTATATGGTCGAGTCATATGCGGTGTTTTCTTCACCGTATGGACATTACCCGCACGCAGCTCATGCTCTTGGATGTGGCGAGCGTAGAGACCGAGTTGATGTGCAAGAGCAGCAAGACCAGACGGCAGGTCTTTTGGTGGCTATCGTGGTGGCCTCTCAGTAGCCTAGATTTGCACCACAACCACCAGAGCACTCTCGCACCGCCCTCAAGATACCAGATATTCGAGGGCGAACCGTGGCCCCGTGACTTCGAGACGCCCGCAGCAAAGAGGTATCGCCGACGGACCACCTCGCAGGGCCGATGCAGATCCCACGGAGTTGTGGTGCTATGGATCTTGTTTCGGCCAGGCCGCAGGTCACTATGCGAGGAACTGACCGACGGCGGCAAGTCGATGGTAGGTCACCTACGTTCTTTTCGCGTCTTCTTCATCCCCGACAGCTACTCGCCTGAGGGCGGTACTCATGGACCAGCAGGTCGCGCAGCAGGTCGCGCGGGTCCCGATTTAGCGGTCCTCGAATCGCATTTATGCTTTGTCCACCGACAGATCGTGAGGCCTCACCGATGTCGTCATGGTACCTATCGCCGTTTAGGTTTGATGTGTATGCTTTGATAGATCCGGTTCTACTGCCCTATATATCTCCCTTGTTGCTAGTAGGATAGGATATAGCTCGAGTCCATAGACCCTTTCGAGGTAGCTACACCAAATGGTGATTCGGTGGTAGCTCGACGGGTATATGTAGCTTGTCTGTGACCATTTACGTCGTCGGACCTGGCCGACTTGATAGAGTTGGAGATGATTGACTTCGACGTGATCATGGGATGGATTGGCTAGCTTGCTACGCCAATGTAGACCGCAGAGAGAGTAGTACGGTTCGAGCTTCTGAGGCGAGTTGTTGAGTGGGAGGAGCACGGTATCGCCGGCGGGTAGGTTTATTTCCTACCTCAAGGCTGGGAAGATGGTGCAGAAGGGTATATCTACCATCTCGTCGTGTTTGATAATCAAGTCGCGGTACCAGATTTTCCGTCGGTTCCAGTGGTCGAGAGTTCCCGCACATGTTTCAGGCGACCTCCCGTATCCTCCCGAGGAGATTGAGTTTTGTATTGACATATTGCGGACACTCGGCTATTTCCATTCCGCCATACGGAATGGCACCGCCGAGTTGAGAGAGTCAAGGATCAGCTTAGAGACTTCTTCGGAGAAGCGGCTTCATCAGCCTAGTGTTTCTCCCGGGAGCGCAGATTGTTCGTGAAGAAGAAGGGCGACGCCGCGCATGTGTTGATTACTGTACCAACAAGGTGACCATTAAGAATGAATACCCCTTCCTGTGATTGATGATTTGTTCGACCCGTTTGGTGCGAGATGTTTTTCTAAGATTGATCCGCGATCGGGCTATCATCAGTAGTCGAGAGGTGGATGTCCCTAGGATCGCATTCGGACCCAGACGCATTATGAGTTGGTCATGTCTTGGGTTGACGAATGCTCGGCAGATTCATGGATTTGATGAACCGAGTGTTCAAACCATTTTTGACACGCTTGTGATAGTGTTCATTGATGATATCTTGGTTTATTCTCGCCAGAGCAGGAGCATGCAGAGCATTTGGCGACCGTGGCCGGCGATTCTCCAGACCAGAATTGTACGCCAAGTTTTACAAATGTGAGTTTTGGTGACTTGATGGCGTTTCTTGGGCATATTGTCGGGCTGATGGCATTCGAGTGGATACGCCAAGATCGGCGCAATCGGGACTTGGCCTAGACCTACTACTCGGCAGAGGTTCGCAGCTCGGGCCTTGCAGATATTATCTCGGTTCGTGGAGAAGTTTGCTTTATCTACGCACATTGACTAGGTGACTCGTAAAGCGACAAGTTTGATGGTGATGCTTGTGAGCGTGGTTTCCAGCTTTGAAAGAGACCGACGGCCGCCCGTTCTTACTCTTCCGGAGGTCGGATGGTTATGTCGTGTATTGTGATCGTCGGGCATCGGGTTGGGATGTGTGTTGATGCAAAGATGGCGGGGTTATAGTATATATCCCGACAGTGAAGAAACACGAGAAACTACCCCACCCATGATTTGGAGTCGGCACCGTGATTCACGCCAAGATGCTGAGGCACTATTTGTATGGGGTTCACGTGGATATTTATACAGACCACAAGAGCCTCCAGATATCTTCACCAGAGGAGCTGAACCTACGGCGAGACGGTGGTTAGAGTTGTAAGGATTACGATGTTGATATCTGTACCACCCGGGAAAGCCAATGTTGTGGGCGATGCTCTTAGTCGTAGGTCATGGGAGCCTATCGGATGTCGCAGAGAGGAGGGACATGGTTCGTGATTTGCATCGATTAGCGAGCCTTGGTGTCCGCTTGATTGATTACGATAGCGGTGGGGTTCGAGTTCGTGAGGTTGCGAGTCTTCCATCGCCGGCGAGGTGAAGAGGCAACGATTCGAGGATCCAGCTTTGACACGTTATCGTGATCTGACTCTTCGTGAGGCAAGGGTCCTTTGAGGTAGCACCGATGGGGTGCTAAGGTTTGAGGGCGTGTGTGTTCCGGATGTTTGAGACTTGGCGAGTTCTGGGGAAGCACACGGCGTTACTCTTCATCCATCCGTGGTCGACCAAGATGTACCACGACCTTAGATCCGTGTATTGGTGGGATGGCGAAGAGGACGTTGCGAGTTCGTAGATCGCCCGTGTTGTCGCAGTAAGGTAGAGCACCGAGGCACGTGGTTTGTTACTGCATAATTGAGATCCCGACCGGAAGTGGAGGTAATCAACATGGACTTTATCACGGGATTACCTCGCACTCGAGGAGACATGATTCTATATGGGTTATCGTTGTGGTCGTGAAATCAGCCCACTTTCTTCCCGTCAGACGACTTTTTCTGAGGATTATGCCGCACTTTACATCCGAGAGATCGCCGATCGCATGGAGTCCCTATTTCGATCATATCGCATGCAGGAGCCCGCTTTACGCTAACTTCGAGGTCTTTCGAGAGGTTTAGGACGCGGTGAGCCCGAAATCGCATTCCATCCACGCAGACAGACGGACAGCCGATCGCACTATCCGAACTTCGAGGATATCCGCGAGCTGTGTTATCGACTTCGTGGGTAGGGAGGATCATTTGCCTCTAGTTGAGTTCGCGTACAATAATAGCTACCACTCCAGTATTCGGATGGCGCCTTTATGAGGCCTTGTATGGGAGGAAGTGCAGGTCGCCTATAGGTTGGTTCGATGTGGCGAAAGTGCCTAGTGGGACCAGATTTGGTGCAGCAGTGGATAAGGTGAAGCTTATCCGAGCGGCTATCGACAAATCCGAGTCGGTAAGTCGATGCAGATCATCGTCGTCGGCATCTTGAGTTCGAGGTTCATGATTGGGTTTTCTAGCGTGTCACCCATGAAGGGGTGTGATGAGATTCGAAGAAGAAACCAATATTCGGCGTATGGGCCGCTTGATTGTCCAGGTAAGGTTGCTCTACGAGTTGATCTGCCGTCCGACCGGAGGCGGCATCCGTGTTTCACGTATCTATCTTTGAGAGATGTATCGGATCCATCTAGGGTGCACCGATTGTGATGTCCAGTGACCGGGGTTATCGTGAGGAGGTTCCCAGCGATAATCGATCGTCGTTAGGCGTCCGCGACCGGGCGTGGCTTCCACAAAGTCTTGTGGCGAACGAGCTGGAGGAGATGACTTGGGAAGCCGAAGACATGAGGCAAAGTATCCTCACCTATTCCACACCTCCGTAATTCACTTTCCTACTTGTAAATCTTCATTATCGTTTATGCCTAAGTGTTGTTCGTAGCCGTGTGGCATTTGCAATCGTTTAAGTATGAAGAATCTTATCGTTAATCGTTTGGGAAGGAACATTCGGACGAATGTTTCTAGGGAGAATGTTATACCTCAGACACGAGTATGTACGTGAGGCGTCACGTCTGAAAGTTTGGCCTTAAAAGTTTAAGCCTTGACGCTTTTATTTGTGCACAACTCACTAAAAGAATCGTTTTCGACGAAACGTTTCCACGACTTTCGTAGGGTAAATTCCGCTATGCCATTTCTATTTTGCGGATTTTTCCGAGAGACGAAACATTTTGGACCAACGGGAGGGCGACACTTGGCACCCTCCAATTGGTGGACTTGAAATCGTCCATTGGACGAATTGGACAAGGTTGGAACGTTTTTTGTGCCTTGGCACAAGTCAAGGAGTTGGTAGGATATTTTGTGTGCAAGTTGGCCAAGGACACTTTGTTATACCCCGTATTTCCAGAGTATGTACGTGGGGGACGTACGTAGAAATTTTCGAACTTCTTTAGGCTTGGCCGAATTCTTTTTGTGCACAACACCCGATTAGAGTCGTTTTTACTAAAGCGTTTCACAACTTTCGTAGGGGAATTTCCGGCTATGTCATTTATAATTTTTGCGGATTTTTCCGAGAGACGAAACATTTTGTTCCAACGAGAGGGCGACACTTGTCACCCTCTAATTGGAAGGAGTGGACAGCAACTTTGGGCTAGCTTGGACGATTTTGTGCCTTTCCCTTGGTCAAGGGTTAGGTAGGATATTTTGTGGTAGATAGATAAGGTAGCACATGGCTAAATCTTGGCCTTACACTTGCTATGCACTTGTCTTCATCTTGGCCATTGGTTGGCCTTCACTTGACCTATAAATACCCTCTAGTTGAAGACATTCTTCATCCTAAACTTGAGCAATCTATCTAAGTCTCAAACTACTCCCTCCTCTTGAGTTTAGTCCACCACCCCCTTTGGCGAGCTTCCCCCTACAGCTGTAGTGGTTAGCCGGTGGGTACCCCCCAGCCTAGTTGTTTCGTATAATACCCTTGTTGTGGTATAGAAATACTCTCTAGTATTGTTGTTATGTCCAAATACCTTGGCCCAAATACCTTGTAGTATTCCCAGGTTACACTTTTACAAAAGCCCGGAAAATACGATTATACTTCCTTTAGCCACAAAACGAAACCCTAGGAAATCTTCACCGTTGTTGAAGTTGTAAGTAGAAGTTGGTTAGAACTTCTAAGGGTGGTTTGGGCGCTCGGAGTAGGAGCTAAGCGTTGCTCGGGATCGACTTTATACTTGGATAATTTTGGGCTTATCGAGGTAAACACTCTTGTCCTTCTATTGTAATTGGAAATTACATGTTAGAATATATAGTTGAAGTATACTATATATAGAATGAACCTAGTATTGTGGCAATGTCTGTTGACTTAAGCTGAAGAATAAAGAAGCTGATGAATCGTAATTACATGGGGTGTATTACGATGAACTTGTAGTATTCTTGTGAGTAGAATTTTACGTCGGTTAAGCGTGCAAACCCCACTGGTTGGCTTGGTAGCCGGCCTCGTTAGAGAGGAGATTTCTGTTGTTGCGGGGAGAGTCTTCGAATTTTACGTAGAATATGGAGCGATGAGATCTAGATGTTAATAGCGCCTTGTGGCCTTATAGGTTGAAGTACTACGTGTGGTGCGATCTACGTGGCTTAAGGAGTAGTGAAGCGGTTTGAAGTACTTGGAGCATTTTGCTATTCGTCGATACACGTAGCGAGGTATGTGAACCTCTTCCTATCTCTTCTAGCATGATATGTGTGAACTATGTAGTACGGTAGACGTACATGTGTTAACTGTGTTTGATTGTTTTAAAACATAAAGTGTTATAACGGCTTTATGGGAAGTTGGTTATAACAGCTTTATGTAGGTAAGAAAATACTTTGTGGTTTTAAAAGGTAACTGATGTGAATTATAACTGGCTTGTTATAATAAAGAACTTTTTGTATTTCAAAAGATGTATAAATCGTTTTGAAGGGAGAGTAACACTTGGTTTTAAAGGTTTTAAAAAGAGTTATCCGCTTTATGGGGAGTTAGGTATAATGTCTTAAGAGAGGTAAAGAAAATGGTTTACTGATGTTAGAAGTTAAGAGACTTGATCTTATAAGATAAGAGACTTAACTTATTTGTTTTAATGTGAATGTTTGTGTGAAACCTCATTCGTGAGTAATGAGGACGTGGTTTTAGTTAAAGGGATAATGTTTCTTCGATTTGGAAATAAGAATGTGTATCGACAGACCACTGCAGCGTTAATAAAGGAAAATGTATTGAATAATGATGAATTGTATTAAAACCAGTAGAAACCTCCATCAGCATAGAAACTAAGATAAGACAAAATGATATTACAGTTTCTAGATCATGCTTTGTAATAAGAATGTTGTAAACAAGAATAACCTACTCTGCGTGAGACATATATTACTCAATTGTTCTAAAAGGAATCAAGTGATTAAGTTTGGGAACTATGAAACCATTTGAAAATGAGAAGCTTGATTAATTGAAACTAGGCTAAATGGAACTTAGGAAAAGAATGTTGTTACTTGATTTTGAAAAGGAATGTGGGTTGGTCATTCTAATACTACGGGTATCGGGTGACTTTGATAAAAGTAATGGATCTCTTTTAAAGAATTTAACGTACGTAGTACTTTAGGGTTAAAACCCGGACTTTGGCATAAAATGAAAGTACTTTGAGTTGTGTGAAACTTGCCTATGCTTGTTGTTGTGAAACTTGCCTATGCTTGTTGTTGTGAAACTTGCCTATGCTTGTGATGATAGCCTTTGTTGTGCAAATGTGGTATTTACGTATTCTGCGTCTCTCGATAGAGGCGGTTGACTTATTGAGATCTTACTTGGGCGTCTTTGGCGGTGATGGAGAATTCCACGGGTATGTTTCCATTTTGATTCTTGTCTTGTTGTTGATGTCACATGGGCGTGTTTACCGTCTGATTAGGGGCATGCGGCACGTGCGGCCGGGTTGATTACCGATATATGGTTATTCGCAACATGGGCGTGTACTGCCGTCACGATTCCGGGGCATGTGGCCATGCGGCGGGGTTGACCACCCGATATATTGTTATTGAGGTTACATGGGCATGTCTACCGTCACGATTCCGGGGCGTGTGGCGTGCGGCCTTGTTGTGTGTTGCATCATGGACATGTCTACACCGTCTGAGATTCGGGGCATGCGGCCATGATGCGAACATGATGGATATTGTGGGCGTGAGACCCATAGTTATATTTAGTGGTGACTTTGAGGCGTGAGTCACGACTTATCGCTTTATGTTGCGTCTTGTATTTTGGTTATCATACATGTCTCTGCTTTTAGGCTATTATGATTTCATTCTGATGTTGTGATTTCACATACTTGGTACTGTTATCTTGACCTCCTTGGGGCTGCGTTCATGCCGCGAGTAGAGGTACATCGATCGTGGATCCCCTCTTAGGATCTCATTTCAGCGTGTTGGAAAGCTCAGTTCCTTGGAGGCTTATCTTTGGTATGTTTCCACGAGTTGTAGGTTCTTGTACATTCGGGGTATGGCGAGGGCCCCTGTCCGTCATAGTTGTTGTAAATCTTAAGTGCATGCCTTTGTTGTGGCGGGGTTTGTAAAAAGGATAATTGTTCGGGTTTTTGTGTATATCAAGGCAAGCTGTTTTGGTTGCTTTGTTTATTTATTATATCTCTTGTTTCATGACTCGTGTTTTATTTTCCATTTGGTTTTCTCGATGTTGTATCACTAGGGTGCAGGGGTAAGGCACGATATGACCGGGTTCGGGCGTTACACTTGCCCTAATCTTGACCTTACACTTGCCTAGCACTTGGCTAAATCTTGGCCCTTGGTTGGCCATGTCTTGACCTATAAATACCCCCTTAAGATGAAGAGTTCTTCATCCACAAATTCCTTTCCAAGTCTTGAAAATCCTCTCCTCTCCCTTGTAGCCTTTTTCGTCCAACACCCCTTTTAGTGAGCTTGGCAGGTAACCCTCCCCAGCCTAGCCGAAATCTACCCCCCCTCCCTTGGTAGAAAAGTTGCCTTCTAGTATTGTTATAATGCCCAAAATACCCTAGCCCAAATCCCTTAGTCCATAGTAGAAGTTGTGAAGAACTTCTAAGGTTTCTTGGAGCTACCGGAGCGTTCAACTTAGGAGCTAAACCTTGCTCAGGCGCGACTTTATCTAGGATATTATTGGGCTTACCGAGGTAACTAATCCTAACCCTCTTTTGAATTAGAGAATACATACTGTAGTAGTATAAGAATAAGTATTAAATACTTAGAAGAATATCACAGAATAGAATTGGTATTATCACGGTAGAAGGGTTTAAAGAAGAATAATCAAATTGTACTTACATAGAATTTGTTTTCACGATGACTTGAGTAGCTCACCGGGTAGGAAAGTCGCCCAATTTTTCGTAGGATATAGAACCCTCTGTTTAGAATCGTTTACAAAGTAGTGCGAGCGTTGATAGGCGTGTCGACTATTATAAATTTGATTCTCTGCGCGACATATTCAACTTGGCGGTGGTTTTCATTTGAGAAGGTATGTGATTCTTCCTAAAGCATGATATTTTACAATATATATGTAGTGCGGTAGACGTACGTGTTATTGAATAATAATTACGGCAATGCCTCGGCTTAAGCTCGAATAATACTTACGGCAATGCCTCGGCTTAAGCTGAATAATAAAGATCGAAAGCATTTCAAAGAATCTTGAAACATTTTTATGAAGAGAACTAATTGGTTTTAAAACAGAAGCTTAAGAGTTATACTAGCTTTATGGGAAGTTAAGTATAACCACTTAAGAATGATAAAAGAAACAGTTTGCCTATGTGTTATAACAGACTTATATTGAATTGTAAAAAGATGATTTGATAAGTAGACATGATATGATGCTATGTGTGTTAGTGTCTTGTAACGTTTGTATAAGAGAGTATTCTTGTTGTGCTTAGTTTGTTTAAAGATAAGCTGTTATGTTAGTATACTATCACTCACCTCTTGACATATTCTGGGGTTAAGCGCCTCCGACGGGGTAGGCTCGGTGATGCAGGACCATGATTCGAGAATACCTGCATGCGGGTCCAAGGGACCTATGCGAGCTACGGAGTTCCGGTTAGTGATGCGGGGTTATACCTCATGCGGTCTATGTGGCCATGCGGACTACGAGTCGGGACGATGCCGAGTAGCTACCCTCGATGCGGGGTTATGTACCTATGCGGGCCTATGTGAGTGGCCTATGCGGACTCTGAGTCGAGTTAGGCTTGCATGGTGATACTACGGGCAATTGGCCTGCGATCATTCGCGACCTAGAAAAGACACATTACAGTTTACCTATTGTTGCTCTTGTTTATGATGTGTACTATGCGGTCCCATGGTTGTTTCATACATACTTGCAAAACCGATTTTAAAATGATATGTTTTCATTTAAGTATTTCTGATTTCATATACTTAGTACTGTTATCTTGACCTCCTTGAAGTGCGTTCATCTGCAGTAAGTGGCAGCGGTGCTAGATCCACATTCTTAGGATCTCTACGTTGGTGTCGGGAGCTCCATCTTTTAGGAGGCTCTACTTTTAGGTATGATCTCTCTGTTGTAGATAGTTTTATGCGATCGAGGTATGGCGGGGCCACATCGCCATAGTTGTATATTTCCTTAGAGGTTTGTAGTCATGTTATGCAGTATCGGATGTAGCTAAACCATGTTTATATATATATCTTAGAAAAGGCAGCGTTTTCTCGGATAAAGCGTGTCTTATTTTATAAACTGTTTCATGTCTTGTTTTATATTTCCGTGATTACTCGATGTATGACTACTTGGGTGCCGTAAGGCACGATCACGGGCCCGGAATGGGTCGTGACACCCCCGCCCTCTTGAGTAAGCTTAGCGAAACACCTCTCCCCTTCCTAGTAGTCTCGGCTAAGGCCTCCACAGTAGAAAATACTCTCAGTATTGTTACTATCACCTAAATACCTTAGCCAATCCCTTGTAGTATTTCCAAAGTCACTTCATACTAAAAGCCCGAAATACTACTATACTTCCATTAGTCACTAAACGAAACCCTAAGAGAAACTTCATTGTTGGTTGAAGTTGTAAGTAGAAGTTGTGTAGAAACTTCTAAGGGTTTCTTGGAGCGGATTGGAGCGTTCAGATTAGGAGCTAAACCTTGCTCAGGATCGACATTTAACTTGGATAATTTTGGGCTTATCGAGGTAAATACTCTTATCCTTCTATTGTAATTGGATATTACATATAAGAATAGTTAAGACTTGAGTATAAGATATAGAAGGATATTAAAGAATAGAATTAAACTGTAATCACAGTAGAAGGGTATATGAAGAAGAATTGAGCGTACTTACATGGAATTTGTATCTCTGATGAACTTGTGTAGTTTGACGGGTAGGGAAGTGCTGCCAAATTTTCCGTAGAATAAAGAACCCTCTGCTTAGAATAGTCTACAGAGTAGTCTAGACATTGATTGACGTATCTGACTATTATAGGTTGATTCTCTGCGCGCGACATATTCGACTTGGCAGGTAGATTTCGCCGAGAAGGTATGTGATTCTTCCTATACTCTTGAACATGATATTTTAAGTATATATATATGCGGTAGGCGTATATGTTAGCGAACATGGTTTTACTTGACGTCTTTTGACTTGAGTCTAAATAATAAGAATCTTGAAGTCTTTCAAAAGAATTATAAATCATTTTTGAAAGAAGAAGAATATTTGTTTTTAAAACAAAAGCTTAAGAGTTATACTAGCTTTATGGGAAGTTAGGTATAACGACTTAAGAAAGAGAAAAGGAACAATTTACTTATGTGTTTATGAAAGACTTGTATTGATTTCTGGAAAGTATAAGAAGATGGTTTGATGGGTAGACATATTATGATGCTATGTGTGTTAGTGACTTGTAACGTTTTTATAAGAGGTTATTCTTATTGTGCTTATGTTGTTTAACGGTAAGCCGTTATGTTGGTATTACATCACTCACCTCTTGACATGATCTGGGGTTGGCGCCTCCGTCACGAGGTATACCTCGAGCGATGCATGTGACTATGATTCGAGAATACCTCATGCGGGTCGGGGACCTATGCGAGCTACGAGTTCGGTGTTAGTGTGCGGTCCTTGTGGACATGCGGTCTATGTGGCCACGCGGACTACGAGTCGGGGCGATGCAGGAGTAGCTACCCTCGATGCGGGAATACCTCATGCGGGCTATGTGAGTGGCCTATGCGGACTGCGAGTCGAGGATTAGGCATGCATAATGATACTATGGGCGATTGGCCTTGCTTCGATCATTCGCGGCCTAGAAAAGACACATTCTGATTTACCTATCGCTCTTGTTTGTGATGTGGAACTATGTGCGGTTACCTTGGTGGTTTTGTACATATTTGTAAAATTGGTTTTAAAATGATATGATTTCATTTAAATACTTTACAGTTTCACATACTTGGTACTGTTATCTTGACCTCCTTGAAGGCTGCGTTAAATCCGCAGTAAGGAAGCCAGTGCTAGATCCGCATCCTTAGGATCTTTTGCTTTGGTGTCAGGAGCTCCATCTACTCCGGAGGCTCGACTTTTGGTATGGTTTTCCCTGATGTTGTAGATATATGTACATTCAGGGTATGGCGGGGCCCTGTCCCGCCATAGTTATTTACTTCCAGAAGTGCAGTAGTCTATTATGCAGTTGGGATGAATCGCGATTTTGGTTTATATATATATATGCCGAAAGGCGACTTTTCTCAGATAAACTGTGTCTCAATTTACATTGTTTTATGTCTTGTTTTTATATTCTGCTGATTTTCTCTGATGTATGACTACTTGGGTGCCCGGGTAAGGAACCAGTCACTGGCCCCGGAACGGGTCGTGACAAATTTGAAGTTACTTGGTTTCAAGCTTTGAGATGAGTTTCTAAAAGTGTAGTAACTTACTTTTACAAATAGACACACCTTGATACTACGGGTGTTAGTATCTTGGGGTTTTACATAAAAATGAGTCTTTTGAAAAGAATGTACGTACGTAGTACTTTGGCTTGATTAATTGAGAATTATTCTATGTGTGCCTTGATAAGTACTTTGGCTTGATTAATTGAGAATTATTCTATGTGTGCCTTGATAAGTACTTTGGCTTGATTAATTGAGAATTATTCTATGTGTGCCTTGATAAGTACTTCGGCTTGATTAATTGAGAATTATTCTATGTGTGCCTTGATAAGTACTTTGGCTTGGTTAATTGAGAATTATTCTAGGTGTGTCTTGATAAGTACTTTGGCTTGTTTAATTGAGAATTTGCCTATGTGTGCTGGTAATAGCCGGTTTTGTGCTAGTGGTATATCATTCATTTCTGGGTCATTCCCCGGGTTTGTGGCATTTGCATATTCCGTGGATTTGCTACCCACGATGCGAGGAATACCTCATGCGAGTCCGCAAGGGCTTATGCGGGTGAAATAGTCTCATGCGGGCGGGTCCAGCCTATTCGAGGAATACCTCATGCGAGTCCGTAAGGGCTTATGCGGGTGAAATAGTCCCATGCGAGGAATACCTCATGCGGGTCCACGCGACTTATGCGGGTGAAATAGTCCCAGGAGTAGGATTGCTTAATGATACTGCGGGCGGGTGGTCCTGCTTTGATCGTGAGCTTCCTATTTTATATTGTAAGTATACTACTATTTACTCTCATTGTTAGTAAGGCACAGTGTGCTGTAATTTGATTATTATACATGTCTCCGGATTTGTTTGTGTTACCCTATGGTCATGCTTTTACGATGTGGGATTCCGGGGCATGCGACCACGAGGTATTTAGGACACAGGTGGGACTTGGTGTTCATGTATGCTTATTGGTGTTATATTATATCATGGACTGCCGGCAGTGAGGAAGGATTCCACGGGCATGATTGATATTATGGGCGTGAGACCCATAGTTATATTTGAGTAGTGACTTTGAGGGCCTGCGTCCCTGACTTGATATGACTGCTTATGTATTATGTACTGTAGGTTGGCTATCATACATGTCTCCTGTTTTGTTTAGACTGTTATGATTTCATTCTGATGCTATCGTTCACATACTGTACATTCTGTCTTGACCTCCTTGAAATGCGTTCATGCCGCGAGTTTAGGTCTGTGATGTTATACCGTATTTCGAGTATATGCGTGGGGCGTGCGTAGAAAATTTGAACTTGAGAATTAGGCTTGGCGAAATTTATTTGTTCACAACACGGTTAGAGTCGTTTTTAGTAAACGTTTTCCACGACTTTCGTAGGGAATTTCGGCTATGTCTTTTTTTATTTTGCGGATTTTTCCGAGACACGAAACATTTTGGACCAACAAGAGGCGACACTTGTCACCTCTCATTGGGACACCTTAGTGATAAAGGGTTGGCCGAATGGCCATTGGTTGGTCAAGGGTTGGTAGGATATTTTGGTGGTAGATGGATAAGGTGCACTTGGCAAGATCTTGGCCTACACTTGCTATGCACTTGGCTAGATCTTGGCCATTGGTTGGCCTTCACTTGACCTATAAATACCCACTTTGAAGACTAATTCATCCACAAAATTGCCTAAGTCTTGAAAGCTTCTTCCTTCCTTAGTGTAGTGTCTTGGCGAGAGCCCCTCTCCCCGCCGAGAGTCCCCACAGTGGCAGGCCGAGGGGTAGACACCCCCCCTTGGTGCTAGCCGTGGTACCCCTAGCCTAGTTGTTTCGTATAATACCCCCTCTTGGTAGAAATACTCAAAAGTATTGTTATAATGCCCAAATTACCTTAGCCATACCTTGTAGTATTCTAAGGTTATACTTATCTGAAAAGCCCGAAATACTATTATACTTCCTTCACCACAAAACCGAAACCCTAAGGAAAATCTCCATAGTTAGTTGGAGTATTAAGTAGAAGTTGGTTAGAACTTCTAAGGGTTGTTTGGAGCTGGCCTGAGCGCACTGAGTAGAGCTAAACCTTGCTCAGATCGACATTTAAACTCGGATAATTATGGGCTTATCGAGGTAAATATCTTGTCCCTATTGTAATTGGAAATTACATGTTGTTAGATTATATAGTTGAAGTATACTATATATAGTATTGAACGTTGTTGTCGCAATGTCTTTGGACTTAAGCTGAATAATAAGAAACCTTTTGAAAGAAGAGTACCAATCTGCTTTTACATAGGATGTATTCTGAGACCTTGTGTAGCTTTTCTCGTGAGGTAGAATTGTGCACGTCCGTTAGATGTATGAACCCCTGGTTGGCTTGATAGCCGCCGATAGAGAGGAGATTTACGCTGCCATGTGGGGAGGTACGCCAATTTTCTGTAGAATGTGCTACGAAGAGATCTAAATGTTAATAAGCGCCTTGTGGCCTTATAGGTTGAAGTACTACGTATGGCGCGATCTACTGGCTAAGGAGTAGCCGACGTTGGAAGTACTTGGAGCGTTTTGCTATTAGTCGATACTCGTCGCGAGGTATGTGAACCTCTTCCTATCTCTTCTAGCATGATATGTGTGAACTATGTAGTACGGTAGACGTACATGTGCTAAATGTATGTGATTGGTTTAAAACATAAAGTGTTATAACGGCTTTATGGGAAGTTGGTTATAACAGCTTTATGTTGGTAAGAAAATACTTGTGGTTTTTAAAAGGTAACCGATCTGAACTATAACTGGCTTGTTATGTGTTAATAAAGAACTTGAAGTATTTCAAAAGATTTTTGAATCATTTCGAAAGAAGAAGTAATACTTGAGTTTTAAAAAAACTTAAGAGTTATACTAGCTTTATGGGAAGTTAGGTAATAACGACTTAAGAATGTTTTACTGATTTTGGAAATCAGAATGTGTATCGACAAACCACTGCAGCGTTAATAAAAGGAAATGTTTTGTGATTTAGTATTATTAAAATCGGAGAAACTTCCATCTGCATAGAAGCTAAGATGAGACAAAATGATGTTTCCTAGATCATGGCTGCTGTAATAAGATTGCTATAAACAAGAATATCCTACTCACATATAAGACTTATGTTTCTCAGATAGTTTAAAGGAGAATTGTATTCTTAAATGAATAAGACTATGAACTACGAAACCTTTCTAAAATAAGAACCGTGAACATTGGAAATTAGGCAAACTTGAACATTGGAAAAGAATGTTGCTAATTGATTTTACAAAGAGAAGTAATTGATTTACTTTAAAAAGATAATCACTCTATATACTACGGGTATTGCGTGGTTTTTGTGAAGTAACGTATCTTTTAAAGATTTAATGTATGAAGTACTTTGGGGATAGATACCCGAACTTGTTAGCATAAAGTACCTTGTGTGAATAGCTTGATTGTGTTGGTTTGAGATAGCCTTGTAAATACTTTCTTGTTGATGTGATAAGTAAACATGTTAGGATGCTACGTGTGTTAGTATCTTGTGTGATCGTGATGTAAGGGGGTCATTCTTGTTGTGCTTACATTGTTAAACGTTAAGCGTTGTACTATTATTATATCACCTACCCTTTGACTTATACCGAGGGCTTGCCACCCTTGATGCGGTCTTACGGCCTATGCGGTCCTTGTGACTACGCAGTGCGGTAGCTCCGGATTGATCATTCCGAGTGTTTAGCCCGACGCGGAGATTCCTATGCGGTCTGTTGAGACTACGCGGTCTTTGAGACTATGCGGGTTGCGAGCCTAGGCGGATACCGAGGGTTAGCCGCCTTCGACGCGGTATACCTCGCGATGCAGGACCATGATTCGAGAAATACCTGCGCGGTCGTGGGTGACCTATGCGAGTCTGCGAGAGTTCCAGGGATAGACGCGCGACATTGATATTGCGCGAAGTGGCCGCCTTCGATCATGGTGCGGTCTAGAAAGACCTCGGATACGCTTTGTGGTATTTTTGGTATGTGGGTCTTAGTAGTCGCTATGCCTTCGCACTTGCCCCGCACGGTTTTATTGTGATAACTTTGAGGCGTGAGTCACGACTTGACATGATCGCTTATTTATTGTGAATCGTAGTTTGGTTATCAAACATGTCTCCTGCTTTATATAGACTAATATGATTTCATTTAAACTATTTATTTTAACTTTCACATACTTGGTACCAGATCGACCTCTTCGGGGCCGCGTTCATGCCGCAGTAAAGGTACACCCGCCGTTGATCCTCGCTCTTAGGGTCACATTCGGCGTTTGGGAAAGCTCCGTTTCTCGGAGGCTTATTCGTATAGTCCCTGTCGTTGTAGGTACTTACATTCGTGGTATGGCGGCCCCGTCCCGCCATTGTTGTCATATTATTTCTTAGGTCTGTAGTAATGCTGCAAGTGTGGTTTGTAAAAAGGTTTAAACTGTTAATTTGTAAGAGTTGTTATTTATATATGCCGAAAGGCAAGTTTTCCTCAGACATCGTTTTGTACTTCATTTGTTTCATGTATGTGTATTATGTTCCTGATTACTGATGATTGTATCACTAGGGTGCCCGGTAAGGCACGATCCACGCCCAGTTCGGTCGTGACAAAAATGGTATCGTGAGCGGTTAATCCTGAAAGTGTCTACGCATCAGATCCAAGAGTCTTGATTATCGTGTTGTGCACCACACCAATAATCAGGAGGCTATAGGATATTTAGGATTGGTTTCTATTTCTTCTCACTCTGAGATCGTGCCTTAGAGCTGTGTTGTAAGTTGGACCCTCTAACGTATTTCTTTCCCTTACCGTTATGCCTCCGCGTAGGGCAACCCGGCCCAGGAGGGCAAGGCAGCCGAGGGAGCTGCGAGTAGAGTACAGAGGGTTACGTGGGCACAGGCCCAATTATCACCTTGGGTGGTGCTTCATTCGGGGAGTTCTGCGACGTCACTAGCCCCAGCAGAGTTTAGCACGGCGGCAACAGTTCCTACTGCGGCCATGATATTTGAACCTTCGCCACGACCGAACAGAATATAGATTTCAAGGAGGCGACTCACATTAACTATGGATTTGACTACCAGAGAGTATACCGATGTACCGCGAGTCTTGATGACTATCTAAGAGAGTTGTAAAGAGTAATTCTTCAGTTGGGCTTGAGCATGGCCTGTGTACGGGCTTATGCGCAGCAGGCCGAAAAACATAGAGATCGACGGGTTAACGAAGGACAGCAGAAGAGGGCCAGAGCAGCAAGGTCCTTTAGTAACTTTTGAGGCGAGTCGCCTCACCAGCAGATTAGATTATGCACATCCACCCGGCAAATGAGGTCCTCCACGAATTTCGTGACGCTCGGGTACGCAGGAGTTGGTCGAGCTCCGGATCTTCCGGTTCATTGATGACGACGCCATCCCGGAATGTCGTCTTTTAGTTGGTACTTGTTGTACCTATGACCGCCGGTCCGATGTCGAAAGAGTGTCCTTGTAGGAGGAATTAGCCTTCGTGATCGATGGGTAGTCGCCACCTTCCTTAGCTGCGCGCTCACGGGCAGTTTGATTAGAACGACTAAGGAGTGAAGCAAGATTCGTGTATATCCTTAACCTCTGAGATGCAGATGTGTGATAAGGTGAGTATACCTCAAGTGCTATGTTCTTATAGCAATGTGTTAGTTGTGATTAGAAATCATGGTGGGTTAACCGAGTAAGATTTTGGGGGATAGAGAAGGTGTGAGCCTTAGAGTTTTATACGTAGAGACCTTAGAGGTAAGGCCATCTCGAGTATAGACGTATGTTTATGTTTGACCCTTATAGGAGTGCATAGTGCACGTGAGCTATGGTTGTGGGATTAGTCCCTGAGTAGTGTGGAATGAAAGAGGGTAGTTGAGCTAAGAAGACCGCTAGGTTTTCGTAACGTGATTAGTGAGATTGTTCCGGTTCGGGGAGCTAGTATGATGCGCGTTGCCGGGTCGGGTTGAGGCCACGTTGCGGGTCAACCCGCGGCAGGTTTGGTGGTGGGGTCAGTTTGTGGTGGTCCCGCTTTGGGTTGGGGTTACGAGGGTGTTAGGCCGAGTTTATTTAACCAACGCATTGGTCGTGGACGATTCGACCGAGTCGCCGGCGGAGGTCAGCCGTCTTGTCTTCTAGCAAAGACCGTTTACTCGGCAGAGGGTTATGCGAGATGATATATCAGAAAGGTTGTAAGGCTGCACGAGATGCCTACCCTCACCTTATGTCAGGCAGTGAAGCCCAGGTTGTGGCTATTTTCGTTTTTCTAAAAGTTTACCAGGCAGGGTTAGGAACTCAGGTGAGTCTCAGAATCGCATTCGCCCTCGGGCCAGTGGTTGGATTTCAGGGGTAGTTGTGGAGATTGTTGTCTCCTGTGGAGGGAGTGTTTAAGCTACCATTTCAGTGTTCGGATGTCGCCTTATAAAGCCTTGTAGGGGCGGATGTGTAAGTTGCCGGTCGAGTGGTTCGATGTTGGCAAGGTTCAGACAGTTGGTTCAGGCTTGTTCCAGCAGACTGTGGATAGTGAGAAGCTTGTCTAGAAGAGGTTCTGGCAGCTCAGAGAAATCGTGCGGATAATCGGCGACGACGCTTAGAGTTCAGGTTGACTCTTCTTGAAAGTACCACCCCGGGGTGGGTGTGACGAGTTTTGGAATACAGAGGGAACTTAGCCCGAGTTACTTTGGGCCTTTGAGTCCATGAGAAGAATAGGCCAGGTTGCCTATATGTTAGCTTTTGCCGTCCGACTTAGGAGGCAGTACGTCCGGTCTTTCGTATTGTTATGTTCGGAAAGTATCGGAGATCCATCCAGAGTGTTCCCAGTTAATGATGACCACGTTAGAGATAGTAACCCCGAGTTTTGGAAACTGAAGCAGTATCAGAAATGTGGTAAGAGTTCGAGTGTACGACAACCTCAGGGATCGCATGTAGTCCGGTACCATTTGTTGGGTCGCCGGAGTGACACTAGAACCTCGCGGCAAAGTGACAAAAGTGGTATGCTTTATGATGTTAGAGGTGTTTCCTCGTGGACTTGGATATAAGTATTTTGCGCAGTTGTGTCTGTGGCCATTGTGGCAGGATTGTTTCGTAAGTATGGTAGTGAAGACTATACTGGCGCACGTTTGTTTTGAGACTTAGAAGGAACATTCGGGACGAATGTTTCTAAGGAGGGGAGAATGTTATACCCCGTATTTCCCGAGTATGTACGTAAGGACGTACGTAGAAAATTTGAACTTGAGAATTAGGCTTGGCCGAAATTTATTTGTTCACAACACCCGGTTAGAGTCGTGTTTCGGCGAAACGTTTTCACAGCTTTCGTAGGGGAATTTCCGGCTATGTCTTTTTTAATTTTTGCGGATTTTTCCGAGACACGAAACATTTTGGACCAACAAGAGGGCGACACTTGTCACCCTCTCATTGGGACACCTCAAGTGATAAAGAGAGGTTGGCCGAATGGCCATTGGTTGGTCAAGGGGTTGGTAGGATATTTTGGTGGTAGATGGATAAGGTGCACTTGGCAAGATCTTGGCCCTACACTTGCTATGCACTTGGCTAGATCTTGGCCATTGGTTGGCCTTCACTTGACCTATAAATACCCACCCCTTTGAAGACTAATTCATCCACAAAATTGCCTAAGTCTTGAAAGCTTCTTCCTTCCCCCTTAGTGTAGTGTCTTGGCCGAGAGCCCCTCTGCCCCCCCTTGGCCGAGAGTCCCCCCCCTAGTGGGGTAGGCCGAGGGGTAGACACCCCCCCCTCCGGGGGGGTGCTAGCCGTGGGGTACCCCCCCCCTAGCCTAGTTGTTTTCGTATAATACCCCCCCTCTTGGTAGAAATACTCTCAAAAGTATTGTTATAATGCCCAAATTACCTTAGCCATATACCTTGTAGTATTCTAAGGTTATACTTATACGAAAAGCCCAGAAATACTATTATACTTCCCTTCAGTCACAAAACCGAAACCCTAAGGAAAATCTCCATAGTTAGTTGGAGTATTAAGTAGAAGTTGGTTAGAACTTCTAAGGGTTGTTTGGAGCGGGTCGGAGCGCACGGAGTAGGAGCTAAACCTTGCTCAGGATCGACATTTAAACTCGGATAATTATGGGCTTATCGAGGTAAATATCTTGTCCCCCTATTGTAATTGGAAATTACATGTTGTTAGATTATATAGTTGAAGTATACTATATATAGTACTGAACGTTGTTGTCGGCAATGTCTTTGGACTTAAGCCTGAATAATAAGAAACCTTTTCGAAAGAAGAGTACTGAACTGTTTTTACATAGGACTGTATTACAGTAGACCTTGTGTAGCTTTTCTGTGAGGTAGAATTGTGCACGTCCGGTTAGATGTATGAACCCCCCCCCCCTGGTTGGCTTGATAGCCGGCCCCGATAGAGGAGGAGATTTACGCTGCATGTGGGGAGGTGCTGCCGAATTTTCTGTAGAATGTGCTACGAAGAGATCTAAATGTTAATAAGCGCCTTGTGGCCTTATAGGTTGAAGTACTACGTATGGCGCGATCTACTGGCTAAGGAGTAGCCGACGGTTGGAAGTACTTGGAGCGTTTTGCTATTAGTCGATACTCGTCGCGAGGTATGTGAACCTCTTCCTATCTCTTCTAGCATGATATGTGTGAACTATGTAGTACGGTAGACGTACATGTGCTAAATGTATGTGATTGGTTTAAAACATAAAGTGTTATAACGGCTTTATGGGAAGTTGGTTATAACAGCTTTATGTTGGTAAGAAAATACTTGTGGTTTTTAAAAGGTAGTTGATTCGAACTATAAGCGGCTTGTTATGTGTTAATAAAGAACTTGAAGTATTTCAAAAGATTTTTGAATCATTTCAAAGAAGAAGTAATACTTGGGTTTTAAAACTTAAGAGTTATACTAGCTTTATGGGAAGTTAGGTAATAACGCTTAAGAATGTTTCTTGATTTGGAAATCGAGAATGTGTATCGACAAACCAACTGCGGCGTTAATAAAAGGAAATGTTTTGTGATTTAGTATTATTAAAATCGAGAAACTTCCATCCGCATAAGCTAAGATGAGACAAAATGATGTTTCCTAGATCATGGTCAGTAATAAGATTGCTATAAACAAGAATATCCTACTCACATATAAGACTTATGTTTCTCGATAGTTTAAAGGAGAATTGTATTCTTAAATGAATAAGACTATGAACTACTGAAACCTTTCTAAAATAAGAACCGTGAACATTGGAAATTAGGCAAACTTGAACATTGGAAAAGAATGTTGCTAATTGATTTTACAAAGAGAAGTAATTGATTTACTTTAAAAGATAATCACTCTATATACTACGTATTGCGTGGTTTTGTGAAGTAACGATCTTTTAAAGATTTAA
This sequence comes from Przewalskia tangutica, assembly GCA_029844215.1. NCBI lineage: Eukaryota > Viridiplantae > Streptophyta > Magnoliopsida > Solanales > Solanaceae > Przewalskia > Przewalskia tangutica. The sequence goes on from CM056720.1 coordinate 57,422,151, forward strand.
TGTATGAAGTACTTTGGGGATAGATACCCGAACTTGTTAGAATAAAGTACCTTGTGTGAATAGCTTGATTGTGTTGGTTTGAGATAGCCTTGTAAATACTTTCTTGTTGATGTGATAAGTAAACATGTTAGGATGCCACGTTTGTTAGTATCTTGTGTGATCTTGATGTAAGTTGGTCATTATTGTTGTGATTACGTTGTTAATCGTTAAGCCCTTAGTACTATTATTATATCACCTACCCCTTTGACTTATACCGAGGGCTTGCCACCCTTGATGCGGGTCTTACGGCCTATGCGGTCCTTGTGACTATGCGGAGTGCGGTAGCTCCAGGATTGATCATTCCGGGTGTTTAGCCTGATGCGGGGGATTCCCTATGCGGTCTATTGAGACTATGCGGTCTTTTGAGACTATGCGGGCTGCGGTAGCCTAGGCGGATACCGAGGGTTAGCCGCCGATGCGGTATACCTCGGCGATGCAGGACCATGATTCGAGGAATACCTCACGCGGTCTGGTGACCTATGCGGAGCTGCGAGAGTTCCAGGGATAGACGCGCACATTGATATTGCGGGCGAGTGGCCAGCTTCGATCATGTGGTGCGGTCTAGAAAGACCTCGGGATACAATTTGTGGTATTTTGGTACTGTGGGTCTTAGTAGTCGGCTATGCCTTCGTACTTGCCCCGTACGGTTTTATTGTGATAACTTTGAGGGCGTGAGTCCCTGACTTGACATGACTGCTTATTTATTGTGAACTGTAGTTTGATTATCATACATGTCTCCTGCTTTATATAGACTACTATGATTTCATTTACGATTTATTTTCGCCACATACTTGGTACTGTTATCTTGACCTCGCCGGAAGCTGCGTTCATGCCGCAGTAAAGGTACACCGTCATTGATCCTCGCTCTTAGGGTCAGTTCAGCGTTGGGAAAGCTCCGTTTCTCGGAGGCTTATCAGGTATAGTCCCTGTCGTTGTAGGTACTTACATTCGGGGTATGGCGGCCCTGTCCCGCCATTGTTGTCATATCATTTCTTAAGGTCTGTAGTCTTGTGGCGTGGTTTGTAAAAGGATTAAACTGTTCATTTGTAAGAGTTGTTATTTATATATGCCGAAAGGCAAGTTTTCCTCGACATCGTTTTGTACTTCATTTGTTTCATGTATGTGTATTATGTTCATTGACACTGATGATTGTATCACTAGGGTGCCGGGTAAGGCACGATCCACGCCCGAGTTCGGTCGTGACACGCAGCTTAGTGATCGGCAGTGTAGGACCGCTCGAGTTTTTGGATAGCTCCTCTGTTCGTGAGTTTATCTTTTTGGTATAAGTTCTTTCGATGTGCTTTTATGCTTATGGGTACGGCGGGGCCTTGTCCCGTCATAGTTCAGTATAACTCTTAGAGGTCTGTATTCATATGTGAGATTGGACTCATGTACAGTGTAGTGTCTTTTGTTTATGTATATTATGGCAGCCTTGTCGGCTTTGCCCTTGCACGTACGTTGGTTTTAAAAAAAAAAAGAGGTGTTATTTAATTTCCGCAGTTTACTTAGTTGTTAAGGTAGAAGGGTTCCCAGGTAGGGCACCAGTCACGGGCCCGGGGTTCGGGGTGTGACAGAGTGGTATCAGAGCAGTCAGTCCTCGGAATGTCTACAGACCGTGTCTAGTAGAGTCTTGATTATCGGTGTGTTGCGCGCCACACCCATAAACAGGAGGCTACAGGACATTTAGGAGTTGGTTTCTATTCTTCTCACTCTAAGATCGTGCCATAGAGCTCTGTTAGTAAGATAATTCATCTCTGATGTATTGTTGTGTTCTGATTATGCCTCGAGGAGCGTGGCAACGCCAGAAGGGCAAAGGAGTAGCAGGAGCTACTAGTCAGACTCAGAGAGTTGATAGGGCTTATGCCCAGGGTATACCGGATGTTGTGCCGCAGTCGGCGAGTTCTTCTGCGCCAGGTTTTGAGACCCCAGCACCAGAGCCTCCAGTTTCTCAGTTAGGAGAAGACTATAGGGTCATGAGGGAAGCAATTATGTTATTGACCAAGATAGCGGTGCTACAGTTTCACCAGCAGGAAGTTATTCGGCCAGTACAGGCAGGTGTACAGAGGGTAGAGGGCCAAAGCGGAGATCAGCGTAAGAGGGCTAGACCGGTTGGTTATCCCGGTGAGTTTTTGGACGAGCAGCCTCAGCAGCGAGTGAGATATTCGTCCCAGCCTACCCAGTACATACCCCCGCAGCTCACAGGTGGGAGATTGGACCCCACAAGGTATTTAGGAGCCGGTCCAAGCTCCAGGGGTCGAGGTTCTCAGAGGAGCAGAGGATTTTCTCAGTCGAGGCCACTTTTTCCTCAGTGTTTCCGATGTAGTAAGCGTCATTCGGGGAAATGCCATTATGGCACAGGTGTTTGTTTTTATTGTGGCCGTCCGGGCCATATTCGGAGGGTATGTCCTTTTAGAAAGAGCACCGGTGAGGTGGCTCAGCCTATGAGGCCGATGGTTGATTCCCTTTCCTCCACAGCTGTGCGTTCCCCAGGGCAGGGTGTTCAGATGTCACCCAGCCGTGGTAGAGGTCAGGGTGGAGTTTATAGTTCAGGCGGTCCTTCGAACCGCATAGATGACGTGACTACTGGGCAGGATCAGGAGGCGACATCGCACGGGGTTACATGTATATTTCGATTCTTTGGAATCATACGTGCATTGATAGATTCAGATTTTACCCTAGCGTATATGTTTTCCCTTTATTGCTAGAGTTGTAAAGTGATAGTACCCCAGAGGTAGGGATACCTTGATTAGTAAAGTGAGAGGTTAAGAATATTGACAAGAATGGTAAGTGAACTGAGACTATAGTTGTGTAGAGTTCACACGTAGTAATTGCCCCATAACAGTGTAAGACCAATAGGGAAGATTATGCAAGAGAAATACTTTGGCTTATGTGACGAACCTCTAGTGAATAGGGGGGGATAGGGTGAGAAGTACCTTGAGATAAGAGAGAGATTTATTTCAGACTAAGAACGAGAAGTTAAGTGTGACGCTGGGTCGGGTTGTGGACTCATTTCGGGTCAGCCGGTAGTATGGAATGGGGTGATGTCAGTTGGTAGTGGTCCCGCTATGTGATAGGGTCACGAGGATGCCAAGCCCAAGTTTAGTTAATCGTTGTTCGAGTTCGTGGATGCGTTCCACCGGAACTAGGTCGTAAGGACCGAGAAGAGCCTTAACGGGAATGTAAGTAACAATATGGCCAAGTTTGGTTAGTAACTCCAAGGATTGGGGAACAGAAACAATATTTGAGATGTTGTACGTTTACTAAATAAGTTTAGAAGTACGAGAAAGAATGACAAGTAAGAAATAAAGGAACCTCTAAGGATCCCGTGTTTTAGACGACTGTAACCTTCGAGTTTTGTGAGGAGGGGTCGCGGACGGAAGGTCCATTGATATGTTTACGTATGTTAGGTGGTGGCCATGTGTGGCATTGTTGGTCTTGTGAAGTTTTGATTGATAGGCATAGTATAGAGTTTATGCCGGAGTTTGTATAGCTTGACAACCAACTAAGAACATTCGGGGACGAATGTTTCTAAGGGGGGAAGAATGTTACACCCCGTAAGTCCAGTACATGTATAAGAGAATGTACGTAAGGAATCAAGACTTGGAAATTAGTACGAAAGGAAGAATTGTTTTTCCGACGGAAAATCTTTCGAACGTCAGAAAGGAAAAATGTTCGTTGTTTAGTATTGGAATCTCAAAATGCATTATTTGAAGAGTATGGAACTCTTAACCTTATGGAAATTTATTTTTACAGATTTGGTCATGTGGGGCCCACCCGAGGAAATTTACGTTTTGTGGGGCCCACGAGGGTTACGGAATTTTATGGACGAATGAGAGGGAAACACGTGGCACCCCCACATATGGTCTTGGACGAATTAGAGGAAGGGTAAAATGGTCATTGACCATCTTGGAAGATAAGTCTTGCAAGCTTGAGATTGTTGACCAAGGTCAACTTGTCCACTTGGCTATTTAATTAATGATCCTCATCCAAGCCACATATTTGTTGTAATCTAAGCCCTCCAATGTGTTTTAAATACTACACTAGTAGCAAGACAAGGTCTTCCAACACTTAGAAAAATCACAACATTCTTGTTCTTGTAGATGACCTCTCGGGTTTGGTCCATTTGCCCACACAAAATTTTGTAGTTTTGTTCCATTGTCCACAAGACTTTAACCCAATGTCCCTAAAGGTATTGTAAGGATATCTCAATAGAAATATTTCGGAAAAACGGAGTTTTCACGTTAGTCGCAAGGCGGAAACTTAAGGAGTTCTTCAACTTTGAAGTTGGAACTTGAAGATGGGTTCTTTATAGGCTTCTAAGGAGTGCTTGGAACGGATTGGAACCTAAGGAAATGAGCTAAGAATTTGCTAAGGAGCGACTTTGAATCTTGGAATTTTTAAGGGCTTATAGAGGTATAAATTTTGTCGTTTTAGTAGTTAAGACTTACTTATTGTTGTAGCTATGGATATTAGCAAGCATGAGTTATATAGTATGAAGTTTGATAAGTATATTGGCTATTGGAACCCTAATCCGAAAACTAGCATGTTTAGCCTTAAGATTACAATTCGAGTTGATTATTAGTTTAAGTCGTCGCATGTTGTATAAAGAAGGAAATTGTAGTTGTTTATGACTATATAACATGTTAGACCTTAGAACTTGGAATTGGAAAAGGATTGGAAAAGACTTTGAATTGTTGGTTAAGTTGGCCGAGAATGGCTTGTGAGTATTAAACTACTTCGTATGAATTGTGGGGCGGAATTTTACACGTATTGTAAGGCGTGTAATCCCCTTTGTTTGGTTGTTGTTTTGAGCCTTAAATGTGGCGTGTTGGTTATTGTATTTGGCCTTGAAAAAGGTGGCAAAGTGAGTAGAAACAAAGGAAGTGCTGCCCGATTTTCCGTAGAATTAGAGACCGTATACTTAGTATTATTCTACGTTAGAGACTAGAAGTTGATAGTCTTGTTGTGACCATTATAGGTTGACACTCCTACGTACGGCGTATTCGGCTTAACTTGTGGATTTAGCCGAAAAGGTATGTGAACTATCTCCTCTTCTAGCATGATTCCTTAAGATAAAGAAAGTATGTCCTACTCCTTAAATGATCCATTCCTTGGTTGTATTTGGATTGCCTAAAATAGAATTTGTTCTATGTACTTCCTTGATTGTACTTTGATGTTTAAATTGTAAGTTGTATAATCCATTGCCTTAGTGAAGTTGGATTCTTAAAAGTGAAAGTATTTTACTTAAAGTACATAAAGTCTTGAAAAGGAAGTGGTTTCCAAACCTTTTGGCTAGTGCCTTAGTTCCAAAACCTAAAGGTCATTATAATGACTTTAGGGGAGTCAAAGGAGTGATTTACTTAATTGTATTAAAAGAGGAGAAATGACATGATTTAAGAGAAGTAACTTGTTTTAAAGGTGTGAGTTACTTGGGGTTTAAAAGTAGAAGGAACTTGTTTTCTATATATTAAAAGACTCGAAGTATTTTTGAAAGTTAAGAAACTTGATTTGAAAGTTTGTGATACTTGGTTTTAAGTATAAGTCTCTTAGTTATAAGAAGAATGAAATTGTCTAAAAACCATAAAGGGTTATAACGGCTTTATGGGAAGTTGGTTATAACGGCTTTATGGAAGGTTTAGAAAATTGTCTATTTTGATTAATGGCCATAAGTTGCCTAGATTGTGAAAATTTTAAGTTACTTGGTTTCAAGCTTTGAGATGAGTTTCTAAAAGTGTAGTAACTTACTTTGAAAAATAGACACACCTTGATACTACGGGTGTTAGTATCTTGGGGTTTTACATAAAAAGGAGTCTTTTGAAAAGAATGTACGTACGTAGTACTTTGGCTTGATTAATTGAGAATTATTCTATGTGTGCCTTGATAAGTACTTTGGCTTGATTAATTGAGAATTATTCTATGTGTGCCTTGATAAGTACTTTGGCTTGATTAATTGAGAATTATTCTATGTGTGCCTTGATAAGTACTTTGGCTTGATTAATTGAGAATTATTCTATGTGTGCCTTGATAAGTACTTTGGCTTGGTTAATTGAGAATTATTCTAGGTGTGCCTTGATAAGTAATTTGGCTTGTTTAATTGAGAATTTGCATATGTGTGTTGTTAATAGCCGGTTTTGTGCTAGTGGTATATCATTCATTTCGGGGTCATTCCCCGGGTTTGTGGCATTTGCATATTCCGTGGATTTGCTACCCACGATGCGAGGAATACCTCATGCGAGTCCGCAAGGGCTTATGCGGGTGAAATAGTCCCATGCGGGCGGGTCCAGCCTATGTGAGGAATACCTCATGCGAGTCCGTAAGGGCTTATGCGGGTGAAATAGTCCCATGCGAGGAATACCTCATGCGGGTCCACGCGACTTATGCGGGTGAAATAGTCCCAGGAGTAGGATTGCTTAATGATACTGCGGGCGGGTGGTCCTGCTTTGATCGTGAGCTTCCTATTTTATATTGTAAGTATACTACTATTTACTCTCATTGTTAGTAAGGCACAGTGTGCTGTAATTTGATTATCATACATGTCTCCGAATTTGTTTGTGTTACCCTATGGTCATGCTTTTACGATGTGGGATTCCGGGGCATGCGACCACGAGGTATTTAGGACACAGGTGGGACTTGGTGTTCATGTATGCTTATTGGTGTTATATTATATCATGGACTGCCGGCAGTGAGGAAGGATTCCACGGGCATGATTGATATTATGGGCGTGAGACCCATAGTTATATTTGAGTAGTGACTTTGAGGGCATGCCCCCGACTTGATATGATCGCTATGTATTATGTAATCGTAGGTTGGCTATCATACATGTCTCTGCTTTGTTTAGACTGTTATGATTTCATTACGATACTTCATCGCTCACATACTTGGTACATTCTCCGTACTGACCTCCTTCGGGGGGCTGCGTTCATGCCGCAGGTTTAGGTACGCAGTTTGGTGATCGGCAGGTGTAGGACCGCTCGTAGTTTTGGATAGCTCCTCTGCTCGTGAGTTTATCTTTTGGTATAAGTTCTTTCAAGATGTGCTTTTGTACATTTATGGGTACGGCGGGGCCTTGTCCCGTCATAGTTCAGTATAACTCTTAGAGGTCTGTATTCATATGTGGGATTGGACTCATGTACAGTGTAGTGTCTTTTGTTTATGTATATTATGGCAGCCTTTTCGGCTTTGCCCTTGCACGTACGTTGGTTTTAAAAAAAAAAGAGGTGTTATTTAATTTCCGGAGTTTACTTAGTTGTTAAGGTAGAAGGGTGCCCAGGTAGGGCACCAGTCACAGGCCCGGGGTTCGGGGTGTGACATTAGCTCCTCCTTTCGACGTTCCAATCCACTCCAAGCAACCCTTAGAAGCTTATGAAGAACTCCTCTTCAAGTTCCAACTTCAAAGTTGAAGAACTCTTTAGGTTTTCGCCTTGCGACTAATACGAAAACACCACTTTTCCGAGATCTTTCTATTGAGATAACCTTACAATACTATTAGGAACCTTGGTTTAAAGTATGGGGATTATTGGACAACAAACGAAAAATTCTCTTGCTCTTTGAACCACAAACCCGAGAGCCTCTCATAGCTTTCTTCAAGATTTCTTGAAATATGACTAAGTGTGGGAACTAGTCTTGCTACTAGTATACATATATAACATAATGGAGGGTCAATATTAGGACAAATGGGTGGCCTAGATGAGTTTCACATGGATCTTGCCCAAGTGGCCCTTGGACTTTAGTCAACAATGTCAAGCTTAAGTCTTTGCAAGACTTGGTCATCTCTCTAATGGTCAAATGGTCATCTTACCCATGTCATTTTTGCCCAACACCACTAAGGGGGGGGGGGGTGACACGTGTCGCCCTCCCGTTCGTCGCAATATTTCGTTTTCCGACAATTCCATAATTCCGATAAATTCTTATTTGTCTCAAATCTCAACATTTTTTAGTCCTTACGTACGTTCTTATAAGCCTATCCTGGAATTTCCGGGGTGTAACAAGTGCTTATGTTATGTATGATAAGCCGGTAGTGCTTATGTTATGTATGATAAGTCGGTAGTGCTTATGTTATGTATGATAAGCCGGTAGTGCTTATGTTATGTATGATAGCTGGTTGAGCTAGGTTATGTAATTCTTACGGGGTAAACCCCCGAGCTACTACTTATTCCATGGATTTGCTACTCATGATGCGAGTGCGGCGTTTGTACTCATTGCGGGCCCACCGGGCCCATGCGGGTGAAATAGTCCTATGCTGGTGAAATAGTCTCATGCGAGGCGGATGACCTCATTGCGGGTCCACATGACCTATGCGGGTGAAATAGTCTCATGCGAGGCGGATGACCTCATTGCGGGTCCACAGGACCTATGTGGGTGAAATAGTCGCAGGAGTAGGATTGCCAAATGACACTATGGGCAGGTGGCCCTAAGTTGATCATAAACTTCCTATTTTTTTATGCAGTATACCTTTATGGGCAGTATACCTTTATGGGCAGACTTATGTGACTTTATCGCGTCCCAGATTGGGCCGGGCAGTATAGGCGTCCCTCCAGAAAGGGTCGGTTTATGTTATGCAAGATAAGTAAGTTATATGCTTATGAACTTGATGATCTTTCCTAAGTATATACGTAAGAATTTGACTATAACTCTTATTGAGAAAAATAGGAAAAGATAATGATGTAAGATTAAGTTCATGAGTTGTAATGGCATGGTAGGATCTGGTATTTACTTTTTATACTTGCCCCTGTCATTCTTTTTCTGATTATGATCTGACATCGTGCCTTATTTTCGTTCCATATTCTGCACTGGTAATCGACTTTTTCGGGCCGCGTTCATTTCCGCAGGTTTAGGTATACAGTTGTGGATCCGCGAGCTTAGGATCCTGGTTCAGCATTTTGAGATGGCTCCAATGTTCCGGAGCTTGTCATTATGGTTAGGTATATTCAGGGGTACGACGGGGCCTTGTCCCGTCATAGTATTTGTCCAAAATCTTAGAGGTCTGTAGTCATATCTTGTGGATTGGGTTGTGTAAAGAAAAAAAAGGGATGTAACTGCTTTTGGCTGTATATGTATATATATGTCCAGGGAGGTAGCCTTATCGGCTAACCTGTTGTTTATGTATTGTTGAATTAATTTATAAGTTTTATGTATGTTTCGCTGATTATCTCTGATGTATACCTGTAAGGGTGCCCAGGTAGGGCACCAGTCGCGGCCCGAGGCCGTGTCGTGACAAAAGTGGTATCAGAGCAGTTAGTTCTCGGAAAGTGTCTACAGACCGTGTCTAGTAGAGTCTTGATTATCGGTGTGTTGTGCAACACATCTATAATCAGGAGGCTGCAGGACATTTAGGATTGGTTTCCATTCTTCTCATTCTGAGATCGTGCGATAGAGCTGTGTTGTTAGGGTCATCTCTCCCTAATGAGTTATGTTGATTGCAGCTATGAGAAAGACATCAGTGACCCAGGAAGGACTATGTGGATTGCGTATCCAGGTTGGTAATGATTGTAGTATAGTTGGTATCATGACATACATCTATACGGAGTTATGTATGAGGGTCAAACACGTGTTGCCTAAAATGATTTTAGATTACCAGGATTTGGTAAGAACTAAATAGATACCGGGAAGGTATGAAACAATTAATGAATTCTCGCCAAGGTCTTACGTATTATTTTAAGATAATTGGAAAAATGATGAGTTATCTGATAAGGTAGTGAAATCTTAAGAAGTTATGTTAAGGAACTTAATGGAATGCCATGCTAATAGATTAAGCTGCGTGGTAGGCTTAAGAGAATTGTACGGATGAGGTCCGTATGGAGTAAGTAATGGTTGTTGTGATCAAGACAAAACGATTATGGTATTATGAGAAGTTATAGTACCCGTTTACGGGGGGGGGGGGGGGGGACGGATAAGGTAGGCTGGAGCATGGAGAAGGCGAGCCTAGAACATTGATAACCGCCGAGACATTAGGTATATAAGGCATTCTCGGGTAGTAAAAATTTAAGTCAGACCAAGGATTAGAGTTAAGTGCGACGCCGAGTCGGATTGAGGACCTATTAAGGGTCGCCCCATAGCCTGAAATGGAATGGGATCAGTTGGTAGTAGTCTCGCTACGTGACAGGGTCACGAGGGTGCAAGGCCCAAGTCTAGTTAATTGTTTTACGGGTTCGTGGACGCGTTCCACCGGAACCAGGTCGTGAGAGCCGGAAATGACCTTGTATTGTTCGATTAAGTAACTCCAAAGATTGGAGGCCAGAATCAGTATGGAGGTTATGAACATATGCTAAAGTAAGTTTAGAAGTACGGAAGGAGTATGACCAGTAAGAAAGAGAGCAACCAAGTGTAGAGGAACAGAGCCTGAATCCATAAGGACCTTTCGAGGTAGCTACACCAGTGTGTGTTTGGGTGGTAGCTGAGCGGGTATATGAGATTTGTCGGTGATGATACAGTCGTCAGACCCTAGCATACCTAGTAGAGCTGAATACGACAGACTTTGAGGTCATTATGAGTATGGACTAGTTGGCTTCGTGGGTGCCAAGATTGACTGTAGAGAGAGGTTGGTTCACCGTAGGCGAGGTTCAGATAATTGGCCCAGACTTGACTTAACGGGCTGTGGATGAGGCGAAGCTTACCCAGGAAAGATTATTAGTAAAGCTCTTAGTCAGTAGAAACCTTAGGCGGATAACCGATGTCGACACTTGTAGTCAGATTGACGTTTTAGTATAAGTATTGTTATATGGCCAAGGGTGGCATATTTTGTATGAAGGGTGTAGAAAAAGGAGACTATATCGCTATCTATTAGATTGGACTCCGAATGAACATTCGGGGACGAATGTTTCTAAGGGGGGGAAGAATGTTACACCCCGTAATTCCAAGACATGTGTTTAAGAGAATGTACGTGAGAAGATACGACCTTAAGATTTAAAACGAAAGAAGGATTGCTTTTTCCTACGGAAGAATTATTTCGAGCCTCGGGAAGGAAAAAATGTTCGTTAATAAGAATTGAGTTCCCGAATTTGATATTTGAGACTTATAGAATTTATCGAATTTTCGGGAGATGAAATATTTTAGACCAACCGGAGGGCGACACGTGTCACCCTCCACTTGGCAAGTAGGACGAAAATGGACAAGTCAAGCTAGACAAGTGGAGCTTGACATTCTTGACTAAATCCTAGCCTTCCATTTGGATTTATCCTAGCCCTTGATTTATTTATATATACTACTACTACTACTAGTAGTAGCAAGACAATCCACACTTAGAAAAAAAATCAAATGTTGGATGAAACATTAGGGAGCTCTCGGCATTGGAGAAAAAAAGAAAGGAGAAATTTTGCAATCTTGCTCCATAAGTCCCAATATTCAAACCCAAGGTTCCTAAGGGTATTACAATGATATCTCAATAGAAAGATTCCGGAAAAACTACGTTTTCACGTTAGTCGCAATGCGAAAATGTCACGACCCGACCCCGGGCCGCGACTGGTGCCCTACCTGGGCACCCTTCTAATCATACAACATAATAAACTGCGGAAGATAAATAACACTCTTTCTTTTTAAACCAAGGCCAAGCCGATAAGGCTGCCATAACATAAAAATTACCCAGTGGGCTACACTGCTTAACAATGTAAAACAACTCTGTGATCCAGCCCAAATTTACGATGAATACTGCACTCTAAGATTTGAACAAATACTATGACGGACAAGGCCCTCCGCACTTCGAATATACATAGCCATGACAACTCCGGAACATTGGAGCCATCTCAAAATGCTGAACCAGGATTCTAAGCTCACGGATCCACAATCGTACCTAGACTGCGACATTTAACGCACTTCGGCGGGGTCGATAACAAAAATCGAATATGGAACGGAAAATAAGGTACAGTAAACAAATCATAACTGTACAAAAGAATGACAGGGGCAAGTATAAAAAGGGTACATACCAGATCCTACCGTGTCATTACCATCTCGTGAACTTAATCGTACCTTATTATCTTTTCCCATTTTTTTACATAAAAGTTATAGTCACATTCTTACGTACATGTTTTAGGAAAAACCGTCAAGTTCATTACTATATAACTTGCTTACCTTTCATAACATAATCCGGCCCTTTATGGAGGGACGCATATACTACCCGGCCCAATCTGGGACGCGATCAAGTCTCACAAATATCAAAGCGTGCCCGTGGAATTCCTTCCTCACTGCCGGCAGTCTATGACATAAATCATACTCATGTGACGCGCCCGTGGCATCCTACCTCACTGTCGGCGTACACATATACAATACATATATATATACCTCCTGCCCGTGGAATCCTCCATCACTGTCTGCAGCCGTAGGTGTAACATATAACTCGGTGACACGCCCGTGGCATCCTACCTCACTGTCAGACACGATATATATATATATATATATATATATATATATATATATATATATAACGCGTCGCATGCCCAAATCCTCATCGTATAAGCATGGCCATAACACGCCTCGCATCCTCATCGTAGTGCAGTCTTCATGGGGAGCTAGCCCATGGAATAAGAATATAACATGCCCCTAATCCTCATCGTGGTACATGTCTTCATGGAGCTAGCCCATGGAGAAATAGTCGACATAGCATGGTCGCATGCCGAATCCTCATCGTATAAGCATGGCCATGGGTAATAAAACAAATCCGGGAATCTAACCCGCCTCCTGGTCACATGCCCCGGAATCCCACATCGTATAAGCATGTCCAAGGATCAATCATAATGGAAGCATACCCGTGGAATCCCACATCACTGTCGGTATGTCCAAGTAAACTTACAACAAGACAGTCGGCCCTCCAACTGAGAGTCACGACAACGTAAACATATAACACCTGCACTCAAAGCTATCACAAGCAAACATAGGAAAGTTCATTAAACCTTTAGACTTCCATTTTTATAAACTCATGGCACTTTCGTTTCACACATAAAAATCCGGGAATTTAACCCAAAGTACTACGCACCTCTACTCCTTTAAAATGACTCTTTTTCAAATAAAACTTCCAAGATACTAACAACCGTAGTATCAAGTCATATCTACTTTTCAAGACAAGTCACAATACCTTTTAGAAATACAATTATAGGCTTCTAAATCACGTGACAACTTTCTTTAAAACCTTAAGCAATTGGTACCTTTAAAACAATTTGCCCTTCTTTATTTCAAGTCATTTCTTTGCTTACATTACTGAAGAAAACCATTCTTTTAATCTTCCATAAAGTTGTTATAACTCTTTATGTCTTAGACAATTTCATTCCTTTTATAACCAAGAGACTTATACTTCCAAATCGAATTACATAGCTTTCAAAATACTTCAAGTCTCTTAACTTTTAAGAAAACCAGTTTCTTAACTTAGATCGTCAAGCTTCTTAACTTTAGAATGGCAAGAAATCAATACTTTCCAAATCAAGTATTCTATGCTTTTAAATCAATTCATTTCTTCCTTTAAGAATCAAGTCCCATAACTTGAAAAATAAAGTCTCTTAACCTTTTAAGAATTTGAGGTTCATAGTCTTAAAACCTCATACGTAAATTCTTATAAATTAAGTAACATATACTTTGGTGCGTTGTGAATAAGTTATACTTATTTATAACGATCTTAATCAAGTAGCCATGATCTAGAAAATGTAATACAATTTTGTCTTATCTTAGCTTCTATGCAGATGGAGAATTCTACTCATTTTAACTTAATTGATTGCCATTACATTTTCCTTTATTAACGCTGCAGTGGCTTGTTCGATACTTATTCTCATTTGTGCCGTAACTTAGCCAAGTCAACTTGGCTCCAAAATACCTTCTAACGACTCTTACCAACATCCCCCATAAGACTTGGTAAGAACTTAGGATAACTTAGACATAACCCTTACGTAGAGTAAATCAACATACATACCTCTTAACTTCTAAGAGTAGAAGGAATCATGAAATAATACCACATGTATATTCCATACATAGAATCATGTCAAAAGAAGGAAGAGGTTCACATACCTCGCGACGATTATCGACAAATAGCAAAATGCTCCAAAGTACTTCAACCTTGCTAGCTATTCCATCCTTCAAGTAGAATACGCTATTGTTATACCCCGTATTTCCAGAGTATGTACGTAAGGGAATACGTACGAAAGTCTTGCCTTAAAGATAAGCCTTGGACGTTTTATTTTGTACACAACTCACTAAAAGAATCGTTTTCACGAAACGCTTCCACACTTTCGAGAGTAAATTCCGGCTATGCCATTTCTTATTTTTGCGAATTTTTCCGAGAGACGAAACATTTTGGACCAACGGGAGTGCGACACTTGTCACCCTCCAATTGAAGGACTTGAAATCGTCCATTGGGACGATTTGGACTAGAGGAGCACGTTTTTGTGCCTTGTGCACAAGTCAAGGAGTTGGTAGGATATTTGTGTATAGTTAATCCTCACCCTACACTTGCCTTGCACTTGTCTAAATCTTGGCCTTTGGTTGGCCACTTCTTGACCTATAAATACCCCCCTTAAGATGAAGAGTTCTTCATTCACAAATTACTTTCCAAGTCTTGAAAATCCTCTCCTCTCCCTTTGTAGTCTTCTCGTCCAAAACACCTCCCCCTCCCCTTGTGAAGGCCCTTGGCCGAATACCCCCCCCTAGCCTAGCCAAAATCTACCCCCCTCCCTTGGTAGAAAAGTTGCCTTCTTGTATTGTTATAATGCCCAAAATACCCTAGCCCAAATACCTTAGTACTTAGTAGAAGTTGTGAAGAACTTCTAAGGTTCTCTGAGCATACAACTTAGAGCAAAACCTTGCTCAGCGACTTTTCTAGGATATTATTGGGCTTACCGAGGTAACTAATCCTAACCTCTTTTGAATTAGAATATATATACTTTGTAGTATAAGGATAAGTATAAATACTTAGAAGTATATCACGTAATAGAATTGAACCGTTAATCACTTAGAAGGGTTTAAAAGAAGAATAATCAAATCAGATTTTACATGTGATCGCTTTCACAGTAGACTTATATAGCTCACCGGATAGGGAAGTGCTGCCCGACTTACCGTAGAATTATGAACCCCCTGTTTAGAATGACCTTCAGAGTAGTCTTTAATAGATATCTGTGACTATTATAGGCTGACTCTCTGCGCGCGACATATTCAACTTGGCAGGTGGTTTTCAATGGTATGCATGATTCTTCCTAAAGCATGATATTTTACAATATAACTACGACAATGTCTTAAGCTCTGAATAATACTTACAGAATGCCTCACGCTTAAGCTCGAATAATACTTACGGCAATGCCTCACGGCTTAAGCCTGAATAATAAAGAACTGAAAACATTTCAAAAGACTAATGAATCATATTAACAGAAGAGAACTAATTGGTTTTTAAAAACAGAAGCTTAAGAGTTATACTAGCTTTATGGGAAGTTAAGTATAACCACTGATGATTGATACAAGAAACGAGTTTGCCTATGTGTTTATAATGGACTTATATTGTGAAAAGAATAATAAGATGGTTTGATAAGTAGACATGATATGATGCTATGTGTGTTAGTATCTTGTAACGTTTGTATAGGTGAGTATCATTGTTGTGCTTATGTTGTTTAAAGATAAGTTGTTATGTTAGTATACTATCACTCACCTCTTGAGATGATACCGGGGGTTAAGCTGCCCTCCGATGCGGGGTAGACTCAGGCGGTCTGGGACCATGATTCGAGAATACCTCATGCGGGTCCAGGGGGCCTATGCGGAGCTACGAGTTCCGTGTTAGTATGCGGGTTATGCCTCATGCGGTCGTGGCCACGCGACAGCGAGTCCAGGCGACGCCGAGGAGTAGCTACCCTCGATGCGGGGTTATACCTCATGCGGGCCCATGTGAGTGGCCTATGCGGACTCCGGGAGTCCAGGATTAGGCTTGCAGAATGATGATGGGGGCGAGTGGCCCTGTTTCGATCATTCGCAGCCTAGACAAGACTCATTACAGTTACCTATTGTTGCTCTTGCTTGTGATGTGGCACTATGTGCGGTTTCCTTGGTTGTTTCCTACATATTTGTAAACTGGTTTTAAAAATGATATGTTTTCATTTAAGTACTTAGCTGCATACTTAGTACTGTAATGCATCGACCTCCTGGGCTGCGTTCATGCCGCAGGTAAGGGCAAGCAGGTGCTAGATCCGCATCCTTAGGATCTCTACTTTGGTGTCGGGAGCTCCATCTCTTCCGGAGGCTCTACTTTTGGTATGATCTCCCTGTTGTAGATAGTTTGTACAGTCAGGGTATGGCGGGGCCCTGTCCCGCCATAGTTGTATATTTCCTTAGAGGTCTGTAGTCATGTTGTACAGTGTCGGATGTAATCTGAACTATGATTATATAATATGCCAAAGGCGATGTTTTCTCACATAAACCGTGTCTTATTTTATAAATCGTTTCATGTCTTGTTTTATATTTCCGCGATTTCTCGATGTATGACTACTTGGGTGCCCTTGAAGGCACGACCACTGCCCCGAACGTCGTGACAAAAGTGGTATCGTGAGCGCTTAATCTCGGAAAGTGTCTACGCACCGTATCTAGTAGTTCTTGATTATCGCGGTCAGGCACCACACCAATAATCGTGAGGCTATAGGATATTTAGGATTGGTTTCCATTCTTCTCATTCCGAGATCGTGCTTTAGAGTCGTGTTATAGGTTGGACCTCTAACGTATTCCTTTCCCGTACGCTATGCCTCCACGTAAGGCAACCCGCCTGGCAAGGCAAAGAGGGAGTCGCTAGCAGACACCCGTAGTCACGAGGCTCAGCCCGCCTATACCGAGACGGCGAGTTCTATGACGCCGCCACTTCAAAGACACCACGCACCACACCTCCCGCCCCACACCGGGCGGAGGAGTTAGGGTACAAGGAGACGGCCCAGCCTTTGGCTAAAGTCAGGCCCGACACGAGCGAGAGATTGACGCGCAGCTCAGCCCAGCTCCGGGCCGCACCGTGGTACACCCGAGGCGTATAGTTTGAGGCTACGAGATTTCTTGAGTTGTAGCCCACGGAGTTTTATGGGTCGAGGCCGAGGATGATCCGCAGGAGTTCATCCGCCGCCTTCAGAGATTTTGAGAGTGATCGCATGCCGGAGACCGAGTCCGTGATCTTTGGTTCACATAGGCCGCGTGATACCGCAGCCGATTGGTTTGATTCATGGGAGTTATCCCGGGAGAGCACGCGCCCCGCCTACTGGGATGAGTTCTCGGAGGCTTTCTCACTCACTTCTTGCCTCCACAGATGGCGAGGGCGCGGCCGATAGATTTTTACCGCCGAGGCAGAGGACGACCGTCGTGAGTACAATGTCGAGTTTGATTCATTGGCTCGATATGTCCCAAAGATTGGTAGCAGATATGGAGGATAGGGTACACCGCTATGTCACCGGCTAGACGACTATATGGCCGAGTCATGCGCGGGTTTCTCCACCGTATGGACATTACCCGCATGCAGCTCACGCCCTTGATGCGGCGAGCGCAGAGGTCGACGAGTGGATGACGGCCAGCAGAAGAAGGCCAGACGGGAGGGTCTTCCGTGGTTATCGTGGGCGGCCTCGGCAGCCTAGATTCGCACCACGCCCACCGTGAGCACTTCGCACCGCCCCGCGGCCCAGAGTTTTCGAGGGCGCATCGGGCCCTGGGCTTCAGACGCCCGAGTAGCAGAGGCATCGCCGATCGACCACCCCACGGTGGCCGATGCGGGATCCCATTACGGGAAGTGTGGTACTACTTTTGGAGCTTGTTACGCCAGGTGGCAGGTCACTTTGGCGGGATCGTCCGACCGGGGCGCGCCGGGTGGTAGGCTCACCTGTGTTCTGCTGCCGCTTCATCATCTCCTACGATTACTCGCCCGAGGCGTGGTGCTCGGGTCAGCAGGTCGCGGCAGAGGTCGTGGCTCGGGTCCGCTTCTAGCGGTCCTCGAACCGCATTTATGCTTTCGGTCCACCGACAGATCGTGAGGCCTCACCGATGTCGCCACGTACCTTATCGGGCCTGGGTTTGATGTTTATGCCTTGATAGATCCGGTTCTACTGCCCCATATATCTCCCTTGTTGCTAGTAGGATAGTGGATAGAGCTCGAGTCCATAGACCCTTTCGAGGTAGCTACGCCATGGGTGATTCGGTGGTAGCTCGGCGGGTATATAGGGCTTGTCCCGTGACATTTACATCGTCGACCTCAGCCGACTTGATAGAGTTGGAGATGATTGACTTCGACGTGATTATGGGGATGGATTGGCTAGCTTCTTGCTATGCCAATGTAGACCGCAGAGAGAGTAGTACGGTTCCAGCTCCCCGAGAGCCGGTTGTTGAGTGGGAGGAGCACCAGACGCCGAGGGTAGGTTTATTTCCTACCTCAAGGCTAGGAAGATGGTGCGAAGGGGTATATCTACCATCTAGTTCGAGTGTTTGATATCGAGGTCGCGTACCAGATTTTCACCGATTCGTAGTCACGAGTTCCCGCACGTGTTCCTGCATGACCTCCGCATCCTCCCGAGAGGAGATTGAGTTTTGTATTGACATATTGCGCGATACTCGCCTATTTCCATTCCGCCATACGTAACGGCACCGCCGAGTTGAGAGAGCCAAGGATCGGCTTAGGGATTTGCTAGAGAAGGGTTTCATTAGGCCCGGTGTTTCTCCCTGGGGCGCAGATTGTTCGTGAAGAAGGACGGACGCCGCATGTGTGTTGATTACAGCACCAACAAGGTGACCATTAAGAATGTATACCCTCCCGTGATTGATGATTTGTTCGACCAGGTGGCGCGAGATGTTTCTCCAAGATTGATCCGCGTCGCTATCATCGTTCGTGTCGAGAGGCGGATGTCCCTAGATCGCATTCGACCAGACGCATTATGAGTTCAGAGTCATGTCTGGTTGACCAATGCTCCGCGGTATTCATGGATTTGATGAACCGAGTGTTCAAACCATTTTTGGACACGCTTTGTGATAGTGTTCATTGATGATATCTTGGTTTATTCTCGCCAGAGCGAGCACGCGAGCATTTGGCGATCAGGCCGACAGCTTCTCCAGATCGCAGCTGACGCCAAGTTTTCCAAATGTGAGTTTTGCTGACTTCATGCTTTCTTGGGCATATTGTCGGGCCGATGGCATACGAGTTGATACGGCCAAGATCGAGGCGACAGACTTGGCCGAGACCTACTACTCCGGCTGCAGGTTCGCAGCTTTTCGGGCCTTGCAGTTATTATCTACGGTTCGTGGAGAAGTTTGCTTCTATCTTCGCACCATTGACTAGGCCGACTCGTAAGGCAAAGTTCCATGGATCGATGCTTGGAGCGTGGTTTCCTGCCGAAGAGAGATTGACGACCGCCCGCTTCTTACTTCCGTATGGTCCAGATGGTTACGTCGGTATTGTGACGCGTCGCATCGGTTGGGATGTGTATTGATGCAGCATGGCAGGTTATAGCATATGCATCCCGACACCAAGAAACACGAGGAACTACCCCACCCATGATTTGGAGTCGGGTAGTGATTCACGCTCAAGATCCGAGGCACTATTTGTACGGGGTTCACGTGGATATTTATACGCACCACAAGAGCCTCCAAAGATATCTTCACCAGCAGGAGTGAACTTACGGCAGACGGTGGTTAGAGTTGCTTAAGGATTACGATGTTGATATCCTATACCACCCGGGAAGGCCAATGTCAGGCGTATGCTCTTAGTCGTAGGTCGATGGGAGCCTATCGGATGTGCTAGAGAGAGGACATGGTTCGTGATTTGCATCGCTTAGCGAGCCTTGGTGTCCGCTTGATTGATTCCGATAGCAAGGGGTTAGAGTTCGTGAGGTTGCCGAGTCTTCCATCGCCGAGGTGAAGAGGCAATACCGAGGATCCACTTTGATTCGATATCGTGATACGCCTCTTCGTGAGGCAAGCGGTCCTGAGGTAGCACCTGATGGGGTGCTAAGGTTTGAGGGCGCATCGTGTGTTCCGGATGTTTCGTGACTTCGGCAGCAGTTCTTGGGGAAGCACACATAGCGCTACTCTATCCATCCGGTCGATCAAGATGTACCACGACCTTAGATCCGTATTGGTGGGATGGCTTGAAGAGGACGCTGCAGAGTTCGTAGCTCAAGGCCCGTGTTGTCGCAGCGAAGGTAGAGCACCGAGGCCCGTGGTTTGTTACGCACGATTGAGATCCCGACCGGAAGGAGGTAAGCAACATGGACTTCATAACAGGATTAACTCGCACTCAGAGTAGACATGATTCTATATGGGTTATCGTCGACAGGCTGACGAAATTATCCCACTTTCGTCCCGTCAGGACGACTTTTTCTGCTGAGGATTATGCCGACTTTACATCCGAGAGATCGCCGATCGCATGGAGTCCCTACTTCGATCATATCGCATATAGGAGCCCGCCACGCTAACTTCGAGGTCCTTTCATAGGGGTTTAGGGACGCAGTGAGCCTCGAGTAATCGCATTTCATCCACGCATGACGGACAGCAGAGCGCACTATCCGCACTCTCGAGGATATGTCGCGAGCCCGTGTTATTGACTTCGTGGTAGTTGGGAGGATCATTTGCCTCTAGTTGAGTTCGCGATAATAATAGCTACCACTCCAAAGATTCGGGATGGCGCCTTATGAGGCCTTGTACGAGGAAGTGCAGATCGCCTATAGGTTGGTTCGATGTGGCGAGGGCGCAACATGGGACCAGATTTGGTACAGCAGAAAGTGGATAAGGTGAAACTTATCCGAGAGCGCTATTGACACTCGTAGTCGCATGTAGTCGATGCAGATCATCGCCGCCGACATCTTGAGTTCGAGGTTCATGATTGGGTTTTCCTAGTGTCACCCACGGCGGTGTGATGAGATTCGAAGAAGAAGCTCACCAAGGTACATCGGGCCGCTTCGATTGTCCGCAGGTAGGCAAGGTTGCCTACGAGTTGATCTCGCCGTCCGACCGAGGCAAAGGCATCCGTGTTTCACGATCTACGCCGAGGAGATGTATCGGATCCATCTAGGTGCACCCGATTGACGACGATGTCCAGTGACCGGCGGGTTATCGATGAGGAGATTCCCATAGCGATAGTCGATCGTCGTTAGCGTCATGACGAAGGACGGGCTTCCACAAAGTCTTGTGGCGAACGAGCTCGTGGAGGAGATGACATGGGAAGCCGAGGAGATACGAGGCGGAAGTATCTCACCTATTCCCACACCTCCGTAAATTCACTTTCCTACTTACAAATTTCGTTATCGCTTTCGCCATGTGTTGCTCGTGGCCGTGTGTGGCATTTACAATCGCTTAAGCTTCTTCGATAATCGTTTTGGGAAGGAACATTCGACGAATGTTTCTGGCGAGGAGAGAATGTTATACCTCGTATTTCCAGAGTATGTACGTAAGGGAATACGACAAAGTCTTGCCTTAAAGATAAGCCTTGGACGCTTTATTTTGTACACAACTCACTAAAAGAATCGCTTTCCGACTAAACGCTTTCCACGCCAGAGAGTAAATTCCGCCATGCCATTTCTTATTTTTGCGGATTTTTCCGAGAGAAAACATTTTGGATCAACGGAGGGCTTACACTTGTCACCCTCCAATTGATGGACTTGAAATCGCCCATTGGGACGATTTGGACTAGAGGAGCACGTTTTGTGCCTTGTGCACAAGTCAAGGAGTTGGTAGGATATTTGTGTATAGTTAATCCTCACCCTACACTTGCCTTGCACTTGTCTAAATCTTGGCCATTGGTTGGCCACTTCTTGACCTATAAATACCCCCCTTAAGATGAAGAGTTCTTCATCCACAAATTACTTTCCAAGTCTGGAAAGATCCTCTCCTCTCCCTTTGTAGTCTTCGCCCAAAACACCTCCTCCCCTTGTGAAGGCCCTCGCCGAATACCCCCAGCCTAGCCAAAAATCTACCCCCTCCCTGGTAGAAAAGTTACCTTCTTGAAGCGTAATAATGCCCACAATACCCTCGCCCAACTACCTGAGTACTTAGTCGAAGTTGTGAAGAACTCCTAACGTTCTGAGCATACAACTTAGGAGCAAAACCTTGCTCAGCGCGACTTTTCTAGATATTATTGGGCTTACCGAGGTAACTAATCCTAACCTCTTTTGAATTAGAATATATATACTGTTGTAGTATAAGGATAAGTATAAATACTTAGAAGTATATCACGTAATAGAATTGAACTGTTAATCACTTAGAAGGGTTTAAAAGAAGAATAATCAAATCAGATTTACATAGGATCGCTTTCACAGACTTATATAGCTCACCGGTAGGAAGTGCTGCTCGACTTACCGTAGAATTATGAACCCCGCTTAGAATGACCTTCAGAGTAGTCTTTAATAGATATCTGTGACTATTATAGCCACTTTCTCTCACACATATTCAACTCAAGTGTGTGGTTTTCACGAGAAGGTATGTGATTCTTCCTAAAGCATGATATTTTACAATATAACTACGCAATGTCTTAAGCTCGAATAATACTTACTAATGCCTCACGGCTTAAGCTCGAATAATACTTACTAATGCCTCACGCTTAAGCTCAATAATAAAGAATCAAAACATTTCAAAAGACTAATGAATCATATTAATGTAAGAGAACTAATTGGTTTTTAAAATGAAGCTTAAGAGTTATACTAGCTTTATGGGAAGTTAAGTATAACCACTTAAGATTGATAAAAGAAACGAGTTTGCCTATGTGTTTATAATGCACTTATATTGTGAAAAGAATAATAAGATGGTTTGATAAGTAGACATGATATGATGCTATGTGTGTTAGTATCTTGTAACGCTTGTATAGGTGAGTATCCTTGTTGTGCTTATGTTGTTTAAAGATAAGTTGTTATGTTAGTATACCATCACTCACCTCTTGAGATGATACCGGGTTAAGTCGCCTCCGACGCGGGTAGACTCAAAGTGTCCGGGACCATGATTCGAGAATACCTCACGCGGTCCGTGGGGCCTGCGGAGCTACGAGTTCCGTGTTAGTATGCGGGTTATGCCTCACGCGGTTCAGTGGCCACGCGGACAATGAGTCCGTGACGACGCCGAGGAGTAGCACCCTCGACGCGGGTTATACCTCACGCGCCCACGCGAGTGGCCTATGCGGACTCGAGTTCAGTGATTAGGCTTGCAGAATGATGATGAGGGCGAGTGGCCCTGCTTTCGATCATTCGCAGCCTAGACAAGACTCATTACGCTTACCTATTGTTGCTTTGCTTGTGATGTGGCACTATGCGGTTTCCTTGGTTGTTTCCTACGATTTGTAAACCGGTTTTAAAAATGATATGTTTTCATTTAAGTACTTTACGCCGCATACTTAGTACCGTTGTACGACCTCCTTCGGGGCCGCGCTCATGCCGCAGTAAGGGCAAGCAGTGCTAGATCCGCATCCTTAGGATCTCTACTTTGGTGCCTGAGCTCCATCTCTTCCGAGGCTCTACTTTTGGTATGATCTCCTGTTGTAGATAGTTTGTAGTCAGGTATGGCGGCCCCGTCCCGCCATAGTTGTATATTTCAGAGGTCTGTAGTCATGTTGTACGATTGTCGGATAATCGCTGAACTATGATTATATAATATGCCGAAAGGCGATGTTTTCACATAAATCGTGTCTTATTTTATAAACTGTTTCATGTCTTGTTTTATATTTCCACGATTTCTCCGATGTATGACTACTTGGGTGCCTGAAGGCACGATCACTGCCCCGAACGGTCGTGACAGCTATACTTGGTACTTCAACCTAAAATGGCCATAATACGTCCATTAACCTCTAGCTTCGAACGTAGAATATTCTAAGTGCAAAGTCACTAAATTCTACGGAAAATCGGACAACACTTCCTTTGTTTCTACATACTTTGCCACCTTTTTCAAGGCCGAATACAATAACAAAACACGCCACATTTAAGGCCCAACAATTCAGCCAACCAAAGGGGATTACACGCCTTAACAGGACGTGTAAAATTCTGCCCCACAAATTAATACGAAACTAGTTCCATAATTATAGCCATTCTCGGCTAACATAAACAACAACTCAAAGTCTTTTCCAATTCTTTTCCAATCCAAGTTCTTAGGTCTAACATGTTATATAATCATAAACAACTTCAACAACTACAATTTCCTTCAATATATAACATGTGACGACTTATACTTATAATCAACTTGAATTGTAATCTTAAGGCTAAACATACTAGTTTCGGATTAGGGTTCCAATAGCCAATATACTTATCAAACTTCATAATATAAACATCTCATGCTTGCTAATATCCATTGCTACAACAATAAGTAATCTTAATTACTAAAACGACAAGAATTATACCTTTACAAGCCCTTAAAACTACTCACACATAAGATATATGTTACTCAATTTTGTTAAAAGAAGAAATTACGTTGTTAAGTGATTAGGACTATGAACTATGAAATCTTTCGAAAATAAGAGACTTAAGTATTTAAAAATATGCAACTTGAACTTTTGGAAAAGAAAGTTGTTACTTGACCTTAAAAAGGGAAAATGTGTTGGTTTACAATGAAGGCATGGTATTGTCTTAATCTGTCTTAAAAGAGGGTTTAAATGTTATGGACGATTTCACCTCGAGTCCCATGGGATGGGCCGAGACATGTATTCCACCCGATTTCACCTCGAGTCCCATGGGATGGGCCGAGACATGTATTCCACCCGATTTCACCTCGAGTCCCATGGGATGGGCCGAGACATGTATTCCACCCGATTTCACCTCGAGTCCCATGGGATGGGCCGAGACATGTATTCCACCCGATTTCACCTCGAGTCCCATGGGATGGGCCGAGACATGTATTCCACCTGATTTCACCTCGAGTCCCATGGGAAGGGCCGAGACATGTATTCCACCCGATTTCACCTCGAGTCCCATTGGATGGGCCGAGACATGTATTCCACCCGATTTCACCTTGAATCCCACGGGATGGGCCGAGACATGTATTCCACCCGATTTCACCTCGAGTCCCATGGGATGGGCCGAGACATGTATTCCACCCGATTTCACCTCGAGTCCCATGGGATGGGCCGAGACATGTATTCCACACGATTCCACCTCGAGTCCCATGGGATGGGCCGAGACATGTTATACGTATCATACGATTTATACCTAGACTGCCGGCAGTGAGGAAGGAGTTCCACGGGCACGAGGGATGACTTGAGGGCGTGAGTCCCTGACTTGACATGACTACTTTTATGTTGTAAACTGTAGTTTGGTTATCATACATGTCTCTTGTTTTATATAGACTGTCATGATTTCATTTACTGATTTTCGCCACATACTTGGTAATTGTATCGACTCCTTCGGGCCGCGTGCCGCAGTAGAGGTACATCGGTTGATCCTCGCTCATAGGATCGCAGTTCAGCGTTGGGAAGCTTCGTTTCTCCGGAGGCTTATCTTTTGGTATAGTCCCCTGATATTGCAGATTCTTATACATTCAGGGGTATGGCGGGGCCCTGTCCCGTCATAGTTGTTGTTACATTCTTAGAGGTCTGTAGTACTGTCAAGCGTGGTTGTAAAGGATCAGAATCGTCGTTCAAGTTTTATGTATATATGCATGCCGAAAGGCAATCTTCTCATGATAAACTGTTCTCATTCTATAATGGTTTCATGTCTTTTTTTTATATTTCCGCTGATTACTCTGATGTATGTCTACTTGGGTGCCCGGGTAAGGAACCAGTCACGGGCCCGGGATCGGGTCGTGACATTTAGAAAACAAGTTTCTTCTACTTTTAAACCTCAAGTAACTCACACCTTTAAAACAAGTTACTTCTCTTAAATCATGTCATTTCTCCTCTCTTAAAACAATTAAGTAAATCACTCTTCGACTTCAAAGTCATTATAACGACCCTTAGGTTTTGGAACTAAGGCACTAGCCAAAAGATTTGGAAACCACTTCCTTTTCAAGACTCTATGTACTTTAAGTAAAATACTTTCACTTTTAAGAATCCAACTTCACTAAGGCAATGGAATACACAACTTACAATTTAAACATCAAAGTATAATCAAAGAAGTACATAGAACAAATTCTATTTTAGGCAATCCAAATACAACCAAGGAATGGATCATTTAAGGAGTAGGACATACTTTCTTTATCTTAAGGAATCATACTAGAAGAGGAGATAGTTCACATACCTTTCGGCTAAATCCACAAGCTGCCGAATACGCCGCACGTAGAAGTGTCAACCTATAATGGTCACAACAAGACTATCAACTTCTAGTCTCTAACGAGAATAATACTAAGTATACGGTCTCTAATTCTACGGAAAATCTAAAAGACTTCCTTTGTTTCTACTCACTTTGCCACCTTTTTCAAGGCCGAATACAATAACCAACACGCCACATTTAAGGCTCAAAACAACAACCAAACAAAGGGGATTACACGCCTTACAATACGTGTAAAATTCCGCCCCGCAATTAATACGAAGTAGTTCCACATTCAAGCCATTCTCGGCCAACAACATAACCAACAATTCAAAGTCTTTTCCAATCCTTTTCCAATTCCAAGTTCTTAGGTCTAACATGTTATATAGTCATAAACAACTTCAACAACTACAATTTCCTTCTTTCTACAACATGTGACGACTTAAACTAATAATCGACTTGAATTGTAATCTTAAGGCTAACATGCTAGTTTTTCGGATTAGGGTTCCAATAGTCAAAACACTTATCAAACCTCTTAATATATAACTCAAGCTTGCTAATATCCATAGCTACAATGATAAGTAAACCTTAATTGCTAAAACGACAAGAATTATACCTTTACAAGCCCTTAAAATTTCCAAGATTCAAAGTCGCTCCTTAGCAAATTCTTAGCTCCTTTCCTTAGGTTCCAATCTGCTCCAAGCACTCCTTGGAAGCCTATGAAGAACCCATCTTCAAGTTCCAACTTCAAAGTTGAAGAACTCCTTAAGTTTCCGCCTTGCGACTAATACGAAAACGTCGTTTTTCCGCAATCTTTCTATTGAGATATCCTTACAATACCCTTAGGGACATTGGGTTAAAGTCTTGTGGCTAATGGATTAAAACTACAAAATTTTGTGTGGGCAAGCATGTCAAACCCGAGAGCAACTATTGTGGACAAGAAAATGTTGTGAAATTTCTAAGTGTTAGAAGAGCTTGTATTGCACTAGCTTAGTATTTATAACACTATGAAGGGTTTAGATTGCAACACATGAGTGGCTAGGATGAGTTTCACTAGGATCAAGCCCAAGTGGCAAGTTGACTTTGGTCAATAATATCAAGCTTTGAAGACTTATCTTCTACCATGGTCAATGACCATTTTACCCTTACTCTAAATCGTCCAAGACCATATGTGGGGGTGCCACATGTCGCCCTCTCATTCGTCCATAAAATTCCGTAACCCTCGTGGGCCCCACAAAACGTAAAATTCCTCGGGTGGGCCCCACATGACCAAGTCCGTAAAAACAAATTTCCATAATGTTAAAAGTTCCATAATCCTCAAATAATGCATTTTGAGAATCTAATTCTCCTTAACGAACATTTTTCCTTTCCGACGTTCGGAAGATTTTCTGTCGGAAAACAATTCTTCCTTTCGCACCAATTTCCAAGTCTTGATTCCTTACGTACATTCTCTTATACATGTCCTGGACTTACGGGGTGTAACAACCAACTTCCCATAAAGTCGTTATATTCACTTTATACCTTAGTCAAGTACAATTTCCTATCCAAGGGATTTATACGTTTAAAACGAAACAAGTATCACATACTTTAAAACTCTTCAAGTCCCTTAACTTTAATAGAACTTAAGACATCCTTAATATTTTCAAAGAAGTGAGTTAATCTCCTAACTCACCCGACTTGGCTATTCATAAAATTAGTAAAGGATATCAAGGTCTTGTACGTCTACCGTACTATATACGTACAACTAGTCATGCTCAAAAGATAGGAAAGTTCTACATACCTCTTCGGGTCAATCCACTTGCCAAGTACAAAGTCCCGCCCGTAGTATGTCAACCTATAATATCCACAATACGTCTATTAACACCTTACTTCAAACGTAGGATATTATAAGTGTAAAGTCTCTAAATTCTACGGAAAATCGGACAGCACCTCCTTTGTTTCTACTTACTTTGCCACCTTTTTCAAGGCCGAATACAATAACCAAACACGCCACATTTAAGGCCCAATCAATGCAATAAACAATAGGGGATTACACGCTTACTAGACGTGTAAAATTCCGCCACACAATAGATATCAAACTAATACAACTACTAGTCCAATTTCGGCCATATTGAGTACAACAATACCAATTCTTATCCAATTTCCATTTCAATCCAAATTGTTAGCATAACATGATATCAAGTCGAAATCGATTATACTACTATAATCTTCAAGTAAGTAACATGCGACGATTCTAGTAAACGACCAAATTGTAATCCAACTTCACATGGTTTACATTACATTTCGAATTTTAAGGCCACAAGCAATCCATAATACTTATAAACTTCAACACATATACTTCATGCTAGCAACATGTAAAGCTAACAACAATATAAATAATCTTGTAACACTATTAAGAGACAAGATTATACCTCAACGAATCTTAAACCAACTCCAACTCCGAAGTCGCTCCTTAGCAACTTAGAGCCTCTTCAAGACGCTTCAATCCGCTACTTGAGACCCTTAGAACATGTTATACCCCGTAGTTGCAGGGTATGTTTGTGAGGACGTACGTACGAGAGTACGGCAGAAATTTTGAAAAGAAAGAAAGATGTGAGTTTTCGACGGAAAAGTTTCCGGTTATTTGTGAAGAAAAAGGTTCGTTAATGGGAATTGGATTCCCAGATTTGGTATTTGGACTTCATAGATTATATTAGAATTATGGAATTTTATTTTCGGAAATGGTCACGTGGGCCCACGGAGAAATTTACTGGTTTGTGGGCCCACTTTGTTTTCGAGATTTTAGCCATTGTTGATATTTTTCGAAAGACGTTTTTTTAGGGCCATTAGGAGGGTGACACGTGTCACCCCCGCCTAGGTGGCTTGGCCAAAGTTACCTTTGGGCACAAGCTCACTAGTAGTCGTTTCCGACGAAACGTTTCCACAACTTCGTAGGGAAAATTCCGGCTATGTCCTTTTAATTTTATGGATTTTTCCGAGAGACGAAACATTTTGGACCAACGGGAGGGTGACATGTGTCACCTCACATTGAAGCAGTGGCGCCCGTGGAAGAGGTGGTTCACGAATTGGCTTGATCTTTGTGGCTCACGCTTTGGCCCTATTGGTTCCTTGTTTTGTGCCTTGTTTTGGCCTTGTTTTGTGGCTTGTCTTGTGCCATGTTTTGTGGAGTAGGAGTTAGGGTGCACTTGGCTTGATCAAGGCCTTACACTTGCCTTGCACATGGCTTGATCTCGCCATTGGTTGGCATTTGGGTTTGCTATAAATACCCCTTAGTTGATGAACTTTCTTCATCCAAAAATCATTTCCAAGTCTTGAAATCTCTCCTTTGTGAGTTGAAATTGCCCAAGCCCTCCCCTTTGTGAGCTTGGCCGAGAGGTCTCCCCTTAGAGTGAGGCTTCAGTGGTACCCCTAGCCTAGTTGTTTTCAGATAATACCCCTTGTTGTGGTATAGAAATACTCCTAGTATTGTTATAATGCCCAAAATACCTTAGCCTTGTGCCTTGTAGTATTCCAAAGATACCTCTTTACGTAGAGTCCGGAATACTACCTTTCGTCCTTTTAGTCTCAAACCGAAACCCTAAGGAAATCTTCATCGTTGGTTGAAGATGTGAGTAGAAGTTGGTTAGAACTTCTAAGGGTTGTTTGGGGTGGTTTGGAGCGCATGAGTGAGCTAAACCTTGCTCGGGAGCGACATTAAACTCGGATAATTTTTGGGCTTATCGAGGTAATTATCTTATCCTCTATTGTAATTGGAAATTACATGTTTGTTAGGATATATAGTTGAAGATACTATATACGGGACTATACTTAGTATTCGCAATGTCTTTTGACTTGAGCCCAAGAATAAAGAACCGAATCGAATCAGATTTACATAGGACTGTATTGACAAAGAGACTTGTGTAGAATTGTACGCGTCCGTTAGGCGTGTTAACCCTCGGTTGGCTTGGTAGCCACTCGATAGAGGAGATTTACGCCACATGTTGGGGAGGTCTTTAATTTTCTATAGAAAGATAGAAACTTGTGTTTTGGGGTTAATAGACGCTTGTGACCTTTATAGGTGAAAGTACTAAGAGTAGCGATTCTACCTCGAGCGGAAAGTGGCTAGCGCGTTGTAGTACTTGGAGCATTTTGCTTATTGTCGATAAATCGCCGCGAGGTATGTGAACCTCTTCCTATCTCTTCTAGCATGATATGTGTGTAACTATGTAGTACGGTAGACGCATACGTGTTTAAAGTATTTGATTGGTTTGAAACATAAAGTGTTATAACGGCTTTATGGGAAGTCAGTTATAAAACTTTATGTAGGTAAGAAAATACTTTGTGGTTTTAAAAGGTAATCGATGTGAATTATAAATCGCTTGTTATAATAAAGAACTTGATGTATTTCAAAAGATTTATAAATCGCTTTGAAGGAAAGTAACACTTGGTTTTAAAGGTTTTAAAAAGAGTTATACTAGCTTTATGGGAGTTAGGTATAATGTCTTAAGAGAGGTAAAGAAAATGGTTTATCACGTTAGAAGTTAAGAGACTTGATCTTATGAGATAAGAGACTTAACTTATTTGTTTTAATGTGGATGTTTCATGAAACCTCATTCGTGAGTAATGAGTACTTGGTGTTATTTAAAGGGATAAGGTTTTACCGATTTCGAAATCGTAATGTGTATCGGCTGCACTAATCGCAGCGTTAATAAAGGAAAATGTATTGAATAATGTTGTATCGTATTAAAACCAAGTAGAAACCTCCATCCGCATAGAAACTAAGACGAGACAAAATGATATTACATTTTCTAGATCATGGTCGTAATAAGAATGTTGTAAACAAGAATAACCTACTCACGTGAGACATGTATTACTCAATTGTTCTAAAAGGAATCAAGTGATTAAGTTTATGAACTATGAAACCATTTGAAAACGGTATTTGAGTAATTGAAACTAGGCAACCGAACTTAGGAAAAGAATGTTGTTACTTGATTTTGAAAAGGAATGTGGTGGCCATTCTAATACTACGTATCGTGACTTTGATAAAAGTAATGGATCTCTTTAAGGAACTTAACTTACGTAGTACTTTAGTGGTTAAAACCCGACGCTGGCATAAAATGAAAGTACTTTGAGTTGTGTATAACTTGCCTATGCTTGTTGTTGTGAAACTTGCCTATGCTTGTTGTTGTGAAACTTGCCTACGCTTGTGATGATAGCCTTGTTGTGCAAGTGTTGTATTTCGTTACCGCCTCTCGATGGAGGTCGGTTGACTTGTTGAGAACTTACTTGGACGCGTACAGCGACGAGAAATTCCACCGCACGCCTCGCTGATTGTGTTACTTTTGCTAATCGCTTTGGACATACCGACACGATGCGCAGCGCACGTATGCTTCCATTTTGATATCGCCATCGCTTTCCCTTTGGGCATACCGACACGATGCGAGCGCACGTATGTTCCCATTTGGAATGCCGCTTTATTGTTTCCTTTGGGCATACCGACACGACGATGCGAGCGCACGTATGTTCCCATTTGGAATGCCGCTTATTGTTTCCTTTGGGCATATCGACACGACGCGTAGCGCGGGTATGTTTCCATTTGGAATGCCGCTTATTGTTTCCTTTGACATATCGACACGATGCGTAGCGCACGGGTATGCTCCCTTTGGATTTCTTGATTGATTAATGTTACATGGACATGTCTACACCGATGCAGAATTCCGGGGCATGTGGCCATGTAGCAGGGTTGACCACCCAGTATATTGTTATTGAGGTTATACGGGCATGCCTACACCGACGCAGATTCTGGGGCACGTGGCCACGCGCCTTGTTATTATTGTTGCATCATGGACATGTCTACACCGATGCAAGATTCCGGGCACGCGCCATGACGCGAACATGATGGATGTTGTGGCGTGAGACCCATAGTTATATTTGAGTGGTGACTTTGAGGGCGTGAGTCCCTGACTTGATATGACTGCTTATTTATGGTGAACTGTAGTTTGGTTATCATACATGTCTCCTGCTTTATAGACTACTATGATTTCATTTACAAGATTTCGCTTCACATACTGCACTGCCAGATCGACTCCTGGGGCCGCGCTCACGCCGCAGTAGAGGTACATCGTCGTGGATCCTCGCCTAGGATCTCCTTTCAGTGTTGAAAGCTCTGTTCCTTCTGAGGCTTATCTTTGGTATGTTTCTCGAGTTGTAGGTTCTGTACATTCGTGGTATGGCGGGCCCCGTCCCGCCATAGTTGTTGTAAATCTTAGAGGTCTCAGAGCAATGGCGTGGTTTGTAAAAAGGATAACTGTTCGGGTTTTATGTATATATACTGAAGGCAACTGTTTTGGTTGGCCTGTTTATTTATCATGTCTCTTATTTCATGTTTAAAGTTTTTATTTCCGCTGGTTTTCTCTGATGTTGGATCGCTAGGGTGCCCGGGGTAAGGCACCAGTCACGGGCCCGATTTTTGGGGTGTGACATAGTGGTATCAGAGCAGTTAATCCTCGGAAAGTGTCTCGCACTGCGTTCTAGTAGTCTTGATTATCGCGTGTTGTGCACCACATCTATAATCAGGAGGCTATAGGACATTTAGGATTGGTTTCCATTCTTCTCATTCTGAGATCGTGCCTTAGAGCTGTGTTGTAAGTTGGACCCTCTGACGAAATTCTTTTCCTTATCGTTATGCCTCCGCGTAGGGCAACCCGGGCCCAGGAGGGCAAGGCAGCCGAGGGAGCTGCGAGTTGAGTACAGAGGGTCACGAGGGCACGGGCCCAATCATTACCTAGGGTAGTGCTTCATTCGGGGAGTTCTGCGACGTCACTAGCCCCAGCAGAGTTTTGTATATGTGATAAGCGGGTATACCTTAAGTGTTGATCGATAGCGCCAGGTTAATTATGAGTTAGAAAACATGCTTAGTTGGGAGGATAAGTATGGGGACATGGTAAGTGTGAACCTTAGATCGTCACGATCGAGACCTTAGAGGTAAGGTCGCCTTGAGTAAAAGATTCGCTTTATGTTTGACCTTATCGAGTGCGAGTATACGTGGGGTTTATTTGAGTGATCAGTCCACGTAATGTGAGATGGAAGTGGTAGCTTTCATGATGTGATTTAGCAGATTGTTCCGTGTCGGGAACAAGCGGCTTGACGCGACGTGGTCGGGTTGAGGATGTGATACGGTCAACCCGTAGCCCGACCGAGGTGGGGTCGGCTTCGGGTGGTCCCGCCAGTGGTAGGGTCACGAGGATGCTAGGCCCAAGTTTGTATGATCATCGATGAGTTCGTGGACGCGCTCGACCGTGCCGTTCAAAGGCCGGAATGGCCTTAAGGAAGTTCGAGGTTAGTAAGATGACCAAGTTCGGAGGTAGTGACTCAGAGATTTTCGAACCAAGTAACGATCAAGTATGGTACGCATCTGGGAGAGTTCAAGTGTTCGAGAAGGGCACGACGAGTAAGGAAAGAAGAGGACGCATGCGTTATTTCGCGCCAAGCCGCGCATCGCAACTCGTTGTTAGAGGAACTTTATCGTTATCCGATTGAGAAGGAACATTCGGACGACGAATGTTTCTACGAGGGGAGAATGTTATACCCGTAGTTGCGTGGTATGTTTGTGAGGACGCACGCACGAGAGTACGCGTAAATTTTGAAAAGAAAGAAAGACGTGAGTTTTCGACTAAAAGTTTCCTGCTATTTGTGAAGAAAAGGTTCGTTAATGGGAATTGATTCCCGTGATTTGGTATTTGGACTTCATAGATTATATTAGAATTATGGAATTTTATTTTGAAATGGTCACGCTGGGCCCACTGAGAAATTTACTGCCATGTGGGCCCACTTTGTTTTCTAGATTTTGGCCATTGTGGATATTTTTCAAAGACGCTTTTTTAGGGTTATTAGGAGGTGACACGTGTCACCCCGCCAGTGGCTTGGCCAAAGTTACCTTTGGGCACAAGCGTCGACTCAGAGTCGCTTTCCGACTAAACGCTTTCCACACTTCGTAGGGAAAATTCCGGCTATGTCCTTTTTAATTTTTATGGATTTTTCCGAGAGACGAAACATTTTGGACCAACGGAGGGTGACATGTGTCACCTCACATTGGAAGTGGGCGCCCAAGTGGAAGTTATGGTTCACGAATTGGCTCGATCTTTGTGGCTCACGCTTTTGGCCCTATTGGTTCCTTTGTTTTGTGCCTTGTTTTGGCCTTGTTTTGTGGCTTGTCTGCGCATGTTTTGTGGAGTAGGAGTTAGGTGCACTTGGCTTGATCAAGGCCTTACACTTGCCTTGCACATGGCTCGATCTCGCCATTGGTTGGCATTTGGGTTTGCTATAAATACCCCTTAGTTGATGAACTTTCTTCATCCAAAATCATTTCCAAGTCTTGAAATCTCTCCCCTTTGTGAGTTGAAATTGGCCCAAGCCCTCCCCTTTGTGGAGCTTGGCCGGCAGGTCTCCCTAGAGTGAGGCTTGGCCATGGTACCCCAAATAGTTGTTTTCAGATAATACCCTTGTTGTGGTATAGAAATACTCCCTAGTATTGTTATAATGCCCAAAATACCTTAGCCTTGTGCCTTGTAGTATTCCAAAGATACCTCTTTACGTAGAGTCCTAAATACTACCTTTCGCCCTTTAGTCTCAAACCGAAACCCTAAGGAAATCTTCATCGTTGGTTGAAGATGTGAGTAGAAGTTGGTTAGAACTTCTAAGGGTTGTTTGGGGTGGTTTGGAGCGCACAGAGTGGAGCTAAACCTTGCTCAGGAGCGACATTAAACTCGGATAATTTTTGGGCTTATCGAGGTAATTATCTTATCCCTCTATTGTAATTGGAAATTACATGCTTGTTAGGATATATAGTTGAAGTATACTATATACGGACTATACTTAGTATTCGGCAATGTCTTTTGACTTAAGCCTGAAGAATAAAGAACTGAACTGAACTGTATTTACATAGGACTGTATTGCAGTAGACTTGTGTAGAATTGTACGCGTCCGGTTAGACGTGTTAACCCCGGTTGGCTTAGCCACCTCGATAGAGGAGATTTACGCTCATGTGTGAGGTGTCGCGAATTTTCTATAGAAAGATAGAAACTTGTGTTTTGGGGGTAATAGACGTTTGTGACCTTTATAGGTGAAAGTAAAGAAGAGTAGCGTATTCTACCGGCGGTGAAAGTGGCTAGTGCGGTTGTAGTACTTGGAGCATTTTGCTTATTGTCGATAAATCGTCGCGAGGTACGCGAACCTCTTCCTATCTCTTCTAGCATGATACGTGTGTAACTATGTAGTACGCAGACGATACGTGTTTAAAGTATTTGATTGTTTGAAACATAAAGTGTTATAACGCTTTATGGGAAGTCGTTATAACAATTTTTATGTAGGTAAGAAAATACTTTGTGGTTTTAAAAGGTAATCATGTGAATTATAAATCGCTTGTTATAATAAAGAACTTGATGTATTTCAAAAGATTTATAAATCGCTTTTGAAGGAAAGTAACACTTGGTTTTAAAGGTTTTAAAAGAGTTATACTAGCTTTATGGGAGTTAGGTATAATGTCTTAAGAGAGGTAAAGAAAATGGTTTATCGATGTTAGAAGTTAAGAGACTTGATCTTACGAGATAAGAGACTTAACTTATTTGTTTTAATGTGGATGTTTGTGTGAAACCTCATTCGTGAGTAATGAGTACTTGGTGTTATTTAAAGGGATAAGGTTTTACCGATTTCGAAATCGAACGTGTATCGATGCACCACCGCAAATAATAAAGGAAAATGTATTGAATAATGTTGTATCGTATTAAAACCAAAGAGAAACCTCCATCCGCATAGAAACTAAGATGAGACAAAATGATATTACATTTTCTAGATCATGGTCTTTGTAATAAGAATGTTGTAAACAAGAATAACCTACTCTCACGTGAGACATGTATTACTCAATTGTTCTAAAAGGAATCAAGTGATTAAGTTTATGAACTATGAAACCATTTGAAAATGAGAAGCTTCGAGTAATCAAACTAGGCAACCGAACTTAGGAAAAGAATGTTGTTACTTGATTTTGAAAATAACGCTGGTGGTCATTCTAATACTAC
The DNA here is from genome assembly GCA_029844215.1 of Przewalskia tangutica. Taxonomy (NCBI): domain Eukaryota; kingdom Viridiplantae; phylum Streptophyta; class Magnoliopsida; order Solanales; family Solanaceae; genus Przewalskia; species Przewalskia tangutica. The sequence continues at coordinate 57,458,362 of CM056720.1, forward strand.
GTATCGTGACTTTGATAAAAGTAATGGATCTCTTTTAAGGAACTTAACTTACGTAGTACTTTAGGGTTAAAACCCGGACGTTGGCATAAAATGAAAGTACTTTGAGTTGTGTATAACTTGCCTATGCTTGTTGTTGTGAAACTTGCCTATGCTTGTTGTTGTGAAACTTGCCTGCCATTGATGATAGCCTTTGTTGTGCAAGTGTTGTATTTACGTTACCTACCGCGGCGATGGAGACTTGTTGACTTACTGACTTGTTACTTACTGACGAGAAACGAGAAATTCCGCACGCTGCTCGTTGATTGTGTTACTTTTGCTAATCGCTTTGGACATACCGACACGATGCGTAGCACGTATGCTTCCATTTTGATATCGCTATCGCTTCCCTTTGGGCATACTGACACGATGCGTAGCGCACGGGTATGTTCCCATTTGGAATGCTGCTTTATTGTTTCCCTTTGGGCATACTGACACGATGCGTAGCGCACGGGTATGTTCCCATTTGGAATGCTGCTTTATTGTTTCCCTTTGGGCATACTGACACGATGCGTAGCGCACGGGTATGTTCCCATTTGGAATGCTGGCTTATTGTTTCCCTTTGGACATACTGACACGATGCGTAGCGCACGGGTATGCTCCCTTTGGATTTCTTGATTGATTAATGTTACATGGACATGTCTACACCGATGCAGAATTCCGGGGGCATGTGGCCATGTAGCAGGGTTGACCACCCAGTATATTGTTATTGAGGTTACATGGGCATGTCTACACCGATGCAGTATTCCGGGGGCATGTGGCCATGCGGCCTTGTTATTATTGTTGCATCATGGACATGTCTACACCGATGCAAGATTCCGGCACGCGCCATGATGCGAACATGATGGATGTTGTGGGCGTGAGACCCATAGTTATATTTGAGTGGTGACTTTGAGGCGCGAGTCCCGACTTGATACGATCGCTATTTATGGTGAATCGTAGTTTGGTTATCATACATGTCTCCCGCTTTATAGACTACTATGATTTCATTTACATAAGATTTCAGCCACATACTTGCACTGCCAGATCGACTCCTTTCGGCCGCGTTCACGCCGCAGGTAGGTACATCGCTCGTGGATCCTCGCCTTGATCTCCTTTCAGCGTGTCGAAAGTCTGCCTTCCTGAGGCTTATCTTGCATGCTTCTCGAGTCAGAGGTTCTTGTACATTCGTGGGTATGTGGCCCCGCCGTCATAGTTGTTGTAAATCTTAGAGGTCTGAGTAATCGCAAGGTGGCAGGTTTGTAAAAAGGATAACTCGTCGTTTTATGTATATATACCAAGGCAAATCGCTTTGGTTGGCCTGTTTATTTATCATGTCTCTTATTTCATGTTTAAAGTTTTTATTTCCGCTGGTTTTCTCTGATGTTGGATCGCTAGGGTGCCCGGGGTAAGGCACCAGTCACGGGCCCGATTTTTGGGGTGTGACAGAACAATACCAACAAATTTCCTTCAAACATTCAAACAAAACCTAGAAAGCAACTAGGTTTTCACCTTGCGACTAATACAAAAACTCCCTTTTTCCGAGATTTTTCTATTGAGATACACTCATGAACCTTGGTTTAAAGTGTGGAGCTTAAAGAACAAGAAACAAAAAAATTTGATTTTCAAAGTGCCTTGAACCCGAGAGCTATCAATGTGAAGTCTTCAAATTCTTGAATTTTTTTCTAAGTGTTGGACAATGTCTTGCTACTACTAGTATTATATAGTACAATGGAGGGTCAAGATGCAAACAAATGGGTGGCTTGGATGAGGTCTTACTAAATATCAAGACTTTGTGGACCCATTGACCAAGTCAATTATCTCAAGCTCACTACTTGCAAGACTTAGTCATCCAACAAAGGTCAATTGACCCTCTTGCCCTTGCCAAATTCGTCCAAGGCAACCATAAGGGGGGGGTGACACGTGTCGCCCTCCCATTCGTCACAATATTACGTTTTCCGACAATTTCATAATTCCGATAAATTTTTACAAGTCTCAAATCTTAACACTTGTGAGTTCTTACGTACGTTCTTAAAACATGTCCTGTAAATACGGGGTGTAACAGGCGAGTTCAGCCACGCCGGCAGTATTAGAGGAGCTAGAGCGGCAGTAGCTCCAGAAGTTCCGGTATCTGAGCCTCCAGTTCCGCAGCCAGGGGATGAGTACAGAGATTACGAATAGCAGATCCGGTTATTGACCAGCATAGTGGTAGGCGTGGCAACACGATACGAGCAGTAGCTAACCCAGAGCCGTGGTTTAATCTGTGGATTTTTGGGTTGTCATCCACCCGAGTTCTATGGATCGAGATCTGAGGAGGATCCTCAGGAGTTTATTCGACAGTTACAGCGGACTATGCAGGTGCTTAGGGCCTCGGAGACAGAGCCAATTATGCTAGCCTCTTATCGGTTACGTGATATTGCGTTGAACTGGTTTGAGTCATAGGAGCTGTCTAGAGGTGAGGGTACTCTTCCAGCTATTTGGGAGGAGTTCACAGAGGCCTTCCTGGATCACTTTTTTCCTCCTGAGATGAGGAGAGCCCGCGTGGATAGATTCTTGACATTGAGGCAGAATGAGAGGACTATCAGAGAGTACAGCCTGGAGTTTGACTCATTGGCTGCATGCGCCACCATCTGGGCCGACATGGCGAGAGTTCATCGCTATGTGATGGGCTAGACCGGCCATATGATTATCGTGATGCGGGGTGGCCCTTCAGCCGTGTATGGATATTGCCAGACGCAGCGTATGCAGGGATAGAGGACAGAGAGAGGAGGATCGCCTAGACTCAGATGTTCAAAAGCGGCCAGACGCAGGTCTCAGGCGCTGAGGCGGACAACCTCGAAAGATACTAGGTCCACATTTCAGCCGACACAAAGTGGCCCTTCTCGGTTTTCTAGTAGGAGGGTTGATCAGCCGGGTCATTCAGGGTCAGGTCAGGAATCCAGGACTTCAGGGTTTCAGGGAGGCATAGACCGTCACCGATCGAGACCACCCGCATCTCGGTGTGTTCGATGCGGTAGATTTCACCCGAGCGAGTGTCGTATGGCTTCGGGAGCTTGTTTCTCTTGTGGCCAGCAGGGCCATATGAAGAGGGATTGTTCGACCAGAGGTGACGGGAGTGTTATGGTTCAGACGACAGGGTCAGTTGCTGGATCTTCTTCTTCTGTGGTTATGCGCCCCGGAGAGCAGGGTGTTCACGGACCGGCAGGTCGCGACAGGGGTCGTGGTGGAGGTCCCAGTTCTAGCATTCCATAGAACCGCATATATTCCTTAGCCAGCCTCCAAGATTAGGAGGCTTCCCCTGACATCGTCACAGGTACATTATTGATTTCATGTTGTGACATTTATGCTTTGATAGATCCAGGTTCTACCTTGTCCTATGTGTCCCCTCTTATTACTGGTAGAATCGGGATAGAGCCGGTGTCGATAGAGCCTTTTGAGGTAGCTATGCCAGTGGGTGATTCAGTGATAGCTGAGTGGGTGTATAAAGGTTGCCCGGTGTTTATTTACAGTCGTCAGACCCTAACAGACTTGATAGAGTTGGAGATGACAGATTTTGACATCATTATGGGTATGGACTGGTTAGCTTCTTGCTATGCCAACGTTGACTGTAGATACAGGTTGGTCCGGTTCCAGTTTCATGGTGAGCCAGTTATTGAGTGGAAGGGCAACACAGCATCGGCGAGAGGTAGGTTTATTTCTTACCTCAAGGCTAGGAAGATGGTGTAGAAGGGGTACATCTATCACTTGGTTCGGGTATTCGATACAGAGGCTGAGGTTCCAGCTCTTCAGTCAGTTTCAGTGGTTAGAGAGTTTTCAGATGTATTTCCAGATGATCTCCCGAGTATCCCTCATGAGAGGGAGATTGAGTTTTGTATTGATATGTTGCCAGCTGAAAGATTTGCTGGAAAAAGGCTTTATCAGGCCTAGTGTTTCTCCTTGGGGAGCGCCGGTTTTGTTTGTGAAGAAGAATGATGGGACGCTGCGTATGTGTGTTGATTACAGGCAGCTGAATAAGGTAACCATCAAGAACAGATACCCCCTCCCCAGGATTGATGATTTGTTTGACCAGTTGCAGGGTGCGAGATGTTTCTACAAGATAGACCTGCGGTCTGGTTATCATCAGGTACGAGTTCGAGAGACAGATATCCCAAAGACTGCATTCAGGACCCGGTATGGGCACTATGAGTTCAGGGTGATGTCTTTCGGTTTGAACAACGCTCCAGCGGTATTTATGGATTTGATGAACCGGGTGTTCAAGCCATTTTTGGATACATTTTGTCACGACCCGACCTCGGGCCCGCGACTGGTGCCTTACCCCGGGCACCCTAGTGATACAACATCAGAGAAAATCAGCGGAAATAAAAACTTAAACAGGAAACAAGATACATCATAAGAAAATAGGCCAACCAAAATGGTCGCCTTCATGTATATATATAAAACCGAACAGTTACAATCCTTTACAACCCTGCCTCAACAAAGATTATGCACTTAAGAATGTAACAACTATGTCGGACAGTGGCCCCGCCATACCCCGAATGTACAAGAACCTACAACTCAGTGGAAACATACCAAAAGATAAGCCTCCGAGAAACGGAGCTTCCTAATACGCCGAATCTGTGATCCTATGAGCGAGGATCCACAACCGATGTACCTCTACCGCGGATGAACGCAGCTTCAAGCGAGGTCAAGCAACAGTACCAAGTATGTGAAATCGAAAATACCGTAATGAAATCCCATTTCATCATTTTATAAAACCATTTTGCGATAAGTAGCGATATGCCAAGTAAGGGACGATATCCTCGCAATTGTTATACCGTATTTGCAGTATGTACGTGACGACGTATAAGAGTTTAGCCTTAAGATAGGCACTTTGGGCGAAATTTGTGCACAACCTACGAAACGAATGGTTTTCCGACGAAACGTTTTCCAAAACTTGCGTAGGGTAAATTACGGCTATGTCATTTATAATTTTTGCGGATTTTTCCGAGAGATGAAATATTTTGGACCAACGAGAGGGTGACACTTGTCACCCTCAAGTGGACGGTAAAGTGGGCGTCCCCTTGGACGATGGGCATGATTTTGTGGCTTGTTTTGTGGCCTAAAACTTGGGTCAATGTTTTGTGAGGGATTTGTGGAGTAGATAGGTGCACTTGTGCAAATCTCCACCATACACTTGCCTACCACTTGGCTTCCTCTTGGCCATTGGTTGGCCTATAAATACCCCTAACTCAAGGTTTTCTTCATCCACAAATTGTTTTCCAATTCTAAAAATTCCTCCTCTCTTGTAGTGTTTCGTCCAAACACACTCTCCCTCTAGCCTAGTGGCTTCGGCCGAGAGCCCCCCCCCCCCCTTGGTAGAAAGTTGTCTTCCAAGTATTGTTACTATTCCCAAATACTTTAGCCTATACCTTGTTGTATTTCCAAAGTCACCTCTATACTAAAAGCCTAGAAATACTACCTTATCTCCATTTGTCACTAAACGAAACCCTAAGAGAAACATCATTGTTGGTTGAAGTAGAAAGTAGAAGTTGTGTAGAAACTTCTAAGGGTTTCTTGGAGCGGATTGGAGCATACAGATTAGGAGCTAAACCTTGCTCAGGATCGACATTTAACTTGGATAATTTTGGGCTTATCGAGGTAAATACTCTTGTCCTTCTATTGTAATTGGATATTACATATAAGAATAGTTAAGACTTGAGTATAAGATATAGAAGGATATTAAAGAATAGAATTGAGTTGTAATCACGTAGGCGGTATAAATGTAAGAAGAATTGAAATGTACTTACATAGGACGGTATTTACAGTAGACTTGTGTAACTTGACGGGTAGGGAAATGCTGCCCAATTTTACGTAGAATAAAGAACCCTCTGCTTAGAATAATCTACAGAGTAGTCTAGACATTGATAGACGTATCTGACTATTATAGGTTGATTCTCTGCGCGCGACATATTCGACTTGGCAGGTGGATTTCGCCGAGAAGGTATGTGATTCTTCCTATCCTCTAGAGCATGATATTTTAAAGTATATATATAGTACGGTAGAAGTACGTGTGTTAACTGAACATGGTTTTACTTGACGTCTTTTGACTTGAGTCTAAATAACAAGAATCTTGAAGTATTTCAAAAGAATTATGAATCTTTTTTGAAAGAAGAGTAATACTTGGTTTTTAAACAAAAGCTTAAGAGTTATACTAGCTTTATGGGAAGTTAGGTATAACGACTTAAGAAAGAGAAAAGGAACAGTTTACTTATGTGTTTATGAAAGACTTGTATTGATTTCTGGAAAGTATAATAAGATGGTTTTATGACTAGACATATTATGATGCTATGTGTGTTAGTGTCTTGTAACGTTTGTATAAGAGGGTATTCTTGTTGTGGTTATGTTGCTTAACGATAAGCTGTTATGTTAGTATTATATCACTCACCTTCGACACGACACAGGAGGTTAAGCTTCCTCCGACGCGGGTAGACTCAGCGATGCGGGACCATGATTTGAGAATACCTCACGCGGGTCCAGTGGACCTATGCGAGCTACGAGAGTTCCGGTTAGTGTGCGGTCCTTATGGCCACGCGCTCATGTGGCTACGCGACTACGAGTCCAGACGACGCCGAGGAGTAGCTACCTCGACGCGGGAACACCTCACGCGCCTACGTGAGTGGCCTATGCGGATCGCGGAGTCCGTGATTAGGCATGCTTAATGATACTATGGGCGATTGGCCTGCTTCGATCATTCGCAGCCTAGAAAGAGACTCGCTACGCTTTACCTCTTATTGCTCTTGTTGTGATGTGGCACTATGCGTTACATTGTTTGTTTGCATATATTTGTAAACTGGTTTTAAAATGATATGATTTCATTTAAGTACTTTACGCTTTCACATACTTGGTACTGCCAGATCGACCTCCCGGGGCCGCTCATGTCGCAGTAAAGGGAAGGTGCGGATCCTCGATCTTAGGATCTTTTCTTTGGTGTCGTGAGCTCCATCTTCTCCGAGGCTCGACTTTTGGGTATGATCTCCCGTTGTTGTAGATAGTTTTGTACATTCAGGGTATGGCGGGGCACTGTCCCGCCATAGTTGTTTACTTCCTTAGAGGTATGTAGACCTATTGTACAGTTGGGATGTAACTGCCAGATTTTGGTTTATATATATATATGCCGAAAGGCGACTTTTCTCAGGAACTGTGTCTTAATTTACATATGTTTCATGTCTTGTTTTTATATTCCGATTACACGATGTATGCCTACTGGTGCCCGTAAGGTACGACCACGCCCCGAACGTCGTGACAAAAGTGGTATCAGAGCGCTTAATCTCTGAAAGTGTCTACGCACCGTATCTAGTAGAGTTTGATTATCGGTGTGTTGTGCACCACACCAATAATCGTGAGGCTATAGGATATTTAGGATTGGTTTCATTCTTCTCACTCGAGATCGTGCCTTAGAGTTGTGTTATAAGTCGACCTCTAACGTATTCCTTTTTGTAACGCTTATGCCTCCACGTAAGGCGCAACCCGGTCCGTGGCGGCAAGGCCGAGGAGACGCTAGTAGGACACCGAGAGTCATGAGGGCTCAGGCCCAGTCTATACCTGAGACGGCGAGTTCCACGACGCCGCCAGCCCCAGCAGGGTTTAGAGCCGCAGCAATGGCCGATGAGACCACGCACTGCACCTCCGCCCACAGCCGGAGCAGATGAGACGGGTTACAGAGATGGTTCGCCATCGCCGTGATCGTGGCTGCATACGAGGATAGGCCGATGCAGCAGCTCAGCTCAGCAAGACTCGTGGTACACCCGAGATCGGACGATTTGAGGCTACGAGATTTTCCGAGTCAGAGCCCGCCGAGTTCTACGGTCGAGGCTCGAGGATGATCCGCAGGAGTTCATCCGTCGCCATGCAGGATCATGCGAGTGATCAAGGCTTCGTGAGACCGAGTCCGTGATTTTCGGTTCACATAGCCGCGTGATACCGCGATCGATTGGTTTGATTCGTGAGTTATCCCGGAGAGCACGCGCCCCAGCCTACTGGGACGAGTTCTCTGAGGCTTTTCTCACTCACTTTGCCTCCGCAGATGAGAGGCACGGTCGATGATTTTTGTTCGAGACGCAGAGGACGCACGCTTAGGGAGTACAATGTTGAGTTCGATTCGTTGGCTCGATATGTCCTCGCGTTGGCAGCGTATATGGAGGATGTGGTACATCACTACGCCACCGGCTAGATGATTATATGGCCGAAGTCTTATACGTGTGGCTCTTCACCAGTGCATGGACATTACCGCGATGCAGCTCACGACTTGATGCGAGGAGCGTAGAGGCCGACGTCGTCGCAGACAAGCAGGTTAAGACCGTGACGGCAGGTCTTTTGGTAGCTATCGGGCTGGACGGCCTCAGCAGCAGTCTAGATTTGCACCACAGCCAGCTTAGAGCACTCCTACCCCGTCTTCGAGGATGCACTGTGGCCCCAGGACTTCGGGACGCCCGTAGCAGGTAGCAGCGGACGATCGGGACCACCCCCCCCTCAGTGTGGCCGATGCGGTAGGTCCCATTACGGGAATTGTGGTACTGTTCCGGGAGCCTATTTTAGTTGCGGCCAGCAGGGTCATTTTGCGAGAGCCTGTCCGACCAAAGGCGCGCAGGGTAGAGTCACCTGTGGTCTTTCGCCGGGTCTTCTTCATCTCCTACAGTTACTCGCCCCGAAGGGCAGGGTACTCATGAACCAGTAGGTCGCGGCAGAGGTCGTGGCACGGGTCCCAGTTCTAGCGGTCCTCAGAACCGCATTTATGCCTTGTCCACCGGGCAGACCGTGAGGCCTCACCGATGTTGTCACGTGTACTTTATCGCTTCATGTTGTGACGTATGCCTTGATAGATCCGGTTCTACTGGCCCTAAATATCTCCCATATCGCTAGTAGGATAGGGTTAGAGCACGAGTCCATAAACCCTTCGAGGTAGCTATGCCGCTGGTGATTCGTGGTAGCTCTCGGGTATATAGGGCTTGTCCGGACTATATGCAATGTCGACTCAGCCGACTTGATAGAGTTGATATGACTGATTTATGTGATCATGGTATGGATTGGCTAGCTTCTGCTACGCCAATGTAGACCGCAGGAGAGAGTAGTACGGTTCCAGCTTCGAGGAGCCGGTTGTTGAGTGAGGGGAACATCAGACGCCGAGGGTAGGTTTATTTCCTACCTCAAGTCTAGGAAGATGGTGCGTAAGGGTATATCTACCATCTCATTCGGTGTTTGATAATCGAGGTCGCACTGCATTTTCGGGCCGCTCGTAGTCAGAGAGTTCCCAGATGTGTTTCCAGATGACCTCCCGGGTATCCCTCCTGAGAGGGAGATAGAGTTTTGTATCGATGTGCTGCCAGACACTCGGCCTATTTCCATTCCGCCATACAGAATGGCACCTGCCGAGTTGAGAGAGTTGAAGGACCAGCTGAGAGATTTGCCGGGCGGCTTCATCAGCCTAGTGTTTCGCCACGCCCAACCCCGCTCAGGATCGGTGCCCTACCTGGGCACCCTTCTACCTTAACAACTAAGTAAAACTGCGGAATTTAAATAACACCTCATTTCTTTTTTCTTTAAAACCCACATACGCAGCAAAGCCGATAAGCGCCGCCATAATATATATAAACAAAAGACACTACATCGTAAATGAGTCCAATCCCACATATGAATACAGCACTTAAGAGTTATATCAACTATGACGGACAAGGCCCCGCCATCCATAGCAGCATAAAAGCTCATCGAAAGAACTTATACCAAAAAGATAAACTCCGAATCAAGGAGCTATCCAAAACTCGAGCGGTCCTACACTGCCGATCACCAAATCAAGCACCTAAACTCATGCAGATGAACGCACTTCAAGGGCGAGGTCAAGAATGTACCAAGTATGTGAAATGCAAGGCATCAGAATGAAATCATAACTTCTAAACAAAGCAGAGACATGTATGATAGCCAACCTACAAGCATATAATACATAAGCAATATATCAAGTCGTGACGATGCCTCAAGTAATTTCTAAAATATAACCACGGGTCTACGCCATAATATCAATCACGCCCGTGGAATCCTTCCTCATCGCGGCATCCATGATATAATATAACACCAATAGGCACACATGAACACCAAGTCCCACTGTGTCCTAAAATCAGACGCCAAGTAGAAGACGAGCAGTGGTAAAGTGGGGTATAATGTCTTGGGGTTTACCTCATTTATACTCTTACTGGAGAAGGTGGTATAGCCTGGGGTTTACCTCACTTATACTCTTACCCTATCTCGACCACCATCAAACAAAACAAGTAGGGGTATAATGTCTGGGGTTTACCCTCATTTATACTCTTACCTGGAGAAGGTGGTATAACGCCTGGGGTTTACCCTCACTTATACTCTTACCCTATCTCGACCGACCATCAAACAAAACAAGCAAGTGGGTATAATGTCTTGGGGTTTACTCTCATTTATACTCTTACCCGGAGAAGGTGGTATAACGCCTGGGGTTTACCCTCACTTATACTCTTACCCTATCTCGACCGACCATCAAACAAAATGCTATGGTATAATGTCTGGGGTTTACCCCTCACTTATACTCTTACCCTATCTCAACTGGCCGTAAAAAAAAACATAAGCACTACCATGTCTTCTATAAAAATCCGGGAATTTAACCCAAGTACTACAAATAACGGAAGCATACCCGTGGAATCCCCATCACCGCTTGCAGACGCCCAAGTACTTACAACAAGACCGCCGGCCCTCCAACCGAGAGTCGCGACAACGTAATAAAACATAATACTTGCACTCAAAGGCTATTACCAGCACATATAGGCAATTCTTCATTAAACAAGCCAAAGTACTTAGCAAGGCAGACTTAGAATAATTCTCAATTAATCAAGCCAAAGTACTTATCAAGGCACACTTAGAATAATTCTCAATTAATCAAGCCAAAGTACTTATCAAGGCACACTTAGAAAAATCCTCAATTAATCAAGCCAAAGTACTACGTACGTACATTCCTTTCAAAAGACTCCTTTTTATGTAAATCCCAAGATACTAACACCCGTAGTATCAAGGTGTGTCTATTTTTCAAAGTAAGTTACTACACTTTTAGAAAACTCATTTCAAAGCTTGAAATCAAGTAACTTCAAATTTTCACAATCAAGGCAACTTATGCCCATTAATCAAAATAGACAACTTTCTAAACCTTCCATAAAGCCGTTATAACCAACTTCCCATAAAGCCGTTATAACCCTTTATGGTTTTTAGACAATTTCATTCATTTTATAACCAAGAGACTTATACTTTTAAAACCAAGTATCACATACTTACTAATCAAGTGCTTAACTTTCAAAATACTTCAAGTCTCTTAATATTTAGAAAACAAGTTTCTTCTACTTTTAAACCTCAAGTAACTCACACCTTTAAAACAAGTTACTTCTCTTAAATCATGTCATTTCTCCTCTCTTTAAACAATTAAGTAAATCACTCTTTGACTTCTAAAGTCATTATAATGACCTTTAGGTTTTGGAACTAAGGCACTAGCCAAAAGGTTTGGAAACCACTTCCTTTTCAAGACTCTATGTACTTTAAGTAAAATACTATCACTTTTAAGAATCCAACTTCACTAAGGCAATGGATTATACAACTTACAATTTACACATCAAAGTACAATCAAGGAAGTTCATAGAACAAATTCTATATTAGGAAATCCATGTACAACCAAGGAATGAATCATTTAAGGAGTGGAACTTACTTTCTTTATCCTAAGGAATCATGCTAGAAGTCGAGATAGTTCACATACCTTTCGCTAATATCCACAAGCTGCCGAATACGCCGTGACGAAGTTGTCAACCTATAATGGTCACAACAAGACTATCAACTTCTAGTCTCTAACGTAGAATAATACTAAGTATACGGTCTCTAATTCTACGGAAAATCGCAAAGACTTCCTTTGTTTCTACTCACTTTGCCACCTTTTTCAAGGCCGAATACAATAACCAACACGCCACATTTAAGGCTCAAATAACAACCAAACAAAGGGGATTACACGCCTTACAATACGTGTAAAATTCCGCCCCACAATTATACCAACTTAGTCCATAATCAAGCCATTCTCGGCTAACAACATAACCACAATTCAAAGTCTTTTCCAATCCTTTTCAAATTCCATGTTCTAAGGTCTAACATGTTATATAGTCATAAACAACTTCAACAACTACAATTTCTTTCTTATACAACATGCGACGACCTTAAACTAATAATCAACTTGAATTCCAATCTTAAGGCTAAACATGCTAGTTTTCGGATTAGGGTTCCAATAGCCAATACACTAATCCAACTACATAATATATAACTCATGCTTGCTAATATCCATAGCTACAATCAAAAAGTAAACTTAATTGCTAAAACGACAAAATTTATACCTTTCCAAGCCCTTAAAATTTCCAAGATTCAAAGTCGCGCCTTAGCAATTCTTAGCTCCTTTCCTTAGGTTCCAATCCGCTCCAAGCACTCCTTAGAGGCCTATGAAGAACCCATCTTTAAGTTCCAACTTCAAAGTTGAAGAACTCCACAAGTTTCCATTTTGCGACTAATACGAAAACGCCGTTTTTCCGAAATCTTTCTATTGAGATATTCTTACAATACCCTTAGGGACATTGGGTTAAAGTCTTATGGCTAATGGATCAAAACTACAAATTTTTTTGTGGAGGGGAGGACCAAACCCGAGAGCTCTTGAACTCAAGCTCTAGTTTCTCAAATATTTTCTAAGTGTTAGAGACTTAGTCTTGCACTAGCTATGCTTATATAACACATTGGATGGCTTAGATAAAAACACTTGTATTAATTGGATGATAGGGATCAAGCCAAATGGCCCTTGACATGGTCAACAATGTCAAGCTCTAGCAAGACTAATCTTTTACCTTGGTCAATAACCATTATGCCCTTGCATAAATTCGACCAAGCCATGAGGGGGAGGTGCCACGTGTCGCCCTCTCATTCGTCCATAAAATTCTGTAACCTCGCCACACAAACGAAATTTCTGTGGGCCCCACGTGACCAAATCCATAAAAATAAATTTCCATAAGGTTAAGAGTTCCATACTCTTCAAATAAAGCCTTTTCTAATCCAATTCTCAACAACGAACATTTTTCCTTACCGACGCTCGAAGATTTTCCGTCGGAAAAACAATTCTTCCTTTCGCATCGATTTCCAAGTCTTGATTCCTTACGCATTCTCTCTTATACCTGTCCCCGACTTACTGGTGTAACAGCTTTCTCGGGAGCGCCAGAATGTTCGTGAAGAAGATCGACGCCGCGCACGTATGTTGATTGACATGCATACCAACAAGGTGACCATTAAGAACATATACCCTTCCTGTGATTGATGATTTGTTCGACCGATGGTGGTGCGAGATGTTTCTCCAAGATTGATCCGCGATCGCTATCATCAGTGCGTGTTAGAGAGGCTGATGTCCCTGTGGATCGCATTCCGACCAGACGCATTATGAGTTCGTGGTTATGTCTTTCGGTTGACCAATGCCCGCGGTATTTATGGATCCGATGAACCGAGTGTTCAAGCCATTTTTGGATATGTTTGTGATAGTATTCATTGATGACATCTTGGTTTATTCTCGCCAAAGCTGAGCATGCGAGCATTCGGCGACTGGCCGAGAGTTCTCCAGACCAGAATTGTATGCCAAGTTTTCCAAATGTGAGTTTTGTTAACTTCTGGCTTTTTCGGGCATATTGTCGGGCGATGGCATTCGGTGGATACGGCCAAGATCGAGGCAATGAGAGTTGGCCTAGACCTACTACTCCGGCAGAGGCGCATTTTCGGGCCTCGCAGTTACTATCGGCGTTCGTGGAGAAGTTTGCTTTATCTCTCGCACCATTGACTAGCCGACTCGTGGCCTAAGTTTCAGTGGATCGATGTGGAGCGTGGTTTCCGCCATCGGGAGAGATTGACGACCGCCTCGCTTCTTACTCTTCCGCAGGGTCCAAACAATATGTCGTGTATCGACGCCGTGCATCGGGTTGATGTGTGTTGACGCAGCAGGCGCGTTATAGCGTGACGATCCCGACAAATTTTAAGAAGCATGAGAGGAACTACCCCACCCATGATTTGGAGTCGCGGCGTGATTCACGCCAAGATCCGGAGGCACTATTTGTTCGGGGTTCATGTGGATATTTATATTGCACCACAAGAGCCTCCAGATATCTTCACCAGAGGAGCCGAACTTACGATGCAGACGTGGTTAGAGTTGCTTAAGGATTATGATGTCGATATCCCGTATCACCCGGAAGGCCAACGTGGTGGCGTATGCCCTTAGTCGTAGGTCACGGGTAGCCTATCGATGCGCAAGAGGAGAGGAGGGGCATGGTTCGCGATTTGCATCGCTTAGCGAGCCTCGTGTCCGCTTGATTGATTCTCGATAGCAGTGGGTTCGAGTTCGAGAGGTTGCCGAGTCTTCCATCGCCGGCGAGGTGAAGAGGCAACAGCTTAAGGATCCGGCTTTGACGCTGCACGCGATACGGCTTCTTCGCGAGGAAGCGGTCTCGAGGTAGCACCACGGGTGCTAAGGTTCGAGGGCGTTGTGTGTTCCGATATTGCAGACTTCAAGCAGAGTTCTAGGGGAAGCACACGCTGCGTTACTCTATCCATCCGGGTCGACCAAGATGTACCACGACCTCGTGATCCGTATTGGTGGGATGGCTTAAAGAGGACGCTGCAGTAGCTCAGGCTCGCCTGCGTGTTGTCGCAGTGAAGGTAGAGCACCGCAGGCCCGTGGTTTGTTGCGCACGAGATCCCGACCGAAGTGGAGGTGATCAACATGGACTTTATCACGTGATTACCTCACACTCGCAGGAAGCATGATTCTATCCGGTTATCGGCCGAGTCGATTTAAATCAGCCCATTTTCTTCCCGTCAGACGACTTTTTCTACCGAGGATTATGCTAGACTTTACATCCGAGAGATCGCCGATCGCATGAGTCCCTATTTCTATCATATCGCATGCAGGAGCCCGCTTATGGCTAACTTCCTGAGGTCTTTCCGTATGGTCTAGGACGCAGTGAGCTCGAGTATCGCATTCCATCCTCGCATTGCACGACAAAGCGGAGCGCACTATCCGCACTTCCGAGGATACGCCGAGCCCGTGTTATTGACTCGTGGGTAGCCGGGAGGATCATTTGCCTCTAGTTGAGTTCATGATAATAATAGCTACCACCCAAAGATTCAGATGGCGCCTTATGAGGCCTTGTATGGGAGGAAATGCAGATCGCCGATAGGCTGGTTTGATGTAGGTGAGGTGCAGTTAGTGGGACCAGACCTGATACAGCAGGCAGTGGATAAGGTGAAGCTTATCCAGGAGCGCTATCGACAATTCGTAGTCGCATGAAGTCATACGCAGATCATCGCCGTCGGCATCTAGAGTTCGAGGTTGATGATTGGGTTTTCTCAAGGTGTCACCCATGGCGGTGTGATGAGATTCGGGAAGAAAGGAAACTCAAAGGTACATTGGGCCGATCGATTTTCCGCAGGTAGAAAGGTTGCCTATGAGTTGGATCTCGCCATCCGATCCGGAGGCGATGCATCCGTGTTTCATGTTTCTACGCCGAGAGATGTATCGGATCCATCTAGGGTGCACCCGATTGACGATGTCCAGTGATCGGGGTTATCGTATGAGGAGATTCCCATAGCGATAATCGATCGCCGTTAGCGCTCGCGACCAAGGACGTGGCTTCCGTCAAAGTCTTATGGCGGAACGAGCTCAGGGAGGAGATGACGTGGGAAGCAGAGAAGGACATGAGGCATAGGTATCCTCACTTATTCCCCACACCTCCAGGTAACTCACTTTCCTACTTGTTGATTTAATTTACTTATTGCCTAAGTGTTGTTTTGTGGCCGTATGTGGCATTTGCTAACTGTTTATGTTATGAAGAACCTTATCATTATCCGTCTTAGGAAGGAACATTCGGGACGAATGTTTCTAAGAAGGGGAGAATGTTATACCCCGTATTTCCAGAGTATGTACGTAAGGACGTACGTACAAGAGTTTAGCCTTAAGATAGGCACTTTGGGTGAAATTTGTGCACAACCTACGAAACGAATGGTTTTCCGACGAAACGTTTTCCAAAACTTGCGTAGGGTAAATTACGGCTATGTCATTTATAATTTTTACGGATTTTTCCGAGAGATGAAATATTTTGGACCAACGAGAGGGTGACACTTGTCACCCTCAAGCCGACAGAAAGTGGGCGCCCCTCGACGATGGGCATGATTTTGTGGCTTGTTTGTGGCCTAAAAACTGGGTCAATGTTTTGTGAGGGATTTGTGGAGTAGGATAGGGTGCACTTGTGCAAATCTCCACCATACACTTGCCTACCACTTGGCTTCATCTTGGCCATTGGTTGGCCTATAAATACCCCCCTAACTTGAAGGTTTTCTTCATCCACAAATTGTCTTCCAAGTATCAAAATTCCCTCCCCTCTCTTGTAGTGTTTCGTCCAAACACACTCTCCCCCTCTAGCCTAATGGCTTCCGAGAGCCCCCTTGGTAGAAAGTTGTCTTCCAAGTATTGTTACTATTCCCAAATACTTTAGCCTATACCTTGTTGTATTTCCAAAGTCACCTCTATACTAAAAGCCTAGAAATACTACCTTATCTCCATTTGTCACTAAACGAAACCCTAAGAGAAACTTCATTGTTGGTTGAAGTAGAAAGTAGAAGTTGTGTAGAAACTTCTAAGGGTTTCTTGGAGCGGATTGGAGCATACAGAATAGGAGCTAAACCTTGCTCAGGATCGACATTTAACTTGGTTAATTTTGGGCTTATCTGTCACGACCCGAACTCGGGCCCGTGACTGGTGCCTTACCCCGGGCACCCTAGTGATACAACATCAGAGAAAATCAGCGGAAATAAAAACACGAACATGAATTAAGAGACATGATAAATAAACAGACCAACCAAAACAGTTGCCTTCAGTATATATACATAAATACCTGAACAATTATCCTTTTTACAAACTCTGCCCACAACAAGATTACATGCACTCTAAGAAGTGATAACAACTATGACGGACAGAGCCCCGCCATACCTCGAATGTACAAGAACTCCATGCACTGTGGTAACATACCAAAAGATAAGCCTCCAAGAAACGGCTTCCTAACACGCTGAACTTTGATCCTATGAGCGATCCACAACCGATGTATTTCTACTGCAGCATGAACGCAGCCGGGCGAGGTCAAGATAACAGTACCAAGTATGTGAAATCAGAAAAGATCAGAATGAAATCATAATAGTCTATATAAAGCAGAGACATGTATGATAACCAAACTACGCTCACAACATAAAAGCAAATATGTCAAGTCGTGACTCACGCCTCAAGTCATCCTCACGCTCGTGGAACTCCTTCCTCACCGGCAGTCTAGGTGTAAATCATGTGGAATACGTGTCCCGGCCCATCCCGTGGGACTCGGTAAAGAATCATGTGGAATACGTGTCCCAGCCCATCCCATGGGACTCAGTAAAGAATCATGTGGAATACGTGTCCCGGCCCATCCCATGGGACTCGGTAGAGAATCAGATGGAATACGTGTCCCGGCCCATCTCGTGGGACTCGGTGAATAATCAGATGAAATACGTGTCCCGGCCCATCCCATGGGACTCGGTGAAGAATCAGATGAAATACGTGTCCCGGCCCATCTCGTGGGACTCGGTGGATAATCGTTCATAACAAATCAGCCGGCCCTCCATCGAGAGACGCGGTGGTATAGAAATACAGTATATGCACACAAGGCTATCAAACACAAACATAGGCAAGTTACACACAACTTAAGTTTATTTTAGCCCAAAGTCCAGGTTCTGACCCCAAGGTATTACGTACGTTAAATTCTTTTTAAAAGATCCATTCCTTTTATAAAGGTCACCCGATACCCGTAGTATTAAAATAGAGTGACTCACATTTTTAGGTAAACCAAAACACTTTCCTTTTCAACATCAAGTAACAACATTCTTTTCCAAAAGTTCAAGTTTGCCTAATTTCAAACACTTAAGTCTCTTATTTTATAAAGGTTTCATAGTCCATAGACTTAATCACTTAAGAATATAATCCTCTTTTAAACAATTTGAGAAACATATGTCTTATATGTGAGTAGGTTATTCTTGTTCATAATCAATCTTATTAAAGCAGTCATGATCTAGGAAATGTAATATCATTTTGTCTCATCTTAGCTTCTATGCAGATGGAGGTTTCTACTGGTTTTAATAATACTTATTTAGTCAAAACATTTCCTTTTATTAACGCTGCAGTGGTTTGTCGATACTCATTCTGATTTCCAAAATCAGTAAAACATTATTCCTTTTAAAAACCAAGTACTCATTACTCACGAATGAGGTTTCATACTAACATCCATATTAAGTCAAGTCTCTTATCTTTTAAGATTAAGTCTCTTAACTTCTAAAAATCAGTAAACCATTCTCTTTATCTCTCTTAAGACGTTATACCTAACTTCCCATAAAGCTAGTATAACTCTTATGTTTTCAAAACCAAGTATTACTCTTCTTTCAAAAAGGTTTCTTAATTCTTTCGAAATACTTCAAGATTCTTATCATCACACATCAAGTCAGTTATAAGTCAAATCAGTTATCTTTAAAAACCACAAAGCATTTCTTACTTACATAAAGCTGTTATAACCAACTTCCCATAAAGCCGTTATAACACTTTATGTTTTAAACCAATCAAATACATTCAACACATGTACGCTACCGTACTACATAGTTATACACATATCATGCTAGAAAAGATAGAAGAGGTTCACATACCTCGCGACGATTATCGACTAATAGCAAAATGCTCCAAGTACCTCAAACCGCTTGGCCAAACCTTAAGCCAAGCATCCCACGCCACACGTAGTACTTCAACCTATAGACGCCACCAGGCGCCTATTAACAGCTAGATCTCAACGTAGAATTTTCTACAGAAATTTCGGCAAAGACTCTCCCGCAACCGCAGAAATCTCCTTCTATCGAGGCCGCTAACAGCCAACAACTCCCCAGAGGGGTTGTACGCCTAATCCGGACGCACAATTCTACCCACAAGAATGCTATTTAAGTCTATCAGAATACACCCTACGTAATTACAGTTCAGTTCTCTTCTTTAAATTCAGGCTTAAGTCAAAAGACATTGCCGCACAACTATGTTCAGTTCTATATATAGTATACTTTAACTATATAATCCTATAACATGTAATTTCCAATTACAATAGAAGGACAGTAGTATTTACCTCGATAAGCCCAAAATTATCCAAGTTTAAATGTCGATCCTGAGCAAGGTTTAGCTCCTACTCCGTGTGCTCCAACCCGCTCCAAACAACCCTTAGAAGTTCTACGCAACTTCTACTTAACACTTCAACCGACTATGAAGGTTTTCCTTAGGGTTTTGTTTAGTGGCTAAAGGAAAGTATAATAGTATTTCCGGGCTCTACGTATAGAGGTAACTTTGGAAAATACTACAAGGTATTTGGGCTAAAGTATTTGGGCATTATAACAATACTTGGAGAGCATTTCTATACCACAAAGGGGGGTATTATACGAAAACAACTAGGCTAGGGGTACCACCACTAGAACACTACAAAGGGGAGGGTGCTCTGCCAAGGCCTTACTTAAAGGGAGGGGCTTGACGAAAGCAAACAAGAGGGAGGGAGTATTTAGAGACTTAGAAAGAATGCTCAAGTTTGGATGAAATAACTCTTCAACAAGGGGGGTATTTATAGGTCAAGAAATGACCAACCAATGGCCAAGATCCATCCAAATGTAAGGCAAGTGTAGGGCTAGATTTAAGCCAAGTGCACCTTATCCATCTACCACACCAACTTGCACAAAATATCCTACCAACTAAAGTGCTCCCAATCGTCCCTTTGCCGTCCACCATTGCTTCCAATGTGAGGGTGACACATGTCACCCTCCCGTTGGTCCAAAATGTTTCGTCTCTCGGAAAAATCCGCAAAAATTATAAATGACATAGCCGGAATTTTCCCTTCGCAGGTTTAGTAAAACGTTTCGTCGAAAAATGATTCTTTTCGGCACTTGTGCCCAAATTTTCGAACCTAGCCAAACCTTAAGGCTAAAATTTTTATACGTACACCCTCACGTACATACTCTGGAAATACGGGGTATAACATTCTCCCCTCCTTAGAAACATTCGTCCTGAATGTTCCTTCTCAAGACGGATAACGATAAAGTTCTTCTAACAAGTTGCCAACGCCACGCCTGGCCACGAAATAACACATGCGCGCAAATACTTAAATCTACGCCAACGAGGAACCACCTCGATGATGCAAAACAATACCAACTCTCGCTCTTGGTCCAAGGGACACTCCCTTCGCACATTCATTTCTCAAAAAAATGATTACTTCCATCTTTCAGCACAAGTTCACTTCCTTCCTTACTCGTCGGACTCTTCTCGAACATTCGAACTCTTCTTAGTACACGTACCACACTTCGGTCAACGCTTCTGTTCCCAAGACTTTGGAGTCACCACCTCCAAACTTGGTCATCTTACTAGCCTCAATCTTCCTTAAGGCCATTCCCGGCCTTTAAGAACTGATTCTGGTCGAACGCATCCACGAACTCATACGATGGTCATCTAAACTTGGGCCTAGCACCCCCATGACCCTACCACCTGGCGGGACCACCCAGAGCTGACCCTACCCTGAAACAGGCCGCGGGTTGGCCCGCAACATGGCCCCAACCCGACCCACTTAACGCATCAAGCTCTTGTTTCCCGATCCGGAACAATCTTACCTATACAGGTCATGAAAGCTACTACTTCCATTTCACACTACCCATGGACTTATCCCACAACACATTTATACGCAACCAAGTATTTCAACAAAGACTAACCGTAAAATCTTTTATTCAAGATGACCTTACCTCTAAGGTCTCAACACGAAATATTCTAAGGTTCACACTTTCCATGCCCCCATACATAATATTACAGTAGACTTGTGTAGCATTGCTGTGTAGTAGAATTGTACACGTCCGGTCAGACGTGTTAACCCCCCCCTGGTTGGCTTGGTAGCCGACCTCGATAGAGGAGGAGATTTACATGGGGGGCAGAGGCCGCCGAATTTTCGTAGAATATTCACGCGGGATCTAAAGGTATTAATAGGCGCCAGTGGCCTCTATAGGTTGTAGTACTACGTGTGGAGTGATCCACTTGGCTTAAGGAGTAGCCGGCGGTTTGAGGTACTTGGAGCGTTTTGCTATTAGTCGACAATCGTCGCGAGGTATGTGGACCTCTTCCTATCTCTTCTAGCATGATATGTGTGAACTATGTAGTACGGTAGATGTACATGTGCTAAATGTATTTGATTGATTTAAAACATAAAGTGTTATAACGGCTTTATGGGAAGTTGGTTATAATAGCTTTATGTGGATAAGCACATACTTTGTGGGTTTTAAAAAAAGTAACTGATTTGAATAATAACTGGCTTGATATGTGTTAATAAAGAACTTGAAGCATTTCAAAAGATCTATGAATCGTTTTGAAAGAATGAGTATTACTTGGGTTTTGAAAGCTTAAGAGTTATACTAGCTTTATGGGAAGTTAGGTATAACGGCTTAAGAATGTTTTTCGATTTGGAAATCGAATGTGTATCGACAAACCACCGCTGCTAATAAAAGGAAAATGTATTGACTAAAGAAGTATTATTAAAACCAGTAGAAACCTCCATCTGCATAGAAGCTAAGATGAGACAAAATGATATTACATTTCCTAGATCATGGCTGCTTAATAAGATTGATTATAAACAAGAATACCTACTCACTTATAAGACATAGGTTTCTCAAAACGTTTAAAAGAGAATTATGTTTTAAAGGATTTAAAACTATGAACTACGAAACCTTTTTCTAAAATGAGAAACTTGAGCATTCGAAATTAGGCAACTTGAACGTTTGGAAAATAAGGTTGTCACTTGATTTTACAAAGGAAAGCATTTTGGTTTACTTAACAATGTTAGTCACTCAAATCTTATACTACGGGTATCGGGTGACCTTTGTAAAAGGAATGGATCTTAAAAGGAATTTAACGGACGTAGTACTTTAAAGTTAAAATCCGACTTTGATATAAAATGAAAGTACTCGAGTCGTGTGTAACTTGCTTATACTTGTTGTTATGAAACTTGACCATGTTACGTGATAGCCTTGTTGTGTAAATCGTGTTCTACTCGACTACCGGTTCATCCGGAATGTATATCACTTGACCACGGGTCATCCGAATGTATATCACTTGATTACGGCTCATCCGGAATGTATTTCACTCGGCCACGGTTCATCCGGAATGTATTTCACTTGATTACCGGTTCATCCGGAATGTATTTCACTTGAGGACCGTTCATCCGAATGTATTTCACTTGAGGACCGGTTCATCCGGAATGTATTCCACTGACCACGGTTCATGGGATGAACCGAATGTATTCCACCATTTTCTATATTGGGTCCATGAGACGGGCCGAGACCGTTATACGTATCACATGATTTGTACCTAGGCGGCGGTGATGGAGGAAGGAGTTCCACGGGCATGAGGATGACTTTAGGGCGTGAGTCACGACTTGACATGATCGCTTCTATGTTGTGAATCAGTAGTTTGGTTATCATACATGTCTCCCGCTTTATATAGACTATTATGATTTCATTTACGTGATTTACGCTTTCACATACTTGGTACTGTCATGCTGCAGTAAAAGGTACATCCGATCCTCGCTTTAGGATCACCTTCCAGATTGAAAGCTTCGTTCCTTCGAGGCTTATCTTTTGGTATGTTACCCTGAGTCAGATGCTTATACATTCGGGGTATGGCGGGCCCCGTCCCGTCATAGTTGTAAATCTTAGAGTGTGGTTTGTAAAAAGGTTAACTGCTCGTTTTTATGTATATACCGGGGCAATCGCTTTGGTTGGCCTGTTTACTTATTATATCTCTTGTTTCATGACTCGTGTTTTATTTTCCGGTTTTCTGATGTTGTATCACTAGGGTAGGCACCACACGCCCGGATTCGGTCGTGACAAAAGTGGTATCGAGCGATTAGTCTCGGAAAGTGTCTACCGTGTCTAGTAGAGTCTTGATTATCGGTGTGTTGTGCACCACATCTATAATCGTGAGGCAGACATTTAGGATCGGTTTCCATCCTTCTCATTCGAGATCGTGCCTTAGAGTGTGATAAATCGACCCTCCGACGTATTCCTTTCCTTTACCGCTATGCCTCCGTAAGGCAACCTGTGCCTGTGGGCAAGGCATTAGTGAGATACAGAGGAGTACGAGGCGCAGCCCGTCGAGACAAGATTCCGACGGGCACCCGCGGGCGCGCGCCAAAGACGAAGTTTAGAGCCGCAGCAGCCGAGACTGAGCCTCCACCCCACACCGGAGCCTACAAGGGGCCGTGGTCGTGATATGAGGATAGCACCCCGAGCGCATGAGGCTACGTGACTTGCCTCCGTTCTATGGATCGAGCCGAGGACGACCTCGAGTTTATCCGGAGCCAGTCGGTGGTATTGTTCGCATCACCGCGTTTGATTCGCGAGGAAGAGCATGCACTTCCAGCATTTGGGACGAGTTCTCGAGGGCATTTCTTGCACATTTCTTGCCTCAGATGAGGAGGCTCGGGCATTTTTGACGCTGAGGCGCGACGGTTAGAGAGTACAATGTGGAGTTCGACTCATTAGCTCGGTATGTTAGTAGCGGATATGGAGGACAGAGTACACCGCTGGACGATTACGCGAGGCTTGTACGGTGTAGCTCTTCACCGGCATGGACATTGCCCGCACGCAAGCTCATGCACTAGGATGCGAGGCACGGAGAGGTCGACGGAATGGCGAGATCGCCAGAAGAGGGCGCAGGTCCTTTGGTAACTTTCGAGGCGGACCGCAGTTATGTACCTCCACCAGAGTGGTCCGTATTCGAACCGGTCGAGCTGTGGCTTCGTTCACGGTATACGTGAGTGATTCATGCCCACGATGTGGCAAACATCATCCCGGGAATGTCGTTTTTTATTGGTGCTTGTTTCACTGCGGCCATGTGACGAGATCGTGCTTATAGAGAGGTACTGCGGATCGATGGCAGGTGTTCATCGCCTGCAGGCGCACTTATGATTAGAGTGGAGCGGTAGCGTATATCCTTAACCATCTAGAGTTTTGTTTGTTATGATAATGTGTTAAGTGTTATGTTGGATAGCTTAGTGCAAAATGTGATTTAGAAACATGCTTAGTGAAAGGGTAAGCAGGGGTGAGAAAATGATGAACCTTAGAATATTACATTGAAACCTTAGATGTAAGGCCGCTTGAGTACAAGATTTTGCGAGTGATCCTGTCGAGTGCATTTTATGCCTAGAATGTATTGTGTGATAAGTCCTGGTTGGGTAAATGAAAGTGGTAGCTTTCATGATGTGTTTTAGCAAGATTGTTCCGTGTCGGCGAGCAAGAGTTGGCGCGATAGCTGGTCGGGTTGGGATGGGCCAACCCGCGCCTCCGCTTCGAGGAAAGGTCAGCTTTGGGTGGTCGTGGCGTGGTCACAAGGGTGCTAGGCCTAAGTTTAGATGACCATCTTATGAGTTCGTGGATACGTTCGACAAGGCCGAGAGTGGCCTTAGAGGAAATCGAGGTTAGTAAGATGACCAAGTTTGAGGTAGTGACTCGGGTTGGAAAGCGTTGCTGAAGTGTGGTGTGTGTCGGGAAGAGTTCGAGTGTTGTAGGGGAGAAGTGAACGAGTGTGATCGCTTTCTTTGTGATAACAGAGGTGATTCCTCGTGGACTTGGGATTTCGTATTTTGTGCATTTGTTATTTCATGGCGGGTGTGGCATGATTGTTTTCAGACGATAGCGGTGAAGACTATCTTGGCGCATGTTTGTGTTGAGACTTGTGAAGGAACATTCGGGACGAATGTTTAAGAAGTTCATTCTCTTATTTAAATTAAAGCTTAAGTAAGACATTGCGTAAGTATTATTCAGCTTAAGTCAAAAGACATTGCCGCACAATTATAATGTTCTTCTATATATAGTATACTTCAACTATAAATTCCTACAACATGTAATTTCCAATTACAAACGAAGGTCAAGAATGTTTACCTCGATAAGCCCAAAATTATCCGAGTTTATGAACAAGGTTTAGCTCGCGCTCCAAAACGCTCCAAGAAACCCTTAGAAGTGTCTACACAACTTCTACTTAATACTTCAACTACGGTGAAGATTTTTCCTTAGGGTTTCGTTTAGTGGCTAAAGGAAAGTATAATAGTATTTTATAAGTATAACCTTGGAAAGTACAACAAGGTATTTGGGCTAAAGTATTTTGGACAGATAACAATAATAGGAGAGTATTTCTATACCACAAATGGTGGTATTATACGAAAACAACTAGGCGAGGGGGTGGGATACTTTCAGCCAAGGGCCGTTCTCCAAGGGGGGAGGGGTGGGGCGGACGACTACTACAAGGAGAGGGGAGGGAGATTTCAAGACTTTGGCACATTTTGGATGAAGAACTCTTCAAGCTTAGGGGGGTATTTATAGGTCAAGCCATGGCCAACCAATGGCCAAGATGAAGACAAGTGTGGTGCAAGTGTAGGGTTAGATTTCCACCATGTGTACCTTATCCATCTACCACACAACTTGCACAAAAATATCCTACCAACTAAAGCCCTCTTTACCATTGCCGCCCATTTGTTCCAATGTGAGGTGACATGTCACCCTCGTTGGTCCACAATGTTCGCCTCTCTAAAAATCAAAAATTATAAATGACATAGCAATTTTCCCAACAAAGGAAACGTTTGAAAAACGACTCTAATCGGGTGTTGTGTACAAATTTCGAAACTTGCCTAACTTAAGGCTCAAATTTTCTACGTACGTCCTCACGTACATACTCTGAAAATACGGGGTATAACACATAACCTTTCAACTAACCATGCTTTCCAACTCATAACCAACATAACGCTATCCGTACATAGCACACAATAATAAGGTCATCATATCATGCATACAAATCTCTAGAGGGTTAAGGATATACCTGAATCTACCGCTCCACTCTAATCATAGGCCACTGCAGGCGCATACCGTAGAAGGCGATGAACTCGCTGCACCCTGAGGGTCGAGTCATTCTGTCTGCATCCTTCCTATTAGGACAATTTCTCGTCATATGGCCCTGACGGCCGCAGGAAAAACAAGCACGAAAAGACGACATTCTCGGATGACGCTCCGCCATATCACATAATCGAGGAAAACTCGAACCCGATCGCTAGAACCCATGTATATTCGGAACCGAGCTCGAGCCCCGACCAGCTCCGAATACTCAACGCCCCGAAGGCGTGGAGGACCATTCGCATCCGGGCGGAGGTACATAACTAGTTCGCTGCTGAGGCGCCCGCCTCGAAAGTTACCAAAGGACCTCGCTGCTCGCCCTCTTCATCGATCCCGGTCATTCCGTCCGACCTCTCCGTGCCTCACATCCTAGTGCATGAGCTTGCATGCGGCAATGTCCATGCCCTGAAGAGCTACACCCGCACAAGCCTCTCGCCAAGTAATCATCTAGCCCTGCGACGTAGGCGATGTACTCCGCCCTCCATATCGCCACTACGGGAACATACCGAGCTAATGAGTCGAACTCCACATTGTACTCTCTAACCGCCCGCCCGCCCCGCCTCAACGCCAAAAATCTTTACCGAGCCCTCCTCATCTGTGGGGGCAAGAAATGTGCAAGAAAAGCCCTTGAGAACTCGTCCCAAATGGCTGGAGGTGCATGCTCTCCCCAGGACAGCTCCCACGAATCAAACCAGTCGACTGCAGTATCACGCAGCTGATGCGAACCCAATACCACCGACTCTGCCTCTGAGACTCTGATCACTCATGATCCGTCAGAGTCGCTTGATAAACTCCTGAGGGTCATCCTCAGCTCTCGATCCATAGAACACGGGCGGGCTACAACTCAGAAAGTCCCGTAGCCTCAAACTGTCTGCTCGAGGGTAAACTACGGGTGCTACTTGTTATATCCCGTATTTCCAGAGTATGTACGTGGAGACGTACGTACGAAAATTTGAGACTTAAAGTTTGGCATAGGTTCGAAATTTGTGCACAACACCCGATTAGAGTCGTTTTGACTAAACATTTACGAGCTTGCGTGAGGAAAATTCTGGCTATGTCGCTTTTGTATTTTTGCGGATTTTTCCGAGCGACGAACATTTTTGGTTAACGAGGGTGACACTTGTCACCCTCGTGACGTTGGTTGGCCATTTGGGTCACGCCTCGCCGATTGTGCCCCTTATTTTGTGCCTTGTTTTGGCCTTGTTTTGTGCCTTGTTTTGTGCCATGTTTTGTGGAGTAGGGGTTAGGGTGCACTTGGCTTGATCAAGGCCTTACACTTGCCTTGCACATGGCTTGATCTTGTCCATTGGTTGGCCCTTGGCTTCCCTATAAATACCCCTCCCTTTGTTGAAGACTTCATCATCCAAATGTGTTCTAAGTCTTGCAATCCTTCCCCTCTCCTCTTGTTGTTCTCGTCCTAAGACTCCCCCTCCCCTTTGAGTGGCCTTGTGCAGAGGTTCCTCCCCTCCTAGTGGTGTGGCCGAGAGGTACCCCCTTGGTAGAAAGTTGTCTTCCAAGTATTGTTATAATGCCCAAAATACCTTAGCCTTTACCTTGTTGTATTCCAAAAGTTACCTCTATACGTAGAGCCCGGAAATACTACCTTTTGTCCTTTTAGTCTCAAACCGAAACCCTAAGTAAATCTTCATAGCGAGTTGGAGTATTTAAGTAGAAGTTGGTTAGAACTTCTAAGGGTTGTTTGGAGCGGATTGGACCGCACGAAGTAGGAGCTAAACCTTGCTCAGGATCGACATTATAACTTGGATAATTTTGGGCTTGTCGAGGTAAATATTCTTGTCCCCTTATTGAAATTGAAGATTACATGTTGTAGGAATATATAGTTGAAGTATACTATATATCGAACTGAACATTATTGTGCGGCAATGTCTTTTGACTTAAGCCTGAATTTAAAGAAGAGAACTGAACTGTAATTACATAGGACTGTATTACAGTAGACTTGTGTAGCATTGCTGTGTTGTAGAATTGTACACGTCCGGTTAGACGTGCAAACCCCCCCCTGGTTGGCTTGGTAGCCGGCCTCGATAGAGAGGAGATTTACGCTGTGGAGTGTCGCCAAATTTTCGTAATATGGAACCGCGGTTAGAAGTTAATAGACGTTTGTGGCCTTATGGTGGAGTACTACGAGTAGCGTATTCTACTTGAAGAGTGGAAACGGCCAGCCGTTACAAGATCGTGGAGCGCTTTATTATCGATAATCGTCGCGAGGTATGTGAACCTCTTCCTATCCTTCGAGCATGATGTTTTGTAAACTATGTAGTACGGTAGACGTACATGTGCTAAATGAGTTTGGTTGGTTCAAAACATAGGGTGTTATAATAGCTTTATGGGAAGTTAGTTATAACGACTCTATAAAGGTAAAAGATTGATTTATTGATTGTAGAAGTTAAGAGACTTGATCTTGAAAGATAAGAGACTTAACTTGTTTTACTTGGTAATTAACATTTTGTTAAAAGTGTGGTGAAACCTCATTCATGAGTAATGAGTACTTGGTTTTAAAAAGAATAATGTTTTACCGATTTGAAATGAGAATAAGTATCGAACAAACCACAAAGAAGCTTAATAAAGGAAAGTGGTATTGACAAATAACAAATTGTTATTAAAACCAGAGAAACCTCCATCCGCATAGAAGCTAAGATAAGACAAAATTGTATTACATTTCCTAGATCATGGTCATTGTACATCAAGATTGTTGTAAACAAGAATAAACTGCTCACACATAAGACATATGTTACTCAATTGTTTTAAAAGAGATTAAGACTATGAGTTATGAAACCTTTCTAAAATAAGAAACTTGAGCATTTGAAATTAGGCAAACTTGAACGTTTGGAAAATAATGTTGTTACTTGATTTTACAAAGGGAAGTATTTTGGTTTACTTAAAAAGATAGTCACTCTATCTTTATACTACGGGTATCGGGTGACTTTTATAAAAGGAATGGATCTCTTTAAAAGGGATTTAACGTACGTAGTACTTTAGGGTTAAAACCCAGACTTTGATACGAAATGGAAGTACCTTGAGTTGTGTGTAACTTGCCTATGCTTGTTGTTGTATAACTCGCCTATGCTTGTTGTGATAGCCTTTGTTGTGCAAGTGTTGATATCAGGTGACTTCTTGGGAAGGAGTGGATCTTTTTATAAAAGTCTAGAAGTATGGTAATTTGCTTGAGCTTGTTTGTGATAGCTTGGTTGTGCGGTATATTGTTGTTGATGTCACATGGACATGTCTACACCGATGCAGAATTCCGGGGGCATGTGGCCATGGGGCATTGTTATTATTGTTGCATCATGGACATGTCTACACCGATGCAGAATTCCGGGGGCATGTGGCCATGGGGCATTGTTATTATTGTTGCATCCTGGACATGTCTACACCGATGTAGAATTCTGGGGGCATGTGGCCATGGGGCATTGTTATTATTGTTGCATCATGGACATGTCTACATCGGCGCAATTCGGCACGCGCCATGATGCGAACATGATTGATGTTGTGGGCGTGAGACCCATAGTTATATTTGAGTGATGACTTGAGGGCGTGAGTCCCTGACTTGACATGACTGCTTTTATCTTGTGAACTGTAGTTTTGTTATCATACATGTCTCCTGTTTTTATATAGACTATTATGATTTCATTTACGATTTTACGCTGCATACTTGGTACTGTTATCGACCTCCTTCGGG
Organism: Przewalskia tangutica; assembly: GCA_029844215.1. Lineage (NCBI taxonomy): Eukaryota > Viridiplantae > Streptophyta > Magnoliopsida > Solanales > Solanaceae > Przewalskia > Przewalskia tangutica. The sequence goes on from CM056720.1 coordinate 57,488,183, forward strand.
CTGCGTCACGCCGCAGTGGAAGTACATCGGCCAGGATCCTCGCCATGGATCACGCCAGCGTGTCGGAAGCCCCATTTCTTCTGAGGCTTATCTTGTGGTATGTTACCCCGAGTCCAGATTCTTATACATTCGTGGTACGTGGCCCCTGTCCGCCATAGGTATTGTAAAAATCTTAGAGGTCTCAGAGTAATCTTGTGTGGGCGTGGTTTGTAAAAAGGATAATTGTTCGTATTTATGTATATACGATGAAGGCAATCGCTTTTGGTTGGCCTGCTTATTTATCTTGTCTCTTAATTCATGTTTATGTTTTATTTTCCGCCGTTTTCTCGATGTTGTATCACTAGGGTGCCCGGTAGGCACTACCACGCCCGAGATCGGTCGTGACAAAAGTGGTATCGTGAGCGCTTAATCCTGAAAGTGTCTACGCACCGCTTCTAGTAGTCTTGATTATCGGTGTTGTGCACCACATCTATAATCGTGAGGCTATAGGACATTTAGGATTGGTTTCATTCTTCTCATTCCGAGATCGTGCCTTAGAGTGTGTTGTAAGTTGGACCCTCCGACGTATCTCGCTTTTACCGCTTATGCCTCCGCAGAGCAACCAGAGCCGAAGGGCAAGGCAGCCGAGGGAGCGCTAGTGAGATACAGAGGAGTACGAGGCGCAGCCGACAATACCGAGGTTGTGCTTGACGGCGAGTTTTATGACGCCGCCAAATTTCAAAGAAGTTTAGAACCGCAGCAGTGGTGCCGAGACCACGCACTGAGCCTCCGGCCCCACACCGGAGCAGATGAGATGGGTACAAGGAGATGGCCCGCCATCGCCGTGGTCGTGACCAGATATGAGGATAGCCGACGCAGCAGATTCCAACCCCGAGCACCCGTAGTTCACCCCGAGCGCATGCGGAGGCTACGGACTTTCCGAGTCAGAGCCCGCCGTGTTCTATGGATCGAGCCGAGATGACCCTCAGGAGTTTATCCGACAGCTACAGCGGATCATGAGAGTGATCAGAGTCTCAGAGGCAGAGTCGGTGGTGTTGGGTTCGCATCAGCTGCGTGATACTGCAGTTGACTGGTTTGATTCGTGGGAGTTGTCCCGGGGAGAGCATGCGCTCAGCAGATATGGGACGAGTTCTCGAGGCATTCCTCACTCACTTCTTGCCTCCGCGGATGAGGAGGGCACGGCCGGCAATTTATGATCTCGTCTGAGAGGAGTACGGTTTGGGAGTACAACGTGGAGTTTGACTCGTTGGCTCGGTATGTCCCCGCTTTAGTGGCAACCATGGAGGATAGAGTGCACCGCTACGTCACCGGGCTAGATGATTACTTGACAGAGGCTTGTTCGGGTGTAGCTCTTCAGCCGGGCATGGACATTGCCCGCATGCAGGCTCATGCACTGGGATGTGAGGCACGGAGAGGTCGACGGAATGACCAAGATCGCAGAAGAGGCGAGAACAGGTCCTGGTGACTTTCGAGGCGGACCGCCTCAGCAGCATACTAGTTTTGTACCTCCGCCAGTGCAGAGTGGTCCTCCACAACCTTCAGAGCATCCAGAGTATTCGGGAGCAGGTCAGGGCTCCAAGGGTTCAGGTTTCCAGGGAAGTAAGGGTGTTGGCCAGATGCGGTCACCCCTACCTCGGTGTGGTCGATGTGGTAGACCGCATTTCGGGGAGTGTCGTGGTGCCAAGGGAGCTTGTTATTTTTGCGGCCAGCAGGGCCATTTTGCGAGGAACTGTCCGACCAAGGGTAGCACGGATGTTACGACTCAGCCTTCAGGATCAGTGGCTGGTTCATCACCTTCACTACCGTACCGCAGGCGTGACTGTGATTAGAAAGCGGTAGAGACAGGTATATCCTTAACCCTCTAGAGTTTTGTATGCTGATGTGTTTAGTGTTATGTTCGGATAGCTTTGTGCTAAAATGTGATTTAGAAAACTGGTTAGTGTAGAAGGGTAAGCCTGGGGGCATGGTAAGTGTGAACCTTAGACTATGTCACGATTGAGACCTTAGAGGTAAGGTCGTCTTGAGTAAAAGATTTATTTCATGTTTGACCCTTATCAGAGTAAGTAGTACGTGGGAATTATTTGTGTGATAAGTCCATGGGTAGTGTGAGATGGAAGTGGTAGCTTTCATGACTTGATTAGGTAAGATTGTTCCGTTTCGAGGAGCAAGTATTGGCGCGATTGTGGGTCGGGTTGATGGCCGCTCGCGGGTCGACCCGCAGCCCGGTTTTGGGTGGGGTCAGTTCTGGGTAGTCCCGCCAGGTGGTAGGGTCACGAGGATGCTAGGCCCCAGTTTAGTTGACCATCGTATGAGTTCGTGGATATGTTCGACCAGAAGCGGTTCGTGAAGGCCGGGAATGGCCTTAAAGAAGTTTGAGGTTAGTAAGATGACCAAGTTTGGAGGTAGTGACTCCACAGTTTTGAGAACTGAAGCGATGACTGAAGTATGGCAAGTCCTGAGTGACACTAGAACCTCAGGGATCGCATGCAGTCCGGTACCATTTGTTGGGTCGTCGGAGTGACACTAGAACCTCGCGGCAAAGTGACAAAAGTGGTATCGCACGACGAGCAAGGAAGGAAGAGAACGTGTGTTATTTCGTGGCCAAGCTGTGGCGTTGGCAACTTGTTAGAGGAACTTTATCGATATCCGTCTTGAGAAGGAACATTCGGGACGAATGTTTCTAAGGAGGGGAGAATGTTATACCCTGTATTTCCAGAGTATGTACGTGGAGACGTACGTACGAAAATTTGAGACTTAAAGTTTGGCATAGGTTCGAAATTTGTGCACAACACCCGATTAGAGTCGTTTTTCGACGAAACGTTTTACAGAGCTTGCGTAGGGAAAATTCCGGCTATGTCGTTTTGTATTTTTGCGGATTTTTCCGAGCGACGAACATTTTTGGTTAACGAGAGGGTGACACTTGTCACCTCCGACGTGGGTTAACCATTTGGGTCACGTCTCCTTGGCCGATTGGCCCCTTATTTTGTGCCTTGTTTTGGCCTTGTTTTGTGCCTTGTTTTGTGCCATGTTTTGTGGAGTAGGGGTTAGGGTGCACTTGGCTTGATCAAGGCCTTACACTTGCCTTGCACATGGCTTGATCTTGTCCATTGGTTTGCCCATGGCTTCCCAATAAATAACCCAACCTTTGTTGAATAATTAATAATACAAATGTGTTATAAGTCTTGCAATCCTTCCCTCTCCTCTTGTTGTTCTCGTCCCAAGCCTTCCCCTCCCCTTGAGTGGCCTTGGTAGAGGTTCCTCCTCCCAGTGGTGTGGCCGAGAGGTACCCCCCCCCCCCTTGGTAGAAAGTTGTCTTCCAAGTATTGTTATAATTCCCAAAATACCTTAGCCTTTACCTTGTTGTATTCCAAAAGTTACCTCTATACGTAGAGCCCGGAAATACTACCTTTTGTCCTTTTAGTCTCAAACTGAAACCCTAAGTAAATCTTCATAGCGAGTTGGAGTATTTAAGTAGAAGTTGGTTAGAACTTCTAAGGGTTGTTTGGAGCGGATTGGAGCGCACGGAGTAGGAGCTAAACCTTGCTCAGGATCGACATTATAACTTTGATAATTTTGGGCTTGTCGAGGTAAATATTCTTGTCCCCTTATTGAAATTGAAGATTACATGTTGTAGGAATATATAGTTGAAGTATACTATATATCGAACTGAACATTATTGTGCGGCAATGTCTTTTGACTTAAGCCTGAATTTAAAGAAGAGAACTGAATTGTAATTACATAGGATCAGACATGCAGACTTGTAGCATTCGTGTTATAGAATTGTACACGTCCGGTTAGACGTGCAAACCCCGGTTGGCTTGGTAGCGGCCTCGATAGAGAGAGATTTACGCTGCGGGGAGGTGCCGAATTTTCTGTAGAATATGGAACCGTGCGGTTAGAAGTTAATAGACGTTTGTGGCCTTATAGGTGGGAGTACTACGAGTAGCGTATTCTACTTGAAGAGTGGAAACGGCTAGCCGGGTTACAGTATTGTAGAGCGTTTTGCTTATTGTCGATAATTGTCGCGAGGTATGTGAACCTCTTCCTATCCTTCGAGCATGATGTTTTGTAAACTATGTAGTACGGTAGACGTACATGTGCTAAATGAGTTTGGTTGGTTCAAAACATAGGGTGTTATAATAGCTTTATGGGAAGTTAGTTATAACGACTCTATGAAGGTAAAAGATTGATTTATTGATTGTAGAAGTTAAGAGACTTGATCTTGAAAGATAAGAGACTTAACTTGTTTTACTTGGTAATTAACATTTTTGTTAAAAGTGTGGTGAAACCTCATTCGCGAGTAATGAGTACTAGGTTTTAAAAAGAATAATGTTTTACTGATTTCGGAAATGAGAATAAGTATCGAACAAACCACAACAGCGCTAATAAAGGAAAGGGTATTGACAAATAACAAATTGTTATTAAAACCAGTAGAAACCTCCATCTGCATAGAAGCTAAGATAAGACAAAATTGTATTACATTTCCTAGATCATGACTGTTGTACCAAGATTGTTGTAAACAAGAATAAACTGCTCACACATAAGACATATGTTACTCAATTGTTTTAAAAGAGATTAAGACTATGAGTTATGAAACCTTTCTAAAATAAGAAACTTGAGCATTTGAAATTAGGCAAACTTGAACGTTTGGAAAATAATGTTGTTACTTGATTTTAAAAAGGGAAGTATTTTGGTTTACTTAAAAAGATAGTCACTCTATCTTTATACTACGGGTATCGGATGACCTTTATAAAAGGAATGGATCTCTTTAAAAGGGATTTAACGTACGTAGTACTTTAGGGTTAAAACCCAGACTTTGATACGAAATGGAAGTACCTTGAGTTGTGTGTAACTTGCCTATGCTTGTTGTTGTGTAACTCGCCTATGCTTGTTGTGATAGCCTTTGTTGTGCAAGTGTTGATATCAGGTGACTTCTTGGGAAGGAGTGGATCTTTTTATAAAAGTCTAGAAGTATGGTAATTTGCTTGAGCTTGTTTGTGATAGCCTGGTTGTGCGGTATATTGTTGTTGATGTCACATGGACATGTCTACACCGATGCAGAATTCCGGGGGCATGTGGCCATGGGGCATTGTTATTATTGTTGCATCATGGACATGTCTACACCGATGCAGAATTCCGGGGGCATGTGGCCATGGGGCATTGTTATTATTGTTGCATCATGGACATGTCTACACCGGCGAGTCCGGGCATGTGGCCATGGGGCATTGTTATTATTGTTGCATCATGGACATGTCTACACCGATGCAGATTCCGGGGCATGCGCCGTGATGCGAACATGATTGATGTTGTGGCGTGAGACCCATAGTTATATTTGAGTGATGACTTGAGGCGTGAGTCCCGACTGACATGATCGCTTTTATGTTGTGGAATCGTAGTTTTGTTATCATACATGTCTCCTGTTTTTATATAGATCGTTATGATTTCATTCTGATATTTACGCCAGATACTTGGTACTGTTATCGACGCCGGGCTGCGTTCATGCCGCAGGTGGAAGTACATCGGTTGTGGATCCTCGCTCATAGGATCACAGTTCAGCGTGTCGGGAAGCCCCATTTCTTCGGAGGCTTATCTTGTGGTATGTTACCCTGAGTCTGTAGTTTCTTATACATTCAGGGGTATGGCGGGGCCCTGTCCCGTCATAAACATTGTAAAAATCTTAGAGTGCAGTAGTTGTGGCGTGGTTTGTAAAAAGGATAACTGTTCGGGTATTTATGTATATATGATGAAGGCAACTGTTTTGGTTGGCCTGTTTATTTATCTTGTCTCTTAATTCATGTTTATGTTTTATTTTCCGCTGGTTTTCTCTGATGTTGTATCACTAGGGTGCCCGGGGTAAGGCACCAGTCACGGGCCCGGGATCGGGTCGTGACACTACTGGGATCGAAGCCGTGATCCACCTATCCTCATATCGCTACGACCACGGCGATGAATCGGGCCATCTCCTTGTACCCATCTCATCTCGCTCCAGGTGTGGACCGAGGCTCGTGTATCAGTAGTCTCAGCAGCCATTGCTGCGGCTCTAAACTCTGCCGGTGGCGGCGTCGCAAAACTTCGCCGTCAAGCACTATCTCGTAACGACCGGGCCTTCGCCAAGAACCCTCCGTGTTTACTCGCAGACTCGCCGCTTTGCCCTTCTGGGCCCGGGTTGCCTTACGCGGAGGCATAACTGGTAAAGGAAAGGAATACGTTAGAGGGGTCTAACTTATCACACGGCTCTAAGGCACGATCTCAGAATGAGAAAAATGGAAACCAATCATAAATGTCCTATAGCCTCCTGATTATAGATGTGGTGCACAACACACCGATAATCAAGACTCTACTAGACACGGTCTGTAGACACTTTCCGAGGATTAACTGCTCGATACCACTTTTGTCACGACGAACTCGCCCGTGATCGTGTCTTACCGGGCACCCTAGTGATACAACATCGAGAAAATCAAGGAAATAAAAACACGAACATGAATTAAGAGACATGATAAATAAAGACCAACCAAAGCGGTTGCCTTCATGATATATACATAAATACGAGCTTATCCTTTTACAAACTCGCCCACAACGATTTACTGCACTCTAAGAAGTGATAACAATTATGATGGGATGAGCCCACCATACCCCGAATGTACAAGAACCTCTGGACTGGGGTAACATACCAAAAGATAAGCCTCAAGAAAGCGGGCTTCCCAACACGCCGAACTTTGATCCAATGAGCGAGGATCCACAACCGATGTATTTCTACCATGCAGATGAACGCACTCAAGGAGGTCGATAACAGTACCAAGTATGTGAAACTTTAAAAGATCAGAATGAAATCATAATAGTCTATATAAAGCAGGAGACATGTATGATAACCAAACTACAGTTCACAACATAAAAGCAGTCATGTCAAGTCAGGGACTCACGCCCTCAAGTCATCCCTCATGCCCGTGGAACTCCTTCCTCACTGCCGGCAGTCTAGGTGTAAATCGTGTGGAATACGTGTCCCGGCCTGTCACGACCCAACCCCGGGCCCGCGACTGGTGCCCTACCTGGGCACCCTGTTCAGGTATACATCAGAGAATAGCAGCGGAACATACATAAAACTTATAAAATAAAATAACGAGAAATTAAACCACAGGTTAGCCGATAAGGCTACCTTCCTGGACACATATACATATACATATACATAACAGCAGCAGTCACATCCCTTTCCTTTTACAAACCGACCCACAATATGTAACTACAGACCTCTAAGAATTTCAACTACTGATGCAGGCCCGCCATACCCCGAATGTACATAAGTCGACCATATCGGGAAACCGTACTAAAAGATAAGCCTCGGAGTGAAAGGGGCTTCTTTCCAAAAGCGAACAGATCCTAAGAGCAAGGATCACCAACCCGTGTACCTATCACTGCGGCATGAACGCACCCAAGGGGGTCGATAACAGTGCCGAGTATGGAACATAAATAAAATGCAATAACCAAATCATATATGTATAAAAGAATGTCCTTTTAACTCCTGAAATCAATCATATATTAACCGTTCCTTTCCTTCTTTCAATAAAATTAACAACATATTCTTACATACATACTTAAGAGTTTAATCCAGTCTTTTTCACATAACTTGCATATCTTACATAACATAATCCGGCCCATTTGCGGGACACGGTGTACTGATGAATCATGTGACATAATCCGGCCCGCCTGTGGGGCTCGGTGTAATGTGGAATCATGTAGCATAAGCCGGCCCGCCTGTGGAGCTCGGTGTAAGATGACGTAACCCGGCCTATGTGTAGGCTCGGGGTAATATGGCGTAATCCGGCCTATGTGTAGGCTCGGTGTATCTCATAACGTAATTCGGCCTATGTGTAGGCTCGGTGTATCTCATAACATAATCTGGCCTATTTGTAGGCTCGGTGTGATTTTCCTTACATAACATTTTAAAACCATCTTTTCACTTCTTATTAAGTCGCCATAACAACTTCCCATAAAGCTATTATAACAACCTTTCATTTTAGAGAACTTATGACACTTTTATTCTTACAACACTAGGGAAACTAGGCCCAAAAATACTACGTACATACATACTTAAAAATAATCGTAAAACTCCTTCTCTTTAAATCCATAAACATATACCTTTAAAACTCAAGTCACATACTCTTTCGAAATCAAGCCTCTTAACTTTAGAAGTAAATCAAGTAACCCATATCTTGAAAAATAACGTCTCCTAACTTGTAAAATAAAGTCTCATAATCCTTTAAAGAAAATCAAAGTTCATAGTCTTAAAACTTCATAACATACATTCTTTAAAGTCCATTTACTTACACTTATAAAATCATGTCATCTACACTTTAGAAATCAAGTCCCATAATCTTGAAAAATAAAGTTTCATACACTTCCAAAACCAAGTAGCTTATTCTCTTTAAAATCATATAACTTCCACTTTTTAAAATCAACCTTCTTTTCACAAATAAATTCAACTTACTTACTTACTTATAAAACAAGGCACAAAGCTTTAAATCCAATCTCGAAATTTCCTAACCATTCTTACCAACGTCTCCCATAAGACCTAGTAAGGACTTAGGACAATTTAAACGTACTCTTAATTTAGAATCAACAATGGAAATACTTCTTAACTTTTAAGAGTAGAAGGAATCTTGAAATATTATCACATGGATATTTCATACGTAGGATCATGCCAAAGAAAGAAGAGGTTCACATACCTCGCGACGACTAGCGACAAGTTGCAAAAAGGCTCCAAAGTACTTCAACCTAAAATGGTCATAAAACGTCCATTAACCTCTTACTTCATACGTAGAATATTCTAGGTGCTAAGTCGCTAAATTCTACGGAAAATCGGACAGCACCTCCTTTGTTATTACTAACTTTGCCACCTTTTTCAAGGCCGAATACAATAACCAAACAGCCCCAATTGGCTCACCACAATCTATAAGGTAGTCCAATACAAATAATTAACAATCTATTACAAACTATAAGTACAAATTCGGCCACTTTGAGTTCAACAATACCAATTCTTATCCAATTTCTATTTCAATCCAAGTTATTAGCCTAACATGATATCAAGTCGCATTTGATTATAACAACTAATTCTTCAAGTAAGTAACATGCGACGATTTCTAATAAACGACCAATTAGTAATCAAATTTTCAAGTGGCTTGCACAACATTTCGGATTAAGCTACTAGCAATCCATAATACTTATAAACTTCAACATACCAACTTCATGCTATCAACATGTGAAGCTAACAACAACAATATAAATACATAATCTTGTAACACCTTAAAAGACAAGATTATACCTTAACGATTCTTAATCCAAATCCAAATCCGAAGTCGCTCCTTAGTAGTTTAGAGCCTCTCCAATATACTTCAATCCGCTTGTTGAGACCCTTAGAACAACACCAACAACTTTCCTTCCAACTTCCAATCCAAAACCTAGAAAGCCACTAGGTTTTCACTTTGCGACTAATACGAAAACTATCTTTTTACGAGATTTTTCTATTGAGATACACTCACTATACACTTAGGAACCTTGGTTTAAAGTGTGGGGCTTAATGGATAACAAACAAATTTTTTTTGTGTGAGAGCTTAGCAAACCCGAGAGCAAGCCTAGTGTGTTCTTCAAAATTTGTGAAATTTTTGCTAAGTGTTTAGTCCTCTCTTGCTACTAGTATAATAATAAAGGGACATGGAGGGTTAAGATGTAACCAAATGGGTGGTTTAGATGAAGTCTTACAAAATATCAAGACTAATTGACCTTGACTTAGTCAACTTTCTCATGCCACAACTTGCAAGACATTAGTCATCCAAGACTTATGGTAAATGACCATATTGGCCATGCCTAAATTCGACCAAGGCATCATAAGGGGAGGTGACACGTGTCGCCCTCCCATTCGTCACAATAATTCGTTTTCCGACAAATCCATAATTCCGATAATTTTTTTTACAAGTCTCAAATCTTAACACTTGCGAGTTCTTACGTACTACCTTAAAACATGTCTTGTAAATACGGGGTGTAACATTCTTCCCCCCTTAGAAACATTCGTCCCCGAATGTTCTTTCGGAGCTCAATCTATCATTCCTTGGCATAGTCTCATAAACTTGCACTTAGCAAAACCTAATTATGCCACATATGGCCCTAATATACCGCACTTGCATATTTATCCATCACAAATCAAACGAGGAAACAATCCATAGTGTGCATCATCACTATATACTCACATTCAAGGCTTAAAAAGATTATCCTTTCGTACTTCCAACTTACTTCTAGCATACATACATAATTTCAATATTATCCTTCTTGATACTTAAACATAAAATAACCTTATCATGCATACAAATATGTAAAGGGCCGAAGATATACCTGAATTCATATAGGCGGTTCAAAGGACTGCTAAAACTGGGAACTTCCACCACGACCCCTGCCACGGCCTGCCGGTGTATGAACATCCTGCCTAGCTACTGAAGGCGAAGAACCCGCAACTGATCCGGTAGACTTTTCTATCCCTCCTGCAACCTTCCTACTAGGACAATCCCTCAACATATGGCCCTGACGGCCACAGGCAAAATAGGCACCAGTAGCACGACGACATTCCCCATGGTGATGCCGGCCACACTGTGAACACTGAGGGAAGAGGGCCCATCGCTTAGAACCCATGTGCGATACGAATCCAAGCCTGGAGCTCGACCGGCTCCGAATTACCCACTGATCTAACCTCCCGCGAAAATCGGGAAGGAGCACTCTGTCTTGGCCGAATCAGACCTAGCTCGCCTTGAGGCTCTCCGCCTCGAAAATCACCCCGAACTCGCTGCCTTGGCCTCTTGGGCTGGCCTTGGTCTGGTCGGTCCTCTCTCCTCGCCTCAATCCTCTGTGCATATGTTCGCATCCCGCAATATCCATTCTCGGGAAGGGCCACTCCTGTGCAAGCGGTGATCATATAACGGTCTAGTCCCATAACATAGCGATGGACTCTATCGGCCATGTTAGCCACAATAGTGCGCATACCTAGCCAACGAGTCAAACTCTAGGTTGTACTCCTAATGGTCCTCCCATTCTCGCCTCAATGATAAGAACCTATCAACACGGGCTCTCTCATCTCGGAGGCAAAAGTGACCAAGAAAGGCCTCTGTGAACTTATCCCAAACCGCTGGACGAGCACCCACCCTCTCGACGGCTCCCAAGACTCAAACAGTTCAATGCAATATCGCAGAACGGTAAGAAGCTAACACAACCGATTCGACTCGAGGCCCTAAGCACTGCATAGTCCGTCAGAGTGCCGAACAAACTCTTGGGGATCATCCTCGATCTCGAACCATAAAACTCGGTGGACTACAACCCGTAAAGTCCCGAATCCTCAAACGTCGGCTCACAGGGTTAGCTACCGCTTTTGTCGGCCACGCCTACCACTATGCTAGTCAAAAGCCCGACCGCTCTCCATAATCTCTAAGTGCCGCTCAGGCTGCGAACTGGGGCTGCACGGAACCTCGAGCTACCGCTCGGCTCCTCTATCTGCCGGCGTGGTGAACTCGCCGACCGCCTAATACCTCGAGCACACCGCGTGCGACTCGGTAACTCTTCGCACCACCGCGCCTCGCCGCTTTGCCCTTCCGGGCCCCGGTCGCCTTCCGCGAGGCATGGCCGATTCACATACATAAGAATACGTCGAGACGGATCAACCTATTAATACGACTTTCTACCGCACGATCTCGAGTGAGAAGAATGGAAACAAATCCTAAATGTCCCGCGACCTCACGATTATAGATGTGGTGCACAACACACCGATAATCAAGACTCTACTAGACACGGTCAGACACTTTCAGAGACTAATCGCCTGATACCACTTTTGTCACGACCCAACCCCGGGCCCGCGACTGGTGCCCTACCTGGGCACCCTGTTCAGGTATACATCATAGAATAGCAGCGGAACATACATAAAACTTATAAAATAAAATAACGAGAAATTAAACCACATGTTAGCCGATAAGGCTACCTTCCTGGACACATATACATATACATAACAGCAGCAGTCACATCCCTTTCCTTTTACAAATCGACCCACAATATGTAACTACAGACCTCTAAGAATTTCAATCACGGCGGATAGGGCTCGCCATACCCCGAATGTACATAAGTCGACCACATCGTGGAAACTGCACTAAAAGATAAGCCTCGGAGTGAAAGGGCTTCTTTCCAAAATCAACAGAGATCCTAAGAGCAAGGATGACCAACGCTGTACCTATCACTGCGGGCATGAACGCGGCCCGAAGGGGTCATAACAAAATTACGAGTATGGAAACGAAATAAAATGCAATAACTAAATCATATCCGTATAAAAGAATGTCCTTTTAACTCTCAAATCAATCATATATTAACTGCTCCTTTCCTTCTTTCAATAAAATTAACAACATATTCTTACATACATACTTAAGAGTTTAATCCACTTTTTCACATAACTTGCATATCTTACATAACATAATCCGCCCATTTATGGACACGTGTCTTGATGAATCATGTGACATAATCCGGCCCGCCTGTGGGGCTCGGTGTAATGTGGAATCATGTAGCATAAGCCGGCCCGCCTGTGGAGCTCGGTGTAAGATGACGTAACCCGGCCTATGTGTAGGCTCGGGGTAATATGGCGTAATCCGGCCTATGTGTAGGCTCGGTGTATCTCATAACGTAATCCGACCTATGTGTAGGCTCGGTGTATCTCATAACATAATCCGGCCTATTTGTAGGCTCGGTGTGATTTTCCTTACATAACATTTTAAAACCATCTTTTCACTTCTTATTAAGTCGCCATAACAACTTCCCATAAAGCTATTATAACAACCTTTCATTTTAGAGAACTTATGACACTTTTATTCTTACAACACTAGGGAAACTAGGCCCAAAAATACTACGTACATACATACTTAAAAATAATCGTAAAACTCCTTCTCTTTAAATCAATAAACATATACCTTTAAAACTCAAGTCACATACTCTTTCGAAATCAAGCCTCTTAACTTTAGAAGTAAATCAAGTTACCCATATCTTGAAAAATAACGTCTCCTAACTTGTAAAATAAAGTCTCATAATCCTTTAAAGAAAATCAAAGTTCATAGTCTTAAAACTTCATAACATACATTCTTTAAAGTCCATTTACTTACACTTACAAAATCATGTCATCTACACTTTAGAAATCAAGTCCCATAATCTTGAAAAATAAAGTTTCATACACTTCCAAAACCAAGTAGCTTATTCTCTTTAAAATCATATAACTTCCACTTTTTAAAATCAACCTTCTTTTCACAAATAAATTCAACTTACTTACTTACTTATAAAACAAGGCACAAAGCTTTAAATCCAATCTCGAAATTTCCTAACCATTATTACCAACGTCTCCCATAAGACCTAGTAAGGACTTAGGACAATTTAAACGTACTCTTAATTTAGAATCAACAATGGAAATACTTCTTAACTTTTAAGAGTAGAAGGAATCTTGAAATATTATCACATGGATATTTCATACGTAGGATCATGCCAAAGAAAGAAGAGGTTCACATACCTCGCGACGACTAGCGACAAGTTGCAAAAAGGCTCCAAAGTACTTCAACCTAAAATGGTCACAAAACGTCCATTAACCTCTTACTTCATACGTAGAATATTCTATGTGCTAAGTCGCTAAATTCTACGGAAAATCGGACAGCACCTCCTTTGTTATTACTAACTTTGCCACCTTTTTCAAGGCCGAATACAATAACCAAACAGCCCCAATTGGCTCACCACAATCTATAAGGTAGTCCAATACAAATAATTAACAATCTATTACAAACTATAAGTACAAATTCGGCCACTTTGAGTTCAACAATACCAATTCTTATCCAATTTCTATTTCAATCCAAGTTATTAGCCTAACATGATATCAAGTCGCATTTGATTATAACAACCAATTCTTCAAGTAAGTAACATGCGACGATTTCTAATAAACGACCAATTAGTAATCAAATTTTCGTTGGCTTGCACAACATTTCGGATTAAGCTACTAGCAATCCATAATACTTATAAACTTCAACATACCAACTTCATGCTATCAACATGTGAAGCTAACAACAACAATATAAATACATAATCTTGTAACACCTTAAAAGACAAGATTATACCTTAACGATTCTTAATCCAAATCCAAATCCGAAGTCGCTCCTTAGTAGTTTAGAGCCTCTCCAATATACTTCAATCCGCTTGAGACCCTTAGAACAACACCAACAACTTTCCTTCCAACTTCCAATCCAAAACCTAGAAAGCCACTAGGTTTTCACTTTGCGACTAATACGAAAACTATCTTTTTACGAGATTTTTCTATTGAGATACACTCACTATACACTTAGGAACCTTGGTTTAAAGTGTGGGGCTTAATGGATAACAAACAAATTTTTTTTGTGTGAGAGCTTAGCAAACCCGAGAGCAAGCCTAGTGTGTTCTTCAAAATTTGTGAAATTTTTGCTAAGTGTTTAGTCCTCTCTTGCTACTAGTATAATAATAAAGGGACATGGAGGGTTAAGATGTAATCAAATGGGTGGTTTAGATGAAGTCTTACAAAATATCAAGACTAATTGACCTTGACTTAGTCAACTTTCTCATGCCACAACTTGCAAGACATTAGTCATCCAAGACTTATGGTAAATGACCATATTGGCCATGCCTAAATTCGACCAAGGCATCATAAGGGGGAGGTGACACGTGTCGCCCTCCCATTCGTCACAATAATTCGTTTTCCGACAAATCCATAATTCCGAATTTTTTTTTTACAAGTCTCAAATCTTAACACTTGCGAGTTCTTACGTACTACCTTAAAACATGTCTTGTAAATACGGGGTGTAACACGGCCCATCCCGTGGGACTCGGTAAAGAATCATGTGGAATACGTGTCCCGGCCCATCCCATGGGACTCGGTAAAGAATCATGTGGAATACGTGTCCCGGCCCATCCCATGGGACTCGGTAGAGAATCAGATGGAATACGTGTCCCGGCCCATCTCGTGGGACTCGGTGAATAATCAGATGAAATATGTGTCCCGGCCCATCCCATGGGACTCGGTGAAGAATCAGATGAAATACGTGTCCCGACCCATCTCGTGGGACTCGGTGGATAATCGTTCATAACAAATCAGCCGGCCCTCCATCGAGAGACGCGGTGGTATAGAAATACAGTATATGCACACAAGGCTATCAAACACAAACATAGGCAAGTTACACACAACTTAAGTTTATTTTAGGCCAAAGTCCAGGTTCTGACCCCAAGGTATTACGTACGTTAAATTCTTTTTAAAAGATCCATTCCTTTTATAAAGGTCACCCGATACCCGTAGTATTAAAATAGAGTGACTCACATTTTTAGGTAAACCAAAACACTTTCCTTTTCAACATCAAGTAACAACATTCTTTTCCAAAAGTTCAAGTTTGCCTAATTTCAAACACTTAAGTCTCTTATTTTATAAAGGTTTCATAGTCCATAGACTTAATCACTTAAGAATATAATCCTCTTTTAAACAATTTGAGAAACATATGTCTTATATGTGAGTAGGTTATTCTTGTTCATAATCAATCTTATTAAAGCCATGATCTAGGAAATGTAATATCATTTTGTCTCATCTTAGCTTCATGCGGATGGAGGTTTCTACTGATTTTAATAATACTTATTTAGTCAAAACATTTCCTTTTATTAACGCTGCAGTGGTTTGTCGATACTCATTCTGATTTCCAAAATCAGTAAAACATTATTCCTTTTAAAAACCAAGTACTCATTACTCAATGAGGTTTCATACTAACATCCATATTAAGTCAAGTCTCTTATCTTTTAAGATTAAGTCTCTTAACTTCTAAAAATCAGTAAACCATTCTCTTTATCTCTCTTAAGACGTTATACCTAACTTCCCATAAAGCTAGTATAACTCTTATGTTTTCAAAACCAAGTATTACTCTTCTTTCAAAAAGGTTTCTTAATTCTTTCGAAATACTTCAAGATTCTTATCATCACACATCAAGTCAGTTATAAGTCAAATCAGTTATCTTTAAAAACCACAAAGCATTTCTTACTTACATAAAGCTGTTATAACCAACTTCCCATAAAGTCGTTATAACACTTTATGTTTTAAACCAATCAAATACATTCAACACATGTACGTCTACCGTACTACATAGTTATACACATATCATGCTAGAAAAGATAGGAAGAGGTTCACATACCTCGCGACGATTATCGACTAATAGCAAAATGCTCCAAGTACCTCAAATCGTCGGCTACACCTTAAGCCAAGCAGCTCACGCCACACGTAGTACTTCAACCTATAGAGGCCACAAGGCGCCTATTAACATCTAGATCTCAACGTAGAATATTCTACGTAAATTTGGCAAAGACCTCCCCGCAAATCGCAGAAATCTCCTCCTCTATCGAGGCCTGCTAACAGGCCAACAACTCCCTAGAGGGGGGGGGTTGTACGTCTAATCCGGACGTGCACAATTCTACTCCACAATAATGCTACTTAAGTCTACTGTAATACAGTCCTACGTAATTACAGTTCAGTTCTCTTCTTTAAATTCAGGCTTAAGTCAAAAGACATTGTCGCACAACTATGTTCAGTTCTATATATAGTATACTTTAACTATATAATCCTATAACATGTAATTTCCAATTACAATAGAAGGACAATAGTATTTACCTCGATAAGCCCAAAATTATCCAAGTTTAAATGTCGATCCTGAGCAAGGTTTAGCTCCTACTCCATGTACTCCAACCCGCTCCAAACAACCCTTAGAAGTTCTACGCAACTTCTACTTAACACTTCAACCGACTATGAAGGTTTTCCTTAGGGTTTTGTTTAGTGGCTAAAGGAAAGTATAATAGTATTTCCGGGCTCTACGTATAGAGGTAACTTTGGAAAATACTACAAGGTATTTGGGCTAAAGTATTTGGGCATTATAACAATACTTGGAGAGCATTTCTATACCACAAAGGGGGGTATTATACGAAAACAACTAGGCTAGGGGGGGTACCCCACGGCTAGAACACTACAAAGGGGGAGGGGTGCTCTCGGCCAAGGCCTTACTTAAAGGGGAGGGGGCTTTGGACGAAAGCAAACAAGAGGGAGGGAGTATTTAGAGACTTAGAAAGAATGCTCAAGTTTGGATGAAATAACTCTTCAACAAGGGGGGTATTTATAGGTCAAGAAATGACCAACCAATGGCCAAGATCCATCCAAATGTAAGGCAAGTGTAGGGCTAGATTTAAGCCAAGTGCACCTTATCCATCTACCACACCAACTTACACAAAATATCCTACCAACTAAAGTGCTCCCAATCGTCCCTTTGCCGTCCACCATTGCTTCCAATGTGAGGGTGACACATGTCACCCTCCCGTTGGTCCAAAATGTTTCGTCTCTAAAAAAATCCGCAAAAATTATAAATGACATAGCCGGAATTTTCCCTTCGCAGGTTTAGTAAAACGTTTCGTCGAAAAATGATTCTTTTCGGCACTTGTGCCCAAATTTTCGAACCTAGCCAAACCTTAAGGCTAAAATTTTTATACGTACGCCCTCACGTACATATTCTGGAAATACGGGGTATAACATTATCGAGGTAAATACTCTTGTCCTTCTATTGTAATTGGATATTACATATAAGAATAGTTAAGACTTGAGTATAAGATATAGAAGGATATTAAAGAATAGAATTGAAATTGTAATCACGTAGGGCGGTATAACAGAAGAAGAATTGAACTGTACTTACATAGGACGGTATTTACAGTAGACTTGTGTAACTTGACGGGTAGGGAAGTGCTGCCCAATTTTCTGTAGAATAAAGAACCCTCTGCTTAGAATAGTCTACAGAGTAGTCTAGACATTGATAGACGTATCTGACTATTATAGGTTGATTCTCTGTGCGCGACATATTCGACTTGGCAGGTGGATTTCGCCGAGAAGGTATGTGATTCTTCCTATCCTCTAGAGCATGATATTTTAAAGTATATATATAGTACGGTAGACGTACGTGTGTTAACTGAACATGGTTTTACTTGACGTCTTTTGACTTGAGTCTAAATAACAAGAATCTTGAAGTATTTCAAAAGAATTATGAATCATTTTTGAAAGAAGAGTAATACTTGGTTTTTAAACAAAAGCTTAAGAGTTATACTAGCTTTATGGGAAGTTAGGTATAACGACTTAAGAAAGAGAAAAGGAACAGTTTACTTATGTGTTTATGAAAGACTTGTATTGATTTCTGGAAAGTATAATAAGATGGTTTTATGAGTAGACATATTATGATGATATGTGTGTTAGTGTCTTGTAACGTTTGTATAAGAGGGTATTGTTGTTGTGCTTATGTTGCTTAACGATAAGCTGTTATGTTAGTATTATATCACTCACCTCTTGACATGATACCGGAGGTTGTCGCCTCCGTCTGGGGTAGACTCAGGCGATTCTGGGACCATGATTCGAGAATACCTCATGCGGGTCCAGGGGACCTATGTGGAGCTACGAGAGTTCCAGGTTAGTGTGCGGTCCTTGTGGCCATGCGGTCTATGTGGCCATGCGGACTACGAGTCCAGGACGATGCCGAGGAGTAGCTACCCTCGATGCGGGGAATACCTCATGCGGGCCTACGTGAGTGGCCTATGCGGACTGCGGGAGTCCAGGATTAGGAATGCTTAATGATACTATGGGCGATTGGCCTTGCTTCGATCATTTGCAGCCTAGAAAGAGACCTGTTACAGTTTACCTCTTATTGCTCTTGTTGTGATGTGGCACTATGTGCGGTTACCTTGTTTGTTTCATACATATTTGTAAAACTGGTTTTAAAATGATATGATTTCATTTAAGTACTTTACGATTTCACATACTTGGTACCATTGTACCGACCTTCGGGCCTGCGTTCATGCCGCAGGTAAAGGGAAGCAGGTAGCGGATCCTCAGTCTTAGGATCTTTTCTTTGGTGTCAGGAGCTCCATCTTCTCCGGAGGCTCGACTTTTGGGTATGATCTCCCTGTTGTTGTAGATAGTTTTGTACATTCAGGGTATGGCGGCCCCTGTCCGCCATAGTTGTTTACTTCCAGAGGTCTGTAGTCCTATTGCATACTGGGATGTAACTGCCAGATTTTGGTTTATATATATATATGCCGAAAGGCGACTTTTCTCAGGAACTGTGTCTTAATTTACATTTGTTTCATGTCTTGTTTTTATATTCCGCTGATTACTCTGATGTATGACTACTTGGGTGCTCGGGTAAGGCACCAGTCACGGGCCCTGGAACGGGTCGTGACAAGAATAATCACTCACACATAACTATGGGTCTCACGCCCATAATATCACTCATGCCCGTGGAACTCATTCTCATCACGGCGATATGATGTAAAACAACACCCGTATGTGAACTCAACACTAGATCCTGCGTCGCTATCAAACCGACGGGCTAAGTAAATTGTCAAGACCGAACCGGCCCGGATCGGTGCCTTACCCGCACCCTAGTGATACAACATCGAGAAAACCAGCGAAGTAAAAACCTTAAACATGAAATGAGATACATGATAGATAAAAAGGCCAACCAAAACAGTTGCCTTCAGTATATATACATAAAAACCCGAACAGTTATCCTTTTTACAAAACCCTTCCCACAACAGTGCTACAGACCTCTAAGATTTACAACAACAATGACGGGACAGGGCCCCGCCATACCCCTGAATGTACAAGAGACTACAACTCAGGGAAACCTACCAAAGATAAGCCTCCGAAGGAACGGAGCTTTCCAACACGCTGTAATGTGATCCTAAGAGCGAGGATCCACGACCGATGTACCTCTACCTGCGGCATGAACGCAGCCCCCCGAAGGAGGTCAGTACAACAGGTACCAAGTATGTGAAACTGTAAATACTGTAAATGAAATCATAATAGTCTATATAAAGCAGGAGACATGTATGATGACCAAACTACAGTACATAACATATAACAGTTACATCAAGTCAGGGACTCACGCCCTCCAAATTATCACTCGTGCCCGTGGAATTTCTTCCTCACTGCCGGCAGTTTATGATATAACAATACCAAGGAGTATACATGAACACCAGGTCCCACCTGTGTCATAAAAACCGTACAGGACAAGTATAACTACCAGATCCGACCGTACCAATAATACAATGCAACCAAAAACACGAAGCTGACACGGGGCAAGTGCGAGAGCCGACTACCAGATACCAAGGCCGGTCACATAGCTGACCGGGGCAAGTACGAGGGCTGACCACCGGGTACCAAGGCCGTATCACGAGACTTCGTCACTACACTGAACGGGGCAAGTGCGAGGGCTAACTACCGGGTACCAAGGCCGAATCAGCCATGAGACGGGGCAAGTACGAAAGCCGACCACCGGGTACCAAGGCCGAACAGTAAGAAAACCTCATGGAGAGCTAGTCCATGGAATAACACTATCAGCGGGCATACCCGGAATTTTCCACATCACGCAGACGCCCAAGTAAGTCCTCAACAAGTCAACCGCACTTTCGAGAGCGGTTAAATAGAACACAATTCTTGCACAACCAAGGCTATCATCACAAGCATAAGCAAGTTACACAACAACAAGCATAGGCAAGTTACACAACACAAGCATAGGCAAGTTACACAACAACACGTATAGGCAAGTTACACAACTCAAGGTACTTTCATTTTTATGCCAAAGTCCGGGTTTTAACCCTAAAGTACTACGTAAGTTAAGTTCCTTTTAAAGATCCATTCCCTTTTATAAAAGTCACCCGATACCCGTAGTATAAAAAAATGAGTGACTTATATCTTTTAAGTAAACCAAAATGCTTTCCTTTGTAAAATCAAGTAACAACCTTATTTTCCAAACGTTCAGGTTTGCCTAATTTCAAATGCTCAAGTTTCTCATTTTAGAAAAGGTTTCGTAGTTCCTAGTTTTAATCCTTTAAAACATAATTCTCCTTTAAACGTTTTGAGAAACATATGTCTTATATGTGAGTAGGTTATTCTTGTTTATAATCAATCTTATTAAGCAGCCATGATCTAGAAAATGTAATATCATTTTGTCTCATCTTAGCTTCTATGCAGATGGAGGTTTCTACTGGTTTTAATAATACTTAATTATTCAATACATTTTCCTTTATTAACGCTGCAGTGGTTTGTCGATACACATTCTGATTTCCGAAATCAGTAAAACATTATTCCTTTCAAAAACCAAGTACTCATTACTCACGAATGAGGTTTCACACAAAATTCATATTAATTTAATTTAATTAAGTTAAGTCTCTTATCTTATAAGATCAAGTCTCTTAACTTCTAAAACCAAGAACACATTTTCTTTACCTCTTAAGACGTTATACCTAACTCCCATAAAGCTAGTATAACTCTTTTTAAAACCTTTTCAAACCAAGTGTTATTCTTCTTCCAAAAAATGGTTTCTTAACTTTTGACACACTTCAAGTTCCTTATTATCACACATCAAATCGGTTATAAGTCAAATCGATTACCTTTCAAAACCACCGGCATTTTCTTACCTACATAAAGTCGTTATAACCAACTTCCCATAAAGCCGTTATAACACTTTATGTTTTAAACCAATCAAATACATTTAACACGTACGTCATCGCACTACATAGTTCACCCATATCATGCTAGAAAAGATAGGAAGAGGTTCACATACCTCGCGAAGCACCGACTAATAGCAAAACGCCCAAGTACTTCAAACCGTCGGCTACTCTTTAAGCCACGTAGATCGCACCACACGTAGTACTTCAACCTATAAGGCCACAAGGCACTTATTAACATCTAGATCTCATCGTTCCAAATTCTACGTAAAATTCGCAAAGACCTCCCGCAACAAACAGAAATCTCCTCCTCTATCGAGGCGGCTACCAAGATAACTGGGGTTAACACGCCTAACCGGACGTGTACAATTCTACCACACAAGAATGCTACACAAGTCACTGTGAATACCCCATGTAATACGCTGCTTCTTCTTTAATACCTTCTATGTGATTATCGCTCAATTCTTATTCAGGCTTAAGTCAAAAGACATTGCCGAAGAACTACGCTTAGTTCTAATCAATATCATTCTATATATAGTATACTTCAACTATATATTCTAACAAACATGTAATTTCCAATTACAATAGGGGGACAAGATATTTACCTCGATAAGCCCAAAATTATCCGAGTTTATATGTCGATCCTGAGCAAGTTTTAGATAATACTCACCGCGCTCCAACCCGCTCCAAACAACCCTTAGAAGTTCTACACAACTTCTACTTATAACTTCAACTACGGGTGAATATTTACTTAGGGCTTCGTTTTGTGGCTAAAGGGAAGTATAATAGTATTTTCCGGGATTTCGTAAAAAGGGTACTTTGGAAAGTACTACAAGGTATTTAGCTAAAGTATTTTGGGCATTATAACAATACTTGAAGAGTATTTCTATACCACAAAGGGGGGGTATTTATACGAGACAACTAGGCTAGGGGGGGTACCCCACGGCTAACCACTACAAAGGGGAGGAAGCTCTCACAAAGGGGAGGGGGTGTGGTGGACGAAACTCAAGAGGGAGGGAGTAGTTTGAGACTTAGATAGATTGCTCAAGTTTAGGATGAAGAATGTCTTCAACTAGAGAGGTATTTATAGGTCAAGTGAAGGCCAATCAATGGCCAAGATGAAGACAAGTGCATAGCAAGTGTAAGGCCAAGATTTAGCCATGTGCTACCTTATCCATCTACCACAAAAATATCCTACCTAACCCTTGACCACGGGAAAGGCACAAAAATCGTCCAACCTAGCCCATTGTTGCCGTCCACTCCTTCCAATTAGAGGGTGACAAGTGTCGCTGTTATACCCCGTATTCTCAGGGTATGTATGCGAGGACGTACGTACGAGAGCGACAGAAAATTGGAAAGGAAGAAAGAGGTGATTTTTCCACGGAAAAAGTTTCCGGTTTTTGTAAAGAAAAATGTTCGTTGATGGGAATTGGGTTCCCAGATTTGGAATTTGGGATTCTTAAATTATATTAGAATTTTGAGATTTTATTTTCGGAAATGGTCACGTGGGGCCCACGGGAGAAATTTACGGTTTTGTGGGGCCCGCTTTGTTTTTGAGATTTCCGGTATTGTGGATATTTTTGAAGACGCTTTTATGAGGGCCAATAGGAGGGTGACACGTGTCACCCCGCCAGGTGGCTTGGCCGGTTACCTTTGGCACAACACGGTTAGAGTCGTTTTCGACGAAACGTTTTGCGTAACTTGCGAAGGGAAAATTCCGGCTATGTCGCTTTTGTATTTTTGCGGATTTTTCCGAGACGAAACATTTTGGACAACGGGAGGGTGACATGTGTCACCTCACATTGAAGCAAGCGGCGCAACCTCGACGATTGGTTCACGTTTCTTGGCCAATTGGCTCCTTGTTTTGGCCTTGTTTTGTGGCTTGTTTGGTGCCATGTTTTGTGCATTGTTTTGTGGAGTAGGGGCTAGGGTGCACATGGCTTGATCTTGGCCATTGGTTGGCCTTTGGCTTTCCTATAAATACCCCCCTCTCTTGAAGACTTCATTCATCCAAAAATCTTCCAAGTCTTGGAAACCCCTCCCCTCCCTCTTGTTGACTCTCGTCCAAGAGCCCTCTCCCCTTAAAATTGGCCTTGGCCGAAACCCTCCTCTTCCCTTTGAGGTGGCCGAGAGGTACTACCCTCCTCACAGCAGTGGGTACCCCTAGCCTAGTTGTTTTCAGATAATACCCTCCTTGTGGTATTGAAATACTTCTCCTAGTATTGTTATAATGCCCAAAATACCTTAGCCTTGTACCTTGTAGTATTCCAAAGATACCTCTATACGTAGAGTCCGGAAATACTACCTTTTGTCCTTTTAGTCTCAAACCGAAACCCTAAGGAAATCTTCATAGTTGGTCAAGTATTTGAGTAGAAGTTGGTTAGAACTTCTAAGGGTTGTTTGGAGCGGATTGAGCGCACTGAGTAGGAGCTAAACCTTGCTCAGGATCGACTTTTATCTCGGATAATTTTGGGCTTGTCGAGGTAAATATTCTTGTCCCCTTATTGTAATTGGAGATTACATGTTGTAGGATTATATAGTTGAAGTATACTCTATATAGAATCAACATTATTGTGGCAATGTCTTTTGACTTAAGCTCAAGAATAAAGAATCGAATCAGATTTACATAGATCGTATTGCGGTAGACTTGTAGTATTCTTGTGTAGAATTGTACACGCCAGGTTAGACGTGTAAACCCCTCGGTTGGCTTGGTAGCCGCCTCGATAGAGAGGAGATTTACGTGTGGCGGGTGAGGTCGCCAATTTTCTGTAGAAAAATGGGAACTTGTGTTTTGGGGTTAATAGACGTTTGTGACCTTTATAGGTGAAAGTACTAAGAGTAGCGTATTCTACTCGAGGAGTGGAAAGGGCTAGCAAGGTTGTAGTACTTGGAGCATTTTGCTTATTGTCGATAAATCGCCGCGAGGTATGTGAACCTCTTCCTATCTTTTCTAGCATGATTGTTGTGAACTATGTAGTACGGTAGACGTACATGTGCTAAGTGATTTGGTTTGTTTAAAACATAGGGTGTTATAATAGCTTTATGGGAAGTTAGTTATAACGACCTTATGTAAGTGAAAATGGTTTACTGATGTTAGAAGTTAAGAGACTTGATCTTATAAGATAAGAGACTTAACTTATTTGTTTTAATGTGGATGTTTGTGTGAAACCTCATTCGTGAGTAATGAGTACTTGGTTTTTAAAGGGATAATGTTTTACTGATTTCGGGAATCAGAATGTGTATCGACAGACCATTGCAGCGTTAATAAAGGAAAATGTATTGAATAATGATGTATTAAAACCAGTAGAAACCTCCATTTGCATAGAAGCTAAGATGAGACAAAATGATATTACATTTTCTAGATCATGGCTGCTGTAATAAGATCGTTATAAACAAGAATAAACTACTCACATATATGACATATGTTACTCAATTGTTTTAAAAGAGATTAAGACTATGAGTTATGAAACCTTTCTAAAATAAGTGACTTGAGCATTTGAAAATGAGAAGCTTGAGTAATCAAACTAGGCAAACCGGAACTTAGGAAAAGAATGTTGTTACTTGATTTTGAAAAGGAATGTGGGTTGGTCATTCTAATACTACGGTATCGGATGACTTTTATAAAAGTAATGGATCTCTTTAAAAGAACTTAATGTATGTAGTACTTTGGGATTAAAACCCGACTTTGGCATAAAATGAAAGTACTTTGAGTTGTGTGAAACTTGCCTATGCTTGTTGGTGTGAAACTTGCCTATGCTTGTTGTTGTGAAACTTGCCTATGCTTGTTGTTGTGAAACTTGCCTATGCTTGTGATGATAGCCTTTGTTGTGCCAGTGTGGTATTTCGTATTACCGGCGTCTCGATAGAGGCCTGGTCGACTTGTTGAGAACTTACTTGGACGCGTCTTTGGCGATGATGGAGAATTCCACGGTATGTTTCCATTTTGATTACTGTCTTGTTGTTGATGTCACATGGACATGTCTACACCGAGGTAGAATTCCGGGGGCATGCGGCCATGCGGTCGGGTTGATTACCCGATATATTGTTATTGTGGTTACATGGACATGTCTACACCGAGGTAGAATACCGGCATGTGGCGTGCGCGCAGGTTGATCACCCAAGATATTATTGTTGATGTCACATGGACGCGTTCACACCGAGGTAGAATTCGGGGCATGTGGCCGTGGGGCATTGGTATTATTGTTGCATCATGGACATGTCTACACCGATGCAGACCGGGGCACGCGCCGTGACGCGAACATGATTGATGTTGTGGGCGTGAGACCCATAGTTATATTTGAGTGATGACTTGAGGGCGTGAGTCCCTGACTGGACATGACTGCTTTTATGTTGTGAACTGTAGTTTGGTTATCATACATGTCTCCTGCTTTATATAGACTAGTATGATTTCATTACAATATTTTTACAGTTTCACATACTTGGTACCTGTTGTACTGACCTCCTTCGGGGGGCTGCGTTCATGCCGCAGGTAGAGGTACATCGGTCGTGGATCCTCGCTCTTAGGATCACTCAACAGTATTGGGAAGCTCCGCTTTCTTGGAGGCTTATCTTTTGGTATGTGTTCCCCGAGTTGTAGGTTCTTGTACATTCGTGGGTATGGCGGCCCCGTCCCGTCATAGTCGTAAATCTTAGAGGTCTGTAGTACCGCTGCAAGGTGGTTGTAAAAGGATTAAACTGCTCGTGTTTATGTATATACTTTGAAGGCAACCGCTTTTGGTTGGCCTGCTTATTATTATATCTCTTGTTTCATGACTCATGTTTTATTTTCCGCCGTTTTCTCACGATGTTGTATCACTAGGTGCCCGGTAAGACACGAAGAATCGGCCCGAACGGTCGTTACAAAAGTGGTATCGAGCGCTTAATCCTCGGAAAGTGTCTATAGACCATGTCTAGTAGTCTTGATTATCGCGTTGTGCACCACATCTATAATCGTGAGGCTATAGGACATTTAGGATTAGTTTCCATTCTTCTCATTCCGAGATCGTGCCTTAGAGTGTTGTAAGTTGGACCCTCCGACGTATCTCGTTTTTACCGATTATGCCTCCGCGCAACCGTGAGCCTGGAGGGCAAGGCAGCCGAGGGTGCTAGTGAGATCTGAGAGCACGCAGGCGCAGCCCGACAAGACTGAGGTCAGGCTTCAGACGGCGGGTTTCAGGACGCCGCCACCCCAAAGAAGTTTAGAGCCGCAGCAGCTCACGAGACCACAAGCACTGAGCCTCCATCCCATGCAGGGCGAGGAGATGGTTTACAAGCGAGATGGCCCGATTCGGTCCGGTCGTGGCCGATATGAGGATAGGCCGACGATTCGATTCAGCCTGGCCCAGTGAGCACCAGGTTCACCCCGAGCAGATAGTTTGAGGCTACGGGACTTTCTGAGTTGTAGCCCGCCAGAGTTTTATGGGTCGAGGCCTGAGGATGATCCGCAGGAGTTCATCCGGCAGTTACAGCGGGTCATGAGAGTGATCAAGGCTTCGGAGACCGAGTCGGTGGTCTTAGGTGCGCATCGGCTGCGCGATACCGCAGTCGACTGGTTTGATTCGTGGGAGTTGTCCCGGGGAGAGCATGCGCTTCCAGCAGTATGGGACGAGTTCTCAGAGGCATTCCTCACTCACTTCTTGCCTCCGCAGATGAGGAGGGCACGCCAGATTTATGACGAGGCAGAGAGAGGCGATTCGAGAGAGTACAACGTGGAGTTTGACTCGGTGGCTCGGTATGTCCCCGCCTTAGGGGGAACCCTGGCGGATAGAGTGCACCGCTACGTCACCGGATTAGATGATTACTTAACAGAGGCTTGTTCGGTGTAGCTCTTCACCGGGCATGGACATTGCCCGCACGCAGCTCATGCACTAGGATGCGAGTACGGAGAGGTCGACGGAATGACCGGATCGCGAAGAGGGCCAGGACATCGTGGTCTTTGGCGACTTTCGAGGCGGACCGCCAAGAGCATAGTTTTGTACCCCGCCTGCATGCAGTGGTCCTCCGCCTTCGTGAGCGGTCGTGGCTCCAAGGGTTGTGTTTCGGGAAGTAAGGTGTTGGCGACGCGGTCACCCCTACCTCGGTGGCCGATGTGGTAGACCGCATTTCGGGAGTATCGTGGTGCCAAGGAGCTTGTTATTTTTGCGGCCAGGCCATTTTGCGAGGAACTGTCCGACCAAGGGTAGCACGGATGCTACGACTCAGCCTTCAGGATCAGTGGCTGGTTCATCACCTTCACTAGCTAGGCGCCCTGTAGGGCAGGACTGTGATTAGGAAGCGGAAGAGACAGGTATATCTTTAACCCTCTAGAGACTTGTATGTATTGATGTTAATATTATGTGTTAAGTGTTATGTTCGGATAGCTTTGTGCTAAAATGTGATTGAGAAACCTGGTGAGTGTAGAAGGGTAAGCCTGGGGGGCATGGAAGTGTGAACCTTAGACTATTTCACGATTGAGACCTTAGAGGTAGGGTCGTCATGAGTAAAAGATTTATTTTATGTTTGACCTTTATCAGAGTGCGTAGTATACGTGGGATTTATTTGTGTGATAAGTCCATGGGTAGTGCGAGATGGAAGTGTTAGCTTTCATGACGTGTGTTAGTTAGATTGTTCGTATCGGGAACAAGAATGTGGCGTTGTGGGGTCGGGTTGAGGACCATTTGAGGGTCAACCCGCGCCCAATTTGTGCGGGGTCGATTCGAGGTGGTTCCGCGGTGGTAGGATCACGAGGATGCTAGGCCCCGCTTTAGGTGACCATCGTATGAGTTCGTGGATACGCTCTACCAATCGGTTCGAAGGCCGGAATGGCCTGGGAGATCGAAGTTAGTAAGATGACCAAGTTGAGGTAGTAACTCCAAAGGTTGGAAATGAAGCATTGACGGAAGTGTGATACGGATACTAGAAAGAGTTCGAGTGTTCGAGAAGCGGTACTACGAGTTAGGAGAAGAGAACGGGTGTTAGTTCGTGGTTGTGGCGTCGGCAAGAACTTGTTAGAGGAACTTTATCGTTATCCGACTTGAGAAGGAACATTCGACGAATGTTTCTAAGGAGGAGAATGTTATACCGTATTCTCGTGGGTATGTATGCGAGGACGCACGCATTGAGCGGCACGTAAAATCGGAAAGGAAGAAAGAGGTGATTTTTCCACGGAAAAAGTTTCGGTTTTTTGTAAAGAAAATGTTCTTTGATGGGAATTGGGTGCCAATATTTGGAATTTGGGCTTCTTAAATTATATTAGAATTTTGAGATTTTATTTTCGAAATGGTCACGTGGGCCCACGAGAAATTTACTGGCCATGGGCCCGCTTTGTTTTTGAGATTTCGGTATTGTGGATATTTTTCGAAGACGTTTTATGAGGGCCAATAGGAGGGTGACACGTGTCACCCCGCCAGGTGGCTTGCCGGTTACCTTTGGCACAACACCTGCTAGAGTCGTTCGACTAAACGCTTTGCGTAACTTGCGAAGGGAAAATTCCGGCTATGTCGTTTTGTATTTTTGCGGATTTTTCCGAGAGACGAAACATTTTGGACCAACGGGAGGGTGACATGTGTCACCCTCACATCGAAGCAAGCGCGCAACCTCGACGATCGTTCACGCCGCCAATTGGCTCCTTGTTTTGGCCTTGTTTTGTGGCTTGTTTGGTGCCATGTTTTGTGCATTATTTTGTGGAGTAGGGGCTAGGGTGCACATGGCTTGATCTTGGCCATTGGTTGGCCTTTGGCTTTCCTATAAATACCCCCCTCTCTTGAAGACTTCATTCATCCAAAAATCTTCCAAGTCTTGGAAACCCTCCTCCTCTTGTTGACTCTCGCCCAAGAGCCCTCTCCTTAAAATTTGCCTTGGCCGAAACCCTCCCTCTTTCCCTTTGAGGTGTGGCCGAGAGGTACTACCCTCCCCCCTTTCTGGTGCTAGCCGAGGGGTACCCCCCCCCTAGCCTAGTTGTTTTCGTAGAATACCGCTCCCTGGTGGTATTGAAATACTTCTCCTGGTATTGTTATAATGCCCAAAATACCTTAGCCTTGTACCTTGTAGTATTCCAAAGATACCTCTATACGTAGTCCTAAATACTACCTTTTGTCCTTTTAGTCTCAAACCGAAACCCCAAGGAAATCTTCATAGTTGGTCAAGTATTTGAGTAGAAGTTGGTTAGAACTTCTAAGGGTTGTTTGGAGCGGATTGGAGCGCACGGAGTAGGAGCTAAACCTTGCTCAGGATCGACTTTTATCTCGGATAATTTTGGGCTTGTCGAGGTAATTATCTTGTCCCTCTATTGTAATTGGAAATTACATGTTGTAGGATTATATAGTTGAAGTATACTATATATAGAATCAACATTATTGTGGCAATGTCTTTTGACTTAAGCTCAAGAATAAAGAATCGAATTGTATTTACATAGGGTGTATTGCGGTAGACTTGTGTAGTATTATCAGAATTGTACACGTCCAGGTTAGGCGTGTAAACCCCTGGTTGGCTTGTAGCGGCCTCGATAGAGAGAGAGATTTACGTTGTGTGGGAGGTCTTTGAATTTTCGTAGAAAAATGGGAACTTGTGTTTTGGGGTTAATAGACGTTTGTGACCTTTATAGGTGAAAGTACTAAGAGTAGCGTATTCTACTCGAGTGGAAAGGGCTAGCAAGGTTGTAGTACTTGGAGCATTTTGCTTATTGTCGATAAATCGCCGCGAGGTATGTGAACCTCTTCCTATCTTTTCTAGCATGATTGTTGTGAACTATGTAGTACGGAGACGCATACATGTGCTAAGTGATTTGGTTGGTTTAAAACATAGGGTGTTATAATAGCTTTATGGGAAGTTAGTTATAACGACCTTATGTAAGTGAAAATGGTTTCTTGATGTTAGAAGTTAAGAGACTTGATCTTATAAGATAAGAGACTTAACTTATTTGTTTTAATGTGGATGTTTGTGTGAAACCTCATTCGTGAGTAATGAGTACTTGGTTTTAAAGGGATAATGTTTTACCGATTTCGGAAATCGTAATGTGTATCGACAGCACCATTGCAGTTAATAAAGGAAAATGTATTGAATAATGATGTATTAAAACCGGTAGAAACCTCCATCCGCATAGAAGCTAAGATGCTACAAAATGATATTACATTTTCTAGATCATGGCTGCTGTAATAAGATCGTTATAAACAAGAATAAACTACTCACATATATGACATATGTTACTCAATTGTTTTAAAAGAGATTAAGACTATGAGTTATGAAACCTTTCTAAAATAAGTGACTTGAGCATTTGAAAATGAGAAGCTTGAGTAATCAAACTAGGCAAACTGGAACTTAGGAAAAGAATGTTGTTACTTGATTTTGAAAAGGAATGTGGGTTGGTCATTCTAATACTACGGGTATCGGGTGACTTTTATAAAAGTAATGGATCTCTTTTAAAAGAACTTAATGTATGTAGTACTTTGGGATTAAAAACCCGGACTTTGGCATAAAATGAAAGTACTTTGAGTTGTGTGAAACTTGCCTATGCTTGTTGGTGTGAAACTTGCCTATGCTTGTTGTTGTGAAACTTGCCTATGCTTGTTGTTGTGAAACTTGCCTATGCTTGTGATGATAGCCTTTGTTGTGCAAGTGTGGTATTTCTGTGTTACCGCGTCTCTCGATAGAGGGCCGGTCGACTTGTTGAGAACTTACTTGGACGTGCTGGCAGTGATGGAGAATTCCACGGGTATGTTTCCATTTTGATTACTGTCTTGTTGTTGATGTCACATGGACATGTCTACACCGAGGTAGAATTCCGGGGGCATGTGGCCATGCGGTCGGGTTGATTACCCGATATATTGTTATTGTGGTTACATGGACATGTCTACACCGAGGTAGAATTCCGGGGGCATGTGGCCATGCGGCAGGGTTGATCACCCAGTATATTATTGTTGATGTCACATGGACGTGTCTACACCGAGGTAGAATTCCGGGGGCATGTGGCCATGTGGCATTGGTATTATTGTTGCATCATGGACATGTCTACACCGATGCAGAATTCCGGGGGCATGCGGCCATGATGCGAACATGATTGATGTTGTGGGCGTGAGACCCATAGTTATATTTGAGTGATGACTTGAGGCGTGAGTCCCCGATCGATATGATCGCTTATGTTGTGAATCGTAGTTTGGTTATCATACATGTCTCCCGCTTTATATAGACTAGTATGATTTCATTCTGATTTTTTACGCTTTCACATACTTGGTACTGTTATCGACCTCTTCCGGGGCTGCGTTCATGCCGGTAGAGGTACATCGTGGATCCCGCTCTTAGGAGATCACAAGCGTATTAGGAAGCTCCGCTTCTGGAGGCTTATCTTTTGGTATGTGTTCCGAGTTGTAGGTTCTTGTACATTGTGGGTATGGCGGGCCCCGTTCCGTCATAGTCGTTGTAAATCTTAGAGGTCATGTAATCTGTTGTGGGCGGGGTTGTATATTAAACCGTTTTGGCTTTATTTATTATTATATTGACTCGTGTTTTATTTTCACGGTTTTCTCGATGTTGTATCACTAGGGTGCGGGGTAAGGCACGATGAACGGCCCGAACGGTCGTTCTGATCGCCTCGTTGGTCCAAAATGTTTCGCTCTCGGAAAAATCCGCAAAAATTATTAATGACATAGCCGAATTTTCCTACGAAAGTGGAAACGCTTTAAAAAAACGACTCTAATCGGGTGTTGTGTACAATTTTCGAAACTAGCCAATCCTTAAGGCTTAAATTATTATACGTACGCCCTCACGTACATACTCTGGAAATACGGGGTATAACAAGAATCGCCCTATACCAGTTCCAAAAGCTAGTCATAAAACTTCACGGGCAAGGTACGGAAGCTAATTACCAGATCCAAAAGCTAACCACGCAACTGGCCGAGGCAAGTACCAAATCTAACGTACCCTAGCCAACCGTCTCACGAGATATGACCGAGGCAAGTATCTCAAGCTATCTACCAGCAGCCTGCCGATACACGAGAAATGACCAGGACAAGTATCTAAAGTGTGCCTGTAACCACATGTACAAATCAAGCCCGTGATTGTTCGTCACCGCGGCAAGCTTCATGGATTAGCGGTCCATGGACTAATAACAAAACTCTCACAATGACCGCATGCCCCGGCATCTTACCTCGGAAAGCATGGCCATGAAACCATCCTACTGGACGCATGCCCGTGGAACATCCATCGCGTCAGCATGTCCAAAGGAATAACAAGATAATACTCAAAGTGGACGCATACTCGTGGAAAATCCAACGCGTCAGTATGTCCAAAAGAAATAACCAGATAATACTCAATAGTGGACGCATACTCGTGGAAAATCCAACGCGTCAGTATGTCCAACAAATAATCAGATAACCGGTCCTCCCCGAGAGACACAGAGTACGTAATCACAACACTTGCACAACAAGGCTATCACAACAAGCATAGGCAAGTTTAATGTACTTTCATTTTATATCAACAATCTGAAATACTACATACTTTCATTCTTTCAAAAAGACCTCTTGTTACGTAAAAGCCACACGATACTAATACTCGTAGTATTAAAACACGTTTCCTTTTTAAACCAAATTACTACACCTTCAGAAAATCTTTACAAGCTTTTAAAATCAAGTACTCTATACTTTTTAAACCAAGTGCTTCTCTTTTAAAACAACAACAAGTGTTCTTTTAAAACCCAAACAACTTTACTCTTTTCAAAACAAGTAACCTATACTTAAATCAAGTTACTTCTCTTTTTCCAAAAACAAGTCGTTATAAGTCAAGTCTCTTATCTTTCAAGATCAAATCTCTTAACTTTCAAAATCAAGTCGTTTCACTGTCAAAATCAAACCTTTCTTTTATTCTCATATAGTCGTTATAACTAACTTCCCATAAAGCCATTATAACACTTTATGTTTTACACAAACAAAATTCATCTCACACACGTACGTCTACCGTACTATATAGTTTACAACAATCATGCTCAAGAGTATAGGAAGAATCACATACCTTTTTAGCTTAAACGACAAGCCAAGTCAAGTATGCCGCACGTAGAAGATCCACCTATAACAACCACAATACATCTATCAACTTCTAGTTCTCTTCGTAGAATATTCTAAATACAAGATTCCTTATTCTACAGAAAATTCGCAAAGACCTCCCCCGCTAACACATAAATCTCCTC
This sequence comes from Przewalskia tangutica, assembly GCA_029844215.1. NCBI lineage: Eukaryota > Viridiplantae > Streptophyta > Magnoliopsida > Solanales > Solanaceae > Przewalskia > Przewalskia tangutica. The sequence goes on from CM056720.1 coordinate 57,521,922, forward strand.
CGCTAACAAGGCCCGCTACCAGGCCAACAACTCCCAGGGGATTACACGTCTAACCAGACGTGTTCAATTCTGCTTCACAATAATACTACACAAGTCTACTGTAAGTACAGTCCAATGTAAATACAGTTCAAACCTTTATAATCATCCTTCCAATATAATATACTCAAGTATAACTACTACAACATGTAATATCCAATTACAATAGGGGGACATAGATTATTACCTCGATAAGCCCAAAAATTATCCAAGTTTATAAGTCGATCCTGAGCAACGTTTAGCTCTAATTACTTACGCTCCAACCCACTCCAAGCGACCCTTAGAAGTTTCCAAACAACTTCTCTAAATACTTCAACCAAGCTAGGAAGATTTTTCTAGGGTTTCACTTTACGGCTATTGGAATAAAGTAGTATTTCCGGGCTCCTAGTATTGAAATAACTTTGGAATACTACTAGGGATACTAGGCCAAGGGATTTGGGACTATACAACAATACACAAAGTATTTCTACACATGTGGGGGAGGGTGGACGAAACAAGGCTTAAAGGGAAAGGGATATTTTTGCCTTGGAAGACTTTCAAGTGTGGATGAATTACTCTTCAACCTAAGAGGGGGTATTTATAGAGGTTTCAAGGGCCAAGATCAAGGTAAGTGTAGGGTCAAGATTGGGCCAAGTGTAAGGTAAGAAGGAGTTAGAGAGAAGTTTCTCTCACTAAGGAAAACGCTCTCAACGTTTTCCCTTAGTTGCTCCTTCGGTTTTTCCCATCTTCCCCCCTATATTCTACCATTGTTTCACCACAATTTGAAGTTTAATGTACACAGCATGAAAAGGTCTAAACGTTACACACGCTCCAACAATGATTCAGGAGGCTCAGGAAGTTCGACGAAGGCCATAACTAAGAAAAAGAAAAAAAATGGCGGAAGTCCAATCATTGTTGAAGAAAATCTGATCCGTCCCGCTGGACCCAACAATGCTAGTTCATGTCACACCTGATTCCCGTATCCCACTTGAGAATGTAGCAGACGATTCTATGCTGCAAAAGATACATGAATGGGGCAAAAGTATAGAAGTCGAGAGCTTGGATAATAGTGAGTTTGAAGGGGGAAATTTTCGTGGTTCACCAATAACCAACCTGCATTAATCCTTCATACTCTGTAGGAAATGAGTATTCCCACAATGCCCGGAAATCTGCAAGAAGGAAAGGAAAAAATGGGTCAGAATTGCAATTGTTGATGATAGGAGTCCGCATACTCGTCCAAACCGGTCAAGTCGCTGGTCACGTTCAGTAGTCGTGGGTGTCCATGGGTTCAGGAATTATCCCGTTATGCTTAGATCTAGATCAGTTGGGAGTATTGAAGAGGCTTCTAATCCCTAAGAACCTTTCACGGGTGCCAAAGTGTCTCAATTTAATGTCGCGGATACCAAAGAACCTCTTCGAAGAACGGGACGAGGCGTGAGGCAGAAGGCTAAGGCGGTGCAGGAGGGAGTCCATGAGACTCTGAGCATTCCCATTATGCTTGGATCGAGTTCTGTTGGTGGAAACAAAGTGCCTAACATTAATGCTGCGGGAGCCGATGCGTCACAATTTAATGCTGTGGGTATCGAAGAGGCCCCTTCAATGACGGGCCATTGCGTGGGACAAAAAGCTAAGGCGGGGCAGACGGGAGTTATTGAGCCTTTGAGCATTCCCATTATGCTTGGATCGAGTTCAGTTGGTGGAAAGGAAGAGTTCTATTTCCCCAAGGTACCTAACATTAATGCCGCGGGAGCCGAGGCATCGCCATTTAATGTTGCGGGTATCAATGAGTCTCCATCAATTACGGGCCATTTCGTGGGACAAAATTCTAAACCGGTTCATAAGGGAGTCCAAGGGTCGAGGGATATTCCCGCATTGCAAGGACAAAGGTCAGTTGTGGGGAACGAAGTTACTTCTAATTCCAAGGTGCCTCGGCAAACCATGAACATTAATATCTCGGGAACCAATATGTTAGACTTAAATGTAGCGGGTCTTTATGATGGTCTGATTTCCAAAACGGGGCAGGTGGATAACCATGGGTCATTAACTATTCCCGTAAAGCAAGGAGCTAAGTCAGTTGTGAGAAACAAAGCTAATTCTATTTCCAAGGAGCCTAGGAACTCCATGACTATTAATAACGCGGGAGACGAGGGGTCAGCCTTGAATGTTGCGGGATCCAAAGAGTCCTCTCGTGTTTTAAGACAACAACCCCAGATTTCTTTAAGTGTCACTAATGAAGCCTTCCCTACTTTAGATAGTTTGCTAAGTGGAGTCAATGTCAAGTATCACAACAAACCTTTCGTCTTTAATACTTCCTTGGATTCGAGTAAAGTCTTGAACATACCTCCTCTCTCATCTAATACCCCTTCACTACCCTCTGAATTACACAACACATCACCCCTTCTATCTCCTCTTCATTCTTTTACTCCTGAAACCCAACACAAATTCCCTACCCTCCCAAATGGTACGCGAATCCTCTCTCCTATCGCGGCCCCAAGCTCAGTTCCTCCAACTCAACCCCCTCTGCCTATACCTCCAGATATACCTCCCAATGATTTACACATTAATGCATCTTCTAAACCACATCATATTCTCGCCAAGCATTACTCATAACAATCTTCCCCCAAACCATGGCAAAGGTACCTTCCCTCCCAAAAAGACTTATGCTGGAGTCTTTGCGGGAACTAGGATTGAGGCAAAGGGTATGAAGTTACAATTTATTGAACAACAAGGGGCAGAAGTAGATATAGAAGTTGAAGATGAAGTTCCTTTCATAGAAACATGGGGCTATTGCCTAATAGGTTGCTTCACGGGTCCTTTCCCGGGAAGAGAAGCATCAATACCATTGTGAAAGGATGGGAGTTAAATGTCGATTATACCATATGGCAAAGGTCGGATGTTGTTCAAATTCATGACGGAGGAGGATCGAACTAATGTACTTCACGGAGGCCCTTATATGGTCTACGGGAAAACTATGATGCTCAAGGCTATCAATAAAGGAGTTCTAATAACGGATGACTTATTCATAGACATTCCTATTTGGGTCACTTTTCCGGACATTCCCCTTTCTATTTGGAGTGAAACGGGCCTTAGTAAGATTGCTTCACGTGTAGGAAAACCTATTTACACGGATCAATATACTAAGGAAAGGTCTAAAATGAACTATGCAAGAGTTCTAGTGGAAGTGGATGTTAGCAAGGAGCCAATAATGGATTTTGTCGTCAAACTCCCCGATAACAGAATGTATACTGAAAGGGTAAACTATGAGAATTACCCGGACTTTTGCTATCATTGTGCGGCTTTTGGGCACAACCATTTGAAGTGTAGGAAGCTGAGGGATGATGACAACAATGAGAAAGCTCCCAAAAAACGCAATACTGAGGTACCCCCTAAGAATAAGGAAGATTCTACTTGTTTGGAGGTCAACAGAGGTACGGGTGGAACTAACCTTCCTCCCCCTCATCCACCAACTTCTCAACATCCCGTAGATGCTAATAACTTGATGGACATTGAAGAATGTGAGTACACAACACCTCCTGGTACCGGTAGTTTGGGAGAAGCATCACATGACGGGGGTCCTCCGGTTTTGGGTCATTCTGGCCCACCATGTTTGCGGGATTCTCAAGAAAGGTCCTCACTGCCTAATTCTCACCATGGCAGTGCACAACATGTTAGGATTAGTTGTGAGTCAAAATATTCTGATTCTGAGATGCCTTTGAAGCCGCAACCTTTATTGGATGGAGATACATACATGGGTGCTACGGAAAAGGCTCAAATTGTGTCACACAACGTTACCTTTGAACGCGGGGAACATAGCTTGGCTGAATCTCATGCTATGGCTTCCAGCAACAAAGATGATGGATGGATAGAAGTTTTGTCAAAAAAAAAATGGGCCGAAAAGCAGTGGGAAAGCGAAGGCAGCCAAGCGCGGAGGTGCTAACAAAACCTCCTTTGTTTCCTAATGAAAATACTTTGTTGGAATGTCCGTGGTCTTTGCGGACAAAGGGATAAGGCAGCCACGCAAGCTATAGTGTGTAGTATCACAAAACAGCATGACGCGGCTATGATTTGTCTATTGGAAACTAAACTTTCTCGGCCAAGGACATAATCTTTCTCTACTCAAAGATTCAAAGCTTGGAAGTTTTGTTCAAATTTGGAATTCATTGGAGGCGGAAGAATGCTATTACTTTAGGATCCCTCTAGGGTTCGTTGTGAAGTGATTGGTATGGACTCTCAGCATATCCATGTCCAGGCAAGTTGCAATATAACACAAGTGTCCTTCCTTGCCACATTTGTGTACCCAGTTTATAGCATCTCAGATAGAAGGAAGCTTTGGCATCACCTTACTCACTTGGGCATTGGCATCACTAAGCCTTGGATGATTATGGGAGATTTCAACACTTATTGCAACCCTAATGATAAGGTGGGGGGTCCTCCTCTCACGCCTTATGCACTTAGGGATCTTGGTAATTTCAGGATATCTCATGGACTAGAAGACGCTCCTTCTTCCGGTTCCTTCTACACTTGGACAAATGGTTCGATTTGGTCCAAGCTTGATAGAGTGTTGATGAATCAAAATTGGAGTGATTTGACCCTGGAATGCACGACCAATTTCATGCCTATTGAACCTGTCTCGGACCACTGTCCTGTAATAGCCACGGTTATTGCATCCTATAATGTTGGGAAGCGCCCTTTCAAGTTCATGAATATGTGGCTTTCTCACCCAGTCTTTGAGCACATATTGACTTCATGTTGGAGACAAGACATATTGGGAACTGCTCAATTCGTCCTTGCCTCAAAATTGAAAGCCTTAAAGCAACCATTAAGGGCATTGAACATAAGTGACTTTGGGGGTATTGAACAAAGAGCAAAAGGGGCAAACATGGAGTTTAAGGAGGCCATCAATGCACACATGGAAAATCCCTTTGATGAGGAGCTAAAAGCCAAGGTTAAGTCCTCAAGAGCTAGAGCAAACACCTTACTGGAAGCAGAAAGACACTTCATAAGGCAGAAGTCAAGACAGAAACACTTGATTGGAAGTGATAGATGCTCCAAATACTTTCATAGCTTGATCAAGAGAAGTAATGTTAGGAACTCAATTAACTTTCTTGTTAAAGCTAATGGTACTATCACTACATCACCAGAAGAAGTTAGGAAGTTGCTTGTTGAATTTTACAAAGATTTATTAGGTACTTCCAGATCCACTACCAACTTTGATCCTGAAGTGTTCAACTATGGCCCGAAGCTAAGTGAAGAGGAGATATTACAGCTTTTGCATTTCATCACCCCAAAGGAGATTTGGGAAGCTCTTCGATATAGTAATGACAAGGCACCTGGACCGGATGGTTATTCGGCTGCCTTCTTCAAGAATAGATGGAGAGATGTGGGCCATGATGTTGTAAGAAGTGTCCAAGAGTTCTTCTCTACTAGAGTTCTTTTGAAGCAGGTGAATCATACCATCATTACCCTACTACCAAAGACTGATCATGATCCTAAGGTAAATGATTTCAGGCCCATCGGATTGACTAATGTGGTCTATAAGATCATCACAAAGATTCTAGCTAACAGAATGGCATTGATCCTTCCTTCTCTCATTGACAAATCCCAAGGGGCTTTTGTGAAAGGAAGAAACATGATGGACAACGTATATGTGGCACAAGAGCTTGTGAGAGGATTTAATAGAGCCAGAGTCTCACCAAGATGTATGCTTATGGTGGACCTTCGGAAAGCATTTGATACTCTTGAGTTTCCTCGAATTGGTACTAAGAAGTCTAAAATTTCCAGACAGATTTATAAGTTGGATCATGGAATGTGTTAGCTCAACCTCCTTCTCCCTCTCTATCAACGGTGAGCTACATGGATACTTCAAAGGTAAGCGCGACCTTAGACAAGGTGATCCTATGTCCCCTACTCTCTTTATCTTATGCATGGAATACCTCTCAAAGCTACTTAAAATGAAGGCTGAGGCAAAAGTTTTCTCATATTTTCCAAAGTGCAAGAATTTGGGCATTACTCATCTTGCTTTTGCGGATGACCTCATGCTCTTTGCCAAAGGAGATATATCTTCAGTTGGGATTATTATGAATTGTCTGGAAGAGTTGGAGGCTGCCTCTGGGCTAACTCTTAACCCGTCCAAATCCTCTGTCTACTTAGCGGGAATGCATATTACTGTTCGAGAATTGATATTGTCCAGAGTGGGATTCGCCATTGGTAGATTTCCGGTACGATACTTGGGGATCCCTTTGTCCCCAATTTCAGTCTCGGTGGACCAATTTGCTTCATTCACTAGTGCAATTTCGAATTACATTCAGAAATGGGGACATCACACTCTTTCTTATGCGGGAAAGCTGGAACTTATCAAGTCGGTTGTCCAAGGGGTTGAGAGCTTTTGGTTCCGGGCACTTCCTATCCCGGCCACTATTATCAACAAGGTACGGTCTGCTTGTATTCAGTTCTTATGGGGAGGGAAACCACCAAGAGTCGCCAGATATCATTTGCTTGCCTCAAACCAAGGTGGCTTGGGTCTAATGAACATCAAGGAATGGAATCATGCCTTGCTATCCAGGACTATATGGCAAACTCACATTGATGCTGATTCTCTAAGGGTCCAATGGATCAATAGCCACAATTTGAGAGGTAATACAATTTGGGATCGTGAGGTACGCCCTGTGGACTCCCTTACTCAAAAAGATTTGTGGAATTCGCGACAAATTTGTTTCTATCTTTGGTAGCCATGGTAATGCTATTGAGGGCTTTACAAAGTGTTGTACCAACGGTAAATTTGATTCAAGCCTAGTGTATGATATCTTGCGCACTCCTCAAGTTAAAAAGCCTTAGATGTCACAAATTTGGAAAGGCTTCATTCCTCCAAATTCTCTTTCACTGTGTGGCTAAATTGCAGAAAGCGGCTAGCTACAAAGGATACTCTTTCATATCTCAACTTGGAGGATAAGTCTTGCGGGTTCTGCAAGCAAGCTAATGAAACAAGGGAACACCTCTTCTTTACTTGCCCCTACACACACATGATTTGGAAGCACATAAAAGATTGGTTGGGCATTAGAAGAGCGATGACAACTGTTGAAATCTCCCTTAAGTGGATTAAGAAAGATCACCGCGGGACAAGCATTCGAGCCAAAGCTATTTTGCTTACTTTTTGCATAGTGGTCTTTGAGATTTGGAGGGCAAGAAACACTGTTATACCCCGTATTTCCAGAGTATGTACGTAAGGACGTACGTAGAAAATTTGAACTTGAGAAAGTGGCTTGGCCGAAATTATTTGTTCACAACACCCGATTAGAGTCGTTTTTCGACGAAACGTTTCCACAGCTTTCGTAGGGTAAAATACGGCTATGTCATTTCTAATTTTTGCGGATTTTTCCGAGAGACGGAATATTTTGGACCAACGAGAGGGCGACACTTGTCACCCTCAAGTTGGCGGTTTGCTTGGCCAAAAGTGGGACGTTTTGGCTAGCTTTCTTGGCCTTGTTTTGTGCCTTGTTTTGTGCCTTGTTTTGTGCCATGTTTTGTGGAGTAGGGATAGGGTGCACTTGGCTTGATCTTGGCCTTACACTTGCCTAACACATGGCTTGATCTTGTCCATTGGTTGGCCCTTGGCTTCCCTATAAATACCCCTCCCTTTGTTGAAGACTTCATCATCCAAATGTGTTCTAAGTCTTGAAATCCTTCCCCTCTCCTCTTGTTTGACTCTCGCCCAAGAGCCCTCCTAGCAAAGGCCCTGGCCGAGAGACCCTCCCCTTTGAGTGGCCTTTGTGGCCGTGAGCCTCCCTCCCCTTTGGGTGCTAGTGGGGTACCCCTAGCCTAGTTGTTTCAGATAATACCCCTCTTGTAGAAATACTCTCAAAAGTATTGTTATAATGCCCAAAATACCTTAGCCTTTACCTTGTTGTATTCCAAAATTACCTCTATACGTAGAGCCTAAATACTACCTTTTGTCCTTTTAGTCTCAAACCGAAACCCTAAGGAAATCTTCATTGTTGGTTGAAGTATTTAAGTAGAAGTTGGTTAGAACTTCTAAGGGTTGTTTGGAGCGGATTGGAGCACTGAGTAGAGCTAAACCTTGCTCAGATCGACATTATAACTTGGATAATTTTGGGCTTATCGAGGTAAATATCTTGACCTTCTATTGTAATTGGAAATTACATGTTGTTGGAATATATAGTTAAAGTATACTATATATAGAATTGAACATAGTTGTGCGCAATGTCTTTTGACTTAAGCAATTTAAAGAAGAGAATCGAATCAGAATTATATAGGATCAGACATAGACTTGTGTAGCTTTTCTGTGAGGTAGAATTGTACACGAGTTAGACGTGTTAACCCTCGTTGGCTTGATAGCGGCCTCGATAAAGGAGGAGATTTACGCTGCATGGGGAGGTCTGCCGAATTTTCTCGTAGAATATTCTCTGAAGGGATCTAAATGTTAATAAGCGCTTGTGGCCTTATAGTCAAGTACTACGTATGGCGCGATCCCATCGCAAGGAGTAGCCGGTTTGAAGTACTTGGAGCGCTTTTGCTATTAGTCGATACTCGCGAGGTATGTGAACCTCTTCCTATCTCTTCTAGCATGATATGTGAACTATGTAGTAATGCAGACGATACGTGCTAAATGTATTTGATTGGTTTAAAACATAAAGTGTTATAACGGCTTTATGGGAAGTTGGTTATAACGACTTTATGTTGGTAAGATACTTGTGGTTTTTAAAAGGTAATCGGTTTGAACTATAACCGCTTGTTATGTGTTAATAAAGAACTTGAAGTATTTCAAAAGATTTTGAATCATTTTGAAAGAAGAAGTAATACTTGGTTTTGAAAACTTAAGAGTTATACTAGCTTTATGGGAAGTTAGGTATAACGGCTTAAGAATGGTTTCTCGATTTCGGAAATCGAATGTGTATCGACAAACCATCGCGTTAATAAAAGGAAATGTTTTGACAGATTAAGTATTATTAAAACCAAGAGAAACTTCCATCCGCATAAGCTAAGATGAGACAAAATGATATTTCCTAGATCATGGTCTTGTAATAAGATTGTTATAAACAAGAATATCCTACTCACATATAAGACTTATGTTTCTAGATAGTTTAAAAGAGAATTATATTCTTAAATGAATAAGACTATGAACTTTAAACCTTTCTAAAATAAGAAACGTGAACATTTGAAATTAGGCAAACTCGACGCTTGGAAAATAATGTCGTTACTTGATTTTACAAAGGTAAGTGTTTTGTTTTACTTAAAAGGATAATCACTCTATTTTCACATAACTACGTATTGTGTGACTTTTGTGAAAGTAACGATCTTTTAAAGATTTAGTGTATGAAGTACTTTGGGGATAAAACCCAACTTGTTGACATATAGTAGAAAGTACCTTGTGTATAACTTGATTGTGTTGGTTTGTGATAGCCTTGTAAATACTTTCTTGTTGATTGATAAGTAAACATGTTAGGATGTTATGTGTTAGTATCTTGTGATGTTAGTGTAGCGGGTTTTCCTCGATTGTGCTTAAAGTTGTTTGACTATCACCGTTATGTTGGTATTGTACCACTCACCTTGACTTATTTCCGAGGTTGTCGCCTCCACGCGGTAGACTCAGCGATCCGGGACCATGATTCGAGAATACCTCATGCGGTCCGTGGATCCATGCGGAACTACGGAGTTCCGTGTTAGTGTGCGCCTTTATGGTCATGCGGTCATGTGGCCACGCGGATCGCGAGTCCAGGGGCGACGCCGGAGTAGCTACCTCGACGCGGGTTATACCTCACGCGGCCTATGAGGTTGGCCTATGCGCGAGTCGCGAAAGTTCTGTGGCTAGACGCGCACATTTGATATCATGCGCGAGTGACCGCTTTGATCATGTGACGGCCAGACAGATATCATGATACGATTTATGACCTTGTTAGTATCGTGGTTAGTAGTCGCCATGCCTTCGCATTACCTCTGACTATTTTATTTGGACACGTGGGGACCCGGTGTTCATGTGTATTCCTCGTGCTTTTCTATCATAGATCGCAGCGGCGAGGAAGGTATTCCACGGCATGATTGATGTTATGGGCTCGAGACCCATAGTTATATTCGAGTGATGACTTTGAGGCGCGAGTCCCGACTTGACACGATCGCTATTTATTGTGAATCGTAGTTTGGTTATCATACATGTCTCCCGCTTTATAGACTATTATGATTTCATTTACGATTTTTAGTTTCACATACCTGCACTGTCAGATCGACTTCCTGGGCCGCGTTCATGCCGCAGTTGAGGTACACCGCCGTTGATCCTAGCTCGTGGTCACAGCCAGTTGGGAAGCTCCGCTTTCTCCGAGGCTTATCACGTATAGTCCTGTCGTCGTAAGTGTTTACATTCAGGGGTTTGGCGGGGCCCTGTCCCGCCATTGTTGTCGTATCATTCTTAGAGGTCTGTAGTACTGTTGTGGGCAGGGTTTGTAAAAAGGATTAAACTGTTCATGTTGAAAGAGTTGTTATTTATATATATACCAAGGTAACCGCTTTTGGTTAGCCGCTTCTTATTTCACCGTCTTATTACATCGTTTCATGTATTGTCTTTATGTTCCGCTAATTACTCGATGTATGTCTACTGGGTGCCCGGTAGGCACTACCACGCCCGGTTCGGTCGTGACAAACACATTGCTCTTCAAGGCACAAGCTTTCCGTGTAAGAGGTCATTGCAAGAATCAAAACAACATCTTATAGAGTTCTATGATTTTATCCTCTTGTAATGGCACCATTTGAGTGACCACCCTCCTCCTCACTTCTTGTTTACTTTACGTTGAGGCTTGAGATACCTCAACGACTGATTGTAGCCACTTTTCTTTTCGTTATTAGTAATAATATTTGCATTTACCTAAAAAAAAAAAAAAAAAAGATTGGGCCATGTGTGTGTGGGTCCCACCACACCACATGGCCAACGATTTGGCTCTCCAAATGTCATGGCAAAATCGGCCAAGGGGACAAGTGGCTAGCCACTTGTCCCTCCAATTTCGGCCAAGTGACACACGGGGTGACACGTGTCACCCCGACTGGCCCAAAATATTTCGTCTTAGAAAATATCCAAAATACCAAAATCTCAAAACAAAGCTGCCCCACAAAACCGTAAATTTCTCCCGTGGGCCCCACGTGACCATTTCCGAAAATAAAATCTCATAATTCTAAAATAATCCAAGAAGCCCAAATACCAAATCTGGGAATCCAATTCCCATTAACGAACCTTTTTCCTGCACAAAAACCGGAAACTTTTCCGTCGAAAAATCACATCTTTCTTTCTTTCCAAAATTTCGTCAGATTCTCGCACGCACGCACTCACATACATACCACGGAACTACGGGTATAACATTCTTCCTTAGAAACATTCGTCCCGAATGTTCCTTCTAAGTCTCCAAACAAACGTGTGCCGGTATAGTCTTCACTACTATACTTACGAAACCAATCACGCCATCAATGGCCATAGTATATCATACAAATCCAAGCCAACGAGGAATCACCTCTAACATCACAAAAAGCTCACACCCATGGTCTAAAGGATACTCCCTTCGCATCTTTACTTCACAAAAGAAATGATCACTTCCGTTCTCATAACACATTGTTCGCTTCTCTTCTTACTCGTCGTCCCTTTCTCGTACACCCGAACTCTCTATAGTACACGCCCACACTTCGCCATCGCTCAATTTCCAAAACCTTGAGTCACTACCTCCAAACTTGGTCATCTACAAGCCTCTCATTCCCTTAAGGCCATTCCCGGCCTTTGCGATCCGATTCTAGTCGAACACATCCACGAACTCATACGATGGCTACCTAAACCTGGGCTTAGTACCCTCGTGACCCTACCACCTGGAGGGACCACCTCGAACTGACCCCACCCAAAATCGGGCTGCGGGTTGACCCGCGAATGGTCCTCAACCCGACCCATAATCGCACTGCACTTTGTTCCTCGCTCCAAACAATCTTACATATTCACGTCATAAAAGCTACCACTTCCATCTCACACTACACATGGAATTTTCCCACAATATATTTTACGCATACCAAGTACTTCGACAAAAACCAACCGTAAAATCATCCACTCAAGGCGGCCTTATATCAAAAGTCCTAACTGTTATAAATTCTAAGGCTCACAATCTCTATGTACCCAACTTCCCCCTTACTAACCAGGCCTCTAAATCACAATTTAGCATAACGCTATCTGAACATAATACTCAAAGACATTATCATATCATAAATGTATACCGTCTTTCAGAGGTGAAAGATATACCGAAATCAAATAGGCGGTTCCAAGGATCGCTAGAATCGGGAACTTCCACCACGACCTCGCTCGCCTCACGGTATGAACACCGCCTAGCTATCGGGGCGAAGAACCCGCAATGCATCCCGGCGCCGAGTCTCAACATCCGCGCTACCTCTCGGACAATTCTTCGCTAAATGCTCGCCGCCGCATGTAAAACAAACCCTATGAATATCGCGACATTCCCGCATGGGTTTTACCACACCGATACACTTAGGTCGGGTGGCTTCATCCGCCAAGACCCCAACTCCTCGAAACTCAACCTCGAGCCCCGACCGCCTCAATAGTCCGAGGCCTCAAGATCAGAGACCACTGCATCGGGCGCGCGTATAACTAGTCTGCCGAGGCGTCGCCCGAAAGTTACCAAAGGACCTCGCCGCCCCGGCTCGCCGTATCGTCAATCCGTCGGCCTCCGTGCCTCACACCCTAGTGCATGAGCTCGCATGCGGGCAATATCCATGCCCGATCGGTGATACACCAACAAGACTCGCCAAGTAGTCATCAAGCCTCGTGACGTAGCGGTGCACTCGCCCTCCATATTAGCTACTAACGCAGGACATATCGAGCCAACGAGTCGAACTCTACGTTGTACTCCCAAATCGCAGGCCCTCCTGCCTCAAAGATCGTAAACTCGTTTACCGCGTTCTCTCATCCGCGGAGGCAAGAAATGGCCGAGAAATGCCTCCGAGAACTCGCCCAAACACCGGGGTGCATGCTCCCCGGGACAGCCTCCCATAAATCAAACCGCCGATCGCGGTATCACGCAGCCGACGCGAATCAAGATCACGGACTCGGTCTCAAGCTTGATCACTGACGATCTCTCAGAATCGACGATGAACTCCTCGGATCATCTCGCCTCACCCGTAGAACTCGGGCGGCTACAACTCGTAAAATCCCATAGCCTCAAACTATTCGACCGGGCGGACTACGGCTATCGAATCGAATCGCCGTGATCCAAATTTATCTCATGTTCGCCACGATCACGCTAGTAATCGCCATCTCCTTGTAACCCATCTCTCCGCCTGCATCGCTGGATCGAGGCTCATGTATTGTGGCCTCGCAGAGATCGCTGCCGCTTCTACTCGCAGCCTCCTTCGCCGCTTGCCCTTCGGGCTCGCCGTTGCCTTACGTGAGGCATAATCGCGTAAAAGAATACGTCGAAGGAGTCCAACTTACAACACGCCTCTAAGGCACGATCTCGAGCGAGAAGAAATAGAAACCAATCCTAGATATCCCATAGCCTCACGACATAGGTGTGGTGCACAACACGCCGATAATCAAGACTCTACTAGATACGGTGCGTAGACACTTTCCGAGGATTAATCGCTCGATATCACTTTTGTCACGACCGACCCTCGCGATCGTGCCTTACCCCGGGCACCCTAGTGATACAACATCAAAGAAAATCAGCGGAAATAAAAACTTAAACAGGAAACAAGATACATCATAAGAAAATAGGACAACCAAAACGGTCGCCTTCATGTATATATATAAACCAATAGCCATAATCCTTTACAACTCGCCACAATAAGATTTACAGACCTCTTAGAATTTAACAACAACTATGACGGGACAGGGCCCCGCCATACCCCTGAATGTACAAGAACCTACAACTCAGGGAAACATACCAAAATATAAGCCTCCGGAGAAACGGAGCTTCCCAATACGCTGAACTGTGATCCTATGAGCGAGGATCCACAACCGGTGTACATCTACTGCAGATGAACGCACTTCGGGCGAGGTCGATAACAGTACCAAGTATGTGAAACTGAAAATACAGAATGAAATCCCATTTCATCATTTTATAAAACCATTTTGCGATAAGTAAGCGTTATGCCAAGTAGGGACGATATCCCTGAATAATCACACACATAACTATGGGTCTCACGCCCATAATATCACTCATGCGCCGTGGAACTCATTCTCATCACGAAGTACATGATGTAAAACAACACCTATATGTGAACTCGAACACTAGATCTCCGCGTCGCTATCAAACCGACGCCAAGTAGAATCGCCTATACCGATTCCAAAACTAGTCATAAAACTTCACGCAAGGTACGAAAGCTAATTACTGTGATTCAAAAGCTAGCCACGAATCGCCGAGGTAAGTACCAAAGCTAACGCATTCTAGCCAACCGTCTCACGAGATATGACCGAGGCAAGTATCTCAAGCTATCTACCAAAGAACGATACACGAGAAATGACCAGACAAGTATCTAAAGTGTGCTCAGAACCACATGTACAAATTAAGCCCGTGATTGTTCGCCACCGCGCAAGCTTCATGGATTAGCGGTCCATGGACTAATAACAAAACTCTCACAATGACCGCATGCCCGCATCTTACCTCGAAAGCATGGCCATGAAACCATCCCATCGACGACGCCCGTGGAACATCCATCGCACAAGATGTCCAAAGGAATAACAAGATAATACTCAAAGTGGACGATACTGCGTGGAAAACCCAACGCCACAAGATGTCCAAAAGAAATAACCAGATAATACTCAATAGTGGACGATACTCGTGGAAAATCCAACGCGTCAAGATGTCCAACAATCAATCGATAACCGGTCCTCCCGAGACACGAGTACGTAATCACAACACTTGCACAACAAGGCTATCACAACAAGCATAGGCAAGTTTAATGTACTTTCATTTTATATCAACAATCCGAAATACTACATACTTTCATTCTTTCAAAAGACCTCTTGTTACGTAAAAGCCACACGATACTAATACTCGTAGTATTAAAACACGCTTCCTTTTAAACCAAATTACTACACCTTCGTAAAATCTTTACAAGCTTTTAAAATCAAGTACTCTATACTTTTAAACTAAGTGCTTCTCTTTAAAACAACAAGTGTTCTTTAAAACCCAAACAACTTTACTCTTTTCAAAACAAGTAACCTATACTTAAATCAAGTTACTTCTCTTTTCCAAAAACAAGTCGTTATAAGTCAAGTCTCTTATCTTTCAAGATCAAGTCTCTTAACTTTCAAAATCAAGTCGTTTCAATCACAAAATCAAACCTTTCTTTATCCTCATAAAGTCGTTATAACTAACTTCCCATAAAGCCATTATAACACTTTATGTTTTAAACAAACAAAATTCATCTCACACACGTACGTCTACCGTACTATATAGTTTACAACAATCATGCTCAAGAGTATAGGACGAATCACATACCTTTTTAGCTTAAACCACAAGCCAAGTCAAGTATGCCGCGTAGAAGATCCTCCTATAACAACCACAATCCATCGAGCACCTTCTAGTTGTCTTCGTAGAATATTCTAAAAAAAATATTCATTATTCTATACAAAATTCGGCAGCACATCCCCCCCCCCCGCTATCACATAAATCTCCTCCTAACAAGGCCCGCTACTGTGCCAACAACTCCAGTGGATTACACGCCTAACCTGACGTGTTCAATTGCTTTCACAATAATACTACACAAGTCTACTGTAAGTACACCCAATGTAAATACAGTTCAAACCTTTATAATCATCCTTCCAATATAATATACTCAAGTATAACTACTACAACATGTAATATCCAATTACAATAGGGACATAGATTATTACCTCGATAAGCCCAAAATTATCCAAGTTTATAAGTCGATCCCGAGCAACGTTTAGCTCTAATTACTTATGCTCAACCCGCTCCAAGAGACCCTTAGAAGTTTCCAAACAACTTCTAAATAGTTCAACCAAGCTAGGAAGATTTTCTAGGGTTTCACTTACTATTATTGAATAAAGTAGTATTTCCAGCTCCTAGTATTGAAATAACTTTGGAATACTACTAGGGATACTAGGCCAAGGTATTTGGGACTATACAACAATACACAAAGTATTTCTACACATGTGGGAGGTGGACAAACAAGGCTTAAAGTGGAAAGGGATATTTTTGCCTTGGAAGACTTTCAGTGTAGATGAATTACTCTTCAACCTGGGGGTATTTATAGAGGTTTCAATGGCCAAGATCAAGGTAAGTGTAGGTCAATATTGGGCCATGTGTGCTGGTCCCACCACACCACATGGCCAACGATTCGCTCTCCAAATGTCATGGCAAAATCGGCCATGGTCCAATTTCCAAGTGACACATGGGGTGACACGTGTCGCCCCGACTGCCCAAAATATTTCGCCTTCCGAAAATATCCAAAATACCGAAAATCTCAAAAACAAAGCGGCCCCACAAACCAGAATTTCTCCCGTGGGCCCCACGTGACCATTTCCGAAAATAAAATCTCATAATTCTAAAATAATCCAAGAAGCCCAAATACCAAATCTGGGAATCCAATTCCCATTAACGAACCTTTTTCCTGCACAAAAACCGGAAACTTTTCCGTCGAAAAATCACATCTTTCTTTCTTTCCAAAATTTCTGTCGTATTCTCGTATGTACGTACTCACACACATACCCTGGAACTACGGGGTATAACACATTTGTTATAGTATTCATTGATGACATCCTGGTTTATTCGCTCATCGGCGAAAGACGCAGATCACTGGCGACAAGATTGGGGTCCTCCAGAGCCGGCAGTTGTTCGCCAAGTTCTCCAAGTGTAAGTTTTGGTTGGCCTCAGTGGCATTCTTGGGGCACATTATTGGGGCTGACGGTGTTCAGGTGGATACGACAAATATTGAGGCAGTCAAGTCTTGGCCGAGACCTACTACTCCGACCGAGGTGCGCAGTTTCTTAGTGCTGGCAGGTTATTAACATAGGTTTGTGGAGCAGTTTGCTTCGATATCAGCACCGTTGACTAGGCTGACTCAGAAGGCAGCTAAGTTCCAGTGGACAGAGGCTTATGAGAAGGGCTTCCAGTTACTGAAGGAAAAGTTGACGATGGCTCCAGTTCTTACTCTTCCTGAGGGGTTAAAGGGATACGTGATTTATTGTGATGCCTCGGGTATCGGGCTAGGGTGCATATTTGTTATACCCCGTAGTTCCAGGGTATGTATGTGAGGACGTACGTACGAGAATACGACAAAAATTTTGGAAAGAAAGAAAGGTGTGATTTTTCGACAGAAAAGTTTCCGGGTTTTGTGAAGGAAAAAGGTTCGTTAATGGGAATTGGATTCCCAGATTTGGTATTTGGGCTTCTTGGATTATATTAGAATTATGAGATTTTATTTTCGGAAATGGTCACGTGGGGCCCACGAGAAATTCTACGCTTTGTGGCCCGCTTTGTTTTGAGATTTTCGGTATTTTGGATATTTTCGAAAGACGAAATATTTTGACGAAGTCTGGGAGACACGCGTGTCACCCCATGTGTCACCTTGGCCGGTTGGGAGGACAAGTGGCTAGCCACTGTCTCCTCGCCGAAAATACGACACTTGGAGCACCATTTCGTTGGCCATGTGGTGTGGTGGGACCCACACACACATGGCCCAATCTTGACCACCCACTTGCATTAATCTTGACCCTTGAATTCTCTATAAATACCTCCTTAAGTTGAAGACTTATTTTCATCCCACACTTAAGCTTCCAAGGCAAAATACTCCCCTCCCCTTTGTAGTTGTTTCGCCCCCCCCTCCCACACTTGTGTAGAAAATACTCCAAGTATTATTGTATAATCCCAAATACCTTAGCCTATTATCCCTAGTTGTATTCCAAGTTATTTCAATACTAGGAGCCCGGAAATACTACTTTATTCCAATAGTCGCAAAGTGAAACCCTAGAAAAATCTTCCTAGTTTGGTTGAAGTGTGAAGAGAAGTTGTTTAGAAACTTCTAAGGGTCGCTTGGAGCGGGTTGGAGCGTAAGGATTTGGAGCTAAACGTGCTCCGGTTAGACGTGTAACCCCCCCTTGGAGTTGTTGGCTTGGTAGCGGGCCTTGATTGAGGAGGAGATTTATGTGGTTGCGGGGGGGGGGGGGGGGGGGGAGTTGCTGCCCAATTTTACGTAGAATATGGAGCCTTGTTCTTAGAAATGTTCTACGAAGAGATCGAGAAATTGATAGACGTTTTGTGGCCTTTATAGGGTGAAGTACTACGAGTAGCGTATTCTACTTGAAGGGTGGAAAATACTAGCAAGGTTATAGTACTTTGGAGCATTTTGCTTATTGTCGATAATCGTCGCGAGGTATGTGAACCTCTTCCTATCTTTTCTAGCATGTTTGTTGTGAACTATGTAGTACGGTAGACGTACGTGTGCTAAATGAGTTTTGGTTGGTTTAAAACATAAGGTGTTATAATAGCTTTATGGGAAGTTAGTTATAACGACTTTTGTAGGTAGATAAGAGACTTAACTTATAAATGGCGTTTTATGAAATATTAAGAACTATGAGTTTTGTTAAAAAGTTGTGAAGCCTCATTCGTGAGTAATGAGTACTTGGCTTTTAAAGAATAATGTTTTACTGATTTCGAAAATGAGAATAAGTATCGAACAAACCACTGCAGCGTTAATAAAGGAAAATGTATTGACTAATTAACTATATTAAAACCAGTAGAAACCTCCATCTGCATAGAAGCTAAGATAAGACAAAATTGTATTACATTTTCTAGATCATGGTTGCTTTAATAAGATTGTTATAAACAAGAATAACTACTCACATATAAGGCATATGTTACTCAATGGTTTTAAAAAGAGATTACGTTATTTGATTAAGACTATGAACTATGAAATCTTTTGAAAATAAGAGACTTGAGTATTTGAAATTAGGCAACTTGAACTTTTGGAAAAGAATGTTGTTACTTGACTTTAAAAGGGAAAGTGTTTTGGTTTAAAAGGAAGGCATGGTAGTGTCTTAATGTTATACCCCGTATTTCCAGAGTATGTACGTGAGGGCGTACGTATTAAATTTTTTTTACCTTAAGAATTGGCTTTGGTTCGAAATTTGGGCACAAGTGCCGAATAGAGTCGTCGATTTAAACGTTTCCACCTACGTTGGGAAAATTCGGCTATGTCATTTAGTATTTTTATGGATTTTTCCGAGCTTAACATTTTTGGACCAACGGGAGGTGACACTTGTCACCTCATTGACGCAAAGAGGAGGCTTGGCCTGGCCGATTGGTCCCTCCTTTTGTGCCTTGTTTTGTGGCTTGTTTTGTGGAGTGTTTTGTGGAGTGTTTTGTGGGTGCACTTGGCTTGATCTTGGCCTTACACTTGCCTAACACATGGATGGATCTTGGCCATTGGTTGGCCTTTGCTTGGCCTATAAATAGCTCCCCTTTGTGAAGACTTTCTTCATCCACAAATTGCCTAAGTCTTGAAGTTCTCTCCTCCTCCCTTGTGAAATTCGTCCACCACACCCCTTTCCCCTTTGCAGAAAGCTTTCCTCAGCTGTGGTGCAGGTGGTACCCCTAGCCTAGTTGTTTAGATAATACCCTTTGTTGTGGTATAGAAATACTCTCCTAAGTATTGTTATAATGTCCAAAATACTTTAGCCCAAATACCTTGTAGTACTTTCCAAAGTACCCTTTGCAAAAACCCTAAAATACGATTATACTTTCCTTAGCCTCTACACGAAACCCTAAGGAAAATCTTCACCCGTTGTTGAAGTATGGGAAGTTGCGTAGAACTTCTAAGGGTTGTTTGGAGCGGATTGAGCACTCCTGAGGAGCTAAACCTTGCTCAGAGCGACTTTAAACTCGGATAATTTTGGGCTTATCGAGGTAAATATCTTGTCCCCTATTGTAATTGGAAATTACATAAGTGTTGAATATATAGTGTTATATACTATATATAGAATGAACTTAGTATTATGGCAATGTCTTTTGACTTAAGCTCAAGAATGAAGAATTGAGCAGAATCACATGAAGGATAATAAAGAGAAGAAGCGAATCAGTAATTACCTGGTTGTATTTGAGACTTATGTAGCATTCTTGCGTAGTAGAATTGCACGTCCAGGTTAGACGTGTAACCCACTGGTTGGCTTGGTAGCCGACCTCGATAGAGAGGAGATTTACGCCATGGGAGGCTTTGCCAATTTTCTCGTAGAAAGATGGGAACGTGTGTTTAAGATTTAATAGGCGTTTGTGGCCTTTATAGGTGAAAGTACTAAGAGTAGCGATTCTACTCGAGTGGAAAGTGGCTAGCAAGCGTTGTAGTACTTGGAGCATTTTGCTTATTGTCGTTAAATCGTCGCGAGGTATGTGAACCTCTTCCTATCTCTTCTAGCATGATATGTGTGAACTATGTACGGTAGACGCATACGTGTTAATCGTGTTTGATTGTTCTTAAAACATAAAGTGTTATAACGCTTTATGGGAAGTTGTTATAATGACTTTATGTAGGTAAGAAAATACTTTGTGGTTTTAAAAGGTAATCGATGTGAATTATAAATCGCTAGTTATAATAAAGAACTTGATGTATTTCAAAAGATTTCTAAATCGTTTTGGAGAGTAACACTTGGTTTTAAAGGTTTTAAAAAGAGTTATACTAGCTTGATGGGAGTTAGGTATAATGTCTTAAGAAAGGTAAAGAAAATGGTTTCTTGATGTTAGAAGTTAAGAGACTTGATCTTATAAGATAAGAGACTTAACTTATTTGTTTTAATGTGGATGTTTGTGTGAAACCTCATTCGTGAGTAATGAGTACTTGGTTTTATTTAAAGGATAATGTTTTCCGTTTACGTGTTACCGCTCTCTCGATAGAGGCGATTGGTAGTTGAGGTTTCTTCTGTTCGGCTGGTATCGGTGGTCGGCTCGCCTGCCCGACCGATTCGGCCTTGGTATCCGTAGTCGACCGCACTTGCCCTGCTCAAGATAGTGACGGTTTCGTGATACGCCGTCCCCGTGGTCACCAGATTTGCCCCGGCCACCGCGTGACCGGCCGGTATCCGTAGTCGGCTCGCACTTGCCCCAGACGGCTTTTGGTTGCATTGTATTATTGGTACGGTCGGATCGGTAGTTATACTTGTCTGCACGGTTTTTATAACACGTGGGACATGGTGTTCATGTATAATCCTTGGTATTGTTATATCATAAAGCCAGCGGTGAGGAAGAAATTCCACGCACAGTGATAATTTGGAGGCGTGAGTCCACTCTTGATATGAATCGGTTATATGTTATATATCGTAGTTTAGTCATCATACATGTCTCGCTTTATATAGACTATTATGATTTCATTTCTGATTTGTGATTTCACATACTTAGTACTGTTAGATCGACTCCTTCGGGCCGCGTTACGCCGCAGTAAAAGGTACATCGACTTATCGATCCGCTTTAGATCACCTTGTATTGAAAGCTCCGTTCCTTGAGGCTTATCTTTTGGTATGTTACAGTCCGTAGATGCTTATACATTCGTGGGTATGGCGCCCCGTCCGTCATAGTTGTTGTAAATCTTAAGTCAGAGTAATGCCAAGTGTGGTTGTAAAAGGATTAAACTGTCGGGTTTTATGATATACCGGGCGCAATTGCTTTTGGTTGGCCTGTTTATTTATTATATCTCTTGTTTCATGATTCATGTTTTATTTTCCGCTGGTTTTCTCGATGTTGTATCACTAGGTGCCCGGGTAAGGCACCGAATGCCCTGTTCGGGCGTTACAAAGTGGTATCGAAGCGATTAATCTCGGAAAGTGTCTGCACCGTGTTCAGTAGAGTGCGGATTATCGGTGTGTTGTGCACCACATCTATAATCGAGGCTATAGGACATTTAGGATTGGTTTCATTCTTCTCATTACGAGATCGTGCCTTAGAGGTGATAAGATGGACCCTCCGACGTGTTTCGTTTTACCGATTATGCCTCGCGAAGGCAACCCGGGCGAAGGCAAAGCAGAGGATCTGCGAGTAGAGCGTGGCGAGACCACAAGACCGAGCCTCACCCCGCACGGAGCAGAGAGATGAGTTACAAGGAGTAGGCCCGCCACGGCCGTGGTCAGGGCAGACTTGAGGATAGCCGGACGCAGTTAGCGCACCGATGGTTCACCCAGATCCGATAGTTCGAGGCTACGGATTTTCTCGAGTCAGTAGCCGCCAGAGTTTTATGGGTCGAGGCCTGAGGATGATCCGCAGGAGTTCATCCGACAGTTACAGCGGATCATGAAAGTGATCAAGGCATCGGAGATCGAGTCGGTGGCCCTAGGTTCACATCAACTGCGTGATACCGCGGTCGACTGGTTTGATTCTTGGGAGCTGTCGGGAGAGCATGCACTTCAGCGGTATGGAACGAAGTTCTCGAGGCCTTTCTTGCACATTTCTTGCCTCCCGGATGAGGAGGGCTCGCCGACAGATTTTTGGTGTTCTGGCGAAGCCGCGCAGTTCGGAGTACAATGTGAGTTCGACTCATTGGCGATGACGCCCCCGCGTTAGTAGCTAGTATGGAGGATCGAGTGCACCGATATGTTACGAGGCTCGATGATTGCCTTGCAGAGTTGTTCGTGTAGCTCTTCACCGGGCATGGACATTGCCGCACGCAGCGTATACACTGATGTGAGGAGCGGATAAATCGACGGAATGACCAAAGTCGCGAAGAGGGCCGAACAGTGGTCCTTTGGTGACTTTCGAGGCGGACCGCCGGCGAACTAGTTATGTACCTCGTCATGCAGTGGTCCTCACGGCTTTGGACCTTCGGGATATTCGGAGCGTGCCTGGGCTCCTGTGTTTGATTTTGAGGAGCAGAGTGCTCGCCGGATGAGGTTGCCCTTGTCTCAGTGGCCGTTGTGGAAAGCTTCATGGGAGAGTGTCGTACTAACTCGGAGATTGTTATTTTGCGGCCAGCAGGCCATCGGCAAGAGATCGTCCGACTGTAGCAGTAGGATAGCATGGACTACTAGAGCGATTGCGGTTCTTCACCTTCCGTAGCGAGCGCAGATGCTGGAAGGCCAGGTCGCGGTGGAGTTCCCGATTTAGCGGTCCTTGAACCGCCTAGTTTGGTATATCCTTAACCTCCAGAGTTTTGTTGTATTGATGTTGTTGATGTGTTTAATGTTATGTTTGGATAGCTTTGTGCAAAAATGTGATTTAGAAACACGTTAGTGAAAAGGGTAAGTCCTCGGTAGTGTGAGATGGAAGTGGTAGCTTTCAAGTGAAATAGTAAGATTGTTCGGATCGGGAACAAGAGTTGGCGCGATTGGGTCGCCGAGGACCATTGCGGTCAACAGTAACCAGTTTGGGGTGAAGTCACAGGTGGTCCCGGTGGTAGGGTCACGAGGGTGCTAGGCCGAGGTTTAGATGACCATCGTATGAGTTCGTGGATCGTTCGATCGAATCGGTTCGTGAAGGCCGGAATGGCCTTAAGGAAATCGAGGTTAGTGAGATGACCAAGTTCGAGGTAGTGACTCGAGGTTGGAAAGCGAAGCGTTAAGTGTGGTACGGATACTAGAACGAGTTCGAGTGTTCGTGACGCAGTACTACGAGAAGCGGAAAAGTGAGCGTATGTTTTGTGGCGTGTGGCATGATTGTTTTAAACGTAAGCGGTGAAGACTATCGGCGCTGTTGTTTTGAGACCTTGAAGGAACATTCGACGAATGTTTCTAAGGGGGATGAATGTTATACCAGTATTTCGCAGTATATGCGTGAGGCGCACGATTAAATTTTTTTACCTTAAGAATTGGCTTTGGTTCGAAATTTGGGCGCAAGTGAATAGAGTCGTTTCGACGAAACGCTTTCCCTTACCACGTTGGGAAAATTCGGCTATGTCATTTAGTATTTTTGCGGATTTTTCCGAGCGACGGAACATTTTGGACCAACGGAGGTGACACTTGTCACCTCATTGACTGCAAAGAGGAGGCTTGGCCTTGGCCGATTGGTCCCTCCTTTTGTGCCTTGTTTGTGGCTTGTTTGTGGAGTGTTTTGTGGAGTGTTTTGTGGGTGCACTTGGCTTGATCTTGGCCTTACACTTGCCTAACACATGGATGGATCTTGGCCATTGGTTGGCCTTTGCTTGGCCTATAAATAGCTCCCCTTTGTGAAGACTTTCTTCATCCACAAATTGCCTAAGTCTTGAAGTTCTCTTCCTCCCTCCCTTGTGAAATTGGTCCACCACACCCTTTCCCCTTTGCCGAAAGCTTTCCCTTCATGGTGCATTAGTGGGTACCCCAGCCTAGTTGTTTTCGTATAATACCCTTTGTTGTGGTATAGAAATACTCTCCTAAGTATTGTTATAATGTCCAAAATACTTTAGCCCAAATACCTTGTAGTACTTTCCAAAGTACCCTTTGTCTAAAAACCGGAAAATACGATTATACTTTCCTTAGCCTCTACACGAAACCCTAAGGAAAATCTTCACCCGTTGTTGAAGTATGGAGTAGAAGTTGCGTAGAACTTCTAAGGGTTGTTTGGAGCGGATTGGAGCACTCGGAGGAGGAGCTAAACCTTGCTCAGGAGCGACTTTAAACTCGGATAATTTTTGGGCTTATCGAGGTAAATATCTTGTCCCCCTATTGTAATTGGAAATTACATAAGTGTTGAATATATAGTGTTATATACTATATATAGAATGAACTTAGTATTATGGCAATGTCTTTTGACTTAAGCTGAAGAATGAAGAATTGAGCAGTAATCACATAGAAGGATAATAAAGAAGAAGCTGAGCGTAATTACCTAGGGTTGTATTCTGATAGACTTATGTAGCATTACCGTGTAGTAGAATTATGCAGCGTCAGGTTAGGCGTGTTAACCGGTTGGCTTGGTAGCGACCTCGATGAAGGAGGAGATTTCTGTTGTTGCGGGGAGAGTCGAATTTTACGTAGAAAGATGGGAGCGTGTGTTTAAGATTTAATAGACGTTTGTGGCCTTTATAGGTGAAAGTACTAAGAGTAGCGTATTCTACTCGAGAGTGGAAAGGGCTAGCAAGGTTGTAGTACTTGGAGCATTTTGCTTATTGTCGTTAAATCGTCGCGGTATGTGAACCTCTTCCTATCTCTTCTAGCATGATATGTGTGAACTATGTAGTGCGGTGACGCATGTGTTAATCGTGTTTGATTGTTCTTAAAACATAAAGTGTTATAACGGCTTTATGGGAAGTTGGTTATATGACTTTATGTAGGTAAGAAAATACTTTGTGGTTTTAAAAGGTAATCGATGTGAATTATAAGCGGCTAGTTATAATAAAGAACGATGTATTTCAAAAGATTTCTAAATCGTTTTGAAGGAGAGTAACACTTGGTTTTAAAGGTTTTAAAAAGAGTTATACTAGCTTGATGGGGAGTTAGGTATAATGTCTTAAGAAAGGTAAAGAAAATGGTTTCTTGATGTTAGAAGTTAAGAGACTTGATCTTATAAGATAAGAGACTTAACTTATTTGTTTTAATGTGGATGTTTGTGTGAAACCTCATTCGTGAGTAATGAGTACTTGGTTTTATTTAAAGGATAATGTTTCTTGGTTTCGTGTTACGCGTCTCGATAGAGGCGATTGGTGGTTGAGGTTTCTACTGTTCGGCACAGGTATCGGTGGTCGGCTCTCGTACTGCCTCGTGGTGATTCGGCCTTGGTATCGGTAGTCGACCCTCGCACTTGCCCGCTGATAGTGGCGTTTCGGATCTGACGCTGTCCCAGTGGTCACCCTCGTACTTGCCCGGTCAGCGTGGCCGGCCTTGGTATCCGGTAGTCGGCTCGCACTTGCCGTGTCGGCCGTGTTTTGGTTGCATTGTATTATTAGTACGGTCGGATCTGGTAGTTATACTTGTCTGCGGTTTTTATAACACATTGGGACATGGTGTTCATGTATAATCCTTGGTATTGTTATATCATAAAGCTGGCGGTGAGGAAGAAATTCCACGCACAGTGATAATTTGGAGCGTGAGTCCACTGTCTTGATATCGTTATATGTTATATCGTAGTTTAGTCATCATACATGTCTCTGCTTTATATAGACTATTATGATTTCATTCTGATGTTGTGATTTCACATACTTAGTACTGTTATCGACCTCGCCCTGCGTTCATCTGCAGTAAAAGGTACATCGGTATCGATCCGCTTTTAGGATCACCTTTGGCGTATTGGAAAGCTCGTTCCTTGGAGGCTTATCTTTGGTATGTTACCCGAGTGCGTAGATGCTTATACATTCGGGGTATGGCGGGGCCTGTCCGTCATAGTTGTTGTAAATCTTAAGTGCAGCCTTGTTGTGGCGGGGTTGTAAAAGGATTAAAGCTGTTCGGGTTTTATGTATATCTTGAAGGCAAGCTGTTTTGGTTGGCTGTTTATTTATTATATCTCTTGTTTCATGATTCATGTTTTATTTTCTTGGTTTTCTCGATGTTGTATCACTAGGGTGCGGGTAAGGCACGATGTGGGCCGGGTTCGGCGTTACATCTGTCTTAAAAGAGTTTAAGCGTTATGGCGATTTTCCTCGAGTCCGTGGGATGGGCGAGATATGTATTCCACGATTTTCCTCGAGTCCGTAGGATGGGCGAGATATGTATTCCACCCGATTTTCCTCGAGTCCCGTGGGATGGGCGAGATATGTATTCCACCCGATTTTTCCTCAGTACCGTGGGATTGGCGAGATATGTATTCCACCGATTCCTCGAGTCCCATGAGATGGGCCGAGACATGTTATACGTATCATACGAATTATACCTAGACTGCCGGCAGTGAGGAAGGAGTTCCACGGGCATGAGGGATGACTTTGAGGGCGTGAGTCCCTGGCTTGACATGACTACTTTTATGTTGTAAACTGTAGTTTGGTTATCATACATGTCTACTGTTTTATATAGACTGTCATTATTTCATTCTGATATTTTGATTTCACATACTTGGTACTGTTATCGACCTCGCCCGAGGCTGCGTTCATCCGCAGTAGAGTACATCGGTTGTGGATCCTCGCTCATAGGATCACGATTCGATGGTTTGGGAAGCTCCGTTTCTCGGAGGCTTATCTTTTAGTATAGTCCCTGTCATGGTAGGTACTTGTACATTCGGGGTATGGCGGGGCCTGTCCGTCATAGTTGTTGTTACACTCTTAGAGTGCATGAAATGCTGTTGTGGGCGGGGTTGTAAGGATTATGCGCTCGGTTTTATGTATATACATGAAGGTAACCGTTTTGGTTAGCTTTGGTTTATTATGTTGTCTCTTGTTTCTGTTTAAATTTTATTTCCGCTGATTTTCTCACGATGTTGTTATCACTAGGGTGCGGGGTAAGGCACGATCGCGCCCGAGATCGGTCGTGACAAAAGTGGTATCGAAGCGATTAATCCTCGGAAAGTGTCTCTGAGCAGTGTCTAGTAGAGTCTTGATTATCGGTGTGTTGTGCACCACATCTATAATCGGGAGGCTGCGAGATATCTAGGATTGGTTTCTATTCTTCTCACTCTGAGATCGTGCCTTAGAGTTTGTGTTGAAAGTTGGACTCCTCAGCGTATTCTTTTATGCGATTATGCCTCGCGCGAAATCGGGGCCCGAAGAAGGCAAAGCGGCGAGGAGGCTGCGATTAAATAGCGGCGGTCTCTGCGAGACCACGATGCACGAGCCTCGATCCACATCACAGGTAGAGGAGATGGGTTCTGAGGAGATGGCGATTATTGGCGGAGATAGTGTCAAGGCACGAGGATAGTTGGATCACGGCAATTCCGCACCGATAGTACCGTAGTTCACCGAGATCGGATAGTATGAGGCTGCGGGACTTTACGAGTTGCGGCCGCGAGTTTTATGGGTGAGGCACGAGGATGATCGCGAGGAGTTCATCAAGCGATTCTGACGGATCGTGAGTGATCGAGCTTGGAGACCGAGTCGGTGGTCTTAGGTTCGCAGCGGCTGCGTGATCTGCGATCAGTGGTTTGATTCGTGGGAGCTGTCCCGGGGGGAGCTTGCGCCTCCAGCTATTTGGGACGAGTTCTCGGAGGCATTTCTCAGCCACTTCTTGCCTCCGCAGATGAGGAGGGCAAGGGCCGACAAATTTCTGATACTGAGACAGAGAGGGCATACGGTTCGGGAATAAAACGTAGAGTTCGACTCATTGGCTCGGTATGTCCCTGCGTTAGTAGCTGATATGGAGGACAGAGTACACCGCTACGTCATCGAGCTCGATGACTACTTGGCAGAGGCTTGTTCGGGTGTAGCTCTTGGTAGGGCATGGACATTGCCCGCATGCGAGCTTATGCACTTGGATGTGAGGCGGATGGGTCGGCGAAATGGCCAGAGATCGGCGAAGAGGCGAGCAGCGAGTCCTTTGGTAACTTTCGGCGGACCACCTCGGCGAGTTAGTTATGCACCCCGCTTGATGCAGTGGTCCTCGCGATCTTGGGGCGTTCGAGGTATTGAGGCTGGTCGAGCTCGGGGCTTAGTTCGCGGTATACATGGGTTAGCGGTAGGGTTCATGGTTCCCTCAGTGTGTGCGATGCGGCAAGCGTCATCCCGGGGAGTGTCGTCTTTTTACTGGTGCTTGTTTCACCTGCGGCCGTCAGGGTCATATGATGAGAGACTGTCCTAGAAGGAGGGATACAGGTAGAATGACGCAGCCTACCGGGTCCGTGGCAGGTTCATCGCCTTATGGCTATCTATGCGCGGCGGGATTATGATTAGAGCGATGAAGGGAAAATGCAGCAGTTGATACAGGTATATTCTTACCCCTCTAGAGACTAGTATGCATTGATGATATGATTATGTGATAAGTATTATGTTCAGATAGCATTATGTTAAATTGTGATTGAGAGGCCTGGTTAGTAAAGGGGAAGTTGGGTACATAGAATTGTGAGCCTTAGAATATTATACGTGGAGACCTTAGATGCGAGGCCGTCTTGAGTAAAAGATTTTGTTTACGATTGACCTTTGTCGGAGTGCATAGTATACGAGGGGTATAATTGTGTGATAAGTCCCTGAGTGGTGTGAATTATAAGAGGGTAGTTAAGCTAAGAAGACCACTAGGTTTTCGTGATTTGATTAGTGAGATTGTTCCGGATCGGAGAACAAGAGCTTGGCGCGATAGATGGGTCGGGTTGAGGCCAGATGTGGGTCAACCCGTAGCCCGGATTGAAGTAAGGGAAATTGGTGGTGGTCCCGCTTTGTGATAGGGTCACGAGGGTGCTAGGCCCAAGTTTAGGTAACCATCATACGGGTTCGTGGATACGTTCGACCAGAATCGGATCGTGAAGGCCGGGGATGGCCTTAGAGAAGTTTGAAGCTAGTGAGATGACCAAGTTTGGAGGTAGTGGCTCCAAAGTTTTGAAGCGAAGCAATGGCGAAGTGTGTGCGTGAAATAGAAAGAGTTCAGGTGTACGAGAAGGGTACGAAGAGTAAGAGAAGAAGCGGACGCGTGTTATGAAAACGGAAGTGATCATTTCTTTTGAAAAGTAAAGATGCGAAGGGAGTATCCTTTAGACCATGGGTGGGAGCTTTTTGTGAGATTAGAGGCGATTCCTCGTTGGCTTAGATTTGAGTTTTTGCGCACATGTTATATACTGGCCATTGGTGGCATGATCGGTTTTTGTAAGTTTAGTAGTGGAGGCTACACCGGCGCATGTAGGTTTAGAGACTTAGAAGGAACATTCGGGACGAATGTTTCTAAGGGGGGAAGAATGTTATACCCCGTAGTTCCAGGGTATGTATGTGAGGATGTACGTACGAGAATACGACATAAATTTTGGAAAGAAAGAAAGGTGTGATTTTTCGACGGAAAAGTTTCCGGGTTTTGTGAAGGAAAAAGGTTCGTTAATGGGAATTGGATTCCCAGATTTGGTATTTGGGCTTCTTGGATTATATTAGAATTATGAGATTTTATTTTCGGAAATGGTCACGTGGGGCCAACGGGAGAAATTTACGGTTTTGTGGGGCCCGCTTTGTTTTTGATATTTTCGGTATTTTGGATATTTTCGGAAGACGAAATATTTTGGGCCCAGTCGGGCGACACGTGTCACCCCATGTGTCACCTTGGCGGGTGGAGGGACAAGTGGCTAGCCAACTTGTCCTCGGCTGAAATGGCCATGACACTTGGAGCACCGTTCGTTGGACATGTGGTGTGGTGGGACCACACGTATTTCCAATCTTGACCACCCACTTGCATTAATCTTGACCTTGAATTCTCTATAAATACCCCTTAAGTTGAAGACTTATTTTCATCCCACAAGCTTCCAAGGCAAAATACTCCCCTCCCCTTTGTAGTTGTTTCGTCCCCCCTTCCCCCACTTGTGTAGAAAATACTCCAAGTATTATTGTATAATCCCAAATACCTTAGCCTATTATCCCTAGTTGTATTCCAAGTTATTTCAATACTAGGGCAGGAAATACTACTTTATTCCAATAGTCGCAAAGTGAAACCACAGAAAAATCTTCCTAGTTTGGTTGAAGTGTGAAAAAAGTTTTTAGAAACTTCTAAGGTCGCTGGAGCGGGTTGGGCGTAAGGATTTGGAGCTAAACGTGCTCGGGATCGACTTATAATCTTGGATAATTTTGGGCTTATCGGTAATGATCTATGCCCCTATTGTAATTGGATATTACATGTTGTAGTAGTTATACTTGAGTATATTATATGAGGATAGAGGTTGATTGAATTGAGCTGTATTTACATTGGGTGTATTCTGATGAACTTGTAGTATTATTGTGGGGCGATGTTGTACACGTCAGGTTAGGCGATGTAACCCCGGAGTTGTTGGCTTGGTAGCGGGCCTTGATTGAGGAGGAGATTTATGTGGTTGCGGGGAGAATCTTGCCAAATTTTCCGTAGAATATGGAGCTTTGTTCTTAGAAATGTTCTACGAAGAGATCGAGAAATTGATAGACGTTTTGTGGCCTTTATAGGGTGAAGTACTACGAGTAGCGTATTCTACTTGAAGGGTGGAAAAGACTAGCAAGGTTATAGTACTTTGGAGCGTTTTGCTTATTGTCGATAATCGTCACGAGGTATGTGAACCTCTTCCTATCTTTTCTAGCATGTTAGTTGTGAACAATGTAGTACGGTAGACGTACGTATGCTAAACGAGTTTTGGTTGGTTTAAAACATAAGGTGTTATAATAGCTTTATGGGAAGTTAGTTATAACGACTTTATGTAGGTAAAAGAATGGTTTATTGATTTTAGAAGTTAAGAGACTTGATCTTAAAAGATAAGTGACTTAACTTATAAATGACGTTTTATGAAATATTAAGGACTATGAGTTTTGTTAAAGAGTTGTGAAGCCTCATTCGTGAGTAATGAGTACTTGGCTTTTAAAGAATAATGTTTTACTGATTTCGGAAATGAGAATAAGTATCGAACAAACCACTGCAGCGTTAATAAAGGAAAATGTATTGACTAATTAACTATATTAAAACCAGTATAAACCTCCATCTGCATAGAAGCTAAGATAAGACAAAATTATATTACATTTTCTAGATCATGGTTGCTTTAATAAGATTGTTATAAACAAGAATAACTACTCATATATAAGGCATATGTTACTCAATGGTTTTAAAAAGAGATTACGTTATTTGATTAAGACTATGAACTATGAAATCTTTTGAAAATAAGAGACTTGAGTATTTGAAATTAGGCAACTTGAACTTTTGGAAAAGAATGTTGTTACTTGACTTTAAAAGGGAAAGTGTTTTGGTTTAAAATGAAGGCATGGTAGTGTCTTAATCTGTCTTAAAAGAGAGTTTAAACGTTATGGCCGATTTTTCCTCGAGTCCCATGGGATGGGCCGAGATATGTATTCCACCCGATTTTTCCTCGAGTCCCATGGGATTGGCCGAGATATGTATTCCACCCGATTTTTCCTCGAGTCCCATGGGATGGGCCGAGATATGTATTTCACCCGATTTTTCCTCGAGTCCCATGGGATGGGCCGAGATATGTATTCCACCCGATTCCACCTCGAGTCCCATGAGATGGGCCGAGACATGTTATACGTATCATACGAATTATACCTAGACTGCCGGCAGTGAGGAAGGAGTTCCACGGGCATGAGGGATGACTTTGAGGGCGTGAGTCCCTGGCTTGACATGACTGCTTTTATGTTGTGAACTGTAGTTTGGTTATCATACATGTCTTTTGTTTTATATTAGACTGTCATGATTTCATTTCTGATATTTTGATTTCACATACTTGGTACTGTTATCGACCTCCTTGGGGCTGCGTTCATCCGCAGTAAGTACATCGGTTGTGGATCCTCGCTCATAGGATCACGATTCGTGGTTTAGGAAAGCCGTTTCTCGGAGGCTTATCTTTTGGTATAGTCCTGTCATGGTAGGTACTTGTACATTCGTGGGTATGGCGGGGCCACTGTCCGTCATAGTTGTTGTTACACTCTTAGAAGTGCGTAATCTTGTTGTGGGCAGGGTTGTAAGGATTGTAACTGTTCGGTTTTATGTATATACATGAAGGTAACCGTTTTGGTTAGCCTGGTTTATTATGTTGTCTCTTGTTTCCTGTTTAAATTTTATTTCCGCTGATTTTCTCTGATGTTGTTATCACTAGGGTGCCCGGGGTAAGGCACCAGTCGCGGACCCGAGATCGGGTCGTGACAATATTGATGCAGCACGACAATGTTATAGCCTATGCTTCCCGGCAGTTACGGAAGCATGAGAGGAATTACCCTACTTACTACTTAGAGTTGGTCGCAGTTATTCACGCCTTGAAGATTTGGAGACATTATTTATATGGGGTTCACGTGGATATTTATACAGACCACAAGAGCCTTCAGTACATCTTCAGGCAGAGGGAGCTGAACTTGAGGCAGAGGCGGTGGTTAGAGTTGTTGAAGGATTATGATGTTGATATTCTATACCATCCGGGGAAAGCCAACGTGGTTGCTGATGCTTTGAGTCCTAGATCGATGGGGAGTCTGTCAGAGGTACAGCCAGAGAGATAGGACATGGTCCATCAGATCCGTCATCTAGTGAGCCTTGGGGTCCGATTGGTCGATACCGATGGTAGTAGGGTACGGGTTCGTGATATTGTCGAGTCTTCCATCATTGATGAGGTAAAGAGGCGACAGTATGAGGACCCACTTATGATACGGTATCGATATGCGGCTCTTCGGGAGGAGAAGAGTCTATTCGAGGTAGCGCCTGATGGGGTGCTAAGATTTGAGGGCCGATTGTGTGTTCCCGATGTTGCAGGACTTCGTCGGCCGGTCTGAGGCGCCTGGCGCGTTATTCCAGAGTCGACTAAGATGTACCATGACCTCAGGTGTATGTATTGGTGGGATGGCCTGAAGAGGGACGTGGCAGGTTTTGTTGCACTGATGTCTAATTGTCGGAGTCGAGTTGAGCACGAAGCCGGTGGGCTATTGCAGCTATTGATATTCCGACATGGAAGTGGGAGGTGATCAACATGGACTTTATTCTGAGGTTACCTCGTACTCGGAGGAAGTATGACTCCATCGGGTTATTGTTGTGGTGGCGAAATCAGCTCACTTTCTTCCGATCGGGGACTACGTATTGGTGAGGATTATGCAGTGTATATCGGGAGATTGTGAGGCGCGAGTCCTATATCGATTATATCAGACATAGGAGCCCAGTTTACGACTAACTTCTGGAGGTATTTCCAGAAGGGACTAGGGACACAGGTGAGTCTCAGTACTGCGTTTCATCCTCGGTAGGCCAGTCGAGCAGAGCGTACTATCCGGACAACGAGGATATGATGCGAGCACGTGTGATTGATTTCGGTATTGGGAGGATCATTTGCCTCTTGTGGAGTTTGCTTATAACAACAACTACCATTCTAGTATACAGATGGCGCCATATGAGGCTTTGTATGGGCGGAAATGTAGATCGCCGATTGGTTGGTTCGACGTAGGCGAGGTGCAGTTAGTTGGCCCAGACTTGATTCAGCAGGCTGTGGATAAGGTGAAGCTTATCCAGGAGAGACTGTTAGTAGCTCAGAGTCGGCAGAAGTCTTATACAGATAATCAGCATCGACATTTGGAGTTTCAGGTAGAGGATTGGGTCTTCTTGAAGGTATATGTTACACCCCGTAAGTCCAGGACATGTATAAGAGAATGTACGTAAGGAACACAAGACTTGAAATTGGTACGAAAGGAAGAATTGTTTTTCCGACGGAAAATCTTCCGAACGTCAGAAAGGAAAAATGTTCGTTGAGGAGAATTAGATTCTCAAATTGTATTATTTGAAGAATATGGAACTTATTAATATTATGGAAATTTATTTTTACGGATTTGGTCATGTGGGGCCCACCCGAGGAATTTTATGTTTTGTGGGGCCCACGAGGGTTACATAATTTTATGGATGAATGGGAGGGCGACACGTGGCATCTCCCCCACATGGTCTTGCACGAAAATGCAAGGGTTAGAATGGTCATTTGACCATTGTGGATGATAGGTCTTCAAGCTTGAGATTGTTGACTTGTCAACTTGGCTAATTATCCAAGTGTTCTTCATCCTAGCCACTCAAGTGTTGCAATCTTGACTCTCCATTGTGTTATATATACTACCCTAGTGCAAGACAAGGTCTTCAAAACTTAGAAAAAATCACAACATTTCTTGTTCTTCACAAGAGCTCTCGGGTTCACCCTTATTCCCACAAGAAAAATTTGTAATTTTGATCCATTATTCACAAGACTTTAACCACAGGTCCTAAGGGTATTGTAAGGATATCTCAATAGAAAGATTTTGGAAAAATGACGTTTTCACGTTAGTCGCAAGGCGAAAACCTAAGTCATTTTCACAAGTTTGGATTGGAAATGGAAGAGAAGTTGGTTGTGAACTTCTAAAGGCTTCAAATAGCGGATTGGAGCGTAAAGGAAATGAGCTAAGAATTGCTGAAGCGACTTTGAATCTTGGAAATTGTAAGGGCTTGTAAAGGTATAATTCTTGTCGTTTTAGTAATTAAGATTACTTATTGTTGTAGCTATGGATATTAGCAAGCATGAGATGTTTATATTATGAAGTTTGATAAGTATATTGGCTATTGGAACCCTAATCCGAAAACTAGCATGCTTAGCCTTAAGATTACAATTCGATTTGATTATTAGTATAAGTCGGCACATGTTATATAAAGAAGGAAATTGTAGTTGTTGAAGTTGTCTATGACTATATAACATGTTGGACCTAAGAACTTGGATTGAAAAAGAATTGGAAAGGACTTAGGATTGGTTATATTGTTAGCCGAGAATGACTTTTAAGTATTAAACTACTTGGTATGAATTGTGGGGCGGAATTTTACACGTATTGTAAGGCGTGTAATCCCCTTTGATTGGTTGGGATGGTGAGCCTTAAATGTGGCATGTTTGGTTATTGAATTCGGCCTTGAAAAAGGTGGCAAAGTATGTAGAAACAAAGGAGGTGTTGCCCGATTTTCCGTAGAATAAGAGACCGTATACTTAGTATTATTCTACGTTAGAAACTAGAAATTGATAGTCATGTTGTGACCATTATAGGTTGACACTTCTACGTGCGGCGTATTCGACTTATCTTGCGAATTAAGCCGAAAAGGTATGTGAACTATCTCCTCTTTGTCACGACCCGATCCCGGGCCCGTGAATGGTTCCTTACCCCGGGCACCCTAGTGATACAACCTCAGAGAAAATCAGCGGAAATAAAAACTAAAACATGAGACAAGACATAAAGTATGAAACAGGCTAACCAAAACGGTCACCTTCCTGACTATATACATATATATATCAACCTGAACAGTTAAATCCTTTTACAAACCCTGCCCACAACAGTACTACAGACCTCTAAGAATGTAACCATAACTATGGGGACGGGGCCCATACCACGAATGTACAAGTAACTACAGCGAGGACTATACCAGATGAGCCTCGGAGAAACGGAGCTTCCCAAAACGTTGAACTGTGATCCTATGAGCGAGGATCCACACCCAATGTACTTCTACCTGCGGCATGAATGCAGCCCCCCGAAGGAGGTCGATAACTGGTACAGTATGTGGCGAAAATCACGTAAATGAAATCATAGTAGTCTATAAAAAAACATGAGACATATATGATAACCAAATTCTGATTACATAATATATGCGATCCGCGTCAAGTCGGTGTTATACCGTAGTT
The DNA here is from genome assembly GCA_029844215.1 of Przewalskia tangutica. Classification (NCBI taxonomy): domain Eukaryota; kingdom Viridiplantae; phylum Streptophyta; class Magnoliopsida; order Solanales; family Solanaceae; genus Przewalskia; species Przewalskia tangutica. The sequence goes on from CM056720.1 coordinate 57,558,059, forward strand.
CCGGGTATGTATGCGAGGGCGTGCGTGCGAGAATCTGACAGAAAAATTGGAAAGGAAGAAAGATGTGATTTTTCAGCGGAAAAGTTTCGGTTTTGTAAAGGAAAAATGTTCGTTGATGGGAATTGGATTCCCAAATTTGGTATTTGGGCTTCTTGAATTATATTAGAATTTTGAGATTTTATTTTGGAAATGGTCACGTGGGGCCACGGGAGAAATTCTGATTTTGTGGGCCCGCTTTGTTTTTGAGATTTTGGCCATTATGGATATTTTGGAAGATGAAATATTTTGGGCGAATAGGAGGCGACACGTGTCACCCCACAGGTGGCTCTTGGCGAAATCACTGCCAGTGGCAAGCAGTGGCACTTGTCTTGCAAGATATTTTAGTTGGACAAGTGGCTTATGGGGCCCACACACACTTGTCCCCAATCTCAACCACACACTTGCCTTCATCCTAGCCTTTGGTTGTCTATATATGCACCCTTAGTTGATGAAATCTTCCACTTAACCATTTGAGACTTGAGAAAACCCTCACTCTCCGCCATGAAGCTCTCGGCCATGGTGCCTTTTCTTGAGCAAAATTTGTCCAACAATTCTTAAACTCTCAAGTGTTCTTCCCTAAGGTGTTAGGAAGATTGTGTACCAAGAGTTGGAAAAGATTTCACGCCACAGCCTATTTAGTTTGCCTTGGCGAAAGTTGTCTTGTTGGAACCCTAAGTGTTCTTCACTTTTTGGAGTTGAATCTTGAAGAGAAGTTGGTTAGGAGCTTACATGGGTTGCTTGTAGCGGATTGGGCGTAAAGATTTGGAGCTAAGACTTGCTTGGAGCGACTTTAAGAACTTGGATATTCTTGGGCTATTTGAGGTAGTGAAACTTAAACCTCTTTGTGAATTGGTTATTATACATATATTATAAGTATATTATGGATTATATAATATATGGAGTAAAGTTTGGAAGGATTTGGATCTTGTTAAGTTGCTAAAATGGAAATTGGCAAGAAAGCCACAAAATGGTAAAAACGTATCTTACTTGCTAAGAAGCTAATAACAAAGTATCTATAACTTATATTAAGAATGGAAATATAAGTTGGATGACTAATGAGTAATTTGGATAAGTAAAATGGACAAAGTTGGCCAAGGACCCCAACTTAAGGACTGTATTTACTTTGGACTATATTTACTTTGGACTATATTTACATTTCTGTTAAGGGGAAGATTGTTCAATCGCGTTCCGTTTGGGCGTATGATCCCCTTTTTAATTATTGTATTGTATTGTTATGAAGGCGTGATAGTAAACCGCGTTACCGGTTGGGCGCGTAATCCCCTTCTTTTACTTATTATTATTATGAAGGCGTGATAGTAAACCGCGTTACCGTTTGGGCGTGTAATCTCCTTCTTTATGTTGTTTAATTATTACTCCATATATATGACATATAATTACGGTTATTCGGGCCTTGGAGAAAGATGGAAAAGTGAGTAAAAACGGGGGAAGTGCTGCCCAATTTTCCGTAGAATTAGAGGGCTTTTTATTGGTATAAGTCTTCAGTGGTAAGAAAGGTTTGATAGAAGTACTATGACCATTTTAGGAGTGGAGTACTACGTGTGGCGTGATCTACTTGGCTTAAGGAGTAGCCGACGGGTTGAAGTACTTGGAGTGTTTTGCTATTTGTCGATAATCGTCGCGAGGTATGTGAACCTCTTCCTATCTTTTCTAGCATGATTGTTGTGAACTATGTAGTACGGTAGACGTACGTGTTCTAAACGAGTTTTGGTTGGTTTAAAACATAAGGTGTTATAATAGCTTTATGGGAAGTTAGTTATAACGACTTTATGTAGGTAAAAGAATGGTTTATTGATTTTAGAAGTTAAGAGACTTGATCTTAAAAGATAAGAGACTTAACTTATAAATGACGTTTTATGAAATGTTAAGGACTATGAATTTTGTTAAAAGTTACGAAACCTCATTCGTGAGTAATGAGTACTTGGCTTTTAAAGAATAATGTTTCTTGATTTGGAAATGAGAATAAGTATTGAACAAACCATTGCAGCGTTAATAAAGGAAATGTATTGACTAATTAATTATATTAAAACCAGTAGAAACCTCCATCTGCATAGAAGCTAAGATAAGACAAAATTGTATTACATTTTCTAGATCATGGCTGCTTTAATAAGATGGTTATAAACAAGAACAAGCTACTCACACATAAGGCATATGTTACTCAATTGTTTTAAAAGGATATTACGTTAAGTGATTAAGACTATGATCTATGGAAGCTTTCGAAAATAAGAGACTTGAGCATTTGAAATTAGGCAAAACTTGAACTTTTGGAAAAGAATGTTGTTACTTGATTTTAATAAGGAAAGTGTTTTGGTTTACTTATAAATGTTAGTCACTCTATGTTAATACTACGGGTATCGGGTGACCTTTGTAAAAGAAATGGATCTTTTAAAAGAATTTAACGTATGTAGTACTTTGGGGTTACAACCCGGACTTTGTCATAAAATGAAAGTACCTTGAGTTGTGTGTAACTTGCCTATGTTTGCGTGTGATAGCCTTGTTGTGCAAATCTTGTATTTCTATCTGCGCGTCTCGATGGAGGGCGGTGATTGGTTAATGAGCGATTCCTATCGAGTCCCGTGAGATGGGCGAGACATGTATTCCATACGATTCTATCGAGTCGTGAGATGGGCGAGACATGTATTCCATCGATTCCTATCGAGTCCCGTGAGATGGGCGAGACATGTATTCCACGATTCCACAGAGTCCCGTGGGATGGGCGAGACATGTTATCGTATCATACGATTTATACCTAGGCTGGCGGTGAGGAAGGAGTTCCACGGGCATGAGGATGACTTGAGTGTTATACCGTATTTCGGTATATGCGTGGGGAATACGTCTGAAAATCTAGCCTTAAAGTTTAGGCAAAGCGTTTTTGGGCACAACTCACAAAGCGAATAGTTTTCCAGGCGAAGCGTTTCCACGACTTCGTAGGGTAAATTCCGGCTATGCCATTTCTAATTTTTGCGGATTTTTCCGAGAGGCGAAACATTTTGGACCAGCGGGAGGCGACACTTGGCACCTCCAATTTATGGACTTGAAATCGTCCGTTGGGCCAATTGAAGACCTTTGGCACGTTTTTGTGCCTTGTGCACAAGTCAAGGAGTTGGTAGGATATTTGTGTATAGTTAATCCTCACTACACTTGCCTTGCACTTGTCTTAATCTTGGCCATTGGTTGGCCACTTCTTGACCTATAAATACCCCTTTAGAGATGAAGAGTTCTTCGTCCACAAATCTTTCAAGTCTTGAAAATCCTCTCCTCTCCTTTGTAGCCTTTTAGTCCAACACCTCCCACTCCCTTGTGAAGGCCCTTGGCCGAATACCCCACTCTAGCCTAGTAGTTTGGTGAGGCCCCACTAGCCTAGCCAAAAATCTACCCTCCCTTGGTAGAAAAGTTGTCTTCTAGTATTGTTATAATGCCCAAAATACCTAGCCCAAATCCCTTAGTACTTAGTAGAAGTTGTGAAGAACTTCTAAGGTTTCTTGGAGCTCTGGGCGTACAACTTAGGAGCTAAACCTTGCTCGGTAGCGACTTTATCTAGGATATTATTGGGCTTCTTGAGGTGACTCTCTGCGCGACATATTGACTTGGCGGTGGTTTATTTGAGAAGGTATGTGATTCTTCCTAAAGCATGATATTTTACAATATATATAGTGCGGTAGGCGTACATGTGTTAAGCGAATAATAACTACGACAATGTCTTTGACTTAAGCTGAATAACACTTACAGCGATGCCTGGCTTAAGCACGAATAACACTTACAGCGATGCCTGGCTTAAGCACGAATAATAAAGATCTAAAAGCATTTCATAAGAATCTGAATCATTTTTATGAAGAGAACTAGCGGTTTTAAAGCGAAGCTTAAGAGTTATACTAGCTTTATGGGAAGTTAAGTATAACCACTTAAGATTGATAAAAGAAACAAGTTTGCCTATGTGTTTATAACAGACTTATGTTGAATTGTGAAAACAATAATAAGATGGTTTGATAAGTAGACATGATATGATGCTATGTGTGTTAGTATCTTGTAACGTTTGTATAAGAGTATCCTTGTTGTGCTTATGTTGTTTAAAGATAATTTGTTATGTTAGTGTACTATCACTCACCTCTTGAGATGATCTGGGGTTAGTGCCCTCCGATGCGGGGTAGACTCGGTGATGCAGGACCGTGATTCGAGAATACCTCATGCGGGTCGGGGGCCTATGCGGGCTCTGAGAGTTCGAGTTAGTATGCGGGGTTATGCCTCATGCGGTCTATGTGGCCATGCGGACAACGAGTCGGGGCGATGCGAGGAGTAGCTACCCTCGATGCGGGGTTATACCTCATGCGGGCCCGTGTGAGTGGCTATGCGGACTCAGGGAGTCGAGATTAGGCTTGCGAGTGATATCTGGGCGAGTGGCCTGCTTGAATCATTCGCGGCCTAGAAAAGACCTATTACGGTTTACCTATTGTTGCTCTTGTTTGTGATGTGGCACTATATGCGGTTCCTTGATTGCTTCAATCATATTTGTAAGCGGTTTTAAAAAGTGTTATGATTTCATTTAAATACTTTCTGATTTCACATACTTAGTACTGTTGTCTTGACCTCCTTGAGGCTGCGTTCATCTGCGCGGTAAGGGCGGCAGTGCTAGATCCACATTCTTAGGATCTCTACGTTGGTGTCGGGAGCTCCATCTTTTAGGATGCTCTACTTTTGGGTATGATCTCCTGTTGTAGATAGTTTTATCTGATCGAGGTATGGCGGGGCCTGTCCGCCATAGTTGTATATTTCCTTAGAAGTGCATAGTCATATTTATGCGATTGTCGGATGTAGCTGCTAAACCATGTTTATATATATATTAGAAAGCGATGTTTTCTCATAAAGCGTATGTCTTATTTTATAAAGCTGTTTCATGTCTTGCTTTATATTTCCGATTACTCGATGTATGACTACTTGGGTGCCGGTAAGGCACGATCCACGGGCCGAGCGAGTCGTGACAAAAGTGGTATCGAGCGATTAATCCTCGGAAAGTGTCTCTGAACCGTATCTAGTAAGTCTTGATTATCGGTGTGTTGTGCGCACGATAATCGAGAGGCTATAGGATATTTAGGATTGGTTTCCATTTTCTCATTACGAGATCGTGCTTTAGAGGCATGTTATAGGTTGGACCCTCTAACGTATTCCTTTCTATGCTGATTATGCCTCGCGTAAAGCGGCAGGGCCCGAAGAAGCGGCGGCCGAGGCGCTAGCGAGACACCCGAGTCACGAGGCTCGAGCCCGGTTATACGAGGCAGCGAGTTCTATGGCGCCGCCCGGCCCAGCGAGACCACGGTACCAGCGCCTCGTCCCACGGCTGGGCGGAGGTTAGGAGTACTGAGAGATGGCGGCTATTGGCTAAAGTTGTGGCCGTCACGAGGAGAGATTGGATCTGGCGGTTCAGTTCGGCTCGGCTCGATCGCGCGTGGTACACGAGGCGGATAGTTTGAGACTACGAGATTTCTTGAGTTGTAGCCCGCGAGTTTCTGGTCGGCGGAGGATGATCGCGAGGAGTTCATCCGTCATTCTGAAGAATCGTGAGGGTGATCGAGGCCTCGGAGGCAGTCTGTGACCTTTGGTTCGCGTCGGCTGCGTGATCGCGATCGATTGGTTTGATTCATGGGAGTTATCCGGGAAACCGCGTCCCACTACAGGATGAGTTCTCGGAGGCTTTCCTCGCTCACTTCTTGCCTCGCGGATGAGAGGCGCGGGTGATAGATTTTTACTGCGAGGCGAGAAGGGCCTTGGCTGTCGGGAGTACAATGTCGAGTTTGATTCATTGGCTCGATATGTCCCGGCATTGGTAGCGAATATGGAGGATAGGGTGCACCGCTATGTCACGGGCTGAAGCGACTATATGGCGAGTCATGTGCGGGTGTTTCTCTCGGCCGGGTATGGACATTACCGCGTGCGAGCTCGCGCCCTTGGATGCGAGGAGCGCGGTCGGCGAGTGGGCGACGGCGAGAAGAAGGCGGGGCGGGAGGGTCTTACGGTGGTTATCGTGGTGGCGGCGGCCTCGGCGATCTGGGTCGCACCGGCCGGCTCGAGCACTCCTGCCGTCGCCAGCCTGCCCGAGTTTTGGCGGACCGAGGCCAGGGGCTTGGGCGTCGAGTAGCGAGTGCTTGGCGTCCGGGACCACCCGGTGTGGCGATGTGGTAGATCCCATTCACGGGAAGTGTGGTACTACTTTTGGAGCTTATTCTGATTGTGGCGGCGGTCACTGCGAGGCTGTCAGGCCAAGGCGTGGCGGTGGTAGGGCTCGACGCCGAGGTTACATTGCGGCATCATCTCCTCTGATTACTCGCCGGAGCGAGTACTCATGGGTCGGCCAGTCGCGGCGGTCGTGGCTCGGGTCGATTCGCGGTCCTCGAGCCGCATTTATGTTTTGTCGGTAAGCGGGATCGGGAGGCCTCGCGATGTCGTCACGGTACCTTATCGTTCTGGGTTTGATGTGTATGCTTTGATAGATCGGGTTCTACTCTGTCCTATATATCTCCCTTGTTGCTAGTAGGATAGGGATAGAGCACGAGTCCATAGACCCTTTCGAGGTAGCTACGCGATGGTGATTCGGTGGTAGCTCGGCGGGTATATAGAGCTTGTCTGTGACCATTCTGATCGTCGGACCTGGCCGACTTGATAGAGTTGGAGATGATTGACCGGCGTGATTATGGGGATGGATTGGCTGGCTTCTTACGCCAATGTAGGCTGAGAGAGAAGTAGTAATGCGGTTCCGATTTCTGAGGCCGGTTGTTGAGTGGGAGGAGCGCGGTATCGCGAGGGTAGGTTTATTTCCTACCTCAAGGCTAGGAAGATGGTGCGAGAAGGGTATATCTACCATCTCGTTCGGGTGTTTGATCTTGAAGGCTGGTACCAGATTTTGATCGATTCGATGGTCGTGAAGTTCCCAGGCGTGTTTCGGATGACCTCCGGGTGTCCTCACGAGAGGAGATCGAGTTTTGTATTGATGTGTTGCGGATACTCGGCTATTTCCATTCCGCCATACAGAATGCTTTGCCGAGTTGAGAGAGTTGAAGGACCGGTGAGGATTTCTTTGGAGAAGGGCTTCATCGGGCTAGTGTTTCTCCAGGAAGCGCCGGTATTGTTCGTGAAGAAGAAGGGCGGGGCCTGCGCATGTGTGTGTTGATTCTGAGCGGTGAACAAGGTGACCATTAAGAAAAGATACCCGCTTCCGAGATTGATGATTTGTTCGACCGATTGCGAGTGCGAGATGTTTCTCAAGATTGATCTGCGATCGGGCTATCATCAGTGCGAGTCGAGAGGTGGATGTCCACAGAATTTGCATTCGGACGTCACGGGCATTATGAGTTCGAGTCATGTCTTTTGGGTTGACCAATGCTCGTGGTATTCATGGATTTGATGAACCGAGTGTTCAAACCATTTTGGACACGTTTGTGATAGTGTTCATTGATGATATCTTGGTTTATTCTCGCTCGAGCGAGGAGCATGCGGAGCGTTTGAGGCTGTCTTGTGATTCTCGGGACTGGCGATTTATGCGCCAAGTTTTCCAAATGTGAGTTTTGGTTGACTTGATGGCGTTTCTTAGGCATATTGTGCCGGTGATGGCATTCGAGTTGTCTGGCGAAGATCGAGCGATCGAGGACTTGGCCTGACTACTTACTCAGCGAGAGGTTCGCGATTTCGGGCCTTGCAGGATATTATCGGCGGTTCGTAGAAGTTTGCTTCTATCTACGCACCATTGACTAGGTGACTCGAAGGCGGCCAAGTTTGATGGTGATGCTTGTGGCGGGGTTTCGATTCTTTGAAAAGAAGCGGCGCCGCCCGTTCTTACTCTTCGGAGGTCGGATGGTTATGTCGTGTATTGCGTCGTCGGGCATCGGGTTGGGATGTGTGTTGATGCGGCATGGCGGGGTTATAGCATATCATCCGGCAATTTGAAGAAACACGAGAACTACCCGCGTGATTTGGAGTTGGCGGTTGTGATTCACGCCTTGAAGATGCGGAGGCACTATTTGTATGGGGTTCACGTGGATATTTTACGGACCACAGAGCCTCGGTATATCTTGACGAGAGGAGTGAACTTACGGCGAGAGCGGTGGTTAGAGTTGCTTAAGGATTACGATGTTGATATCTGTACCACGGGAAGGCGATGTTGTGGCGGATGCTCTTAGTCGTAGGTCGATGGGAGCCTATCGGATGTGCGGCTAGAGAGGAGGACATGGTTCGTGATTTGCATCGATTAGCGAGCCTTGGTGTCCGTTTGATTGATTACGATAGCGGTGGGGTTAGAGTTCGTGAGGTTGCCGAGTCTTCCATCGTCGAGAGGTGAAGAGGCCTTGATTCGAGATCGGCCTTGATTCGATATCGTGATCTGACTCTTACGTGAGGCAAGGGTCCTTTTGGTAGCACTTTGATGGGGTGCTAAGGTTTGAGGCGGTGTGTGTTCGGATGTTTGAGGACTTGGCGTGAGTTCTTGGGAAGCAGCGGCGTTACTCTATCCATCCGAAGTCGACCAAGATGTACCACGACCTTAGATCTGTATATTGGTGGGATGGCTTGAAGAGGGGCGTTGCGAGTTCGTAGCTCAATGCGTGTTGTCGGCGGTGAAGGTAGAGCACGGAGGCACGGTGGTTTATTCTGACGATTGAGATCGAGCACGGAAGTGGGAGGTAATCAACATGGACTTCATCGCGGATTACCTCGCTTTCGGAGAGACATGATTCTATATGGGTTATCGTCGGCGGTGGCGAAATCAGCCCACTTTCTTCCGTCGGGGCGACTTTTGGTGAGATTATGCGGACTTTACATCAGAAGATCGTCAAAGCGCATGGAGTCCCTACCGATCATATCGAGGCAGAGCGGTTCTGGCTAACTTCGGAGGTCCTTCGAGAGGTTTAGGGGCGGTGAGCACGAAATGCGCATTTCATCCTGAGCAGACGGACGACGGAGCGCACTATCGGACTCTTGAGGATATCTGCGAGCTGTGTTATGGACTTCAGTGGTAGTTGGGAGGATCATTTGCCTCTAGTTGAGTTCGCGTATAATAATAGCTACCACTCAGTATTCAGATGGCGCCTTATGAGGCCTTGTATGGGAGGAAGTGCAGATCGCCTATAGGTTGGTTCGATGTGGGCGAGTGCGGCTAGTGGGACGATTTGATACAGTGGCGATGGATAAGGTGAAGCTTATCAAGGCGGCTATTGACATTTCGAGTCGAAGTCGTATCACGAGATCATCGTCGTCGGCATCTTGAGTTCGAGGTTCATGATTGGGTTTTCCTAAAGGTGTCACCCATGAAGGTGTGATGAGATTCGGGAAGAAGGAAACTTCGGCCCAGGTACATTGGGCGTTTCAGTTGTCGCGAGGTAGGCAAGGTTGCTACGAGTTGGATCTGCGTCCGATCTGGAGGCGGTGCATCCGTTTTCACGTATCTATCTTTGAGAGATGTATCGGGGATCCATCTAGGGTACACCCGATTGACGATGTCGGTGGCCAGGGGTTATCGTATGAGAGATTCCATAGCGATAGTCGATCGTCGGAGTTAGGCGTCTGCGGACGAGGCGTGGCTTAGTCAAGTCTTGTGGCGGAACGAGCTCGAGGAGGAGATGACGTGGGAAGCGAGGAGGACATGAGGCGAAGTATCCTCACTTATTCCCACCTCGGGTAATTCACTTTCCTACTTGTAAATTTTCGTTATCGTTTACGCTAAGTGTTGTTACGTGGCGTGTGTGGCATTTGCAGCTGTTTTAAGTTATGAAGAATCTTATCGTTAAGCGTCTTGGGAAGGAACATTCGGGACGAATGTTTCTAAGGAGGAGAATGTTATACCGTATTTCCGAGTATGTGCGTAAGGGAATACGTCTAAAAGTCTAGCCTTAAAGTTTAGGCAAAGCGTTTTTTTGGGCACTGACTCACAAAAGCGAATAGTTTTCCGGCGAAGCGTTTCCACGACTTCGTAGGGTAAATTCCGGCTATGCCATTTCTAATTTTGCGGATTTTTAGAGGCGAAACATTTTGGACCAGCGGGAGGCGACACTTGGCACCCTCGATTTGTGGACTTGAAATCGTCCGTTGGGCGAATTGAAGACCTTTGGCACGTTTTTGTGCCTTGTGCACAAGTCAAGGAGTTGGTAGGATATTTGTGTATAGTTAATCCTCACTTTACACTTGCCTTGCACTTGTCTTAATCTTGGCCATTGGTTGGCCACTTCTTGACCTATAAATACCCCTTAGAGATGAAGAGTTCTTCATCCACAAATCTTTCAAGTCTTGAAAATCCTCTCCTCTCCTTTGTAGCCTTTTAGTCAACACCTCCCCTCCTTGTGAAGGCCCCGGCGAATACCCCCTCTAGCCTAGTAGTTTGGCCGAGGCCACCTAGCCTAGCCAAAAATCTACCCCACTTGGTAGAAAAGTTGTCTTAGTATTGTTATAATGCCCAAAATACCTAGCCCAAATCCCTTAGTACTTAGTAGAAGTTGTGAAGAACTTCTAAGGTTTCTTAGACTCTGGGAGCGTACAACTTAGGAGCTAAACCTTGCTCAGGCGCGACTTTATCTAGGATATTATTGGGCTTACTGAGGCTGACTCTCTGCGCGCGACATATTCAACTTGGCAGGTGGTTTTCGCTGAGAAGGTATGTGATTCTTCCTAAAGCATGATATTTTACAATATATATGAAATGCGGTGAGCGTGCATGTGTTAACTGAATAATAACTACGGCAATGTCTTTGACTTAAGCCTGAATAACACTTACGGCAATGCCTCACGGCTTAAGCCTGAATAACACTTACGGCAATGCCTCACGGCTTAAGCCTGAATAATAAAGATCTAAAAGCATTTCATAAGAATACTGAATCATTTTTAGTAAGAGAACTAAGCGGTTTTAAAGCGAAGCTTAAGAGTTATACTAGCTTTATGGGAAGTTAAGTATAACCACTTAAGATTGATAAAAGAAACAAGTTTGCCTATGTGTTTATAACAGACTTATGTTGAATTGTGAAAAGAATAATAAGATGGTTTGATAAGTAGACATGATATGATGCTATGTGTGTTAGTATCTTGTAACGTTTGTATAAGAGTATCCTTGTTGTGCTTATGTTGTTTAAAGATAATTTGTTATGTTAGTGTACTATCACTCACCTCTTGAGATGATCAGGGGTTAAAGCGCCTCCGTCTGGGGTAGACTCAGGCGATGCAGGACCGTGATTCGAGAATACCTAAATGCGGGTCGGGGGCCTATGCGGGCTCTGAGAGTTCGAGTTAGTATGCGGGGTTATGCCTCATGCGGTGCATGTGGCCATGCGGACAACGAGTCGGGGCGATGCCGAGGTAGCTACCCTCGATGCGGGGTTATACCTCATGTAGGCCCGTGAGTGGCCTATGCGGACTCGGGAGTCGAGATTAGGCTTGCGAGTGATATCTGGGCGAGTGGCCTGCGAATCATTCGCGACCTAGAAAAGACCTATTCTGATTTACCTATTGTTGCTCTTGTTTGTGATGTGGCTTATATGCGGTTCCATGATTGCTTGATCATATTTGTAATGGTTTTAAAAGTGTTATGATTTCATTTAAATACTTCTGATTTCACATACTTAGTACTGTTATCTTGACCTCCTTGAAGGCTGCGTTCATCTGCGGTAAGGGCAAGCAGTGCTAGATCCACATTCTTAGGATCTCTACGTTGGTGTCGAGCTCCATCTTTTCGGAGGCTCTACTTTTGGGTATGATCTCACTGTTGTAGATAGTTTTATCTGATCGAGGTATGGCGGGCCCTGTCCGCCATAGTTGTATATTTCCTTAAGTGCGTAGTCATGTTTATGCGATTATGCGATGTAGCGCTAAACCATGTTTATATATATATCTTAGAAAGCGATGTTTTCTCACATAAAGCGTATGTCTTATTTTATAAGCTGTTTCATGTCTTGCTTTATATTTCCGATTACTCGATGTATGACTACTTGGGTGCCGGTAAGGCACGATCACGGGCCGGGCGAATCGTGACATCAAGTGTGAAGTCACGACTTGACATGACTACTTTTATTTTGTAAAGCGTAGTTTGGCTATCATACGTATCTCTGTTTTATATAGTATCATGATTTCATTTATAGTATTTGATTTCACATACTTGGTACTGTTATGCTGACCTCCTTGAAGTGCGTTAAATGTCACGACCCGTTCGGGGCGATGGCGGTGCCTGCAGGGCACCCAAGTAGACATACATTAGAGTAATAAGCGGAATATAAAAACAAGACATGAAACAAATGTAAATTGAGACACAGTTTAACGGATGAAAGTCGCCTTTCGGCATATATATAAAGAGTGAACAGTTACATCCCAACTTTACAACATGACTACAGACCTCTAGGAATGTAAACAACTATGGCGGGACAGGGCCCCGCCATACCCTGAATGTACATATATCTACAACATCAGGGAGAACCATACCAAAAGTCGAGCCTCCGGAGAAGATGGAGCTCCTGACACCAAAGTAGAGATCCTAAGGATGTGGATCTAGCACCTGCTTTCCCTTACCTGCGGCATGAATGCAGCCCCCCGAAGGAGGTCAGTACAACAGGTACCAAGTATGTGAAACTGTAAAGTACATTAAATGAAATCAAAGTATTTAAACCCATTTACAAATACAATCAGTTCAATTGCACATAGTGTCATATCATAAACAAGAGCAATAATAAGTAAACTGTAACAGGTCTTTTCTAGGTCGCGAATGATCGAAGCAAGGCCAATCTCCCATAGTATCATTATGTGTGCCTAATCCTGGACTCCGCGATCGCATAGGTCACTGTGAGACCGCGTGAGGTATTCTCGCATCGGGGTAGCTAACCGGTACCCTCGCGGACTTCCGCGGCCGCATAGTCTCGATAGACCGCGTAGTCACCTGGACCGCATAGGGCATCCCCGCATCGGGATAAAACACCCGGAATGATCAATCCTGGAACTCCCGCAGCTCCGCATAGTCACACAGACCGCATAGGCCGTATAGACCCGCATCAAGGGTGGCAAGCCCTCGGTATAACAAGTCAAGGGGGTATGTGATATAATAACATTACAACGGTCTTAACGTTTAACAACGTAAGCACAACAAGAATAACATCACAAGACACTAACACACGTAGTATCATAACCTGTTTTCTTATCAAACCATCTTACTATACTTGCAGAAGTCAATACAAGATTTCCCTAAACAAACAAGTAAAACCGTTCTTTTTATCTTTCTTAAGTCATTATACCTAACTTCCCATAAAGCTAGTATAAATCTTAAGCTTTCTGTTTAAAAAATCAAGTATTACTCTTCTTTTTAAAAATGATTCATAATTCTTTTGAAATACTTCAAGGTTCTTATTATTCAGGCTTAAGTCAAAAGACATTGTCGTAAAACTACGTCCAGTTAACACACGTACGTCTACCGTACTATATATATGTTTTAAAATATCATGCTCAAGAGTATAGGAAGAATCACATACCTTCTTGGCGAAGACCACCTGCCAAGTCGAATATGTCGCGCGCAGAGTATCGACCTATACTTGATCAAATCGTCTATCAGCGTCTAGACTATCTTGTATAAAGTTCTAAGCGAGAGGGTTCTATTCTACGGAAAATTGGGCAGCACTTCCCTACCCGTCAAGCTACTCAAGTCTACTGTAAAAACAGTCCTATGTAAGTACAGTTCAATTATTCTTCTTTTATACCCTTCTACTGTGATAACAGTTCAATTCTATTCGGTAATATCCTTCAGTGTAATTACAGTTCAATTCTTTCTTTAATACCCTTCTAAGTATCTTATACTCAAGTCTTAACTATTCTTACATGTAATATCCAATTACAATAGAAGGACAAGAGTATTTACCTCGATAAGCCCAAAATTATCCAAGTTAAAAGTCGATCCTGAGCAAGGTTTAGCTCCTAATTGCGCTCGGATAGCTCGAAAACCCTTAGAAGTTCTTCACAACTTCTACTAAGTACTAAACGAGATTTGGGCTAGGGTATTTAGGAATAGTAACTACACTTGGAAGACAACTTCCTACCAAGGGGGGGGGGGGAGGGGGGTGTACTCGGCCGAAGCCACTAGGCTAGATGGGGGGGAGGGGTGTTTCGGCTAGGGCTTTCTCAAGGGGGAGGGGGAGTGTTGGACGAAACACTACAAGAGAGGGGGAAAGATTTCAAGACTTGGAGAAATGATTTTGTGGATGAAGAAAACCTTCAAGTAAAGGGGGTATTTATAGGCCAACCAATGGCCAAGATGAAGCCATGTGCTATGCAAGTGTAGGGTGAGGATTCATCCATGTGTACCTTATCCAACTACCACATAAAATATCACAAATATCCTACCTACTCCAAGACCTCCAATTCGTCCCATTACCGCCCACACATCCGCCAATTAGAGAGTGACAAGTGTCGCCCTCTCGTTGGTCCAAAGTATTACGTCTCTCGGAAAAATCCGCAAAAAATATAAATGACATAGCCGTAATTTTCCCTTCGCAAGTTTTGTAAAACGTTTCGTCGAAAAACGATTCTTTTTGATAGGTGTGCACAATATTTTCGTCCAAAGTGTCTAACTAAGGCTAAACTTTTGTACGTACGTCCTCACGTACATACTCTGGAAATACGGGGTATAACAGTTCATGCCGCAGGTAGAGGTACATCGGTTGTGGATCCTCGCTCATAGGATCACAGTTCAGCGTATTGGGAAGCCCCGTTTCTCCGGAGGCTTATCTTGTGGTATGTTACCACGAGTGCAGAGTTCTTATACATTCGAGGTATGGTGGGGCCTGTCCGTCATAGTTGTTGTCACTTTCTTAGAGTCTATATAAATCTTGTTGTGGCGGGGTTGTAAAGGATGTAGCCATTCGGTCTGTATATATGCAAGAAAGCTTATTTTGGTTGCTTTGTTTTTATCATATCTCTTGTTTCATGTTCATGTTTTTATTTCCGCTGATTTTCTCGATGTTGTATCACTAGGGTGCGGGGTAAGGCACGATCCACGGGCCCCGTTCGGTCGTGACAAAAGTGGTATCGAGCGATTAATCCTCGGAAAGTGTCTAGACCGTATCTAGTAAGTCTTGATTATCGGTGTGTTGTGCACCATCTAGAATCAGGAGGCTACAGGATATTTAGGATTGGGTTCCATTCTTCTCATTCTGAGATCGTTCCTTAGAGCTTTTGTCACGACCGAACGGGCCGTGGTAGTGCCTACCGGGCACCTAGTGATACAACATCAAAGTAATGTGAACATAACACAACAACATGAAATAACAAGAAGCGTACAACGATTATCTTTAGAAAACTTGCCTTTCGGCATAAATAATAATAACAACTCTTTCAAATGAGCAGTTTAATCCTTTCTTTACAAACCACCGCAGCGATTACTCTGAGACCTCTAAGAAATGATACGACAACAATGGCGGGGCGGGCCATGAGCCACACGAATGTAAACACCTATTACGACGGGGACTATACTGTGATAAGCCTCGGAGAAGCGGAGCTTCCATCTGTTGTGACCACGAGCCTAGGATCGACGGCGGTGTACCTCAACTGCGGCATGAACGCGGCCGAAGGAGGTCGATCTGGCAGTACCAAGTATGTGGCGAAAATAAATATTGTAAGTGAAGTCATAGTAGTCTATCTGAGCGGGAGACATGTATGATAACCAACTACGATTCACAATAAATAGCGGTCATGTCAAGTCGGGGACTCACGCCTCAGTCATCACTTAAACATAACAATGGGTCTCACGCCCACAACATCAATCGTGCGTGGAACACATTCCTCACCGCTGGCGATTTATGACATGAAAGCACGAGGAACACACATGAACACGGGTCCCACGTGTTATAATAAAACCGTGCGGGGTAAATGCGAAGGCATAGCGACTACTAACACCCGGTACCAACAAGGTCATAAAAGTATCATGAGATCTGTCTAGGCCGTCGGATGATCAAAGGCGCCACTTCGCGCGATATCTAATGTGGCGTCTAGCCTCGGAACTTCCGCGACTCGCGTAGGCCAATCTCGTCGGCGCGTGAGGTATAACCCGCGTCGGTAGCTACTCCGGCGTCCACGGACCGCGATCCGCGTGGCCACATGAACGCATGCCCGTAAGGGCGCGCACAACACGGAACTCGTAGCTCTGCATAGGCCCAGGACTGCGTGAGGTATTCTCGAATCATAGGTCCATCGACCGCTGAGTCTACCGCGTGGAGGCGACAACCGGAATCATCTCAAGAGATGAGTGATGTAAAATACTAACATAACGACTTATCGTTAAACAACATAAGCACAACAAAGGAAAAACCCCTTTACCGGACATCACAAGATACTAACACACGTAGCATCCTAGCATGTTTACTTATCAATCAACAAGAAAGTATTACAAGGCTATCACAAACCAACACAATCAAGTTATACACACGAGGTACTTTCTACTATATGCCAACAAGTTCGGGTTTTATCCCCAAAGTACTTCATACATTAACTCTTTAAAAGATCGTTATTTTCACGATGTCACACAATACGTAGTATATGAAAATAGAGTGATTATCTTTTGAAGTGAATCAAAACACTTATCTTTGTAAAATCAAGTAACAACATTATTATCCAACCGTCCAAGTTTGCCTCATTTCAAATGTTCACGTTTCTTATTTTACAAAGGTTTAAATAGTTCATAGTCTTATTCATTTAAGAATATAATTCTCTTTTAAACTATCGAGAAACATAAGTCTTATATGTGAGTAGGATATTCTTGTTTATAACAATCTTATTACAATGACCATGATCTAGGAAATATCATTTTGTCTCATCTTAGCTTATGCGGATGGAAGTTTCTCTGGTTTTAATAATACTTAATCATCAAAACATTTCCTTTTATTAGCATTGCGATGGTTTGTCGATACGTTACGATTTCAAATCGATAAAACATTCTTAAGCGTTATTACCTAACTTCCCATAAAGCTAGTATAACTCTTAAGTTTTCAAAAACCAAGTATTACTTCTTCTTTGAAATGATTCAAAAATCTTTTGAAATACTTCAAGTTCTTTATTAACACATAACAAGCGGTTATAGTTCAAATCGATTACCTTTTAAAAACCACAAGTATTTTCTTACCAACATAAAGTGTTATAACCAACTTCCCATAAAGCGTTATAACACTTTATGTGTTAAACCAATCAAATACATTTATACGTATGCGTCTACTACATAGTTCACATATATCATGCTAGAAGAGATAGGAAGAGGTTCACATACCTCGCGGCAGTATCGACTAATAGCAAAACTCTCAAGTACTTCCAGTCGGCTACTCCTTAAGCCAAGTAGATCGCGCCATGCGTAGTACTTGACCTATAAGGCCACAAGGCGCTTATTAACATTTAGACCTCATCGTAGAACATTCTAGAAAATTGGCGACCTCCCCACACATGGCGTAAATCTCCTCCTTTATCGAGGCTACCAAGCCAACGGGGTTATACATCTAACCGAACGGGTACAATTCTACTCGCGGAAAAAGCTACACAAGTCTCTTGTAGTACAATCCTATGTAAATCTGATTCGATACTCTTCTTTCGAAAAGGTTTCTTATTATTGGGCTTAAGTCCAAAGACATTGCCGATAACAACGTTCGATTCTATATATAGTATACTTCAACTATATAGCCTAACAATCATGTAATTTCCAATTACAATAGAGGACAAAATATTTACCTCGATAAGCCCATAATTATCAGTTATAATGTCGATCTGAGCAAGGTTTAGCTCCTACTCAGTGCGCTCAGGCCAGCTCCAAACAACCCTTAGAAGTTCTAACCAACTTCACTTATTACTCAACTAACTATGGAGATTTTCCTTAGGGTTTCGGTTTTGTGGTGACGGAAAGTATAATAGTATTTACGGGCTTTTGTATAGGTTTAACCTTAGAATACTACAAGGTATACGGCTAAGGTAATTTGGGCATTATAACAATACTTTTGAGAGTATTTCTACCAAGAGGGGTATTATCACGAAGACAACTAGGCTAGGGGTACCCACGGCTAGCACCTGAGGAGGGGGTGTATACCCGCCGGCTACCCACTGGGGGCTCTCGGCGAGGGGAGGAGGACTCGGCTAAGGCCTCGCAGGGGAGGATTTTTAACACTTAGAAGATTTGTGGAAAGGATGAAGAATTCATCAAAGGGAGAGGGTATTTATAGGTCAAGCCAAGGCGACCAATGGCGAGATTATGCCAAGTGCATAGCAAGTGTAGGGCCAAGATTGGGACAAGTGTGTGTGGGTCCCACTTTATCAATCAACACACAAAATATCCTACCAACTACACTCTCCAATTCGTCGATGTCAGCCCCTCGCGTCCGCGATGTGAGGGTGCCAAGTGGCGCCCTCGTTGGTCCAAAATGTTCGTCTCTCGGAAAAATCCATAAAAATTAAAAATGACATAGCGGAAATTCCCCTACGAAAGGCGTGAAAGCGTTTAGTAAACGACTCTAATCGGGTGTTGTGAACAAATAAATTTCGGCCAAGCCACTTTCTCAAGTTCAAATTTTCTACGTACGTCCTTACGTGCATACTGGAAATACGGTATAACATTCTCCTCGCCCAGAAACATTCGTCGAATGTTCCTTCTAAGAATCTCAAAACAAGCGCGCCGATATAGTCTTCACTACTATACTTACGAGAACAATCCTTGCCACACGTGGCCATAGAAACAACCGCACAAATACCATCTAAGCCGAGAGCACTCTAACATCATGGCGCTCGTCAGTCAAAAATATAATTCCTTCGCACTTTCTCCATACAAAGAAATGATACCACTTTTGTCACTTTGCGCGAGGTTCTAGTGTCACTCGTGACCCGACAAATGATGCGGATGCATGCAATCGCTGCGGATGTCGTGCCCAAACTCTTGATCTTGCTTGGTTTAGAAACTGGGTTACTATCTCTAACGTGGTCATCATTAGCGGGAACACTACGGATGGATTTCCGATACTTTCCGAACATAACAATACGAAAGGCGGACGTCTTGCCTCCTAAGTCGGACGGCAAATGCTAACGTATAGGCAACGGCCTATTCTTCACATGAACTCAAAGGGCCCAAAGTAACTCGGGCTAAGTTTCCTCTGTTTTCAAAGCTCGCCACACCCATCCAGGGTGGTACTCAAGAAGACCGGCCGTCACTTTGAACTCCAAGCGTCGTCGCCGATTATCATACGATTTCTGAGCTGCGAACCTCCTCTGAACAAGCTTTACCACATCCATCTGTGGAACAAGCTGAACCAACTATCGAATCTTGCCAACATCGAACCAATCGGCCGTGACTTACACTTCGCCCTACAAGGCCTCGTAAGGCGACATTCAAAATCGAAATGGTAGCTTAAACACTCCTCCACGAGACAACAATCCCGCACTACCTGAAATACAGCTGGCGAGGCGAATGCGGTCTGAGACTACTTTGAGTTCTTAACCACCTTGGTAAAACTTCCGAAACAAAAAGTCGTACCACTGGGCTCACTTCTGTCATAAGGTGAAGGTAGGCACCGTGCGACCTTACAACCTTTACGATAAAATCAACACTTCCGAGTAAAGCGTGCTTTGCTAGAAGAAGGCGGTGACCTCGCCGGCCCGACCAGCGGTCGAAGCGTCCACGAACTCGTCTGTTGGTTAACTAAACTTGGGCCTAACACCCAACCCTAACACGGCGGGACCACCGGCTGACCCGCACCAAACCTACGCGGGTTGACCCGCGGCGTGGCCTCAACCCGCGGCAGCGCTGATACTAGCTCGATCGGAACAATCTCACTAATCACGTTTGAAAACCTAGCGGTCTTGGCTCGACTACCCTCTTTCAAATCACGCTACTCGGGGACTTATCCACAACCATAGCTCGCGTGCACTATGCACTCGATAAGGATCAAACATAACACTACACCTATACTCGAGATGGCCTTACCTGCAAGGTCTCTGCGTATAAAACTCTAAGGCTCACGCCTTCTATCCCCAAAATCTTACTCGGTTAACCCACCATGATTTCTAATCACAACTAACACCTTGCTATCAGACATAGCACTTAAGGTATACTCGCTTATCACATAAACAAAACTCTAGAGGGTTAAAGATATATCTATATCTCTGCTTCCTCCTTAGTCGTTCTAATCAAATGCGCCGTAGAGCGCATAGCTAAGGAAGGTGACGAACTACCCACCGATCACGAAGGTGAGTCCTCCTGCAGGACACTCTCTCAACATCGGACCACGGCGGTCGCCGTACAACCGATTACCAACTAAAAGATGACATTCCGGGATGGCGTCGGTCACACCGCTGACGGAAGCCTTGGAGTTACGACCAACTCTGTATACGAGCGTCGAACCACGTGGAGGACCTTTGCGCTTGGTGGATGTGCATAATCTAATCCGTTGGTGGCGACTCGCCTCAAAAGTTACTAAAGGACGCCTTTGCTCTCGGCCTCTTACAACGTCGCCGTTAACGCGTCGATCTCTACGTTTTTGACTGCTGCGCATAAGCGTACGAGCCATGCTCGAAGCCAATGAAGAATTACTCTTGCCTGACCTCTCTTAGATAGTCATCAAGACTCGCGGTACATCGGTATACTCTCGGTAGTCAAATCCATAGTTAATGTGAGGTCGCCTCCTTGAAATCTATATTCTCTGTTCGATCGTGGGCGAAGGTTCAAATATCATGGCGCGATGAGGCTGCTGCGCCGTGCTAAACTTCTTTGGGGCTAGTGGCGTCGCGAACTCCCGAATGAAGCACCACGAGGTGATAATTGGGCTGTGCCGCGTAACCCTCGTACTCTACTCGCGGCTCCGCCTTGCGCGCCTCTGGGCGGGTTGCCTACGCGGAGGCATAGCGGTGAGGAAAGAAATACGTTAGAGGTCCACTTATCACACGGCTCTAAGGCACGATCTCGAATGAGAAGAATAGAAACCAATCCTAAATATCCTATAGCCTCACGATTATTGGCGTGGTGCACAACAACCGATAATCAAGACTCTCTTGGAATCTGATGCGCAGACACTTTCAGGATTAGCGCTCACGATACCACTTTTGTCACGACCGAACCGGGCGTGGTAGTGCCTACCGGGCACCTAGTGATACAACATCAGTGTCAGTAGAACATAACACAACAACATGAAATAACGAAGCGTTTGATTATCTTTAGAAAACTTGCCTTTGGCATAAATAATAATAACAACTCTTTCAAAATGAGCAGTTTAATCCTTTCTTTACAAACCACACTTGCAAGATTACTCTGGACCTCTGAAATGATACGACAACAATGGCGGGACGGGGCCCGCCAAACCCACGAATGTAAACACCTATTACGACGGGGACTATACGTGATAAGCCTCGGGAGAAAGCGGAGCTTCCATCTGGCTTGTGCGTGAGAGCTAGGATCGACGGCGGTGTACCTCAACTGCGGCATGAGCGGCCCGAAGGAGAGTCGATGCTGGTACCAAGTATGTGGCGAAAATAAATATTGTAAGTGAAATCATAGTAGTCTATAAAGCGGGAGACATATATGATAACCAAACTACGATTCCTGATAAATAGCGATCATGTCAAGTCGGGGACTCACGCCTCAGTCATCACTTAAACATAACAATGGGTCTCACGCCCGCAACATCAATCGTGCGTGGAACACGTTCGCTCATGGCCGGTTTATGACATGAAAGCACCAAGGAACACACATGAACACGAGTCCCACGTGTTATAATAAAACCGTACGGGGTAAGTACGGAGGCATAACCGACTACTAACACCCACAGTACCAACAAGGTCATAAACCGTATCATGAGATCTGTCTAGACCGTCATATGATCAAAGTTGGCCTCTCGCCCGCAATATCTAATGTGCGCGTCTAGCCCTGGAACTTCGCTGACTCGCGTAGGCCAATCTCGTTGGCCCGCGTGAGTATAACCTGCGTCGAGGTAGCTACTCCCGGCATCCACGGATTTCGCGATCCGTAGCCACATAGACCGCGTGCCCATAAAGGGCGCCTAACACGGAACTCGTAGCTCGCGTAGGCCGCGGACTGCATGAGGTATTCTCGAATCATAGGTCCATCGACCACTGAGTCTACCCCGCGTCGGAGGCGACAACCCGGAATCATCTCGAGATGAGTGATGTAAAATACTAACATAACGACTTATCGTTAAACAACATAAGCACAACAAAGGAAAAACCCCTTTACGGACATCACAAGATACTAACACACGTAGCATCCTAGCATGTTTACTTATCAATCAACAAGAAAGTATTACAAGGCTATCACAAACCAACACAATCAAGTTATACACACAAGGTACTTTCTACTATATGCCAACAAGTTGGGGTTTTATCCCCAAAGTACTTCATACATTAACTCTTTAAAAGATCGTTATTTTCACAATGTCACACAATACGTAGTATATGAAAATAGAGTGATTATCTTTTGAAGTGAATCAAAACACTTATCTTTGTAAAATCAAGTAACAACATTATTATCCAAGCGTCCAAGTTTGCCTCATTTCAAATGTTCACGTTTCTTATTTTAGAAAGGTTTAGTAGTTCATAGTCTTATTCATTTAAGAATATAATTCTCTTTTAAACTATCGAGAAACATAAGTCTTATATGTGAGTAGGATATTCTTGTTTATAACAATCTTATTACGTGACCATGATCTAGGAAATATCATTTTGTCTCATCTTAGCTTCATGCGGATGGAAGTTTCTCTTGGTTTTAATAATACTTAATCTGTCAAAACATTTCCTTTTATTAACGCTGCAGTGGTTTGTCGATACACATTCTGATTTCCGAAATCAGTAAAACATTCTTAAGCGTTATTACCTAACTTCCCATAAAGCTAGTATAACTCTTAAGTTTTCAAAAACCAAGTATTACTTCTTCTTTCGAAATGATTCAAAAATCTTTTGAAATACTTCAAGTTCTTTATTAACACATAACAAGCGATTATAGTTCAAATCGATTTACCTTTTAAAACCACAAGTATTTTCTTACCAACATAAAGTGTTATAACCAACTTCCCATAAAGCGTTATAACACTTTATGTGTTAAACAATCAAATACATTTAGCACGTATGCGTCTACCGTACTACATAGTTCACATATATCATGCTAGAAGAGATAGGAAGAGGTTCACATACCTCGCGGCAGTATCGACTAATAGCAAGCGCTCAAGTACTTCCAACCGTCGGCTACTCCTTAAGCCAAGTAGCTCGCGCCACACGTAGTACTTCAACCTATAAGGCCACAAGGCGCTTATTAACATTTAGACCTCATCGTAGAACATTCTACCAAAATTCGGCACCTCCCCATGACAGCGTAAATCTCCTCCTTTATCGAGGCGGCTACCAAGCCAACGAGGGGTTATACATCTAACGACGGTACAATTCTACTCACGAAAAGCTACACAAGTCTCTGTAAATGCGGTCTATGTAAATACAATTGATTCTTCTTTCGAAAAGGTTTCTTATTATTGAGCTTAAGTCCAAAGACATTGCCGATAACACGTTGATTCTATATATAGTATACTTGACTATATAGCCTAACAATCATGTAATTTCCAATTACAATAGAGGACAAAATATTTACCTCGATAAGCCCATAATTATCCAAGTTATAATGTCGATCTGAGCAAGGTTTAGCTCTACTCGTGCGCTCAGGCCAGCTCAAACAACCCTTAGAAGTTCTAACCAACTTCACTTATTACTCGACTAACTATGGAGATTTTCCTTAGGGTTTCGGTTTTGTGGTGACGGAAAGTATAATAGTATTTACGGGCTTTTTGTATAGGTTTAACCTTAGAATACTACAAGGTATCTGGCTAAGGTAATTTGGGCATTATAACAATACTTTTGAGTATTTCTACCAAGAGGGGTATTATACGAAGACAACTAGGCTAGGGGTACCCGGCTAGCACCACAAGGAGGGGGTGTATACCCTCGGCCTACCAGCTGGGGGCTCTCGGCGAGGGGAGGAGGGAATCTCGGCTAAGGCCTCATGAGGGGAGGATTTTTAACAATTAGAAGATTTGTGGAAAGGATGAAGAATTCATCAAAGGGAGAGGGGTATTTATAGGTCAAGACAAGGCCAACCAATGGCCAAGATTATGCCAAGTGCATAGCAAGTGTAGGGCCAAGATTGGGACAAGTGTGTGTGGGTCCCACTTTATCAATCAACACACAAAATATCCTACCAACTACACTCTCCAATTCGTCGATGTCCGCCTCACGTCCGATGGGAGGGTGCCAAGTGGCGCCCTCGTTGGTCCAAAATGTTTCGTCTCTCGGAAAAATCATAAATATTAAAAATGACATAGCAGGAAATTCCCTACGAAAGGCGTGAAAGCGTTTCGTCGAAACACGACTCTAATCGGGTGTTGTGAACAAATAAATTTCGGCCAAGCCACTTTCTCAAGTTCAAATTTTCTACGTACGTCCTTACGTACATACTCACGAAAATCTGGGTATACTTTGTGTTGTAAGTTGGACTCCTCAGCGTATTCTTATGTGCGATTATGCCTCGCGCGAGTAATCGGGGCCCGGGAGGGCAAGCGGCAGAGGAGGCTGCGAGTGGAGTAGCGGCGGTCTCTGCGAGGCCACGATGCACGAGGCGTCGGACCCGCGGCAAGGAGCGAGAGGAGATGGGTTACAAGGAGATGGCGATTATTGGCGGGATAGTGGCAAGGCACGAGGATAGTGGATCACGGCAATTCGATGCCGGTAGTACCGTAGTTCACGAGATCGGATAGTTTGAGGCTGCGGGACTTTACGAGTTGCAACCCGCGAGTTTTACGGTCGGCGCTGAGGATGATCGCGAGTTCATCCGAAGCGATTCTGATGGATCATGAGTGATCGAACCGGAGACCAGTCGGTAGTCCTAGGTTCACATCGGTGCGCGATACGACGATCGGTGGTTTGATTCATGGGAGCGTCCCGAGAAACGCGCTCCCGGCAGTTGGACGAGTTCTCAAGGGCATTTCTTGCACATTTCTTGCCTCGCAGATGAGGAGGGCTCGGTAAACAGATTTTTGGCGTTAAAGCGGTAGGCGTATGATTAGGAGTACAACGTGAAGTTTGACTCGTTGGCTCGGTATGTCCCGCTTTAGTAGCGATATGGAGGGCGAGTGCCGCTACGTCGCGGGCTCGATGATTACTTGGCGAGGCTTGTTCGGTGTAGCTCTTGGTAGGGCATGGACATTGCCCGCATGCAGGTTCATGCACTAGGATGTGAGGCACGGAGAGGTCGATGGAATGACCGGGATCAGCAGAAGAAGGCCAGAACAGCAGGGTCCTTTGGTAACTTGCGAGGCGGACCGCCTCGGCGAGCTAGTTATGCACCTTCGCCCGGATCTGAGTGGTCCTCGCGATCTTGAGATGTTCGGGGTATTCGGAGGCGATCGAGCTCGGGGCTTACGGTTCCGCGGTATACATGGGTTCTAGCCAGTTGGGTTTATGTTTCCCTCAGTGTGCACGATGCGGCAAGCGTCATCCCGGGGAGTGTCGTCTTTTTACTGGTGCTTGTTTCACCTGCGGCCGTCAGGGCCATGTGACGAGAGACTGTCCTAGGAAGATAGATACAAGTAGAATGACGCAGCCTACCGGGTCAGTGGCAGGTTCCTCGCCTTCTATATCTATGCGCGGCGGTGGGATTATGATTAGAGCGGCGAAGGAAATGAAGCGATTGATCTGGTATATTCTTACCCTCTAGAAGTGGTATCGTTGTTGATATGATGATGTGCTATGTATTATGTTCCGATAGCGTTTTGTTAAATGATGATTTAGAGGCACAGTTAGTAAGGAAGTTGGGTAAAAGATTTTGTTTACGATTGACCTTTGTCGGAGAGCATAGTATAAGAGGGTATAATTGTGTGATAAGTCACGAGTGGTGTGAATTAAGAGGGTAGTTGAGCTAAGAAGACCACTAGGTTTTGTGACTTGATTAGTGAGATTGTTCGGATCGGAAACAAGAGTTTGGCGGTTATGGGTCGGGTTGAGGACCATTCGCGGGTCAACCGTATCGGAATGTGGTGGGGTCGATTCGAGGTGGTCGCTTGGTGGTAGGTCACGAGGCGCTAGGCGAGTTTAGGTAACCATCGTGCGGGTTCGTGGATGCGTTCGACTGAGTCGGATTGTGAAGGCGGGAATGGCCTTAGAGTAAATTGAAGCTAGTGGGAGCTGTTGTGAGATTAGAAATGACTCGCCGTTGGCTTGGATTTGAGTTTTGCGCAGTTATATTACGGCCATTAGTGGCGTAATTGGTTTCGTAAGTATATCGGTGGAGACTATATCGGTAGCTTGTATGTTTGGAGACTTAGAAGGAACATTCGGGGCGAATGTTTCTAAGGAAGAATGTTATACCCGTACTTCGGGGTATGTATGCGAGGGCGTGCGTGCGAGAATCTGACGAAAAAAATTGGAAAGGAAGAAAGATGTGATTTTTCAGCGGAAAAGTTTCGGTTTTGTAAAGGAAAAATGTTCGTTGATGGGAATTGGATTCCCATTTGGTATTTGGGCTTCTTGAATTATATTAGAATTTTGAGATTTTATTTTGGAAATGGTCACGTGGGGCCACGGGAGAAATTCTGATTTTGTGGCCCGCTTTGTTTTTGAGATTTTGGCCATTATGGATATTTTTGGAAGATGAAATATGTTGGACGAATAGGAGGGCGACACGTGTCACCCCCCTAGGTGGCTCTTGGCCGAAATCACTTGACAAGTGGCAAGACAAGTGGCCTTGTCTTGCAAGATATTTTAGTTGGACAAGTGGCTTGTGGGGCCCACACACACTTGTCCCCAATCTCAACCACACACTTGAATTCATCCTAGCCCTTGGTTGTCCTATATATGCACCCTTAGTTGATGAAATCTTCCACACTTAACCATTTGAGACTTGAGAAAACCCTCACTCTCCGCCATGAAGCTCTCGGCCATGGTGCCTTTTCTTGAGAAAAATTTGTCCAACAATTCTTAAACTCTTAAGTGTTCTTCCCTAAGGTGTTAGGAAGATTGTGTACCAAGAGTTGGAAAAGATTTCACGCCCCTAGCCTATTTAGTTTTCCTTGGCCGAAAGTTGTCTTGTTGGAACCCTAAGTGTTCTTCACTTTTTGGAGTTGAATCTTGAAGAGAAGTTGGTTAGGAGCTTACATGGGTTGCTTGTAGCGGATTGGGCGTAAATATTTGGAGCTAAGACTTGCTTGGGCGACTTTAAGAACTTGGATATTCTTGGGCTATTTGAGGTAGTGAAACTTAAACCTCTTTGTGAATTGGTTATTATACATATATTATAAGTATATTATGGATTATATAATATATGGAGTAAAGTTTGGAAGGATTTGGATCTTGTTAAGTTGCTAAAATGGAAATTGGCAAGAAAGCCACAAAATGGTAAAAACGTATCTTACTTGCTAAGAAGCTAATAACAAAGTAACTATAACTTATATTAAGAATGGAAATATAAGTTGGATGACTAATGAGTAATTTGGATAAGTAAAATGGACAAAGTTGGCCAAGGACCCCAACTTAAGAATTTGTATTTACTTTGGTATTTACTTTGGTGTATTTACATTTACATTAAGGAAGATTGTTCAATCGCGTTCCGTTTGGGCGTGTGATCCCTTTTTAATTATTGTATTGTATTGTTATGAAGGCGTGATAGTAAACCGCGTTCTGGGTTGGGCGTAATCCCTTCTTTTACTTATTGTTATTATGAAGGCGTGATAGTAAACCGCGTTACCGTTTGGGTCTGTAATCCCCTTCTTTATGTTGTTTAATTATTACGCCTTATATATGGCATATAATTACGGTTATTCGGGCCTTGGAGAAAGATGGAAAAGTGAGTAAAAACGGGGGAAGTGCTGCCCAATTTTCCGTAGAATTAGAAGGCTTTTTATTGGTATAAGTCTTCAATGTTAAGAAAGGTTTGATAGAAGTACTATGACCATTTTAGTAGTGGAGTACTACGTGTGGCGTGATCTACTTGGCTTAAGGAGTAGCCGACGGGTTGAAGTACTTGGAGCGTTTTGCTATTTGTCGATAATCGTCGCGAGGTATGTGAACCTCTTCCTATCTTTTCTAGCATGATTGTTGTGAACTATGTAGTATGGTAGACGTACGTGTGCTAAACGAGTTTTGGTTGGTTTAAAACATAAGGTGTTATAATAGCTTTATGGGAAGTTAGTTATAACGACTTTATGTTTATTGATTTTAGAAGTTAAGAGACTTGATCTTAAAAGATAAGAGACTTAACTTATAAATGACGTTTTATGAAATGTTAAGGACTATGAATTTTGTTAAAAAGTTGTGAAACCTCATTCGTGAGTAATGAGTACTTGGCTTTTAAAGAATAATGTTTCTTGATTTGGAAATGAGAATAAGTATCGAACAAACCATTGCGGCGTTAATAAAGGAAATGTATTGACTAATTAATTATATTAAAACCGGAGAAACCTCCATCTGCATAGAAGCTAAGATAAGACAAAATTGTATTACATTTCCTAGATCATGGCTGCTTTAATAAGATGGTTATAAACAAGAACAAGCTACTCACACATAAGGCATATGTTACTCAATTGTTTTAAAAGGAGATTACGTTAAGTCATTAAGACTATGATCTATGGAATCTTTCGAAAATAAGAGACTTGAGCATTTGAAATTAGGCAAACTTGAACTTTTGGAAAAGAATGTTGTTACTTTATTTTAATAAGGAAAGTGTTTTGGTTTACTTATAAATGTTAGTCACTCTATGTTAATACTACGGGTATCGGGTGACCTTTGTAAAAGAAATGGATCTTTTAAAAGAATTTAACGTATGTAGTACTTTGGGGTTAAAACCCGGACTTTGACATAAAATGAAAGTACCTTGAGTTGTGTGTAACTTGCCTATGTTTGCGTGTGATAGCCTTGTTGTGCAATCTTGTATTTCTATCCGCGCGTCTCTCAATTGAGGGTCGGCTGATTGGTTGTGAACGATTCCTATCGAGTCCCATGAGATGGGCCGAGACATGTATTCCATACGATTCCTATCGAGTCCCATGAGATGGGCCGAGACATGTATTCCATAAGATTCCTATCGAGTCCCATGAGATGGGCCGAGACATGTATTCCATACGATTCCTATCGAGTCCCATGAGATGGGCCGAGACATGTATTCCAAACGATTCCACCTCGAGTCCCATGGGATGGGCCGAGACATGTTATACGTATCATACAATTTATACCTAGGCTGCCGTGGTGAGGAAGGAGTTCCACGGGCATGAGGATGACTTGAGGTGTGAGTCACGACTTGACATGACTACTTTTATGTTGTAAGCGTAGTTTGGCTATCATACATGTCTCTGTTTTATATAGTATCGCCATGATTTCATTCTGATATTTGATTTCACATACTTGGTACTGTTATGCGACCTCCTTGGGCTGCGTTCATGCCGCGTAGAGGTACATCGGTTGTGGATCCTCGCTCATAGGATCACGATTCAGCGTATTGGGAAGCCCCGTTTCTCGGAGGCTTATCTTGTGGTATGTTACCACGAGTCAGCAGGTTCTTGTACATTGAGGGTATGACGGGGCCTGTCCGTCATAGTTGTTGTCACTTTCTTAGAGAGTGCATGTCTTGTTGTGGCGGGGTTGTAAAGGATGCTTATTCGGTCTGTATATATGCAAGAAAAGCTATTTTGGTTGCTTTTTTTTATCATATCTCTTGTTTCATGTTCATGTTTTTATTTCCGCTGATTTTCTCTGATGTTGTATCACTAGGGTGCCCGGGGTAAGGCACCAGTCACGGGCCCCGGTTCGGGTCGTGACATCAGGGACTCACGCCCTCAAAGTCATCACTCAAATATAACTATGGGTCTCACGCCCACAACATCAATCATGCCCGTGGAATACCTTCCTCACTGCCGGCAGTCTATGATATAGCAACACCAAGGAATACGTGAACACGAGTCCCACCTGTGTCATAACAACCGTACGGGGCAAGTACGAAGGCTAACTACCAGATACCAAAGCCGCATCATCGACTGACCGGGGCAAGTACGAAAGCCAACTACTAGATACCAAGGCCGTACTAACAATACTATGCAACCAAACCACGAAGCTGACACGGGGCAAGTACGAAAGCCGACTACCAGGTACCAAGGCCGTGTCACGTAGCTGACCGGGGCAAGTACGAAGGCTAACTACCAGGTACCAAGGCCGAATCAGCCACGAGACAGGGCAAGTACGAAACCCAACCACCAGATACCAAGGCCGAATCAGTAAAACCTCACGGAGAGCTAATCCATGGAATAACGCTATCAACAGGAGCGCACCCGTGGAATCCTCCGTCACTGCCGGTACGTCCAAGTAAGATCATAACAAATCAACCGGCCCTCCATTGAGAGACGCGGTGGTATAAAAATACAATACTGGCACAACAAGGCTATCACACGCAAACATAGGTAAGTTATACCTAACTCGAGGTACTTTCATTTTATGCCAAAGTCCAGGTTTTAATCCCCAAAGTACTACGTACGTTAAATTCTTTTAAAAGACTTATTTCTTTTACAAAGGTCACCCGATACACGTAGTATAAAAAATAGAGTGACTAACACTTTTAAGTAAAACAACACACTTTCCTTTTTAAAATCAAGAACAACATTCTTTTCCAAAAGTTCACGTTTGCCTAATTTCAAATACTCAAGTCTCTTATTTTCGAAAGATTTCATAGTTCATAGTCTTAATCACTTAACAACGTAATCTCTTTTAAACAATTGAGTAACATATGCCTTATATGTGAGTAGGTTATTCTTGTTTATAACAATCTTATTAAAGTAGCCATGATCTAGAAAATGTAATATCATTTGTCTTATCTTAGCTTCTATGCAGATGGAGGTTTCTACTGGTTTTAATAATAATTAATTAGTCAATACATTTTCCTTTATTAACGCTGCAGTGGTTTGTTCGATACTCGTTCTCATTCCCGAAAATCAATATAACATTATTCCTTTTAAAACCCCAATTACCCATTTCTCATAAAATCGGTTTCACAACTTTTTAACACAAACCAAGTCATTACTAATTCACATCAAGTCATTTATCTTTTAAAAACCACCAACCATTCCTTTACCCACATAAAGTTGTTATAACAAACTTCCCATAAAGCCGTTATAACACTTTATGTTGTAAACCAACTAAATTCACTTAACACGTGTACGTCTCTGCTACATAGTTCACAACATATCATGCTAGAAAATATAGGAAGAGGTTAACATACCTCGCGACGATTATCGACAATTAGCAAAATGCTCCAAGTACTACAACCTTGCTAGCCTTTTCCACCCTTCAAGTAGAATACGCTACTCGTAGTACTTCAACCTATAATGGCCATAAAACGTCTATCAACTTCTAGATCTCTTCGTAGAATATTCTAAATACAAGATTCCTTATTCTCTGAGAAAAATTCGGCACCTCCCCGCAACTGACAAATCTCCTCCTCTACCCGCTACTGGGCCAACAACTCCCAGGGGATTATACGTCTCAACGGACGTGTACAACACTGCCCCACAAATATACTACAAGTCTACTGTAAATACAGTCCAATGTAAATACAGTTTAATTCTATCAATTTTCTATCCTCATATAATATACTCAAATATAATTACTACAACATGTAATATCCAATTACAATAGGGGACATAGATTATTACCTCGATAAGCCCAAAATTATCCAAGATTATATGTCGATCCTGAGCAACGTTTAGCTCCAATTCCTTACGCTCCAACCCGCTCCAAGCGACCCTTAGAAGTTTCTAAACAACTTCTCTTAACACTTCAACCAAGCTTATGAAGATTTTCTAGGGTTTCATTTTGCGACTATTGGAATAAAGTAGCATTTCCGGGCACCTATTATTAAAACAACTTTGGAATACTACTAGGGATACTAGGCCAAGGTATTTGGGATTATACAACAATACACAAAGTATTTTCTACACAAGAGGGGGAGGGGGACGAAACAAGACTAAAGGGGAGGGAGTATTTTGCCTTGGAAGACTTAAGTGTGGAATGAATATTATGTCTTGCACTATGGGGTATTTATAGAAGAATCAAGGTCCAAGATCAATGTAAGTGTATGGTCAAGATTGGGCCATGTGTGTGTGGGTCCCACCACACCACATGGCCAACGAAATGAGCTTCCAAGTGTCATGGCCATTTCGGCCAAGGGGACAAGTGGCTAGCCACTTGTCCCTCCAATTTCGGCCCACATGGCCACTCAAGGGGGTGACACGTGTCGCCCCCTTACTTGTCCAAAATATTTCGTCTTCCGAAAATATCCAAAATACCGAAAATCTCAAAAACAAAGTGGTCCCCACAAAACCGTAAATTTCTCCCGTGGGCCCCACGTGACCATTTCCGAAAATAAAATCTCATAATTCTAATATAATCCAAGAAGCCCAAATACCAAATCTGGGAATCCAATTCCCATTAACGAACCTTTTTCCTTCACAAAAACCGGAACTTTTCCGTCGAAAAATCACACCTTTCTTTCTTTCCAAAATTTCTGTCGTATTATTGTACGTACGTCCTCACATACATACCCTGGAACTACGGGGTATAACACTCTTCTAGCATGATTCTTTATGGTAAAGAAAGTATGTCCTACTACTTAAATGATTCACTCCTTGATTGTACTTGGATTGCCTAATATAGAAGTTGTTCTATATCCTACTTGATTTTACTTTTGATGTGTAAATTGGAAGTTGTTATAATCCATTCCCTTAATGAAGTTTGGATTTTCAAAAGTGAAAGTATTTTACTTAAAGTACATATAGTCTTGAAAAGGAAGTGGTTTCCAAATATTTTAGCTAGTGCCTTAGTTCCAAAACCTAAAGGTTGTTATAATGACTTTAGGGGAGTAAAAGGAGCGGTTTACTTAGTTGATTTAAAAGAGGAGAAATGACATGATTTAAGAGAAGTAACTTGTTTTAAAGGTGTGAGTTACTTGAGGTTTAAAAGTAGAAGAAACTTGATTTCTAAATGTTATACCCCGTATTTCCAGAGTATGTACGTAAGGACGTACGTATAAAATTTGAGCCTTAAGATAGGCAAGATTCGAAATTTGTACACAACACCCGGTTAGAGTCGTTTTTTGAAGCGTTTCCATGACTTTCGTAGGAAAATTCCGGCTATGTCATTTATAATTTTTGCGGATTTTTAGAGGCGTAACATTTTGGACCAGCGGGAGGGTGACATGTGTCACCCTCACATTGGAAAGAGGTTGACGGCAAATGGGCTAAGCTTGCGTTTTGGTGTTGAATTTGTGGTCAAGGGTTAGGTAGGATATTTTGTGTAGATGGATAAGGTTGCACATGGCTTAATCTTGGCCTTACACTTGCCTTGCACTTGGCACCATCTTGGCCATTGGTTGGCCTTCACTTGACCTATAAATACCCCTTAGTTGATGAACTTTCTTCGTCAAAAATTGAGCAATCTATCTAAGTCTCAAACTACTCCTCTTAGCTTGAGCTTTTCGTCCCTCTCCCCTCCTAGTTGAGCTTGGCGAGCCACCACACCCTCCCCTTGTGAAGCCTTGGCGAGGGTACCCACTGCCTAGTTGTCTCGTATAAATACCCCCTTTGTGATATAGAAATACTCTCTAGTATTGTTATAATGCCCAAAATACTCTAGCCCTTATACCTTATAGTACTTTCCAAAGTACCTTTATCTGAAAAACCGGAAAATACGATTATACTTCCTTTAGCCACTAAACGAAACCCTAAAGGAAATATTCACCCGTAGTTGAAGTATTAAGTAGAAGTTGTGTAGACAACTAGGGTTTCTTGAGCGTTTTGGAGCACACGGAGTAGGAGCTAAACCTTGTTCAGGAGCGACATTTAACTCGGATAATTTTGGGCTTATCGAGGTAAATATCTTGTCCCCCTATTGTAATTGGAAATTACATGATTGTTAGAATATATAGTTGAAGTATACTATATATAGAATGAATATTGAATAGAACTGAACGTAGTTCGTCGGCAATGTCTTTTGACTTAAGCCTGAATAAGAATTGAACAGTAAACGCATAGAAGGATAAATAAGAGAACTGAACTGTAATTACATAGGGTGTATTCTGATAGACTTGTGTAGTATTCTTGTGAGTAGAATTATACACGCCGGTTAGGCGTGCAAACCCCACGGTTGGCTTGGTAGGCGGCCTCGGTAGAGAGGAGATTACTTATTTGTTGCGGGAGGTCTTGCGAATTTTACGTAGAATATGGAGCAATGAGATCTAGATGTTAATAAGCGCCGTGTGGCCTTATAGGTTGAAGTACTACGTGTGGTGCGATCTACGTGGCTTAAGGAGTAGAAGCGGTTTGAAGTACTTGGAGCATTTTGCTATTAGTCGATACTCGTCGCGAGGTATGTGAACCTCTTCCTATCTCTTCTAGCATGATATGTGTGTAACTATGTAGTACGGTAGCCGTACATGTGTTTAATGTATTTGAGTGGTTTGAAACATAAAGTGTTATAACGGCTTTATGGGAAGTTGGTTATAACGACTTTATGTAGGTAAGAAAATGCTTTGTGGTTTCAAAGGGTAAGCGATTTGACTTATAAAGCGGATTTGATGTGTAGCAATACTTGGTTTTGAGAACTTAAGAGTTATACTAGCTTTATGGGAAGTTAGGTATAACGTCTAAAGAGATAAAAAGAATGGCTATTTAATCTTAGGAGTTAAGAGACTTGATCTTATAAGACAAGAGACTCAACTTAATTAAATTGATTTGAATGTTGTAAGATGTGTGAAACCTCATTCGTGAGTAATGAGTACTTGGTTTTGAAAGGAATAATGTTTCTTGATTTGGAAATCGAATGTGTATCGACAAACCAACTGCGGCGTTAATAAAGGAAAATGTATTGAATAATTAAGTATTATTAAAACCGATGAAACCTCCATCTGCATAGAAGCTAAGATGAGACAAAATGATATTACATTTTCTAGATCATGGCTGCTCAATAAGGTTGATTATGAACAAGAATAACCTACTCGCCTATGGCATATGTTACTCAATTGTTTTAAAAGAGATTAAGACATTGAACTATGAAACTTTCCCAAAAAAAGAGACTTGTGTAATTGAAATTAGGCAAAGTGGAACTTTAGGGAAAAGAAAGGCATTGTGTTGTCTTAAAATGGTTTAAAACATAAAGTGTTATAACAGCTTTATGGGAAGTTGGTTATAACGACTTTATGAAAACAAAAGAAGGGTTTTTATCATTGGTTTTAATGTGGTAACTTGACTTTAAAAGGAAAAGTGTTTTGGTCTAAAAATAAGGCATAGTGTTGCCTTAATTTGATTTTTAAAAAGGAAAGTATGGAAGTTGTTTTGGTTTACTTAAAAGATGTAAGTCACTCTATTTTATACTACGGGTATCGGGTGACTTTTATAAAATGAATGAATCTCTTAAAACGAATTTAACGTACGTAGTACTTTAGGGTTAAAACCCGGACCTTGGCATAAAATGAAAGTACTTTGAGTTGTTGTGAAACCTGCCTATGCTTGTTGTTGTGAAACTTGCCTATGCTTGTCGTGATAGCCTGTGTTGTGCAAGAATTGTGTTTCTATACTACCGCGCCTCTCGATGGAGGTCGGTTGACTTATTGAGAACTTACTTGGACATGCAGGCGTGTGAAGAAATTCCGCAGATGCGTTCGCATTGATTGTGTTACTTTTGCTAATCGCTTTGGACATCACGACACGATCGTAGCGCGCGGGTATGCTTCCATTTTGATCTTGCTTTATTGTTTCCCTTTGGGCATCTTGACCGCGATCGCGTAAGCGCGGGTATGCTTCCATTTGGAATCTTGCTTTATTGTTTCCTTTGGGCATCTCGACCGCGATCGTAGCGCGCGGGTATGTTTCCATTTGGAAAGTCGTCTTATTGTTTCCCTTTGGACATCACGACACGATCGTAGCGCCGCGGGTATGCTCCCATTTGGATTCTTTGTCTTGTTGATATCATATCATAGGCTATGCGGTGAGAAGGAATTCCACGGGCACAGTGATGATTTGGAGCGTGAGTCACGACCTAATATATTTGTTTATATGTTGTATCTTGTAGTTTGGTTATCATACATGTCTCTGCTTTATATATTGCTATGATTTCATTCTGATATTTCTGATTTCACATACTTGGTACTGTTATCTTGACCTCCTTGAAGTGCGTTCATCTGCGGTAGAAATCGTTGGTGTCGATCCACTTTTAGGATCACCTTTCGTATTGGGAAGCTCCGTTCCTTGGAGGCTTATCTTTTAGTATGTGTTCCACGAGTTGTAGGTTCTTGTACATTCGGGGTATGGCGGGCCACTGTCCGTCATAGTTGTTGTAAATCTTAAGTGCATGCCTTTGTTGTGGCGGGGTTTGTAAAAAGATAAGCTGTCGGGTTTTATGTATATATCTTGAAGGCAAGCTGTTGGGTTGCTTTGTTTATTTATTATGTCTCTCATTTCATGTGTAAAGTTTTTATTTCGCTGGTTTTCTCTAATGTTGTATCACTAGGGTGCGGGGTAAGGCACGATCCACGGGCGGATTAGTCGTGACAAAAAGTGGTATCGAGCGATTAGTCATCGGAAAGTGTCTGACCGTGTCTAGTAAGTCTTGATTATCGGTGTGTTGTGCCACATCTATAATCGAGGAGGCTATAGGACATTTAAGATTGGTTTCCATTCTTCTCATTACGAGATCGTGCCTTAGAAACGTGTGATAAGTTGGACCCTCAGCGTATTCCTTTCCTTTACGATTATGCCTCCGCGTAAGCAACCGGGCGAAGGGCAAAGCGGCGAAGGCTGTGAGTAGAAAGCGTGGCGATCTCTACGAGACCACGATACTGAGCCTCGATCCCGATGCGGAAGCGAGAGAGAGATGGTTCTGAGAGATAGCGATCGGCGAGATCGTGGCGAACGTGAGATAGGCTGGATCACGGCATTCCGGCCCAATAGCACCGTAGTTCACCCCGGCGAGCGATTTGAGACTACGGGATTTTACGAGTGTAACCCTCCGAGTTTTATGGGTCGAGCACGAGGATGATCGCGAGGAGTTCATCCGTGATTCTGGATCGTAGAGTGATCAAGGCATCGGAAGCAGTCGGTGGTCTGAGTTCGCATCGGTGCGTGATCTGCCGATCGGGGATTGATTCGTGGGAGCTGTCGGGAGAGCATGCACTTCGGCTTTATGGGCGAGTTCTCGAGGCCTTTCTTGCACATTTCTTACCTCGCGGATGAGAGGGCTCGGCGACAGTTTTTGGTGTTGCGGCGAGCGAGCGTGCGGTTCGGGAGTACAATGTGGAGTTCGACTCATTGGCGTGCGTCCGCGTTGGTAGCTAGTATGGAGGATCGAGTGCACCGATATGTTCTGAGGGCTCGATGATTACCTAGCGAGAGAGTTGTTGGTGTAGCTCTTGGTAGGGCATGGATATTGCCGCATGCGAGCTTATGCACTTGGAAGTGAGGCGGAGGAATCGGCGAAATGACCAAGTCGTGAGAAGAGGGCGAGCAGCGAGGTCCTTTGGTGACTTCGGCGGACCGCCTCGTAGAACTAGTTATGCGCCTCCGCCCGATCTGAGTGGTCCTCCACAATCTTGAGCATCCAGTATTGAGGCAGTCGGGGCTCGAGGTTGATTTTCGGGAGAAGCGGGGTGTTAGCGGTGAAGCCACCCTACCTCGTTGTGACCGTTGTGGTAGACTCGCGGTGGGAGTGTCGTGCTAGTCAGGAGTTTGTTTTACATGCGGCCAGCGGGGCCATTTAGGAGCTGTCCGACCGGGGTAGCTGGTAGGATAACAGAATCTGAGATCGGTTGTGGGTTCTTCACCTTCCATGCCTTGAGCGGGGATGTTCATACACCGGCGAGCCACGGTAGAAGTCGCGGTGGAAGTTCCCGATTTTAGCGGTCCTCAGAACCACCTACTTTCGGGTATATCCTTAACCTCAGAGTTTTGTATGTATTGATGTTGTGATTAGTGTTATGTTCGGATAGCTTTGTGCTAAAATGTGATGTAGAACTGGTTAGTGAGAAGGGTAAGCTTGAGGGTGAGGAAATGATGAACCTAGAATATTCTGATTGAGACCTTAGATGTAAGGCCGTCTTGAGTACAAGTTTTTGCAAGTGATCCTTGTCGGAGTGCATTTTATGCCTAGAATGTATTGTGTGATAAGTCCAGGTAGTGTGAAATGGAAGTGGTGGCTTTCATGACTGTAGAGGTAAGATTGTTAGGATCGAAGCGAGAGGGTCGGCGTGAGATGCTCGGGTTGAGGGCGTGTTGCGTATCAACCCGTGGCCGGAATGAGGTAGGTCAGCTACGGGTGGTCCGCCAGGTGGTAGTCACGAGGGTGCTAGGCCCAAGTTTAGTTGACCATCGTATGAGTTCGTGGGTGTGTTCGACGAGCGGTCGTGAAGGCGGGGATGGCCTTAAGGAAGATTGAGGCTAGTAAGATGACCAAGTTTGGAGGTAGTGACTCGAGGGTTGGAAAGCGAGCGTTGACTAAAGTATGGTGCGTATACTAGAAGAGTTCAAGTGTTAGAAAGTCTGACGAGTAAGGGTAGAAGCGAGCATGTATTGCGAGCATAGATATGATCATTTCTTGTGAAGGGAGAAGGTGCGAAGGATGTATATTTTAGACCTCGGGAATCATGCAGTCGGATTACCATTTGTTGGGTCGCGGAGTGACACTATAACCTCGCGGCAAAGTGACAAAAGTTTGTGATGTTAGAGGTGTTTCCTCGTGGACTTGGATGTAAGTATTTACGCGGGTGTTTCGTGGCCAGTTGTGGCGTTGGCAACTTATTAGAAGAACTCTATCGTTATCCGTCTTGAGAAGGAACATTCGGGACGAATGTTTCTAAGGAGGGGAGAATGTTATACCCCGTATTTCAGTATATGCGTGGGGCGTGCGTATAAAATTTGAGCCTTAAGATAGGCAAGATTCGAAATTTGTACACAACACCGGTTAGAGTCGTTTTTTTGAAAGCGTTTCCACTTTCGTAGGGAAAATTCCGGCTATGTCATTTATAATTTTTGCGGATTTTTTCGAGAGACGTAACATTTTGGACCAACGGGAGGGTGACATGTGTCACCCTCACATTGGAAGAGGTTGGACGGCAAATGGGCTAAGCTTGCACGTTTTTGGTGTTGAATTTGTGGTCAAGGGTTAGGTAGGATATTTTGTGTAGATGGATAAGGTTGCACAGGGCTTAATCTTGGCCTTACACTTGCCTTGCACTTGGCACCATCTTGGCCATTGGTTGGCCTTCACTTGACCTATAAATACCCCCTTAGTTGATGAACTTTCTTCATCCAAAAATTGAGCAATCTATCTAAGTCTCAAACTACTCCTCTTGGCTTGAGCTTTTCGTCCCTCTCCCCTCCTAGTTGAGCTTGGCGAGAGCCACCACACCCTCCCCTTGTGAAGCCTTGGCCGAGGGTACCCCAGCCTAGTTGTCTCGTATAAATACCCCCTGTGATATAGAAATACTCTCCTAGTATTGTTATAATGCCCAAAATACTCTAGCCCTTATACCTTATAGTACTTTCCAAAGTACCCTTTATCTGAAAAACAGGAAAATACGATTATACCTCCTTTAGCCACTAAGCGAAACCCTAAAGGAAATATTCACCCGTAGTTGAAGTATTAAGTAGAAGTTGTGTAGACACTCAAGGGTTTCTTGGGCGTTTTGGAGCACGGAGTAGGAGCTAAACCTTGTTCGGGAAGCGACATTTAACTCGGATAATTTTGGGCTTATCGAGGTAAATATCTTGTCCCCCTATTGTAAGTGGCACTTACATGATTTTTAGAATATATAGTTGAAGTATACTATATATAGAATGAATATTGAATAGAAATGAGCGTAGTTAGTCGTAATGTCTTTTGACTTAAGCACGAATAAGAATTGAGCGATAAACACATAGAAGGATAAATAAGAGAAGCTGTAATTACATAGGGTGTATTCTGATGAACTTGTGTAGTATTCTTGTGAGTAGAATTATACGCCAGGTTAGGCGTGCAAACCCCTCTGGTTGGCTTGGTAGTGGCCTCGGTAGAGAGGAGATTACTTGTTGCGGGGAGTCTTTGCCGAATTTTACGTAGAATATGGAGCAATGAGATCTAGATGTTAATAAGCGCCTTGTGGCCTTATAGGTTGAAGTACTACGTGTGGTGCGATCACGTGGCTTAAGGAGTAGCCGGCGGTTTGAAGTACTTGGAGCATTTTGCTATTAGTCGATACTCGTCGCGAGGTATGTGAACCTCTTCCTATCTCTTCTAGCATGATATGTGTGTAACTATGTAGTGCGGTAGGCGTACATGTGTTTAATGTATTTGATTGGTTTGAAACATAAAGTGTTATAACGGCTTTATGGGAAGTTGGTTATAACGACTTTATGTAGGTAAGAAAATGCTTTGTGGTTTCAAAGGGTGGCGATTTGACTTATAAAGCGGATTTGATGTGTAGCAATACTTGGTTTTGAGAACTTAAGAGTTATACTAGCTTTATGGGAAGTTAGGTATAACGTCTAAAGAGATAAAAAGAATGGCTATTTAATCTTAGGAGTTAAGAGACTTGATCTTATAAGACAAGAGACTCAACTTAATTAAATTGATTTGAATGTTGTAAGATGTGTGAAACCTCATTCGTGAGTAATGAGTACTTGGTTTTGAAAGGAATAATGTTTCTTGATTTGGAAATCGAGAATGTGTATCGACAAACCACTGCGGCGTTAATAAAGGAAAATGTATTGAATAATTAAGTATTATTAAAACCGTAGAAACCTCCATCTGCATAGAAGCTAAGATGAGACAAAATGATATTACATTTTCTAGATCATGGGTGCTCAATAAGGTTGATTATGAACAAGAATAACTGCTACTTTATGGCATATGTTACTCAATTGTTTTAAAAGAGATTAAGACATTGAACTATGAAACTTTCCCAAAAAAGAGACTTGTGTAATTGAAATTAGGCAAGCTGGAACTTTAGGAAAAGAAAGGCATTGTGTTGTCTTAAAATGGTTTAAAACATAAAGTGTTATAACGACTTTATGGGAAGTTGGTTATAACGACTTTATGAAAACAAAAGAAGGGTTTTTATCATTGGTTTTAATGTGGTAACTTGACTTTAAAAGGAAAAGTGTTTTGGTCTAAAAATAAGGCATAGTGTTGCCTTAATTTGATTTTAAAAGGAAAGTATGGAAGTTGTTTTGGTTTACTTAAAAGATGTAAGTCACTCTATTTTATACTACGGTATCGGGTGACTTTTATAAAAGAATGAATCTCTTAAAAGGAATTTAACGTCGTAGTACTTTAGGAGTTAAAACCGGACCTTGGCATAAAATGAAAGTACTTTGAGTTGTTGTGAAACACCTATGCTTGTTGTTGTGAAACTTGCCTATCTTGTCGTGATAGCCTTTGTTGTGCAAGAATTGTGTTTTATACTACGGCGCCTCTCGATGGAGGGTCGGTTGAATTGTTGAGAACTTACTTGGACATGCGGCGATGTGAAGAAATTCCGCAGATGCGTTCTGTGATTGTGTTACTTTTGCTAATCGCTTTGGACATCTTGACACGATCGTGGCGCGCGGGTATCTTCCATTTGATCTTGCTTTATTGTTTCCCTTTGGGCATCTCGACCGCGATCGTGGCGCGCGGGTATGTTTCCATTTGGAATCTTTGCTTTATTGTTTCCTTTTGGGCATCGACACGATCGTAGCGCTGCGGGTATGTTTCCATTTGGAAAGTTGTCTTATTGTTTCCCTTTGGACATACCGACACGATCGTAGCGCGCGGGTATGCTCCGTTTGGATTGTTGTCTTGTTGATATCATATCATAGGCTGGCGGTGAGGAAGGAATTCCAGACACAGTGATGATTTGGAGCGTGAGTCACGACCTAATATATTTGTTTATATGTTGTATCGTAGTTTGGTTATCATACATGTCTCACCTTTATATATTGCTATGATTTCATTCTGATATTCTGATTCACATACTTAGTACTGTTGTCTTGACCTCCTTGAAATTGCGTTCATCTGCAGTAGAAATCGTTGGTACATCGATCCATTTTAGGATCACCTTTCAGCGTATTAGGAAGCTCAGTTCCTTGGATGCTTATCTTTTGGTATGTGTTCCACTGAGTTGTAGGTTCTTGTACATTCGGGGTATGGCGAAGTCTGTCCGTCATAGTTGTTGTAAATCTTAAGTGCAGTAGCCTTTGTTGTGGCGGGGTTTGTAAAAAGGATAACTGTTCGGGTTTTATGTATATATACTGAAGGCAACTGTTGGGTTGGCCTGTTTATTTATTATGTCTCTCATTTCATGTGTAAAGTTTTTATTTCCGCTGGTTTTCTCTGATGTTGTATCACTAGGGTGCCCGGGGTAAGGCACCAGTCACGGGCCCAGATTCGGGTCGTGACACTAAAGATTAAGAGACTTGAAGTATTTTGAAAGTTAAGAAACTTGATTTGTAAGTATGTGATACTTGGTTTTAAAAGTGTAATTCTCTTGTATATAACAAGGAATGAATTGGTCTAAAACCATAAAAGGGTTATAACGGCTTTATGTGAAGTTGGTTATAACGGCTTTATGGAAGGTTAAGAAAGTTGTCTATTTTGATTAATGGGCATAAGTTGCCTATATTGTGAAAATTTGAAGTTACTGAGTTTCAAGTTTTGAAATGAGTTTTCTAAAAGTGTAGTAACTTACTTTGAAAAATAGACACGACTTGATACTACGGGTGTTAGTATCTTGGGGTTTTACATAAAGAGGAGTCTTTTGAAAAGAATGTACGTACGTAGTACTTTGGCTTGTTTAAATGAGAATTTTTCCATTTGTTCCTTGATAGTACTTTGGCTTGTTTAAATGAGAATTATTCTATGTGTGCCTTAATAAGTACTTTGGCTTGCTTAAATAAGGATTTCTCTTGGTTTATGTAAAAATAAGGCATGGTAATTGTCTTGTTTTTTATGTGAAAAGAAGGCATGGTAATTGTATTGGTTTGTGTAAAGGCATGGTATTGTCTTGGTTTATGACAAAAAGAAAGGCATGGTATTGTCTTGGTTTATGACAAAAAGAAAGGCATGGTAATTGTCTTGATTTGTGTAAAGGCATGGTTTTGCCTTGGTTTGCTTGCATATGGGTTGCTCATATAGACATTCGTGCAAGTGTCATATCTCCACATCTCCGCATCCCTCCATAAAGGGCCGGCAACTTGTTTCAAGGATACCATGGGTTAGCTCCACATGGGGGTGAGTGGTACACACTCACAGCGGGTCGGTATTTGACTCTGGCGGGTTAAATTCCCGAATATATATAAGCCATGGATTATCTATCCGTGATGCGAGTATCGTGTACCGATGACTCATTGCGGGTCCTCATGACCTAAGCGGGTGAAATAGTCCCTTGCGGGTGAAATAGTCCTATGATAGGTTGCATTATAACACAGAGGGTGGTTGACCACAGGCGCACGACGCCCGTGTTTTGAAAGCGGTATTGATTTCATTAATGAAAAGTGCGATGTGGTTATGAATTAAAGTGGAGCGATAATTCTCATTGTTAAAGACATAACTTAAAAGATAAAAAGGATTGCATTACTCTCATGATTGCAAGGTTCAGTGTGCTTACTGATGTTGTATTATATCATGGACTGCCGGCAGTGAGGAAGGATTCCACGGGTATGATTGATATTATGGGCGTGAGACCCATGGTTATATTTGAGTAATGACTTTGAGGCATCGTCTCGACTTTATATGGCTTATGCATTGTATGCGTAGGTTGGCTATCATACATGTCTCTGTTTTGTTAGTATTATGATTTCATTACGATATTCTTGTTTCACATACTTGGTACATTCTTCGTCTTGACCTCCTTGAAGTGCGTTCAATCTGCGAGTTTAGGTGCTTGATTTGGTGATCTGCAGGTGTAGGACCCTGCTCAGAGTTTTTGAATAGCTCCATCTGTTCAGGAGTTTATCTTTTTGGTATAGATCCTTCAGTACATGCTTTGGTACAGTTATAGGTACGGCGGGGCCTTGTCCCGTCATAGTTCAGTAAAACTCTTAAGTGCGTATTCATATGTAGGATTGGACTCGTATGCGATGTAGTGTTTTACGATTATGTATATTATATGGCGGCGCCTTCGGCTTTTCCCTGCACGTATGTTGGTTTTAAAAAAAAGAGGTGTTATTTAAATTCGCGATTTAATGCCCGTATAGGGCACGATCAGGCAGGGGTTGGGGCGTGCAGTGGTATCGAGCGATCGATCCTCGGAATGTTTACTGACCGTGTCTAGTAGAGTCTTGATTATCGGTGTGTTGCGCGCCACACCCATAAACAGGAGGCTACAGGACATTTAGGAG
This sequence comes from Przewalskia tangutica, assembly GCA_029844215.1. Lineage (NCBI taxonomy): Eukaryota > Viridiplantae > Streptophyta > Magnoliopsida > Solanales > Solanaceae > Przewalskia > Przewalskia tangutica. The sequence continues at coordinate 57,602,503 of CM056720.1, forward strand.
TTGGTTTCTATTCTTCTCACTCTGAGATCGTGCCATAGAGTTGTGTTAGTAATATAATTCCTCTCTGACGTATTTTTGTGTTACAACTATGCCTCCAAGGAGGGCAACAGTCGCCCAGAAGGGCAAATGATTAGCAGGAGCTACCAGTCAGACTCATAGAGTTGATAGGGCTTATGCCTAGGGTATACCAGATATTGTGCCGCAGTCAGCGAGTTCTTTTGCGCCAGGTTTTGAGGCCCCAGCACCAGAGCCTCCAGTTTCTCAGTTAGGAGAAGACTATAGGGTCATAAGGGAAGCAGTTATGTTATTGACCAAAATAGCGGTGCTACTGATTTCATCGGGAGGTTATTCGGCGGTCTGCAGGCAGTGTCTGAGAGGGTAGAGGCAGCGGAGATCGGCGTAATAGGACTAGGCGGTTGGTTATCCCGGTGAGTTTTGGGCGGCGGCGGCCTCGAAGTGAGATATTCGTCCCAGCCTACCCAGTACATACCCCCGCAGCTCACAGATGGGAGATTTGATCCCATAAGGTATTTAGGAGTCGGTCAAAGCTCCAGGGGTTGAGGTTCTCAAAGGAGTAGAGGATTTTCTCAATCGAGGCCACCTATTCCTCAGTGTTTTCGATGTAGTAAGCGTCATTCGGGGAAATGTCGTTATGGCACAGGTGTTTGTTTTTATTGTGGCCGTCCGGGCCATATTCTGAGGGTATGTCCTTTTAGAAAGAGCACCGGTGAGCTGTCTCAGCCCATGAGGCCGATGGTTGATTCCCTTTCCTCCACAGTTATACGTCCCCCAGGGCAGGGTTTCAGATGTCAGCCAGTCGTGGTAGAGGTCAGGGTGGAGTTTATAGTTCTGGCGGTCCTTCGAACCGCATAGATGACGTGACTACGGGGCAGGATCAGGAGTCCACATCGCATGGGGTTACAGGTATATTTCGATTCTTTTGAATCACACGTGCATTGATAGATTCAGATTTCGTCCTAGCATATATGTTTTCCCTTTGTTACTAGCAGTTGTAAGTGATAGTACCCCAGAGGTAGGGATACTTTGATTAGTAAAGTGAAAAGTTAAGAATGTTGACAAGAATGGTAAGTGAACTGAGACTATATTTGTGTAGAGTTCACAAGTTGTAATTGCCCCATAACAGTGTAAGACCAATAGGGAAGGATGTGTAGTAGAAATACTTTGGCTTATGTGATAAACCTCTAACCTCTAGTGAATAGGGGGATAGGGTGAGAAGTACCTTGAGATAAGAGAAAGATTTATTTCAGACTAAGAATGAGAAGTTAAGTATGACGATGAGTCGGGTTATGGACTCATTTCGGGTCAACCGTGTCAAGACCCGAACCCGGGCCCGTGACTGGTGCCTTACCCCGGGCACCCTAGTGATACAACATCAGAGAAAACCAGCGGAAATAAAAACTTAAACATGCAAATAGACATGAATCAAGAGGTGTGATAAATAAACAGGCCAACCAAAACAGTTGCCTTCAGTATATACATAAAACCCGAACAGTTTAATCCTTTTACAACCCTGCCCACAACAGTGCTACAGACCTCTAAGATTTACAACAACTATGACGGGACAGGGCCCCGCCATACCCCTGAATGTACAAGAACCTACAGACTCAGGGTAACATACCAAAAGATAAGCCTCCGAAGGAACGGAGCTTCAATATACGCTGAAATGTGATCCTAAGCGCGGATCGGCGGTAGATGTACCTCTACTGCGGCATGAGCGCAGCCCCGAAGGTCGATAACAGTACCAAGTATGTGAAAGCGTAAATCAGTAAATGAAATCATAACAGTCTATATAAAGCGGGAGACATGCATGATAACCAAACTACAGTACACAACATATAAGCAGTTATATCAAGTCAGGGACTCACGCCCTCCAATTCACCACTCGTGCCCGTGGAGTTCCTTCCTCACGCTGCGTGATCATGATATAACAACACCAAGGAGTATACATGAACACCAAGTCCTACGTGCCGTAAAAACCATGCAGGCAAGTATAACTACCAGATCCGACCGTACCAATAATATTGTACAACCATATCATGAAGGCGACACGTGGCGGTGCAATAGCCTCCACCAGCTCCACCTGCGCCACGTAGCTGACGGGGGCAAGTGAATCGGCTACGCACCCGATCACATCCGTAAGTCACGAAGCTCCATCCAAATACTGACTCGCGAAGCTGACACGTGGCAAGTACACTAGCCTCCACCAGATCCACCGTCGCCACGTAGGCGGCGGGGCAAGTGAATCGGCGGGCACGATCACAACCTTAAGTCACGATGCCAGCGTAAATAACGAATGGCCACATGTCCACATCATTGGTGTAGACATGCCCATGTAACAATAATAATGGAAGCATACGTGGAATCTTAGTCACCGCGATGCGTCCAAGTAAGTCCTCAACAAGTCAACCGGCCCTCCATCGAGAGACGCGGTAAATATAGAAACACAATTCTTGCACAACAAAGGCTATCACAACAAGCATAGGCAAGTTACACAACAACAAGCATAGGCAAGTTACACAACAACAAGCATAGGCAAGTTATACACAACTCAAAGTACCTTCATTTTATATCAAAGTCCGGGTTTTAACCCTAAAGTACTACGTACGTTAAATTCCTTTTTTTAAAGAGATACATTCCTTTTGTAAAAGTCACCCGATACCCGTAGTATAAAATAGAGTGACTCACATTTATAGGTAAACCAAAACACTTTCCTTTTCAACCACATTCTTTTCCCCTAAGGTTCCAGTTTGCCTAATTTCAATTGCTCAAGGCTCTTTATTTTAGAAACGTTTCATAGTTCAATGTCTTAATCTCTTTTAAATATTTTGAGTAACATATGCCTTATATGAGTGTAGGTTATTCTTATTCATAATCAATCTTATTAAGCAGCCATGATCTAGGAAATGTAATATCATTTTGTCTCATCTTAGTTTCTATGCAGATGGGGGTTTCTACTGGTTATAATAATACTTCATTATTCATTACATTTTCCTATATTAACGCTGCTGTGGTTTGTCGATACTCATTCTGATTTCCGAAATCAGTAAAACATTATTCCTTTTAAAACCAAGTACCCATTACTCACGAATGAGGTTTCACATTGTTAACAAAATTCATATCAATACAATTAAGCCAAGTCTCTTATCTTTTAAGATCAAGTCTCTTAACTTCTAAAAATCAGTAAACCATTTCTTTTTACCATTCTTAAGACGTTATACCTAACTTCCCATAAAGCTAGTGTAACTCTTATGTTTTCAAAACCAAGTATTACTCTTCTTTTCAAAAAGGTTCTCAAATCTTTTGAAATACTTCAAGATTCTTATTATCACACATCAAGTCAGTTATAAGTCAAATCAGTTATCTTTTAAAAGCCACAAAGCATTTCTTACTTACATAAAGCTGTTATAACCAACTTCCCATAGAGCCGTTATAACCCTTTATGTTTTAAACCAATCAAATACCTTAAACACATGTACGTCTACCGTACTACATAGTTATACACATATCATGCTAGAAAAGATAGGAAGAGGTTCACATACCTCGCGACGATTATCGACTAATAGCAAAACGCTCCAAGTACCTCAAACCGTCGGCTACTCCTTAAGCCACGTAGATCACGCCACACATAGTACTTCAACCTATAAGGCCACAAGGCGCTTATTAATCTTCTAAACACACGGTTCCCATACTCAGCGAAAATTGTGGCGCTCCCCGCAATGGCGTAAATATCCTCTCTATCGGTAGGCTACCAAGCCAACCGGGGTTATCGTCTAATCCGACGTGTACAATTCTATTACGAAGTAAAACTACACAAGTCTCATGTCTGATCTATGTAATTACAGATTCGATTCTTTCTTTAAATTGAGCTTAAGTCAAAAGACATTGCCACAATACTAAGTTGATTCTATATATAGTATACTCAACTATATATTACAACAACGTGTAATTTCCAATTACCAAAGGGACAAGATTATTTACCTCGATAAGCCCAAAATTATCCGAGATAAAAGTCGATCTGAGAAAGGTTTAGCTCTACTCGTGCGCTCAATCCGCTCCAAACAACCCTTAGAAGTTCTAACCAACTTCTACTTACATACTTCAACCAACTATGAAGATTTCCTTAGGGTTTCGGTTTGAGACTAAAGGACAAAAAGTAGTATTTCCGGCTCTACGTATAGAGGTAACTTTTGGAAAGTACTACAAGGTATATGGGCTAAAGTATTTGGGCATCATAACAATATTTGGAGAGTATTTCTCAACCAGGAGGGTATCTCACGAGAACAACTCCAAGGAAGGGGTGTTCTCGGCTAAGGCTACACAGGGTAGGGGTTTCTCGGCCAAGGGCCTTTACTAGGGAGGGCTCTTGGGCGAGAACAACACACAAGAGGAGGAGGATTTCAACACTTAGTGAAATTTAGGATGAAGAAGTTCATCTCAAAGGGGGTATTTATAGGAAAGCCAAAGGCCAACCAAGGGCCAAGATCAAGCCATGTGCAAGGCAAGTGTAAGGCCTTGATCAAGCCAAGTGCACTCTAACCCCTACTCCACAAAACAAGCCACAAAACATGGCACCAAACAAGCCACAAAACAAGGAGCCAATAGGCCAAGAAGACGTGACCAATTCGGCCAACCCAGCGTCGGCAGGGTGACAAGTGTCACCCTCCGTTGGTCCAAAACATTTCGTCTCTCGGAAAAATTCGCAAAAATACTAAATGACATAGCGGAATTTTCCGCGCATGGTGGAAACGTTTCGTCGAAAAACGACTCTAACCGGGTGTTGTGCACAAAATTCGAACCTTGACTAACTTTAAGGCTTAAATTCCTACGTACGTCCTTACGTACATACTCTGGAAATACGGGGTATAACATTCTCCCCTTCTTAGAAACATTCGTCCCGAATGTTCCTTCTCAAGATGGATTACGATAAAGTTCTTCTAACAAGTTGCCAACGCCACACATGGCCACGAAATAACACACGTTCTCTTATCCTTACTCGTCGTAGTCACGAACTCTCCCGAATCGTACCAAACTTGGTCATTACTTGATTCCCAAAAATCTCTGAGTCACTACCTCCAAACTTGGTCATCTTACTAACCTCAATCTTCTTAAGGCCATTCCGGCCTTCACGAACCGCTCTGGTCGAACATATCCACGAACTCATACGATGGTCACCTAAACTAGGGCCTAGCACCCTCGTGACCCTACCCTATGGCGGGACCACCTCGAACTGACCCCACTCTAATCCGGGCTACGGGTTGACCCGCAAATGGTCCTCAACCCGACCCCCAAACGCGCCAAACTCTTGTTCCCCGATCCGGAACAATCTTAACTATACAAGTCATGAAAGCTACCACTTCCATTTCACACTACCCAGGGACTTACCCTTTTTCACTAACCAGGTTTCTAAATCACATTTTAGCACAAAGCTATCCGATCATAACACTAAACACATCATCAGTACATCAATACATACAACTCTAGAGGGTTAAGGATATACCTGAAAATAGGCGGTTCAAAGGACCGCTAAAACTGGAAACTTCTACCGCGACCTCTACCGTGGCCTGCCGGTGTATGAACATCCTGCCTAGCTATGGAAGGTGAAGAACCCGATCGATCTAGTAGTGCTATCCTACGATCTACCACAGTGGGACGATCTCGTCAAATGGCCACATCGGCGCAAGTATAGCAATCTCCCAAACCGATGCGACATTCCCCTCTATGGGCTTTACCACAATGGTCACACTGAGATACGGGTGGCCTCATCCGACGAGTACTCCTACTCCCCTGAAAATCTGAAACCTGGGAGCCCCGACCTGCTCCTGAATAACCCGAAGGTCCCGAAGGCTGTGGAGGACCACTGTCTTGGCGGAGGTACATAACTAGTCTTCTTTGGCGATCCGCCTCGAAACGTTACCAAAGGACCTGCTGCTCGCCTCTTCGCCGACCTTGGTCGTCATTCCGTCGATTTATCCGCTCCTCACATCCAAGTGCATACGCTGCGTGCGGGCAATGTCCATGCCGGTGAAGCTACACCCGAACAACTCTCTGCTAGGTAATCATCGAGCCCTGTAACATATCGGTGCACTCGATCCTCCATACTAGCTACCAACGCGGGGACGTACCGGGCCAATGAGTCGAACTCCACATTGTACTCCCGAACCGTCGCGCTTCTGCATGACACCAAAAATCTGCCGGCGAGCCCTCCTCATCTGGGGAGGCAAGAAATGTGCAAGAAAGGCCTCTGAGAACTCGTTCCACACAGCTAGAAGTGCATGCTCTCCCGGGGCAGCTCGCGAATCAAACCCGATCATGCGGTATCACGCGGCCGATGCGAACCTAGGACCACCGACTCGGTCTCGATGCCTTGATCACTCTCGTGATCCACATGGCGTCGGATGAACTCCTGCGGACCATCCTCAGGTCTCGACCCATAAAACTATGGCGGTTTACAACTCAGAAAATCCTGTAGCCTCGAACTATCTGATCTAGGGTGAACCACTGGTGCTACTGGAACTGCTGCGTCCAGCCTATCCTCAAGTCAGCCTGACCACGGCCATTAATCGGGCCAGCTCTTGTAACTCATCTCCTGCTCCGGGCGGGGATCGAGGCTCGAATCTTGTGGTCTCTCGTTGCTCTGCTCGCGACTCTCTCACGCTTGCCTTGCCACGGGCGGGTTGCCTTGCGGAGGCATAATCGGTAAAAGCGAAATCGTCGAGAGGGTCCAACTTATCACACAGCTCTAAGGCACGATCTCAGAATGAGAAGAATGGAAACCAATCCTAAATGTCCTATAGCCTCCTGATTATAGATGTGGTGCACAACACACCGATAATCAAGACTCTACTAGACACGGTCTGTAGACACTTTCCGAGGACTAAATGCTCTGATACCACTTTGTCAAGACCCGAACCCGGGCCCGTGACTGGTGCCTTACCCCGGGCACCCTAGTGATACAACATCAGAGAAAACCAGCGGAAATAAAAACATAAACATGCAAATAGACATGAATTAAGAGGTGTGATAAATAAACAGGCCAACCAAAACAGTTGCCTTCAAGATATACATAAAACGAGCAGTTTAATCCTTTTACAACCCCGCCCACAAGCATACAGACCTCTAAGATTTTTACAACAACTATGACGGACGGGCCGCCATACCACGAATGTACAAGAACCTGGACTCGGGTAACATACCAAAAGAGAAGCCTCCGAAGGAACGCAGCTTCCCAACACGCTGAAATGTGATCCTAAACGCGGGGATCGACAGCCGATGTACCTCTACCTGCCGCATGAACGGCCCCAAGGAGAGTCAAGACAGTACCAAGTATGTGAAATCAGTAAATCGTAAATGAAATCATAACATCTATATAAAGCGGGAGACATGCATGATAACCAAACTACGATACCAACATATAAGCGATTATATCAAGTCGTGGACTCACGCCTCCATTCACCACTCGTGCGTGGAGTTCCTTCCTCACCGCCGATCTATGATATAACAACACCAAGGAGTATACATGAACACCAAGTCCTACGTGCCATAAAAAACCGTACGGGGCAAGTATAAATACTAGATCCGTACCAATAATATTGTACAACCATATCATGAAGGCGACATGGCGGTGCGATAGCCTCGCGACTCGCTCGCGCCACGTAGCGGGGGCAAGTGAATCGGCTACGCACCCGATCACATCCGTAAGTCACGAAGCTCCATCCAAATACTGACTCGCGAAGCTGACACGTGGCAAGTACACTAGCCTCCACCAGATCCACCTGCGTCACGTAGCTGACGGGGGCAAGTGAATCGGCCAGGCACCCGATCACAACCGTAAGTCACGATACTTCGTCGTAAATAACCAGAATGGCCACATGTCCACATCATTGGTGTAGACATGCCCATGTAACAATAATAATGGAAGCATACCCGTGGAATCTTCCGTCACTGCCAGTACGTCCAAGTAAGTCCTCAACAAGTCAACCGACCCTCCATCGAGAGACGCGGTAAATATAGAAACACAATTCTTGCACAACAAAGGCTATCACAACAAGCATAGGCAAGTTACACAACAACAAGCATAGGCAAGTTACACAACAACAAGCATAGGCAAGTTATACACAACTCAAAGTACCTTCATTTTATATCAAAGTCCGGGTTTTAACTCAAAAGTACTACGTACGTTAAATTCCTTTTTTAAAGAGATACATTCCTTTTGTAAAAGTCACCCGATACCCGTAGTATAAAATAGAATGACTCACATTTATAGGTAAACCAAAACACTTTCCTTTTCAACCACATTCTTTTCCCCTAAGGTTCCAGTTTGCCTAATTTCAATTGCTCAAGGCTCTTTATTTTAGAAAAGTTTCATAGTTCAATGTCTTAATCTCTTTTAAAATATTTTGAGTAACATATGCCTTATATGAGTGTAGGTTATTCTTATTCATAATCAATCTTATTAAGCAGCCATGATCTAGGAAATGTAATATCATTTTGTCTCATCTTAGTTTCTATGCAGATGGGGGTTTCTACTGGTTATAATAATACTTCATTATTCATTACATTTTCCTATATTAACGCTGTCGTGGTTTGTCGATACTCATTCTGATTTCCGAAATCAGTAAAACATTATTCCTTTTAAAACCAAGTACCCATTACTCACGAATGAGGTTTCACATTGTTAACAAAATTCATATCAATACAATTAAGCCAAGTCTCTTATCTTTTAAGATCAAGTCTCTTAACTTCTAAAAATCAGTAAACCATTTCTTTTTACCATTCTTAAGACGTTATACCTAACTTCCCATAAAGCTAGTGTAACTCTTATGTTTTCAAAACCAAGTATTACTCTTCTTTTCAAAAAGGTTCTCAAATCTTTTGAAATACTTCAAGATTCTTATTATCACACATCAAGTCAGTTATAAGTCAAATCACTTATCTTTTAAAAGCCACAAAGCATTTCTTACTTACATAAAGCTGTTATAACCAACTTCCCATAGAGCCGTTATAACCCTTTATGTTTTAAACCAATCAAATACCTTAAACAAATGTACGTCTACCGTACTACATAGTTATACACATATCATGCTAGAAAAGATAGGAAGAGGTTCACATACCTCGCGACGATTATCGACTAATAGCAAAACGCTCAAGTACCAAAACCGTCGGCTACTCCTTAAGCCACGTAGATCACGCCACACAGTACTTCAACCTATAAGGCCACGCGCTTATTAATCTTCTAAACACACGGTTCCCATACTCTACAGAAAATTCGGCGACTCCCCGCAACCGCGTAAATCTCCTCTCTATCGAGGCGGCTACAAGCCAACCGGGGGTTATACGTCTAATCCGGGCGTGTACAATTCTACTACACAAGAAACTACACAAGTCTCATGTCTGATCCTATGTAATTCTGATTGATTCTTTTCTTTAAATTCAGGCTTAAGTCAAAATACATTGCCACTATACTAAGTTCAGTTCTATATATAGTATACTCCAACTATATATTACAACAACGTGTAATTTACAATTACCAAAGGGACAAGATTATTTACCTCGATAAGCCCAAAATTATCCGAGATAAAAGTCGATCTGAGCAAGATTTAGCTCCTACTCCGTGCGCTCAATCCGCTCCAAACAACCCTTAGAAGTTCTAACCAACTTCTACTTACATAATTCAACCAACTATGAAGATTTCCTTAGGGTTTGGTTTGAGACTAAAAGGACAAAAGTAGTATTTCAGACTCTACGTATAGAGGTAACTTTTGGAAAGTACTACAAGGTATATGGGCTAAAATATTTGGGCATCATAACAATATTTGGAGAGTATTTCTCAACCAAGGGGGTATCTCACGAGAACAACTCAAGGGAAGGGGGTGTTCTCGGCTAAGGCTACACAAAAGGGTAGGGGTTTCTCGGCCAAGGGCCTTTACTAGGGAGGGGGGGGGGCTCTTGGACGAGAACAACACACAAGAGGGGAGGGAGGATTCAACACTTAGTGAAATTTAGGATGAAGAAGTTCATCTCAAAGGGGGGGGGGGGGTATTTATAGGGAAGCCAAGGGCCAACCAATGGCCATGATCAAGCCATGTGCAAGGCAAGTGTAAGGCCTTGATCAAGCCAAGTGCACTCTAACCCCTACTCCACAAAACAAGGCACAAAACATGGCACCAAACAAGCCACAAAACAAGGCCAAAACAAGGAGGCAATAGGCCAAGAAGACGTGACCAATTCGGCCAACCCAACGTCCACTTGAGGGTGACAAGTGTCACCCTCCCGTTGGTCCAAAACATTTCGTCTCTCGGAAAAATTCGCAAAAATACTAAATGACATAGCCGGAATTTTCCCTTCGCAAGCTGTGGAAACGTTTCGTCGAAAAACGACTCTAACCGGGTGTTGTGCACAAAATTCAAACCTTGACTAACTTTAAGGCTCAAATTCCTACGTACGTCCTTACGTACATACTCTGGAAATACGGGGTATAACAAACCGGTAGTATGGAATGGGGTGATGTCAGTTGGTAATGGTCCCGCTATGTGATAGGGTCACGAGGATGCAAGGCCCAAGTCTAGTTGATCTTTGTACGAGTTCGTGGATGCGTTCCACCAGAACCAGGTCGTAAAGGCCGAGAAAGGCCTTAACGGAAATTCAAGTAGCATAATGGCCAAGTTTGGATAGTAACTCCAAGGATTGGATAACAGAATCAATAATTGAAATTTTGTACGTATGTTAAATAAGTTTGGAAGTACGAGAAAGTATGACAAGTAAGAAAATAAAGGAACCTCTAAGGATCCCGTGTTTGAGAAGACTGTAACCTTCGAGTATTGTGAGAAGGGACCACGGACGGAAGGTCCATTGATATGTTTACGTATGTTATGTGGTGGCCATGTGTGGCATCGTTGGTCTTGTGGAGTATTGATTGATAGACTTAGTAAAGAGATTATGCCGTAGTTTGTATAGCTTGAAAACCGACTAAGAACATTCGGGGACGAATGTTTCTAAGGGGGGAAGAATGTTACACCCCGTAAGTCCAGGACATGTATAAGAGAATGTACGTAAGGAACACAAGACTTGAAATTGGTACGAAAGGAAGAATTGTTTTCCGACGGAAAATCTTCCGAACGTCGGAAAGGAAAAATGTTCGTTGAGGAGAATTAGATTCTCAAAATGCATTATTTGAAGAATATGGAACTTATTAATAATATGGAAATTTATTTTTACGGATTTGTTCATGTGGGGCCCACCCGAGGAATTTTACGTTTTGTGGGGCCCACGAGGGTTACATAATTTTATGGACGAATGGGAGGGCGACATGTGGCACCTCCCCCACATGGTGTTGCACAAAAATTCAAGGGTTAGAATGGTCATTTGACCATTGTGGATGATAGTCTTCAAGCTTGAGATTGGTTTTTTTTTAGGTAAATGCAAATATTATTACTAATAACGAAAAGAAAGTTGCTACAATCAGTCGTTGAGGTATCTCAAGCCTCAACGTAATGTAAACAAGAAGTGAGGGAGGGGAGGGGTGGTCACTCAAATGGTGCCATTACAAGAGGGGATAAAATCATAGAGAACTCTATAAGATGTTGTTTTGATTCTTGCAATGACCTCTTCTGCCGGAAAGCTTGTTCCCTCAAAGAGCAATGTGTTTCTTGCCCTCCAAATCTCATAGACCACTATGCAAAAAGTAAGCAAAATAGCTTTGGCTCGGATGCTTGTCCCGCGGTGATCTTTCTTAATCCACTTAAGGGAGCTTTCAACAGTTGTCATCTCTCTTCTAATGCCCAACCAATCTTTTATGCTCTTCCAAATCATGTGTGTGTAGGGGCAAGTGAAGAAGAGGTGTTCCCTTGTTTCATTAGCTTGCTTGCAGAACCCGCAAGACTTATCCTCCAAGTTGAGATATGATAGAGTATCCTTTGTAGCTAACCGCTTTCTGCAATTTAGCCACACAGTAAAAGAGAATTTGGGAGGAATGAAGCCTTTCCAAATTTGTGACATCCAAGGCTTTTTAACTTGCGGAGTGCGCAAGATATTATACACGAGGCTTGAATCAAATTTACCGTTGGTACAACACTTTGTAAAGCCGTCAATAGCATCACCATGGCTACCAAAGATAGAAACAAATTTGTCGCGAATCCCACAAATCCTTTTGAATAAGGGGGAGTCCCTAGGACGTACCTCATAGTCCCAAATTGTAATACCTCTCAAATAGTGGCTATTGATCCATTGGACCCATAGAGAATCAGCATCCGTGTGAGTTTGCCAAATAGTCCTGGATAGCAAGGCATGATTCCATTCCTTGATGTTCATTAGACCCAAGCCGCCTTCAGTTTGAGGCAAGCAAATGATATCCCAAGCAACTCTTGGTGGTTTCCCTACCCATAAGAACTGAATACAAGCAGACCATACCTTGTTGATAATAGTGGCCGGGATAGGAAGTGCCCGGAACCAAAAGCTCTCAACCCCTTGGACAACCGACCTGATTAGTTCCAGCTTACCCGCATAAGAAAGGGTGTGATGCCCCAATTTCTGAATGTAATTCGAAATTGCACTAGTGAATGGAGCAAATTAATCCACCGAGACTGAAATTGGGGACAAAGGGATCCCCAAGTATCGTACCGGAAAGCTACCAACGGCGAATCCCACTCTGGACAATATCAAGTCACGAACTGTAATATGCATTCCCGCTAAGTAGACAGAGGATTTAGACGGGTTAAGAGTTAGCCCTGAGGCAGCCTCCAACTCTTCCAGACAATTCATAAGAATCCCAACTGAAGATATATCTCCTTTGGCAAAAAGCATGAGGTCATCCGCAAATGCAAGATGAGTAATGCCCAATTTCTTGCACTTTGGAAAATATGAGAAAGCTCTTGCCTCAGCCTTCATTTTAAGCAGCCTTGAGAGGTATTCCATGCACAAGATAAAGAGAGTAGGGGACATAAGATCACCTTGTCTTAGGCCGCGCTTACCTTTGAAGTATCCATGTAGCTCACCGTTGATAGAAAGGGAGAAGGAGGTTGAGCTAACACATTCCATGATCCAACTTATAAATCTGTCTGGAAATTTTAGACTTCTTAGTACCAATTCGAGGAAACTCCAGACGTATCAAATGCTTTACGAAGGTCCACCATAAGCATACATCTTGGTGAGACTCTGGCTCTATTAAATCCCCTCACAAGCTCCTGTGCCACATATACGTTGTCCATCATGTTTCTTCCTTTCACAAAAGTCCCATGGGATTTGTCAATGAGAGAAGGAAGGATCGATGCCATTCTGTTAGCTAGAATCTTTGTGATGATCTTATAGACCACATTAGTCAACCCGATGGGCCTGAAATCATTTACCTTAGGATCATGATCAGTCTTTGGTAGTAGGGTAATGATGGTATGATTCACCTGCTTCAAAAGAACTCCAGTAGAGAAGAACTCTTGGACACTTCTTACAACATCATGGCCCACATCTCTCCATCTATTTTTGAAGAAGGCAGCCGAATAACCATCCGGTCCAGGTGCCTTGTCATTGCCTATATCAGACAGAGCTTCCCATATCTCCTTTGGGGTGATGAAATGCAAAAGCTGTAATCTCTCCTCTTCACTTAGCTTCGGGCCATAGTTGAACACTTCAGGATCAAAGTTGGTAGTGGATCGGGAAGTACCTATTAGATCTTTGTAAAATTCAACAAGCAACTTCCTAACTTCTTCTGGTGATGTAGTGATGGTACCATTAGCTTTAACAAGAAAGTTAATTGAGTTCCTGACATTACTCCTCTTGATCAAGCTATGAAAGTATTTGGAGCATCTATCGCTTCCAATCAAGTGTTTCTGTCTTGACTTCTGCCTTATGAAGTGTCTTTCTGCTTCCAGTAAGGTATTTGCTCTAGCTCTTGAGGACTTAACCTTGGCTTTTAGTTCCTCATCAAAGGGATTTTCCATGTGTGCATTGATAGCCTCCTTGAACTCAATGTTTGCCCCTTTTGCTCTTTGTTCAATACCCCCAAAGTCACTTATGTTCAATGCCCTTAATGGTTGCTTTAAGGCTTTCAATTTTGAGAGGCAAGGCCAATTGGCGATTCCCAATATGTCTTGTCTCCAATATGAAGTCATTATGTCCTCGAAGGCTGGGTGAGAAAGCCACATATTCATGAACTTGAAAGGGCGCTTCCCAACATTATAGGATGCAATAACCCTGGCTATCACAGGACAGTGGTCCGAGATAGGTTCCATAGGCATGAAATTGGCCGTGCATTCTAGGGTCAAATCACTCCAATTTTGATTCATCAACACTCTATCAAGATTAGACCAAATCGATCCATTTGTCCAAGTGTAGAAGGAACCGGAAGAAGGAGCGTCTTCTAGTCCATGAGAAATCCTGAAATCGCCAAGATCCCTAAGTGCATAAGGCGTGAGAGGAGGACCCCCCACCTTATCATTAGGGTTGCAATTAGTGTTGAAATCTCCCATAATCATCCAAGGCTTAGTGATGCCAATGCCCAAGTGAGAAAGGTGATGCCAAAGCATCCTTCTATCCGAGATGCTATAAACTGGGTACACAAATGTGGCAAAGAAGGACACTTGTGTTATATTGCAACTTGCCTGGACATGGATATACTGAGAGTCCATACCAAGCACTTCGCAACAAACCCTAGATGGATCCCAAAGTAATAGCATTCTTCCGCCTCCAATGAATTCCAAATTTGAGCAAAACTTCCAAGCTTTGAATCTTTGAGTAGAAAGACTCATCCTTGGCCGAGATAGTTTAGTTTCCAATAGACAAATCATAGCCGCGTCATGCTGTTTTGTGATACTACACACTAGAGCTTGCGTGGCTGCCCTATCCCTTTGTCCGCAAAGACCACGGACATTCCAACAAAGTATTTTCATTAGGAAACAAAGGAGGTTTTGTTAGCACCTCCGCGCTTTAGTCGCCGCTTTCCCAACGCTTGGCCCATTCTTTTTTGACAAAAGTTCTTTCCATCCATCATCTTTGTTGCTGGAAGCCATAACATGTGGTTCAGCCAAGCTATGTTCCCCGCGTTCAAAGTTAACGTTACGTGACACAAGTTGAGCCTTTTCCGTAGCACCCTTGTATGAATCTCCATCCAATGAAGGTGGCGGGTTCATAGGCATCTCAGAATCAGAATGTTTTGACTCACAACTCATCCTAACATGTTGTGCACTGCCTTGGTGAGAATTAGGCAGTGAGGACCTTGCTTGAGAATCCCGCAAACATGATGGGCCAGAATGACCCAAAACCGGAGGACCCGCGTCATGTGATGCTTCTCCCAAACTTCCGGTACCAGGAGGTGTTGTGTGCTCACTTTCTTCAATGTCCATCAATTTATCAGCATCTACGGGATGTTGAGAAGTTGGTGGATGAGAGGGAGGAGGGTTGGTGCCACCCGTACCTCTGTTGACCTCCAAACAAGTAGAATCTTCCTTATTGTTAGGGGGTACCTCATTATTGCTTTTTTTTGGAGCTTCTTCATTGTTGACATCATCCCTCATCTTCCTACACTTCAAATGGTTGTGTCCAAAAGCCGCACAATGATAGCAAAAGTCCGGGTAATTCTCATAGTTTACCCTTTGAGTATACCTTCTGTTATCGGGGAGTTTGACGACAAAATCCATTATTGACTCCTTGCTAACATCCACTTCCACTAGAACTCTTGCATAGTTCATTTTAGACCTTTCCTTAGTATATTGGTCCGTGTAAAGAGGTTTTCCTACACGTGAAGCAATCTTACTAAGGCCCGTTGCACTCCAAATAGAAAGGGGAATGTCCGGAAAAGTGACCCAAATAGGAATGTCCATGAATAAATCGTCTGTTATTAGAACTCCTTTATTGATAGCCTTGAGCATCATGGTTTTCCCGTAGACCATATAAGGGCCTCCGTGAAGTACATTAGTGCGCTCCTCCTCCGTCATGAATTTGAACACTGTCCAACCTTTGCCATATGGTATAATTGTTATACCCCGTAGTTTCAGGGTATGTATGCGAGGACGTACGTACGAGAATACGACATTGAAATTGGAAAGGAAGAACGAGGTGATTTTTCCACGGAAAAGTTTCCGGTTTTTGTGAAGGAAAAAGGTTCGTTAATGGGAATTGGATTCCCAGATTTGGTATTCGGACTTCTTGGAATATTAAAGAATTGTGGAATTTTATTTTCGGAAATGGTCACGTGGGGCCCACGGGAGAAAATTTACGGTTTTGTGGGGCCCACTTTGTTTTCGAGATTTTGGCCATTGTGGATATTTTCGGAAGATGAAATATTTTGGACGAGTAGGAGGGCGACACGTGTCACCCCCCCCTAGGTGGCTTGGCCGAATTTCACTTTGTGCACAACACCCGATTAGAGTCGTTCGACGAAACGTTTTACTAAACTCGCGTAGGATAAATTCGGCTATGTCATTTCTAATTTTTGCGGATTTTTCCGAGAGGCAACACGTTGGATCAACGAGAGGCGACACTTGTCACCTCTCATTGATGGATGTTACACGGCATTAGGGCCGAATGGATGGCCATTCTTGTCATGTAGTTGGTAGGATATTTTGTGTGCAAGTTGGCCAAGGACACTTGCCTAAATCCTCACCCTACACTTGCCTTGCACTTGGCACCATCTTGGCCCGGTTGGCCATCCTTGACCTATAAATACCCCTTGTTGAAGAGTTATTTCATCCTAAATTGAGCAATCTTTCTAAGTCTCAAATCCTCCTCTCCCTCTTGTTGTTTTCGTCCAAACACACCCTCCCTTTGAGAAGCTCTGCAGAGCAACCCCCTCTAAAGCTAGCCTAGCGAAACACTACCCCCTCCTGGTAGAAAAGTTGCCTTAGTATTGTTATAATGCCCAAAATACCCTAGCCCAAATCCCTTAGTCCTTAGTAGAAGTTGTGAAGAACTTCTAAGGTTTTCTTAGACTCTGGAGCGCCTGACTTAGGAGCTAAACCTTGCTCAGGCGCGACTTTTATCTAGGATATTATTGGGCTTACCGAGGTAAATAACCTTATCCTCCTTTTGTAATTAGAATATACATACTGTAGAAGTATAGGAATAAGTATAAATACTTAGAAGGATATTAAAGAATAAAATTGAACGATATCACGATGAAGGGTTTAAAAGATGAATAATAGAACAGATTTACATGGGACTGTTTCACGATGAGACTTGAGTAGCTCACCAGGTAGGGAAGTGCTGCCCAAATGTCCATAGAATAACGAACCCTCTTCTTAGAGCTTTGTACAGTACAGTCTAGACGTTGATAGACGTATTTGACTGTTATAGGTCGATTCTCTGCGCACGACATATTCAAATTGGCAGGTGGATTTCGCCGAGAAGGTATGTGATTCTTCCTATCCTATTGAGCATGATATTTTAAAGAATATGTATATAGTACGGTAGACGTACGTGTGTTAACTGAATAATAATTACGGCAATATCTTCGGACTTAAGCCTGAATAATAATTACGGCAATGTCTTCGGACTTAAGCCTGAATAATAATTACGGCAATGTCTTCGGACTTAAGCCTGAATAATAATTACGGCAATGTCTTCGGACTTAAGCCTGAATAATAATTACGGCAATGTCTTCTGACTTAAGCCTGAATAAAAAGAATCTGAAGTAGTTCAAAAGAATTAAGAAACTTTTTTTGAAAGAAGAGTAACACTTGGTTTTAAAAGCTTAAGAGTTATACTAGCTTTATGGGAAGTTAGGTATAACGGCTTAAGAGTGATAAAAAGAACGATTTATTGATTTAAGGAAATAAGAGACTTGACTTATTATACTAATATGAATTTTGTTAAAAAGTGTGAAACCTCATTCGTGAGTAAATAGTATTTTTGGTTTTCAAAAGGAATGATGTTTTACCGATCAGAATAAATGTCGAACAAACCACAACAGCGCTAATAAAGGGAAATATTTTGACTAATAAAGTATTATTAAAACCAGTAGAAACTTCCATCTGCATAGGAGCTAAGATGAGACAAAATGATATTACTTTTACTAGATCATGGCTGCTGTAATAAGATTGTTACGAATAATAATAACCTACTCACACTTAGGGTATATGTTTCTCAAATTGTTTTAAAGGATTAAAGCTAGGAACTACTTAAACCTTTCGAAAATGAGAAACTTGAGTAATTGAAATTAGGCAAACTTAAGCGTTGGGAAAAGAATGTTGTTACTTGATTTTACAAAGAGAAATGTTTTGATTTACTTCAAAAGATAATCACTTTATTTTTATACTACGGGTATTGTGTGACTTTTGTGAAAGAAACGGATCTTTTAAAAGAGTAATACATAAAGTACTTTGGGGCTAAAAACCCGAACTTGTTAGCATAATGTAGAAAGTACCTTGTGTGAATAACTTGATTGTATTGATTTGTGATAGTCTTGTAATACTTTCTTGTTGACTTGATAAGTAAACATGTTAGGATGCTACGTGAGTTAGTATCTTGTGATGTTTGTGTAGAGGGGTTTTTCCTTATTGTGCTTAGGTTGTTTAACGATAAAACTGTCATGTTGATATTATATCACTCATGATCCCGGGGGTTAAGCTGCCCACCGCTCCGCGGTAGACTCAGGCGGGTCTATTGACCAATGATTCGAGACTACCTTATGCAGTGCAGTATGGCCTACGCGGGCTACGGGAGTTCCGTGTTAGTACGGCCCTTGTGGTCATGCGGTCTTTGTGGCTACGCGGACGGCGAGTCCAGACGCTCCGGGGAGTAGCTACCACCGATGCGGGAATACCTCATGCGGGCCATTGGGTGGCCCGTGCGGGCTGGGAAGTTCGGGGCTAGACGCGCATTAGATCTGCGGCGAGTGGCGGCTTTGATCATGTGACGGTCTAGACAGATCTCATGATCTGATTTATGACCTTGTTGTCTTGTAGGTTTTAGTAGTCGGCTATGCCTCGCATTTACCCGTACGGTTTTATGATGACTTTGAGGGCATGAGTCCCTGACTTGACATGACTGTTTATTTATTGTGAACTATAGTTTTGGTTATCATACATGTCTCCTGCTTTATATAGACTACTATGATTTCATTTACAGTATTTTGATTTCACATACTTGGTACTGTTGTCTTGACCTCCTTGGGGCTGCGTTCATGCGCGAGTAAATGTACTCCTACCGTTGATCCGTTCTTAGGATCACCGTTTGGCGTTGGGAAAGCTCCGTTTCTCGGAAGCTTAGCATTTTAGTATGGTCCTGTCGTTGTAGATATTTGTATTCGAGGTATGGCGGGGCCTGTCCGCCATTGTTGTTTTAAACTCTTAGAGGTCTGAGACTGTTGTAAGGTTGGGATGTAACTGTTCATTTTGGGGTACTTATATACATATATGCGAAGGCAACTTTTTCCTAAAGCGTGTCTTATTTATACTGTTTCATATTGTGGTTGTTTTATTTTCCGCTGATTTCTCTGATGTATGACTACTTGGGTGCCCGGGTAAGGTACCAGTCACGGGCCCCGGAACGGGTCGTGACAATAATACGGCATTTAACTCCCCATCCTTTCACAATGGTATTCAATGCTTCTCTTCCCGGGAAAGGACCCGTGAAGCAACCTATTAGGCAATAGCCCCGTGTTTCTATGAAAGGAACTTCATCCTCAGCTTCTATATCTACTTCCTCCCCTTGTTGTTCAATAAATTGTAACTTCATACCTTTTGCCTCGATCCTAGTTCCCGCAAAGACTCCAGCATAAGTCTTTTTGGGAGGGAAGGTACCCTTGCCATGGTTTGGGGGAAGATTGTTATGAGTTGTAGCCGCGGTAGGAATATGATATGGTTTAGAAGATGCATTAGTGTGTAAATCATTGGGAGGTATTTCTGGAGGTATAGGCAGAGGGGGATGGGTAGAAGGAAATGAGCTTGGGCCCGCGATAGGAGAGAGGATTCGCGTGCCATTTGGGAGGGTAGGGAATTTGTGTTGGGTTTCATGAGGAATAGAAGGAAGAGAAGATAGAAGGGGTGAGGTGTTATGTAATTCAGAGAGTAGTGAAGGTGTATTAGATGAGAGAGGGGGTATGTTCAAGACTTTACTCGGATCCAAGGAAGTATTAAAAACGAAAGGTTTGTTGTGATTCTTGAGATTGACTCCACTTAGCAAACTAGCTAAAGTAGGGAAGGCTTCATTAGTGACACTTAAAGAAATCTGGGGTTGTTGTCTTAATACACGAGAGGACTCTTTGGATCCCGCGTCATTCAAGGCTGCCCCCTCGGCTCCCGCGTTATTAATGGTCATGGAGTTCCTAGGCTCCTTGGAAATATAATTAGCTTTGTTTCTCACAATTGACTTGACTCCTTGTATAACGGGAATAGTCAATGACCCATGGTTATCCACCTGACCCGTGTTGGAAATCAGACCATCATAAAGACCCGTGCTTGTGAGTGAATCGTTGGTACCCTCAACATTAATGTGTGACGCCTCGGCACCCTCAATAATAACGTTAGAATCCTTGGGGATAGAAATCCCTTCGTATCCCACATCTGACCTTGATCCTTGCATAGAGTGCATATTCCTAGTTTCATTGTTATCCTCCTGACCCGCCTTATCCTTCTGACCCAAGCCCCGACCCGGAATAGGAGGAGTCACATCGTTTCTCGGGGCATTAAAGTTTGTTCTCTTGACACCCACGTTAAACTTCTTGGGGATAGGAGTACCTTCAATGCTATCAACTGGCTTTGATTCAAACAAGACGTGATTACTCTTGGACCCATGGACACCTGCCCTACCTGCCATGAACTTCTGACCCGCGCATACGACTCGGTTTGACCGAGTATGCCATCGTGCCTTGTTTCACCAACTGCTATGTCTTGCCCAGATTTTAACCCTTTTCCGCTATCACGAGTGAATTACGGGTAGTGTCGAGTACTAATGCTTGAGTGGTATCTGTTCTTCCGAAATGATCTCGTTATCAACTAATTGGCCCGTGGAATGATCGACCACCATAGTAGCATTAGGGGTGTCAATGGCTATCGGTAAAAGGCCTTGCCTGCCGGAAGTTCTGCCTTCAAATCCACTTATATCCAAGCTTTCAATTTCTATACTTTTGCCCCATTCATGTATCCTTTGTAGCATAGAATCGTCTACTACATTCTCTAATGGAAAGCGCGAGTCTGGCGTGACATGAACCAACACAGAAGGGTCTGAGATTGCCGGAATAAGATTTTCCTCGGCAATTGTTGGACTGCCGCCACTCTTTTTTTTCTTCCTTGTTCTAGCTTTAGCCGAACTGCCTGAACCTCCTGAATCATTGCTAGAACGTGTGTAACGTTTAGACTTCTTCATATTGTGAACAATAACAATTAAACCATTGGGAAACAAACGAAAATCTTAGGGGAGGTAAGAAGAGGAAAAACCGAAGGAGAAACTAAGGGGAAACGTTGAGAGCATTTTCTTAGTGAGAGAAACTTCTCTCTAACTCCTACTGTTTTGATTCATGGGAGCTGTCCCAAGCTTGAGATTGTTGACTTGTCAACTTGGCTAATTATCCAAGTGTTCTTCATCCTAGCCACTCAAGTGTTGCAATCTTGACTCTCCATTGTGTTATATATACTACCCTAGTGCAAGACAAGGTCTTCAAAACTTAGAAAAAATCACAACATTTCTTGTTCTTCACAAGAGCTCTCGGGTTCACCCTTATTCCCACAAGAAAAATTTGTAATTTTGATCCATTATTCACAAGACTTTAACCCTAGGTCCCTAAGGGTATTGTAAGGATATCTCAATAGAAAGATTTTGGAAAAATGACGTTTTCACGTTAGTCGCAAGGCGAAAACCTAAGTCATTTTCACAAGTTTGGATTGGAAATGGAAGAGAAGTTGGTTGTGAACTTCTAAAGGCTTCAAATAGCGGATTGGAGCGTAAAGGAAATGAGCTAAGAATTGCTAAGGAGCGACTTTGAATCTTGGAAATTGTAAGGGCTTGTAAAGGTATAATTCTTGTCGTTTTAGTAATTAAGATTACTTATTGTTGTAGCTATGGATATTAGCAAGCATGAGATGTTTATATTATGAAGTTTGATAAGTATATTGGCTATTGGAACCCTAATCCGAAAACTAGCATGCTTAGCCTTAAGATTACAATTCGATTTGATTATTAGTATAAGTCGGCACATGTTATATAAAGAAGGAAATTGTAGTTGTTGAAGTTGTCTATGACTATATAACATGTTGGACCTAAGAACTTGGATTGAAAAAGAATTGGAAAGGACTTAGGATTGGTTATATTGTTAGCCGAGAATGACTTTTAAGTATTAAACTACTTGGTATGAATTGTGGGGCGGAATTTTACACGTATTGTAAGGCGTGTAATCCCCTTTGATTGGTTGGGATGTTGAGCCTTAAATGTAGCATGTTTGTTTATTGAATTCGGCCTTGAAAAAGGTGGCAAAGTATGTAGAAACAAAGGAGGTGCTGCCCGATTTTCCGTAGAATAAGAGACTGTATACTTAGTATTATTCTACGTTAGAAACTAGAAATTGATAGTCATGTTGTGACCATTATAGGTTGACACTTCTACGTGCGGCGTATTCGACTTAGCTTGCGGATTAAGCCGAAAAGGTATGTGAACTATCTCCTCTTCTAGCATGATTCTTTATGGTAAAGAAAGTATGTCCTACTCCTTAAATGATCCACTCCTTGATTGTACTTGGATTGCCTAATATAGAAGTTGTTCTATATCCTACTTGATTTTACTTTTGATATGTAAATTGGAAGTTGTTATAATCCATTCCCTTAATGAAGTTTGGATTTTCAAAAGTGAGTATTTTACTTAAACTACATAGAGTCTTGAAAAGGAAGTGGTTTCCAAATCTTTTGACTAGTTCCTTAGTTCCAAAACCTAAAGATTGTTATAATGACTTTAGGGGAGTAAAAGGAGTGATTTACTTAGTTGATTTAAAAGAGGAGAAATGACATGATTTAAGAGAAGTAACTTGTTTTAAAGGTGTGAGTTACTTGGGGTTTAAAAGTAGAAGAAACTTGATTTCTAAAGATTAAGAGACTTGAAGTATTTTGAAAGTTAAGAAACTTGATTTGTAAGTATGTGATACTTAGTTTTAAAAGTGTAAGTCTCTTGGATATAAAAAGGAATGAATTGGTCTAAAACCATAAATGGTTATAACGGCTTTATGGGAAGTTTTGTTATAACGACTTTATGGAAGGTTAAGAAAGTTGTCTATTTTGATTAATGGGCATAAGTTGCCTAGATTGTGAAAATTTGAAGTTACTTGGTTTCAAGCTTTGAAATGAGTTTTCTAAAAGTGTAGTAACTTACTTTGAAAAATATACACGCCTTGATACTACGGGTGTTAGTATTGTTATACCCCGTATTTCCAGAGTATGTACGTAGGGCGTACGTATTTAAATTTGAGCCTTAAGGTTTTGGCAAGATTCGAAATTTGGGCACAAGTGCCGAAAAGAATCGTTTTTAAATAAACGTTTTACTAAACTGCGAAGGGAAAATTCCGGCTATGTCATTTATAATTTTGCGGATTTTTCCGAGAGATGTAACATTTTGGACCAACGGGAGGGTGACATGTGTCACCTCACATTGGAAAGCTTAGGGACGACAATGGGACGAAATAAGGGCACTTTAGTTGGTAGGATATTTTGTGCAAGTTGGTGTGGTAGATGGATAAGGTGCACATGGCTTAATCCTAGCCCTACACACTAACACTTGGAAGAATCTTGGCCATTGGTTGGCCATTCCTTGACCTATAAATACCCTTAGTTGATGAACTTTCTTCATCCAAAATCATTTTCAAGTCTTGAAATCTCTTCCGATGAGTTAAAATCGCCCAAACCTGAACTTTAAGAAAGGCTGGCGTAATTACTTTGTAGTGTTCTACCGGGTACTAGCCTAGTTGTCTCGTATAAATACTTTTTGTGGTATAGAAATACTCTCCAAGTATTGTTATAATGCCCAAATACCTTGGCCCAAATACCTTGTAGTATTCCCAGTTACACTTATACAAAAGCCCAAATACTATTATACTTCCTTTAGCCACTAAAGAAACCCTTTGGAAAACTCTTCATAAGTAGTTGAAGTGTTTAGTAGAAGTTGAGTATAACTCGGGATCTAAAGGGTTTAATAGCACTTGTGGACTGATTAGGAGTTAAACCTTGCTCGTCGACTTATAACTTGGATAATTTTGGGCTTAAAGGTAAACACTCTTGACGGTCTATTGTAATTAGAAATTACATGTTGTTGGAATATATAGTCAGTATACTATATATAGAATTGAATACTTTTACGGCAATCTAACTTTTGACTTAACTCTTTGCTACAGAATGTCCATAATTTAAATCTTAAGAGAAGAGAGACAAATTGTAATATTATTTTATTATCGATGAGTAGTATTCAGTGACGTGGTAAATTGTAACGCCCTGCCCGGTTGGCTTGTTGCCACCCTCTGGCCGCACCGGAGTGTAACGAAGGGATTAAGCCGCTGGTGTGTGGCCACTTTGCTTTCTTTCACACTTTCTCGAAGAAGGATCTAATTTGGCGAAGCGCTATGGGACTCTATAGGTTGTAACGACTCACGTGGGCAGCTTGGCGCTTAAGATACGTATTCGACGTTTGAGGTACTTGAGCGCTTTGCTATTAGTCGATAATCGTCGCGAGGTATGTGAACCTCTTCCTATCTGTTCTAGCATGATATGTGTATAACTATGTAGTACGGTAGACGTACATGTGTTAAATGTATTTGATTGTTTTTAAACATAAAGTGTTATAACGGCTTTATGGGAAGTTGGTTATAATTTCTATGTAAATGAGAGAGAAATGCTTTGGTTTTTTTAAAAGATAAGCGATTTGATTTATATGAGCTTGATGTGTGATAATAAAGAACCTTGAAGTATTCTAAAAGATTAAGAAACCTTTTTGAAAGAAGTGTATACTTGGCTTGAAAACATAAGAGTTATACCAGCTTTATGAGAAGTTAGGTGTAACGTCTTAAGAGAGATAAAAAGAATGGTTTAATGGTTTAGAAGTTAAGAGACTTATTCTTAAAAGATAAGAGACTTGACTTAATATGGATGTTTGTGTGAAACCTCATTCGTGAGTAATGAGTACTTGGTTTTGAAAGGAATAATGTTTCTTGATTTGGAAATCGAATGTATCGACAAACCACTGCAGCGTTAATAAAGGAAAACGTATTGAATAATTAAGTATTATTAAAACCAGTAGAAACCTCCATCTGCATAGAAGCTAAGATGAGACAAAATGATATTACATTTTCTAGATCATGGTGCTTAATAAGATTGATTATGAACAAGAATAACCTACTTTATGGCATATGTTACTCAATTGTTTTAAAAGAGATTAAGACATTGATACATGAAACCTTTCAAAAAAGAGACTTGTGTAATTGAAATTAGGCAACCTGGAACTTTAGGGAAAAGAAAGGCATTGTGTTGTCTTAAAATGGTTTAAAACATAAGGTGTTATAAACTTTATGGGAAGTTGGTTATAACGACCTTATGAAAACAAAAGAAAGGTTTTATCATTGGTTTTAATGTGGTAACTTAACTTTAAAAGAGAAGTGTTTTGGTCAAAAAAGAAGGCATGGTGTTGCCTTAATTTGGTTTTAAAAAGGAAAGTATGGAAGTTGTTTTGGTTTACTTAAAAGATATAAGTCACTCTATTTTTATATTACGGGTATCGGGTGACTTTTATAAAGGAATTTAACGTCACGTAGTACTTTAGGTTAAAACCGGACTTGGGCATAAAATGAAAGTACTTGAGTTGTGTATAAACTTTTTATGCTTCTTTGTTGTGAAACTTGCCTATGCTTGTTGTTGTGAAACTTGCCTATGCTTGTTGTTGTGAAACTTGCCTATGCTTGTTGTTGTGAAACTTGCCTATGCTTGTTGTGATAGCCTTTGTTGTGCAAAAATTGTGTTTTATACTACCGCGTCTCTCGATGGAGGTCGGTTGACTTGTTGAGAACTTATTTGGGCGTCTGTGATGCGGAGAAATTCCGCAGACGCGTTCTGTTGATAGTGTTACTTTTGCTAATCGCTTTGGACATCGACCGCGATCGTGGCGCGCGGGTATGCTTCCACTTTGATTACCGCTTGTTGTCTTATTGTTCCTTTGGACATACACGCGATCGTAGCGCGCGGGTATGCTTCCATTTGGAATGTTGTCTTATTTGTTCCATTTGGACATCTTGACACGATCGTAGCGCGCGGGTATGCTCCCATTTGGATTCTGTCTTGTTGTTATCATATCATGCATGGCGGTGAGGAAAGGTACTCAGGCGGGATTGATGTTGTGGGCGTGAGACCGAATTGATATAATCTTTATGTGTGTGTCTTGTAGTTTGGTTATCATACTTGTCTCCGCTTTTATAGACTATTATGATTTCATTCTGATATTTCTGATTTCACATACTTGGTACTGTTATGCGACCTCGCCCGGGGCTGCGTTCATCTGCGCGGTAGAAGTCATCATTTGCCGATCCGCGTATAGGATCTCATTTCGCGTTTTGGGAAGCTCGTTTATCGGAGGCTTATCTTTGGTATGTTACCACAGTGCGTAAGTTCTTATGCGTTCAGGGGTATGGCGGGCCACGTCCGTCATAGTTGTTGTATAAATCTTAAGTGCAGCCTTGTTGTGGGCGAGTGTAAGGATTATGCTTGTTCAAATGTTTATATATATATGTTGGGGCGGCGTTTGGTTGCTATTTTGCTTTATTTATCATGTCTCTTGTTTCATATTTATGCTTTATGTTCGCTGATTTTCTCGATGTTGTATCACTAGGGTGCGGGGTAAGGCACGATCCACGGGCCGGTCGGGTCTTGACAAAGTGGTATCGAGCGATTAATCCTCGGAAAGTGTCTCTGACCGTGTCTAGTAGAGTCTTGATTATCGGTGTGTTGTGCACCACATCTATAATCGAGAGGCTATAGGACATTTAGGATTAGTTTCCATTCTTCTCATTCGAGATCGTGCCTTAGAGGCGTGTTGTAAGTTGGACCCTACAGCGTATCTCGTTTTTACGGTTATGCCTCGCGCAAGCGGCCGGGCGAAGGGCAAGCGGCCGAGAGATACGAGTAGAAGCGGCGATCTACAGAGACCACGATGCACGAGCCTCGATCCTACGGTAGGCAGAGAGATGGGTTACAAGAGATGGCCCGATTAATGGCGAGTTGTGGCGAACTTGAGGATAAGCCGGGCCAGCAGTTCGATCCCGATGCACCGTAGTTCAACCCGAGCGGTTTGAGACTACGGGATTTTCTCGAGTGTAACCCGCCGCAGTTTTATGGGTGAGGCACGAGGATGATCCGCGAGGAGTTCATCCGGCGATTCTGACGGATCGTGAGTGATCAAGGCCTCGAGACCGAGTCGATGGTCTGAGTTCGCATCGGTGCGTGATACGCGATCGATTGGTTTGATCGTGGGAGCTGTCGGGAGAGAATGCACTTCCGGCTTTCGGGGCGAGTTCTCAAAGACATTTCTTGCACCTTCTTGCCGCCACAAATGAGGAGGGCTCGGGCGATGATTTTTGGTGTTGCGTGAGCAGGCGTCTGATGCGGGAGTACAATGTGAGTTCGACTCATTGGCGTGCGTCCCGCATTAGTAGCTAGTATAGAGGATCGAGTCCACCGATATGTTCTGAGGGCTCGATGATTACCTATGAGAGTTGTTGGTGTAGCTCTTGGTAGGGCATGGACATTGCCGCGTGCGAGCTTATGCACTTGGAGGTGAGGCGGAGAAATCGGCGGAATGACCAAAGTCGGCGAAGAGGGCGAGCTGCGAGTCGCTGGTGATTTTGAGGCGATCGCCTCGGCCGAACTAGTTATGCGCCTCGCCTATCTGAGTGGTCCTCTACAATCTTGAGCGTCGAGTTTTGGGAAGCAGTCGAGGGCTCGAGGTTGATTTTGGGAGAGCGGGGGTGTTAACGGTGAAGCCACCCTACCTCGTTGTGGCCGTGGTAGACTCGCGATGGCGAGTGTCGTGCTAGTCAGAATTTGTTTTACATGCACAGTGAGGCCATTTTGGGAGAAATTGTCCGACTGTGGGTAGCGGTAGGATAGCCTGACTCTGAGGATCGATTGCGGGTTCTTCACCTTCCATGCTTGAGCGGGATGTTCATGCCGGCGGGCCACGGTAGAGGTCGCGGTGGAAGTTCCCGATTTTAAGCGGTCCTCAGATCGCCTATTTTCAGTATATCCTTAACCTCTAGAGACTTGTATGTATTGATGTTATGATAATGTGTTAAGTGTTATGTTCGGATAGCTTTGTGCAAAAATGTGATTTAGAAACACAGTTTGTGAAAAAGGGGTAAGCACAGGGTGAGAAAATGATGAACCTTAGAATATTCTGATTGAGACCTTAGATGTAAGGTCGTCTTGAGTACAAGTTTTTGCAAGTGATCCTTGTCGGAGTGCATTTTATGCCTAGAATGTATTGTGTGATAAGTCACGGGTAGTGTGAAATGGAAGTGGTAGCTTTCGCGACTGTAGAGTAAGATTGTTCGGATCGGAAGCAAGAGCGATGCGTTAAGTGGGTCGGGTTGGGGCCGTCTTTGCGGGCCAACCGCGGCTGTTTGGGGTTGGGTCAGCTCTGGGTAGTCCCGCGGTGGTAGGGTCACGAGGGTGCTAGGCGAAGTTTAGATGACCATCGTATGAGTTGTGGATATGTTCGACCAGAATCGGTTCGTGAAGGCCGGGAATGGCCTTAGAGGAAAGTGAAGCTAGTAAGATGACCAAGTTTGGAGGTTGTGACTCCAAAGTGTTGGGAACTGAAGCGATTACTGAAGTGTGGTACGTATACTAGAAGAGTTCAAGTGTTCGAGAAGAGCACGACGAGTAAGGAGGGAAGAGAACGTGTGTTATTACGTGGCCAGGTGTGGCGTTGACAACTTGTTAGAAGGAACTTCTTCGTTATCTGTTTCGAGAAAGAACATTCGGGACGAATGTTTCTAAGGAGGGGAGAATGTTATACCCCGTATTTCCAGAGTATGTACGTAGGGCGTACGTATTTAAATTTGAGCCTTAAGGTTTTGGCAAGATTCGAAATTTGGGCACAAGTGCCGAAAAGAATCGTTTTTCGACGAAACGTTTTACTAAACTTGCGAAGGGAAAATTCCGGCTATGTCATTTATAATTTTTGCGGATTTTTCCGAGAGACGTAACATTTTGGACCAACGGGAGGGTGACATGTGTCACCCTCACATTGGAAGCTTAGGGGCGGCAATGGGACGAAATAAGGGCACTTTAGTTGGTAGGATATTTTGTGCAAGTTGGTGTGGTAGATGGATAAGGTGCACATGGCTTAATCCTAGCCCTACACTTGCCTAACACTTGGAAGAATCTTGGCCATTGGTTGGCCATTCCTTGACCTATAAATACCCCTTAGTTGATGAACTTTCTTCATCCAAAAATCATTTTCCAAGTCTTGAAATCTCTTCCCCTTTGTGAGTTAAAATCGTCCAAACCCTCCCCCTTTGAGAAAGGCCCTTGGCCGAAAGCTTCCCCCTCCCCTTTGTAGTGTTCTAGCCGTGGGGTACCCCCCCCTAGCCTAGTTGTCTCGTATAAATACCCCCCTTTTTGTGGTATAGAAATACTCTCCAAGTATTGTTATAATGCCCAAATACCTTGGCCCAAATACCTTGTAGTATTCCCAAGGTTACACTTATACAAAAGCCCAAATACTATTATACTTCCTTTAGCCACTAAACGAAACCCTTTGGAAAACTCTTCATAAGTAGTTGAAGTGTTTAGTAGAAGTTGAGTATAACTTCTAAGGGTTTATTGAGCACCTGAGCGCAATTAGGAGTTAAACCTTGCTCGGATCGACTTATAACTTGGATAATTTTGGGCTTATCGAGGTAAACACTCTTGACCTTATTGTAATTAGAAATTACATGTTGTTGGAATATATAGTTGAAGTATAATATATATAGAATTGAATAATACTTACGGCAATGTCTTTTGACTTAAGCTCGAATAATACTTACGCAATGTCTTGCGACTTAAGCTGAACTTTAAGAAGAGAATCGAATCAAATTACTTAGGATCAGACATAAAGAGACTTGTATAGCATTCGTGAAGTAGAATTGTACACGTCGGTTAAGCGTAAACCCCCGGTTGGCTTGGTAGTCGACCTCGATGGAGGAGAATTACGCTGTCATGGGGAGGTGCCGAATTTTACAGAATATTCTACGTCGATCTAAGGATATTAATAAGCGCCTTGTGGACTCTATAGGTGGTAGTACTACGTGGGGAGTGATCTGCTTGGCTTAAAGTGTATTCGACAGTTTGAGGTACTTGGAGCGTTTTGCTATTAGTCGATAATCTTCGCGAGGTATGTGAACCTCTTCCTATCTGTTCTAGCATGATATGTGTATAACTATGTAGTACGGTAGACGCATACGTGTTAAATATATTTGATTGTTTTTAAACATAAAGTGTTATAACGGCTTTATGGGAAGTTGGTTATAACGACTCTATGTAAATGAGAGAGAAATGCTTTGTTGTTTTTTTAAAAGATAACTGATTTGACTTATAACCGACTTGATGTGTGATAATAAAGAACCTTGAAGTATTCTAAAAGATTAAGAAACCTTTTTGAAAGAAGTGTATACTTGGCTTGAAAACATAAGAGTTATACCACTTTACGAGAAGTTAGGTGTAACGTCTTAAGAAGATAAAAAGAATGGTTTAATGGTTTAGAAGTTAAGAGACTTATTCTTAAAAGATAAGAGACTTGACTTAATATGGATGTTTGTGTGAAACCTCGTAGTAATGAGTACTTGGTTTTGAAAGGAATAATGTTTCTTGATTTGAAATCGAATGTGTATCGACAAACCAACTGCGTTAATAAAGGAAAATGTATTGAATAATTAAGTATTATTAAAACCCAGAAACCTCCATCCGCATAAGCTAAGATGAGACAAAATGATATTACATTTTCTAGATCATGGCTGCTTAATAAGATTGATTATGAACAGGAATAATCTATCTTTATGGTATATGTTACTCAATTGTTTTAAAAGAGATTAAGACATTGATCTATGAAACCTTTCAAAAAGAGACTTGTGTAATTGAAATTAGGCAAACCTGGAACTTTAGGAAAAGAAAGGCATTGTGTTGTCTTAAAATGGTTTAAAACATAAGGTTTTATAACACTTTATGGGAAGTTGGTTATAGACCTTATGAAAACAAAAGAAAGGTTTTATCATTGGTTTTAATGTGGTAACTTAACTTTAAAAGAGAAGTGTTTTGGTCAAAAAGAAGGCATGGTGTTGCCTTAATTTGGTTTTAAAAGGAAAGTATGGAAGTTGTTTTGGTTTACTTAAAAGATATAATTCACTCTATTTTTATACTACGTATCGGGTGACTTTATAAAAGGAATTTAACGCACGTAGTACTTCAGGTTAAAACCCGGACTTGGGCATAAAATGAAAGTACTTGAGTTGTGTATAAACTTGCTGTGAAACTTGCCTATGCTTGTTGTTGTGAAACTTGCCTATGCTTGTTGTTGTGAAACTTGCCTATGCTTGTTGTTGTGAAACTTGCCTATGCTTGTTGTGATAGCCTTTGTTGTGCAAAAATTGTGTTTCTATACGGAGGTCGGTTGACTTGTTGAGAACTTATTTGAGAGAAATTCCACGCACGTTCGCTGATAGTGTTACTTTTGCTAATCGCTTTGGACATACCGACACGATGCGTGGCGCGCGGGTATGCTTCCACTTTGATTACCGCTTGTTGTCTTATTGTTCCTTTGGACATCGCGACGTAGCGCACGGTATGCTTCCATTTGGAATGTTGTCTTATTTGTTCCCTTTGGACATCACGACACGATGCGTAGCGCGCGGGTATGCTCCCATTTGGATTCTTTGTCTTGTTGTTATCATATCATAAAGGTACTCGGGCGGATTGATGTTCGTGAGACCACCGAATTGATATAATAGTTTGTTATCATACTTGTCTCGCTTTATAGACTATTATGATTTCATTCTGATTGTCACGACGAACGTGATCGTGCCTTACCCGCACCTAGTGATACAACATCGAGAGAAAATCTGGAAATAAAAACATGAACATGAATTAAGAGACAAAATAAATAAGCAGCAGTTTCATCATATATACATAAATACGACGATTATCCTTTTTACAAACCCCGCCACAAATGTTCTGAGACCTCTAAGATTTATACAACAACTATGACGGGACAGGGCCCCGCCATACCCCTGAATGTACAAGGACCTACAGACTCAGGGTAACATACCAAAGATAAGCCTCCGAAGGAACGGGGGGGGGTTTACAAGTTTAACCGGACGTGTACAATTCTACTTCACAGTAATGCTATACAAGTCTACTGTAATACAGTCCTAAGTAATTACAGTTCAGTTCTCTTCTTAAAATTCAGGCTTAAGTCGCAAGACATTGCCGTAAGTATTATTCAGGCTTAAGTCAAAAGACATTGCCGTAAGTATTATTCAATTCTATATATAGTATACTTCAACTATATATTCCAACAACATGTAATTTCCAATTACAATAGAAGGTCAAGAGTGTTTACCTCGATAAGCCCAAAATTATCCGAGTTTAAATGTCGATCCTGAGCAAGGTTTAGCTCCTACACCGGGCGCTCCAACCCGCTCCAAACAACCCTTAGAAGTTCTAACCAACTTCTACCTAAATACTTCAACTAACAATGAAGATTTCCTTAGGGTTTCGTTTAGAGGCTAAAAGGAAGTATAATGGTATTTTCTGGGCTTTTGTATAAGTGTAACCTTGGGAATACTACAAGGTATTTGGGCCAAGGTATTTGGGTATTATAACAATACTAGGAGAGTATTTCTATACCACAAAAAAGGGTATTATACGAAAACAACTAGGCTAGGGTGGGGGTGTACCCTACGGCCACGCCTCTACAACGGGGGAGGGGGAGGCCCTCTCGGCCAAAGCTTCACAAGGGAGGGGGAGGGCTTTGGACGAAGCAAACAAGAGGGAGGAGTAGTGTGAGACTTAGAAAGATTGCTCAAGTTTGGATGAAGAAAGTCTTCAACTTAGAGGGTATTTATAGGTCAAGTAAAGGCCAACCAATGGCCAAGATGAAGATTAGTGTGGTGCAAGTGTAGGGCTAGATTTCAACCACGTGGACCTTATCCATCTACCACACCAACTTGCACAAATATCCTACCTAACCAAAGGCACAAAAACGTGCCTTGACTTGCCTCTTGCCGTCCACTTGCTCCCAATGTGAGGTGACACATGTCACCCTCCGCTGGTCCAAAATGTTTCGCCTCTAAAAATCCGCAAAAATTATAAATGACATAGCCGGAATTTTCCCTTCGCAGTTAGGTAAAACGCTTCATTTAAAAACGATTCTTTTGGCACTTGTGCCCAAATTTCGAAACTAGCCAACTTTAAGGCTCAAATTATAATACGACGCCTCACGCACATACTGAAATACGGGTATAACATTCTCCTCCTTAGAAACATTCGTCCCGAATGTTCCTTCTCAAATGTATAACGAAGAAGTTCCTTCTAACAAGTTGTCAACGCCACACCGCCACGTAATAACACACGTTCTTCTTCCTCCTTACTCGTCGTGCCCTTCTCGAACACTTGAACTCTTCTAGTATACGTACCACCCTTCAGTCATCGCTTCAGTTCTCCAAACCTTGGAGTCACCACATCCAACTTGGTTATCTTACTAGCCTCAATCTTCCTTAAGGCCATTCCCGGCCTTCACGATCTGCTTCTGGTCGAACACACCCACGAACTCATACGATGGTCAACTAAACTTGGGCTTAGCACCCTCGTGACCCTACCACCTGGCGACCACCCGAGCTGACCCCACCTCGAACAGCCGCGGTTGGCCCTCAACATGGCCCCAACCCGACCCACTTAACGCATTACGCTCTTGATCCCCGATCCGGAACAATCTTACCTCTACAGGTCATGAAGGCTACCACTTCCATTTCACACTACCCAGGGACTTATCACACAATACATTCTAGGCATAAAATGCACTCTTACAAGGATCACTTGCAAAAACTTGTACTCAAGACGGCCTTACATCTAAGGTCTCAACTGTAATATTCTAAGGTTCATTATTTTCTCACCCCCAGGCTTACCCTTTTTCACTAAGCATGTTTCTAAGTCACATTTTAGCACAAAGCTATCCGAACATAACACTTAACACATTATCATAACATACAAAACTCTAGATGGTTAAGGATATACCTGAAAATAGGCGGTTCAAAGGACCGCTAAAACTGGGAACTTCCACCGCGACTTACCGTGGCCCGCCTGCATGAACATCCCGCTCGCTATGGAAGGTGAAGAACCCGAATCGACTTCAGTCTCAGTGCTATCCTACCAGCGCTACCTGGTCGGACAGTTTCTCCCAAATTGCCCTCGCTGGCCGCATGTAAAACAAACTCCCGACTAGCACGACACTCCCATGTGGAGTCTACCACAGCCGTCACAACGAGGTAGGTGGCTTCACCGCTAACACCTCGCTTCTCCCGAAAATCTGAACCTCGAGCCCCGACCGCCCCGAATACTCTGGATGCTCAAGATTGTGGAGGACCACTCAGCATCGGAGGCGCATAACTAGTCTCACCGAGGCGGTCCGCCTCGAAAGTCACCAAAGGACCTCGCTGTTTTGGTCCTCTTCACGACTGGTCATTCCGTCGATTCCTCCGCCTCACCCCTAGTGCATAAGTCGCATGCGGCAATGTCCATGCCCAACAAGAGCTACACCAACAACTCGCTAGGTAATCATCGAGCCTCAGAACATATCGGTGCACTCGATCCTCCATACTAGCCACTAATGCGAGACGCACGCCAATGAGTCGAACTCCACATTGTACTCCCGAACCGTACGCCCGTTCTGCCGCAACACCAAAAATCTGTCGGCCCGAGCCCTCCTCATCTGTGGAGGCAAGAAATGTGCAAGAAATTCCCTTGAGAACTCGTCCCAAATAGCTGGAAGTGCATTCTCTCCCCGGGACAGCTCCCACGAATCAAACTACCGATCGCGTATCACGCGGCCGACGCGAACCTAGGACCACCGACTCGGTCTCCAAGCCTTGATCACTCATGATCTGCGCAATCGCTTGATGAACTCCTGCGATCATCCTCGTGCCTCGACCGTAGAACTCGCGGCTACATCTCGTGAAGTCCTGAGCCTCAAACTATCCGATCTAGGGTGAACCATCGTGCTATCGAATCGGCCGCTGGCCCACTTATCCTCATATCTGCCACGACTCGCCGCGAATCGGGCCATCTCCTTGTACCCCATCTCATCAGCTCCAGCCGTGGACCGAGGCTCGTATCAGAGTCTCAGCAGCCACCGCTGCGCTCTAAACTCACTGGCCGGGCGTGTCGCAAAAACTCGCTGCCTCAAGTACTATCTCAGGTACTGACCGCTCGCGCTCGCACTCTCAGATCTCACTAGCAGCCTCTGGCCGCTTTCCGTCTGGCTCGCTGCCTTTACGCGAGGCATAATCGGTAAAGGAAAGGAATACGCTGTAGGGTTCAACTCATCACACGCCTCTAAGGCACGATCTCGTAATGAGAAGAATGGAAACCAATCCTAAATGTCCTATAGCCTCCGACATAGATGCGCACAACACACCGATAATCAAGACTCTACTAGACACGGTTCAGACACTTTCCGAGGATTAATCGCTCGATACCACTTTTGTCACGACCAACCGGCCCGTGATCGTGCCTTACCCCGCACCCTAGTGATACAACATCGTAGAAAATCAGGAAATAAAAACATGAACATGAATTAAGAGACAAAATAAATAAACAAAGCAACCAAAACAGTTGCCTTCATCATATATACATAAATACCCGAACAGTTATCCTTTACAAACCCCGCCACAACAAAGTTATGCACTTCTAAGATTTATACAACAACTATGACGGACGTGGCCCCGCCATACCCCGAATGTACAAGGACCTACTGACTGTGGTAACATACCAAAGATAAGCCTCAAGGAACGGAGCTTCCCAATACGCTGAAAGGTGATCCTAAAATGGATCGATACCGATGTACCTCTACTGCAGATGAACGCACTCCAAGGAGGTCGATAACAGTACCAAGTATGTGAAATCAGAAATATCAGAAATGAAATCATAGCAGCCTATATAATGCAGAGACATGTATGATAACCAAACTACAGACACAACGTATAAATAGTCATATCAAGTCGTGGAACCACGCCTCCAAATCATCACTGTGCCCGCGAGTTCTTTCTCACCGCCAGCCTATGATATGATAACAATAAGACAAAGAATCCAAAAGGAGCATACCCGCGCGCACGATCGTGGTCAAGATGTCCAAAAGGGAAACACTAAGACAACATTCCAAATGGAAGCATACCCGCGCCACGATCGTGGTCGTGATGTCCGAAGGGAAACAATAAGACAAAGATTCCAAATAAGCATACCCGCGCGCCACGATCGTGGTCGCGATGTCCAAAAGGAAACAACAAAGCGGCAATCAAAATGGAAGCATACCCGCGCGCCACGATCGTGTCAAGATGTCCAAAGCGATTAGCAAAAGTAACACTATCAACAGAACGCACTGCGGAATTTCTCCGCCACCGCAAGACGCCCAAGTAAGTTCTCAACAAGCCAACCGACTCCATCGAGACGCCAGAGTATAGAAACACAATTTTGCACAACAAAGGCTATCACAACAAGTCAGAGGCAAGTTTCACAACAACAAGCATAGGCAAGCTTCACAACAACAAGCATAGGCAAGCTTCACAACAACAAGCATAGGCAAGCTTCACAACAACTCAAGGTACTTTCATTTTATGCCAAAGTCCGGGTTTTAACCCTAAAGTACTACGTACGTTAAATTCCTTTTTAAGAGATCTATTCCTTTTATAAAAGTCACCCGTTACCCGTAGTATAAAAATAGAGTGACTTACATCTTTTAAGTAAACCAATACAACTTCCATACTTTTCCTTTTTAAAATCAAAATTAAGGCAATGCCATGCCTTCTTTGTTGGACCAAAATACTTCTCTTTTTAAAGTCAATTTACCACATTAAAACCAATGATAAAAACCCTTCTTTGTTCTCATAAAGTCGTTATAACTAACTTCCCATAAAGCTGTTATAACACTTTATGTTTTAAACCAATTTAAGACAAAACAATGCCTTTCTTTTCCCTAGAGTTCCAGTTTGCCTAATTTCAATTACTCAAGTCTCATTACTTTAGAAAAGTTTCATAGTTCGATGTCTTAATTTCCTTTAAAACAATTGAGTAACATATGCCATAAAGTAGTAGGTTATTCTTGTTCATAAATCTTATTTAAGCAGCCATGATCTAGGAAATGTAATATCATTTTATCTCATCTTAGCTTCTATGCAGATGGAGGTTTCTACGGGTTTTAATAATACTTCTTTATTCAATACATTTCCTTTATTAACGCTGCAGTGGTTTGTCGATACTCATTCTGATTTCCGAAATCAGTAAAACATTATTCCCTTTTAAAACCAAGTACTCATTACTCACGAATGAGGTTTCACACAAACATCCATATTAAGTCAAGTCTCTTATCTTTTAAGAATAAGTCTCTTAACTTCTAAACCATTAAACCATTCTTTTTATCTCTCTTAAGACGTTACACCTAACTTCTCATAAAGCTGATATAGCTCTTATGTTTTCAAACCAAGTATACACTTCTTTCAAAAAGGTTTCTTAATCTTTTAGAATACTTCAAGGTTCTTTATTATCACACATCAAGTCGGTTATAAGTCAAATCAGTTATCTTTTAAAAACCACAAAGCATTTCTCATTTACATGAGTCATATAACCAACTTCCCATAAAGCCGTTATAACACTTTATGTTTAAAAACAATCAAATACATTTAACACATGTACGTCTCACCGCACTACATAGTTATACACATATCATGCTAGAACAGAGATAGGAAGAGGTTCACATACCTCGCGACGATTATCGACTAATAGCAAAACGCTCCAAGTACCTCAAACCGTCGGCCACACTTTAAGCTGCAGATCACTCCACACGTAGTTCTACAACCTATAGAGGCCACAAGGCGCCTATTAATATCTTTAGATCCCGACGTAGAATATTCTACAGAAAATTCAAAGACTCCTCCCGCACAATGAGCGTAATTCTCCTCCTCTATCGAGGCCGACTACCAAGCCAACCGGGGGGGGGGGTTTACACGTTTAACCGGACGTGTACAATTCTACTTCACAGTAATGCTATACAAGTCTACTGTAATACAGTCCTAAGTAATTACAGTTCAGTTCTCTTCTTAAAATTCAGGCTTAAGTCGCAAGACATTGCCGTAAGTATTATTCAGGCTTAAGTCAAAAGACATTGCCGTAAGTATTATTCAATTCTATATATAGTATACTTCAACTATATATTCCAACAACATGTAATTTCCAATTACAATAGAAGGTCAAGAGTGTTTACCTCGATAAGCCCAAAATTATCCGAGTTTAAATGTCGATCCTGAGCAAGGTTTAGCTCCTACACCGGGCGCTCCAACCCGCTCCAAACAACCCTTAGAAGTTCTAACCAACTTCTACCTAAATACTTCAACTAACAATGAAGATTTCCTTAGGGTTTCGTTTAGAGGCTAAAAGGAAGTATAATGATATTTTCTGGGCTTTTGTATAAGTGTAACCTT
This sequence comes from Przewalskia tangutica, assembly GCA_029844215.1. Lineage (NCBI taxonomy): Eukaryota > Viridiplantae > Streptophyta > Magnoliopsida > Solanales > Solanaceae > Przewalskia > Przewalskia tangutica. Next base: position 57,641,189 of record CM056720.1, read on the forward strand.
GGGAATACTACAAGGTATTTGGGCCAAGGTATTTGGGTATTATAACAATACTAGGAGAGTATTTCTATACCACAAAAAGGGGGTATTATACGAAAACAACTAGGCTAGGGGGGGGGTGTACCCCACGGCCAAGCCTCTACAAAGGGGGAGGGGGAGGCCCTCTCGGCCAAAGCTTCACAAGGGAGGGGGGAGGGGCTTTGGACGAAGCAAACAAGAGGGAGGGAGTAGTGTGAGACTTAGAAAGATTGCTCAAGTTTGGATGAAGAAAGTCTTCAACTTAGAGGGGTATTTATAGGTCAAGTAAAGGCCAACCAATGGCCAAGATGAAGACAAGTGTGGTGCAAGTGTAGGGCTAGATTTCAACCATGTGGACCTTATCCATCTACCACACCAACTTGCACAAATATCCTACCTAACCAAAGGCACAAAAAACGTGCCCTTGACTTGCCCTTGCCGTCCACTTGCTCCCAATGTGAGGGTGACACATGTCACCCTCCCGTTGGTCCAAAATGTTTCGTCTCTCGGAAAAATCCGCAAAAATTATAAATGACATAGCCGGAATTTTCCCTTCGCAAGTTAGGTAAAACGTTTCGTCGAAAAACGATTCTTTTTGGCACTTGTGCCCAAATTTCGAAACTAGCCAACTTTAAGGCTCAAATTATAATACGTACGCCCTCACGTACATACTCTGGAAATACGGGGTATAACAACAGTATTTTACAGTTTCACATACTTGGTACCTGTTGTACTGACCTCCTTCGGGGGGCTGCGTTCATGCCGCAGGTAGAAGTACATCGGCTGTCGATCCCCGCGTTTAGGATCTCATTTCAGCGTTTTGGGAAGCTCCGTTTCGTCGGAGGCTTATCTTTGGTATGTTACCCTGAGTCTGTAAGTTCTTGTACGTTCAGGGGTATGGCGGGGCCCTGTCCCGTCATAGTTGTTGTATAAATCTTAGAGGTCTGTAGCACTGTTGTGGGCAGGGTGTAAGGATTGTAACTGTTCAAATGTTTATATATATATGTTGGGAGGCAGCCGTTTTGGTTGGCCTATTTTGCTTTTATTTATCATGTCTCTTGTTTCATATTTATGCTTTATGTTCCGCTGATTTTCTCTGATGTTGTATCACTAGGGTGCCCGGGGTAAGGCACCAGTCACGGGCCCCGGTTCGGGTCTTGACAAGTATCTTGGGGTTTTACACAAATAGGAGTCTTTTGAAAAGAATGTACGTACGTAGTACTTTGGCTTGTTTAAATGAGAATTTTTCCATTTGTGCCTTGATAGTACTTTGGCTTGTTTAAATGAGAATTATTCTATGTGTGCCTTAATAAGTACTTTGGCTTGCTTAAATAAGGATTTCTCTTGGTTTATGTAAAAAGAAGGCATGGTAATTGTCTTGGTTTATGTGAAAAGAAGGCATGGTAATTGTCTTGGTTTGTGTAAAGGCATGTATTGTCTTGGTTTGTGTAAAAAGGAAAGGCATGGTATTGTCTTGGTTTATGACAAAAAGAATGGCATGGTAATTGTCTTGATTTGTGTAAAGGCATGGTTTTGGCTTGGTTTGCTTGCATATGGGTTGCTCATATAGACATTCGTGCAAGTGTCATATCTCCACATCTCTGCGTCCCTCCATAAAGGGCCGGCAACTTGTTTCAAGGATACCATGGGTTAGCTGCCCATGGGGGTGAGTGGTACACACTCACGGCGGGTCGGTATTTGACTCGGGAGGGTTAAATTCATAGATATATATAAGCCATGGATTAGCTATCCGTGATGCGAGTATCGTGTACCGATGACTCATTGCGGGTCCTCATGACCTAAACGGGTGAAATAGTCTCTTGCGGGTGAAATAGTCCTATGATATGTTGCATTATAACACAGAGGGTGGTTGACCCTGGCACTGGCACGACCTTCATGTTTTGAAATGGTATTGATTTCATTAATGAAAGGGTGCAGTGTGGTTATGAATTAAAGTGGAACAGTAATTCTCATTGTTAAAGACATAACTTAAAAGATAAAAAGTATTGCATTACTCTCATGATTGCAAGGTTCAGTGTGTTTACTGATGTTGTATTATATCATGGACTGTCGGCAGTGAGGAAGGATTCCACGGGCATGATTGATATTATGGGCGTGAGACCCATGGTTATATTTGAGTAATGACTTTGAGGGCATGTGTCCCTGACTTGATATGTGTCACGACCCGACCCCGGGCCCGCGACTGGTTCCCTACCTGGGCACCCCTTTTGGCATACATCAGAGAATAGCAGCGGAACATACACAACTGATAAAATACTTAAACATAAAATAACAACAGGCTAGCCGATAAGGCCACCTTCCGTAACTTAAACCAATAAAACAGTAGATATTTTTTTTTTCTTTACAACCCAATCCACAATGTGACTACAGACCTCTAAGAATAACAATCCTTGCGGGACAGGGCCCCGCCATACCCCTGAATGTACAACAACTGACAATACCAGGGATAAGCCTCAAAATGAGGAGCTTCTCAACGGTGAACAGTGATCCTATGAGCGAGGATCAAGAACCTGTACTCTACTGCGGCATGAACGCACTTCGAAGGAGGTCGATAACATGTACCAAATATGTGAAATGAAGTATCAGAATGAAATCATAAGTCTAATAATAAACTGAGACATGTATGATACTCAATTAATAAAGACATCGTGCCTTACTAACAATGAGTAAATAGGTGTATACTTACAATATAAAGTAGGAAGCTCACGATCAAACAGGACCACTGTCCGCAGATATCATTAAACAATCCTATTCACGGGACTATTTCACCCGCGATAGATCGCGTGGACCCGCATGAGATATTCCTCGCACGGGCTATTTCACCCGCATAAGCCCTTACGGACTCGCGTGAGGTATTCCTCGCATAGGTCGGACCTCGCACGGGACTATTTCACCCGCATAAGCCCTACGGACTCGCACGCAGGTATTCCTCGCATCGTGGGTAGCAAATCCACAGAAATATGCAATGCCACAAACCCGGGGAATGACCCCGCAATTATTACTGAACTACTAGCACAAATCCGGCTATCACACATAACATAAGCACTACCGGCTTATCATACAATATATAAGCAAGTTAAGCAATCCCCTAACTTCTTATTATTCTGTTTCATATACACTCTCATTTTAGTTTACTCAAGGCACTAACATGTTCTTTATAAAAAATCCGGGAATTTAACCCAAAGTACTACGTACTTCTATTCTTTCAAAATGACTCATTTCATTATAAAACTTCCAAAATACTAATAACCGTAGTATCAAGTTACAATTTCTTTTTCAAGACAAGTCACAATACTTTTAGAAATAAAATTAGGCTTCTAAATCAAGTGACTTCTTCTCTCGTAAAAGCCTTAGGCAATTGATGCCTTTAAATCAAATTGCCTTTCAAATAAATCAAGCCATTTATCTTTCCATAAAGCCAATATAACCAACTCCCCATAAAGTCGTTATATTCACTTTATACCTAAGTCAAGTACAATTTCCTATCCAATGGACTTATACGTTTAAAACAAAACAAGTGTCACATTCTTTAAAACTCTTCAAGTCCCTTAACATGCTTAAATTACTTAAGAGTAAACCATTCTCTTATTAACTTTCCATAAAGCTATTATAACCAACTTCCCATAAAGCCGTTATACTAGCTTTATACATTAGCAACTTACATACTTCTTTTTAACCAAGAGACTTAAACTTTCCAACAAAACAAGTATCAAAATACTTTCAACATACTTAAAGTCTCTTAACTTTTAAAAACCAAGATATCCTCAATAATTAAACAAGTGAGTTAATTCCCTAACTCAAACAACTTGGGCATTCTTAAAATAAGCCAAGGATATCAAATAGACTAGATTGTCAAAATCTTGACGCTCACCGTACTATACATTTACAACTTAATCATGCTCAAGAGATAAGAAAGTTCCACATACCTCTTGGTTTAATCCACTTGCTAAGTCCAATCGTATGCGTAGTATGCCAACCTATAATGACCATAGTACGTCTATTATCTTCTAGTTTCAAACGTAGAATATTCCAAGTGCAAGTCACTAAATTCTACGGAAAATCGGACAGCACTTCCTTTGTTTTTACTAACTTTGCCACCTTTTTCAAGGCCAAATACAATAACCAAACAGCCCCAATTGGCTCACCACAATTTATAAGGTAATTCAATACAAATGAATAACCAAACAGCCCCAATTGGCTCACCACAAACGATAACAAACTAGTCTAAACTAAAATGTTAATTTGGCAATTAGGCAACAATACAAATCGTTTCCAATTCCTTTTTAGTCCAAGTGGTTTAGTATAACATGATATCAAGCCGCAATCGATTACAACTACTACAATCCTCAAGTAGGTAAAAATGCGACGATTCTAATTATCGACCAATTTGTATTTCAATTTTCAAATGGCTTAACATGTCATTTTCGGATTTGAGCTTCCAAATTTCCATAACACTTATCAATCTTCATAACACATGATCATTTCTAACTTATAATAACATGGAATCTTCAATTACAAAAGTAAGACGAAGATTATACCTCATTTAGCCCAAAAAATGCTCCAAGATTACAAGTCGATCCTTAGCAACTTTAGCTCCTCTTTTTGAAATTCATCTTCCCGCTAAAATCATCTCTATTAATCCCCTACAAGCTTGCCAACATATTTCCTTCTTGTTGCCTTTCCAAAAATCTCATTTAGGCCTAGGGTTTTTAACTATTTGAGAGAGAAGAGAAGAGAAGAGAAAAATTTGGGTGAAGTCTTGCAAATGATGTAAATCTAGCAAGACATGTATTATATAGCCTTTATCTTATTCCACAAGTTAGGGGGACACTTGTCACCCACCCAGGGGTCCTTTACAACAAATATCTTCTATTTTTACCCCATTTCCGCAAAAAATCCCGCCCCGGCGCCGCACTGGCGCGCGCACTCTGCAATTCAGACAATTCGGGCTTTCCGGCGCCCGGCTGCGCCTTCGACCACACTGTCAGCCAATCTTGTAACGTCCATAACTTTCTACTACGATGTCCTATTGACGAGCGGTTTGTTGCGTTGGAAACTAGACTCAATGAAAGTCATATTAGGCTTTTGAAACACCTAAAAACCCCAATTATACTAGGAGATATTCTGCTTCCAAGTTGACTGAAAAACTGTCCAAAAAAAAAATTACTCTGCCAACTTTTTTTTTTTTTTTTTTTTTCAACTTCGAATCTTATTTCCTTTCGTACGTTCTCATCTCATCCTCTTGGAATTACGGGGTGTAACAATATGACTTCTTATGTATTGTGTATTGTAGGTTGGCTATCATACATGTCTCCAGTTTTGTTAGACTTTTATGATTTCATTACAGTATTTACTGTTTCACATACTTGGTACATTCTTCGTACTGACCTCCTTCGGGGGGCTGCGTTCATGCCGCAGGTTTAGGTGCGCAGTTTGGTGATCTGCAGGTGTAGGACCCTCCTCAGAGTTTTTGGATAGCTCCATCTGTTCAGGAGTTTATCTTTTTGGTATAGATCCTTCAGTACAGGCTTTGGTACAGTTATAGGTACGGCGGGGCCTTGTCCCGTCATAGTTCAGTAAAACTCTTAGAGATCTGTATTCATATGTAGGATTGGACTCATGTACAGTGTAGTGTCTTTTGATTATGTATATTATATGGCAGCCTTGTCAGCTTTGCCCTTGCACGTATGTTGGTTTTAAAAAAAATGAGGTGTTATTTAAATTCCGCAGTTTACTTGTGTCAGTTAGGTAGAAGGGTGCCCAGGTAGGGCACCAATCACGGGCCCGGGGTTCAGGGCGTGACAGTATCGCCCATGAAGGGTGTGATCAGATTCAGAAGGAAGGGGAAACTTAGCCCAAGGTACATTGGGCCCTACCAGATCATCCGTAGAGTAGGCAAGATTGCCTATGAGTTGGATCTGCCATCAGAGTTAGAGGCGGTACATCCGGTCTTCCATATTTCTTTGTTGCGGAAGTGTATCGGAGATCCATCGAGAGTTTTCCCAGCTAGCGAGGTCCAGGTGACAGAGGGGTTATCGTATGAGGAGAGTCCCATAGCGATACTCGATCGCCAGGTTTGGCGTGTCACGACCCGATCTCGGGCCCGTGACTGGTGCCTTACCCCGGGCACCCTAGTGATACAACATCAGAGAAAACCAGCGGAAATAAAAACTTAAACATAAACATGAGACAAGATAATGAAACAGGCCAACCGAACGGTTACCTTCCAATAAAAATATATATAAACAACTTCTTTTTTAAAACGAACAGTTTAATCCTTTTACAAAACCCTGCCCACACAGTGCTACAGACCTCTAAGAGTTTATACAACAACTATGACGGGACAGGGCCCCGCCATACCACTGAATGTACAAGAACCTACAGACTCAGGGTAACATACCAACAGATAAGCCTCCGAAGGAACGGAGCTTCCCAAAACGCTGAAATGAGATCCTAGCGCGGGGATCGGCGGTGATATACTCCTACTGCGGCATGAACGGCCCCGAAGGAGTCGATGCAACGGTACCAAGTATGTGGCGTAAAATCGTAAATGAAATCATAATAGTCTATAAGCGGGGAGGCGTGTATGATAACCAAACTACGATACACACATATGATTATATCAATTCGGTCTCATTCCCACAACATCAATCTGCGTGGAGTACCTTCCTCTGGCGATGCATGATATGATAACAACAAGACATCAAATCCAAATGGGAGCATACCCGTGCGCTACGCATCGTGTCAGTATGTCCAAAGGGAACAAATAAGACAACATTCCAAATGGAAGCATACCCGTGCGCTACGCATCGTGTCAGCATGTCCAAAGGGAAACAATAAGACAGCATTCCAAATGGAAGCATACCCGTGCGCTACGCATCGTGTCAGTATGTCCAAAGGGAGCAAATAAGACAACATTCCAAATGGAAGCATACCCGTGCGCTACGCATCGTGTCAGTATGTCCAAAGGGAAACAATAAGACAACAAGGCGGTAATCAAAGTGGAAGCATACCCGTGCGCTACGCATCGTGTCAGTATGTCCAAAGCGATTAACAAAAGTAACACTATCAACAGGAACGTACCCGTGGAATTTATCCGTCACTGCCGGTCACGTCCAAGTAAGTTCTCAACAAGTCAACCGATCCTCCATCGAGAGACGCGGTAGTATAGAAACACAATTCTTGCACAACAAAGGCTATCACAACAAGCATAAGCAAGTTTCACAACAACAAGCATAGGCAAGTTTATACACAACTCGAAGTACTTCCATTTTATGCCCAAGTTCGGTTTTTAACCCTAAAGTACTACGTACGTTAAATTCCTTTTAAAGAGATTTATTCCTTTTATAAAAGTCACCCGATACCCGTAGTATAAAAATAGAGTGACTTATATCTTTTAAGTAAACCAAAACAACTTCCATACTTTCTTTTTTAAAGTCAAGTTACCACATTAAAACCAATGATAAAACCTTTCTTTTGTTTTCATAAGGTCGTTATAACCAACTTCCCATAAAGCTGTTATAACACCTTATGCTTTAAACCATTTTAAGACAACACAATGCCTTTCTTTTCCCTAAGGTTCCAGTTTGCCTAATTTCAAATACACAAGTCTCTTTTTTGAAAAGTTCATAGTTCAATGTCTTAATCTCTTTTAAAACAATTGAGTAACATATGCCTTAGGCGAGTAGGTTATTCTTGTTCATAATCAATCTTATTAGCAGCCATGATCTAGAAATGTAATATCATTTTGTCTCATCTTAGCTTCTATGCAGATGGAGGTTTCTACTGGTTTTAATAATACTTAATTATTCAATACATTTCCCTTTATTAACGCTGCAGTGGTTTGTCGATACACATTCTGATTTCCGAAATCAGTAAAACATTATTCCTTCCAAAAACCAAGTACTCATTACTCACGAATGAGGTTTCACACAAACATCCATATTAAGTCAAGTCTCTTATCTTTAAGAATAAGTCTCTTAACTTTTAACCCATTAAACCATTCTTTTTATCTCTCTTGGCGTTACACCTAACTTCTCATAAAGTGGTATAACTCTTATGTTTTCAAACCAAGTACACACTTCTTTCAAAAAGGTTTCTTAATCTTTTAGAATACTCCAGGTTCTTTTACATCGATCGGTTATAAGTCAAATCGATTATCTTTTAAAAACCACAAAGCATTTCTCATTTACATAGAAATGTTATAACCAACTTCCCGTAAAGCGTTATAACACTTTATGTTTAAAGACAATCAAATACATTTAACACACGTCGTCTACCGTACTACATAGTTATACACATATCATGCTAGAACAGATAGGAAGAGGTTCACATACCTCGCGGCAGTATCGACTAATAGCAAAACGCTCCAAGTACCTCAAACCTGCTGCACTCTCGGTCAAGCAGTTACTCCACACGTAGTACTACAACCTATAGAGGCCACAAAGCGCCTATTAATATCTTTAGATCTCAATGTAGAATATTCTACAGAAAATTCGTAGACCTCCCCGCATGGCAGCGTAAATCTCCTCTCTATCGAGGCGGCTACCAAACCAACCGTGGGGTTAACACGTCTAACGGACATGTACAATTCTACTACGGTAATGCTACACAAGTCTCATGTCTGATCCTATGTAATTACTGATTCGATTCTCTTCTTTAAATTGGGCTTAAGTCGCAAGACATTCTGTAAGTATTATTCGAGCTTAAGTCAAAAGACATTGCCGCACAATTATAATGTTCAGTTCTATATATAGTATACTTCAACTATATATTCCTACAACATGTAATTTCCAATTACAATAGAAGGTCAAGAGTGTTTACCTCGATAAGCCCAAAATTATCCGAGTTTATATGTCGATCTGAGCAAGGTTTAGCTCTACTCGTGCGCTCCGACCGCTCCAACCAACCCTTAGAAGTTCTAACCAACTTCTACTTATAACTTCAACTACGGGTGAAGATTTACTTAGGGTTTCGTTTTTGTGGTGAGGAAGTATAATAGTATTTTTGGGCTTTTGTACAAGTGTAACTTTGGGAATACTACAAGGTATTTGGGCCAAGGTATTTGGACATTATAACACTACTAGGAGAGTATTTCTATACCACAAAAGGGGGGTATTTATACGAGACAACAAGGCTAGGGGGGTACCCGGCTAGGAGCACCACAAAGGGGAGGGAGGCCTCGGCCAAGACTCTCAAAGGAGGGGAGAGTTGGACGAACTCAACACTAAAGGGGGAGGGATTTTTTAACACTTAGAAAAAGATTTTTGGATGAAGAAAGTTCATCACTTAGAGGGGTATTTATAGGTCAAGTGAAGGCCAACCAATGGCCTAGATGAAGACAAGTGCATACCAAGTGTAAGGCCAAGATTAAGCCATGTGCAACCTTATCCATCTACCCTAAATATCCTACCAACTCCTTGACCACCAATTCAACACAAAAAACGTGCCACACTCCCCATTCTCGTCCGCCCACCTTCACCATTAGAGGGTGACAAGTGTAAGCCCTCTTGTTGGTCCAAACTGTTACGTCTCTCGGAAAAATCCGCAAAAATTATAAATGACATAGCCGGAAATTCCCCTACGAAAGCTGTGAAAACGTTTCGTCGATAAACGACTCTAACCGGGTGTTGTGTACAAAAAGAATTCGGCCAAGCCTAAAGAAGTTCGAAAATTTCTACGTACGTCCCCCACGTACATACTCTGGAAATACGGGGTATAACATTCTCCCCTCCTTAGAAACATTCGTCCCGAATGTTCCTTCTAAGTCTCAAAACAAACGTGCGTCAGTATAGTCTTCACTACTATACTTACGAGAATCAAACATGCCACACCTGGCCACAAAATAACATGCGCGCAAAACCCAAATCCACGCCAACGAGGAACCACCTCAGTTAGCACAAAAGTCCCCACCAAGGTCTAAAATATACTCCCTTCGCACCTACATTTCACAAAAGAAACGATCACACACGTTCACTTCTCCCCTATCTCGACGTACCCTTCTCGAACACTCGAGCTCTTTCTAGTATCCGTACCACACTTCCGTCAACGTTTCTGTTTCCAACCCTTGGAGTTACTACCTCCAAACTTGGTCATCTTACTACCCTCGATTTCCTCTAAGGCCATTCTCGGCCTTCACGAACTGATTCTGGTCGAACATATCTATGAACTCATCGATGGTCATCTAAACTTGGGCTAGCACCCTCGTGACCACTGCCACTGGCGGGACCACCAGTGACCCTTCCTCGAAGCGGGTTGGGTTGGCAACATGGCCCCAACCCGACCCAGCTGTAGCGCCAACTTCCGCTCGACACACGGAACACATCATGGAAGCTACCACTTCCATCTCACACTAACCAGATTTTTAAATCACACTATAGCACAAAGCTATCCGAACATAACACTTAACACATCATTAACATCAATACATACAAGTATCTACAGGGTTAAGGATATACCTGAAACTAGGCGATTCAGAGGACCGCTAAAACTGGGAACTTCCACCGCGACCTCTACCGTGGCCCGCTGGTGTATGAACATCCTGCCTGACTATGGGAGGTGAAGAACCATGGCCCGATCCGTATGCTGTGCTATCCTACCAGGCTACCACAGTCGGACAATTTCTCCCAAAATGGCCTGCTGTGCATGTAAAACAAACTCCGGACTAGCACTACATTCCCCTCTGTGGAGTCTACCACAGCGGTCACAACGAGGTATGGGTGGCTTCAGCTGGTTAACACCCCTGCTCTCCCGAAAATCTGAACCCTTGGAGCCCTGACCTGCTCCTGAAAACTCTGGACGCTCTGAAGATTGTAGAGGACCACTGCATCTTGGCGGAGGCACATAACTAGTCTGCTGGCGATGCGCCTCAAAAATCACCAAAGGATCCTGCGATTCGGCCCTTCTGGCGACTTTGGTCATTCGTCGATTTCTCCGCTCGCCTCCAAGTGCATAAGCTGCATGCGGCAATGTCCATGCCGGTGAAGAGCTACACGAACAACTCTGCTAGGTAATCATCGAGCCACCGTAACATATCGGTGCACTCGATCCTCCATACTAGCTACTAATGCGAGGGCGTCTGCCAATGAGTCGAACTCCACATTGTACTCCCGAACCGTACGCCCGTTCTGCCGCAACCCCAAAAACTGTCGGCCCGAGCCCTCCTCATCTGTGGAGGCAAGAAATGTTCAAGAAAGGCCTCTGAGAACTCGTCCCATAAAGCTGGAAGTGCATGCTCTCCCGGGGCGGTTCCGCGAATCAAACGATCGGCTGCGGTATCACGCAGCCGATGCGAACCTAGGACCACTGACTCGGTCTCCGATGCCTTGATCACTCTCATGACCCGCTGTAACTGCCGGATGAACTCCTGCGGATCATCCTCAGGCCTCGACCCATAAAACTCTGGCGGGTTACACCTCAGAAAATCCCGTAGTCTCAGCCCATGCGCTCGGGGTGAACTACGGGTGCTCTGGGGCTAGGCTGCTGCGTCGGCTTATCCTCAAGTCAGCCTGACCACGGCCATTAAGTGGGCCATCTCGCGTAACCCATGTCCTGCCGACTGTGGGTGGAGGCTCAGTCTTGCGGTCTCTGTAGAGGCGCATTGCTCTACTCGTATCTTCTCTGCTTTGCCTTGCCCTACAGGCGGGTTGCCTTGCGGAGGCATAAGCGGTAAAAGCGAGATACGTCGGAGGTCCACTTACAACACGGCTGCGGTACGATCTCGGAATGAGAAGAATGGAAACCAATCCTAAATGTCCCATAGCCTCACGATTATAGATGTGGTGCACAACACACCGATAATCAAGACTCTACTAGACACGGTGCGTAGACACTTTCAGAGGACTAAGCGCTCGATACCACTTTTGTCACGACCGATCCGGGCCGTGGTGGTGCCTACCGGGCACCCTGGTGATACAACATCGAGAGAAAACAGTGGAAATAAAAACTTAAACATAAACATGAGACAAGATAATGAAAGCAGCCAACCGAGCGGTTACCTTCCAATAAAAATATATATAAACAACTCTTTTTTTAAAGCGAGCAGTTTAATCCTTTTACAAAACCACGCCTTGCACGATTACTCTGGACCTCTAAGAGTTTATACAACAACTATGGCGGGGCGGGGCCCGCCATACCACAGAATGTACAAGAACCTACGGACTCGAGGGTAACATACCAACAGATAAGCCTACGAAGGCGGAGCTTCCCAAAGCTGAAATGAGATCCTAAACGCGGGGATCGGCGGTAGATGTACTCTACTGCGGCATGAGCGCAGCCCCGAAGGAGGTCGATGCAACAGTACCAAGTATGTGGCTGTAAAATCGTAAATGAAATCATAATAGTCTATAAGCGAGAGCGGTATGATAACCAAACTACGATACACACATAACATGATTATATCAATTCGGGATCGTACCCACAACATCAATCTGCGGTGAGTACCTTCGCCATTCTGGCGATACATGATATGATAACAACAAGACAATCCAAATGGGAGCATACGATGCGCTACGCATCGTGTCGGTATGTCCAAAGGAACAAATAAGACAACATTCCAAATGGAAGCATACGTGCGCTACGCGTCGTGTCGGCGTGTCGAAGGAAACAATAAGACAACATTCCAAATGGAAGCATACCCGTGCGCTACGCATCGTGTCAGTATGTCCAAAGGGAGCAAATAAGACAACATTCCAAATGGAAGCATACCCGTGCGCTACGCATCGTGTCGATATGTCCAAGGAAACAATAAGACAACAAGCGGTAATCAAACTGGAAGCATACCCGTGCGCTACGCATCGTGTCAGTATGTCCAAGCGATTAACAAAGTAACACTATCAACAGGAACGTACCCGTGGAATTTATCCGTCACTGCCGGTCCGTCCAAGTAAGTTCTCAACAAGTCAACCGATCCTCCATCGAGGACGGTAGTATAGAAACACAATTCTTGCACAACAAAGGCTATCACAACAAGCATAAGCAAGTTTCACAACAACAAGCATAGCAAGTTTATACACAACTCGAAGTACTTCCATTTTATGCCCAAGTTCGGTTTTAACCTAAAGTACTACGTGCGTTAAATTCCTTTTAAAGAGATTTATTCCTTTTATAAAAGTCACCGATACAGTAGTATAAAAATAGAGTGACTTATATCTTTTAAGTAAACCAAAACAACTTCCATACTTTCTTTTTAAAGTCAAGTTACCACATTAAAACCAATGATAAAACCTTTCTTTTGTTTTCATAAGGTCGTTATAACCAACTTCCCATAAAGTCATTATAACACCTTATGCTTTAAACCATTTTAAGACAACACAATGCCTTTCTTTTCCCTAAGGTTCGGTTTGCCTAATTTCAAATACACAAGTCTCTTTTTTTGAAAAGTTCATAGTTGATATGTCTTAATCTCTTTTAAAACAATTGAGTAACATATGCCTTAGGCGAGTAGGTTATTCTTGTTCATAATCAATCTTATTAGCAGCCATGATCTAGAAATGTAATATCATTTTGTCTCATCTTAGCTTCATGCGGATGGAGGTTTCTCTGGTTTTAATAATACTTAATTATTCAATACATTTTCCTTTATTAACTGCGATGGTTTGTCGATACACATTCTGATTTCCGAAATCAGTAAAACATTATTCCTTCCAAACACCAAGTACTTATTACTCACGAATGAGGTTTCACACAAACATCCATATTAAGTCAAGTCTCTTATCCTTTAAGAATAAGTCTCTTAACTTTTAACCCATTAAACCATTCTTTTTATCTCTCTTAAGGCGTTACACCTAACTTCTCATAAAGCTGGTATAACTCTTATGTTTTCAAACCAAGTACACACTTCTTTCAAAAGGTTTCTTAATCTTTTAGAATACTCCAAGGTTCTTTTACATCCGATCGGTTATAAGTCAAATCGATTATCTTTAAAAAACCACAAAGCATTTCTCATTTACATGAGTTGTTATAACCAACTTCCGTAAAGCCGTTATAACACTTTATGTTTAAAGACAATCAAATACATTTAACACACGTCGTCTACCGTACTACATAGTTATACACATATCATGCTAGAAACAGATAGGAAGAGGTTCACATACCTCGCGACAGTATCGACTAATAGCAAAACGCTCCAAGTACCTCAAATGCGCTACACTCTCGGTCAGCGATTACTCCACACGTAGTACTACAACCTATAGAGGCCACAAAGCGCCTATTAATATCTTTAGATCTCAATGTAGAATATTCTACGAAAATTGAAGACCTCCCCATGGCAGCGTAAATCTCCTCTCTATCGAGGCCGCTACCAAGCCAACCGGGGGTTAACACGTCTAACGGGCGTGTACAATTCTACTACGATAATGCTACACAAGTCTCATGTACTGATCCTATGTAATTACGATTCGATTCTCTTCTTTAAATTCGGGCTTAAGTCGCAAGACATTCGTAAGTATTATTCAGGCTTAAGTCAAAAGACATTGCCGCACAATTATAATGTTCAGTTCTATATATAGTATACTTCAACTATATATTCCTACAACATGTAATTTCCAATTACAATAGAAGGTCAAGAGTGTTTACCTCGATAAGCCCAAAATTATCCGAGTTTATATGTCGATCATGAGCACGGTTTAGCTCTACTCCGTGCGCTCAGGCCGCTCCAACCAACCCTTAGAAGTTCTAACCAACTTCTACTTATAACTTCAACTACGGGTGAAGATTTACTTAGGGTTTCGTTTTTGTGACTGAGGGAAGTATAATAGTATTTTTTGGGCTTTTGTACAAGTGTAACTTTGGGAATACTACAAGGTATTTGGGCCAAGGTATTTGGACATTATAACACTACTAGGAGAGTATTTCTATACCACAAAAGGGGGGTATTTATACGAGACAACAAGGCTAGGGGGGGTACCCCTCGGCTAGGGCACCACAAAGGGGGAGGGGGGAGGCCCTCGGCCAAGACTCTCAAAGGAGGGGGGGGAGAGTTGGACGAACTCAACACTAAAGGGGGAGGGATTTTTAACACTTAGAAAAAGATTTTTGGATGAAGAAAGTTCATCACTTAGAGGGGTATTTATAGGTCAAGTGAAGGCCAACCAATGGCCAAGATGAAGACAAGTGCATAGCAAGTGTAAGGCCAAGATTAAGCCATGTGCAACCTTATCCATCTACCCAAAATATCCTACCAACTCCTTGACCACCAATTCAACACAAAAAACGTGCCACACTCCCCATTCTCGTCCGCCAACCTTCACCAATTAGAGGGTGACAAGTGTCGCCCTCTTGTTGGTCCAAAATGTTACGTCTCTCGGAAAAATCCGCAAAAATTATAAATGACATAGCCGGAAATTCCCCTACGAAAGTGGAAAGCGTTTCGTCGAAAAACGACTCTAACCGGGTGTTGTGCACAAAAAGAATTCGGCCAAGCCTAAAGAAGTTCGAAAATTTCTACGTACGTCCCCCACGTACATACTCTGGAAATACGGGGTATAACATGGCGACTGCGGACCAAGGATGTGGCTTCCGTCAAAGTCTTGTGGAGGAATGATAACAGGGAGGACATGACGTGGGAAGCGGAGGAGGACATGTTGAGGAAGTATCCTCACTTATTCCCTACACCTTCAGGTAATTTATTTTCCCTTACTTGTCAAGTTTTAATTGAAGTATTTTGCTTAAGTGCTATTATGTGGCCACATGTGGCATTATTGGTATGTCGGGGTTGTAAAAGGAAACTATGTCGCTATTTATAAGTTGACTCCGAAAGAAAATTCGGGGACGAATGTTTCTAAGGGGGGAAGAATGTTACACCCCGTAATTACAGGACATGTTTTTAAGAACGTACGTAAGAATCCAAATGTTAAGATTTGAGACTAGTAAAAATTTATCGGAATTATGAAATTGTCGGAAAACGAAATATTGTGACGAATGGGAGGGCAACACGTGTCACCCCCTTAGATTGGTCTTGGATGAAAATAACATGGGTAAAAGGGTCATTTGACCATTAATAGGATGACCAAGTTTTGCTAAGCCTTGTAGCTTGAGATTGTTGACTTGTGAAAGGGCCACTTGGGCTTGATCCTAGTGAATTGTATCTAAGCCACACATATGTATTAATCTTAGCCCTTCATTGTGCTATATATGGATACTAGTAGTGAGACAAGCTTCCACACTTAGAAAATTTTCAAGAAAATTGGATGAATACTTAGGGAGGCTCTCGGTTTCAAGCTTTTCAAAAGAATTTTTTTTTTGTTTGTTGTCCAATAAGCTCCACACTTTAAACCAAGGTTCATAAGGGTATTGTAAGGGTATCTCAATAGAAAGATCCCGGAAAAATATCGTTTTCGTATTAATCGCAAGGTGAAAACCTAGTTTCTTTCCTAGGTTTTAATTGGAAGATTAAAGGAAAGTTGTTTGTGATATTCTAAGGGTCTCAAGTGGCGGATTGAAGTGTCAAGGAGAGGCTCCAAGTTGCTAGGGAGCGACTTCGGATCTTGAAGTTGGATAAGGCTCGTTGAGGTAACAATCTTGTTCTCTTAAAGTGTTATAAGTGTTATGGATAGTTGAAGCCTAGAATCCGAAATGACATTCTAGCCATTTGAAGTTGGATTACAATTTGGTCGTTAATTAGAATTGTCGCATGTTACTTACTTGAAGATTGTAGTAGTTATTATCGATTGCGACTTGATATCAAGTTTTACTAAACAACTTGGATTGAAAAGGAATTGGATAAGAATTTGTGTTGTTACACCTCAAAGTTGCCGAATTGACCTTGTAGTTTGTCACGCCCCGAACTCCGGGCCCGTGACTGGTGCCCTACCTGGGCACCCTTCTACCTACTGACACAAGTAACTGCGGAATTTAAATAACACATTTTTTTTTAAAACCCACATACGTGCAAGGGCAAAGCCGACAAGGCTGCCATATAATATATATAATCAAAAGACACTACACTGTACATGAGTCCAATCCCACATATGAATACAGACCTCTAAGAGTTTTACTGAACTATGATGGGACAAGGCCCCGCCGTACCCATAACTGTACAAAAGCCTGTACTGAAGGATCTATACCAAAAAGATAAACTCCTGAACAGATGGAGCTATCAAAAAACTCTGAGCAGGGTCCTACACCTGCAGATCACCAAACTGCGTACCTAAACCTGCGGCATGAACGCAGCCCCCCGAAGGAGGTCAGTACGAAGAATGTACCAAGTATGTGGAAGCGATGAAATCGTAATAAAATAATATGATCTAAACAAAACAGGAGACATGTATGATAGCCAACCTACAGTACACAATACATAAGTAGTCATATCAAGTCAGGGACGCATGCCCTCAAAGTCATTACTCAAATATAATCATGGGTCTCACGCCCATAATATCAATCATGCCCGTGGAATCCTTCCTCACTGCCGGAAGTCCATGATATAGTACAACATCAATAAGCACACTGAACCTTGCAATCATGAGAGTAATGTAATCTTTTTTATCTTTTAACTTATGTTTTTAACAATGAGAATTACTGTTCCACTTTAATTCATAACCACACTGCACCCTTTCATTAATGAAATCAATACCGTTTCAAAACATGAAGGTCGTGCCAGTGCCAGGGTCAACCACCCTCTGTGTTATAATGCAACCTATCATAGGACTATTTCACCCGCAATGGACTATTTCACCCGCTTAGGTCATGAGGACCCGCAATGAGTCATCGGTACACGATACTCGCACCACGGATAGCTAATCCATGGCTTATATATATCCGGGAATTTAACCCGCCCGAGTCAAATACCGACCCGCCGTGAGTGTGTACCACTCACCCCCATGGGGAGCTAACCCATGGTATCCTTGAAACAAGTTGTCGGCCCTTTATGGAGGGACGCAGAGATGTGGAAATATGACACTTGCACGAATGTCTATATGAGCAACCCATATGCAAGCAAACCAAGACAATACCATGCCTTTCACACCAAGACAATACCATGTCTTTCCTTGTTACATAAACCAAGACAATACCATGCCTTTACACAAACCAAGACAATTACCATGCCTTCTTTTTACATAAACCAAGACAATATCATGCCTTCTTTTTACATAAACCAAGAGAAATACTTATTCAAGCAAACCAAAATACTATCAAGGCGCAAATAGAATAGTTCTCATTTAACAAGCCAAAGTACTTA
Source organism: Przewalskia tangutica (assembly GCA_029844215.1). Taxonomy (NCBI): domain Eukaryota; kingdom Viridiplantae; phylum Streptophyta; class Magnoliopsida; order Solanales; family Solanaceae; genus Przewalskia; species Przewalskia tangutica. The sequence goes on from CM056720.1 coordinate 57,659,400, forward strand.
TCAAGACACAAACAGAATAATTCTCATTTAACAAGCCAAAGTATTTATCAAGGCACAAATAGAATAATTCTCATTTAACAAGCCAAAGTACTACGTACGTACATTCTTTTCAAAAGACTCTTTTTTATGTAAAATCCCTAGATACTAACACCCGTAGTATCAAGGCGTGTCTATTTTTCAATGTAATTTACTATACTTTTTAGAAACTCATTTCAAAGCTTGAAACCAAGTAACTTCAAATTTTCACAATCTAGGCAACTTATGCCCATTAATCAAAATAGACAACTTTCTTAACCTTCCATAAAGCCGTTATAACCAACTTCCCATAAAGCCGTTATAACCCTTTATGATTTTAGACCAATTCATTCCTTTTTATATCCAAGAGACTTACACTTTTTAAAACCAAGTATCACATACTTACAAATCAAGTTTATGCACTTAGGGATCTCGGGGAATTCAGAATTGCTCACGGACTTGATGACACTCCTTCTAAGGGGTCCTTCTATACTTGGACGAATGGCTCAATTTGGTCCAAGCTTGATAGAGTGTTAATGAACCAGCATTGGAGTGACTTGAACCTTGAATGCTCAGCAAACTTTTTTCCTATGGAACCAGTCTCAGACCATTGCCCCGTGATTGCTTCGGTAATCTCATCTTGTGGTATTGGGAAAAGGCCTTTCAAGTTTATGAACATGTGGCTCTCACACCCCGCCTTTGAGAACATCCTATCTTCATGCTGGAAGCAGCGTGTCTTTGGAACTGCCCAATTCACATTGGTCACAAAATTGAAGTCGCTAAAGAAGCCATTGCGGGATTTAAACTCTAGTGAATTCGGGAGTATTGAACAAAGAACAAATGCGGCTAACATGGAATTTAAGGAGGCTATAAATGAGCATACGGAGAATCCCTTTGATGAAGACTTAAAAGCCAAGGTCAAGTCCTTAAGAGCTAAAGCCAATCACCTCCTTGAATCTGAGAGACACTACTTAAGACAAAAGGCGAGGCAAAAACATTTGATTGGAAGTGATAGGTGCTCCAAATACTTCCATAGTTTGATCAAGAGAAGCAATGTTAAGAACTCGATTACTTATCTTGTAAAGGATAACGACAATACCACAACATCTCCCGGTGAAGTAATAGGCATGCTGGTTGAGTTCTATAAAGGACTTCTTGGCTCCTCTCAACCCGTAACAAGCATCAACCTTGCGGTACTAGATTGTGGTCCGAAACTAGAGGAGGAAGATGGTTCATTCCTTCTACATCCTGTCTCCCAAAAGGAGGTTTGGGATGCTCTATCCGATATTGGCAATGACAAAGCACCCGGCCCGGATGGTTTTTCAGCCGCCTTCTTCAAAAATAGATGGAAAGATATGGGAAATGATGTAGTAAGGAGTATACAAGAATTATTCTCTTCCGGTGTGCTCTTGAAGCAAGTGAACCATACTATACTCACCCTTCTACCCAAAACTGATCGGGACCCCAAGGTGAGTCACTTTAGACCTATTGGATTGAAAAATGTGGTATACAAGATCATTACTAAGATACTACCTAACCGGATGGCAAGGTTTCTTCCGGCATTAGTTGATAAATGCCAAGGTGCTTTTGTGAAAGGAAGAAACATGGTTGAAGTCTTCATTGCCCAAGAACTTGTGAGAGACTATAATAGAACTAGAGTTTCGTCAAGGTGTATGCTCATGGTGGATCTTCGGAAAGCTTTTGACACAGTCTCCTGGAATTTCCTCGAATCGGTGCTAAAAGGTCTCAAGTTCCCGGACAGATTTATAAGATGGATTATGGAATGTGTAAGCTCAACTTCTTTCTCACTTTCAATCAATGGAGAGTTGCATGGCTACTTTACGGGTAAACGCGGCTTGAGGAAAGGTGATCCTATGTCTCCTATGCTCTTTATCCTATGCATTGAATACCTATCCAGAATGCTCAAGCTCAAAACTTCGGATATATCCTTTTCTTTCCATCCTAAGTGGAAAAGACTAGGCGTCTCTCACCTTGCCTTTGCGGATGATCTCATGCTTTTTGCCAAAGGGGATGTATCTTCGGTTAGTGTTCTTATGGATTGTCTTGAAGATTTGGAGGCGGTTTCTGGCCTAACACTTAACCCGTCAAAATCTTCCATCTACATTGCGGGAGTGCAATAGTCTATCCGCGACTTGATCTTGGCAAGAGTTGGCTTCCCTTTAGGAGTCTTTCCCGTGCGGTACTTAGGGGTCCCTTTGTCTCCAATCTCTGTCTCTGTGGACCAGTTTGCACCTTTCACTAGTGCAATCTCAGGTTACATTCAGAAATGGGGACACCACTCACTTTCATATGCGGGTAAATTGGAACTTATAAGATCGGTGGTTCAAGGGGTTGAGAGCTTTTGGTTTCGAGCTCTACCCATTAGCTCATCTGTGCTCAACAAGGTTCGCTCTGCTTGTATCCAGTTCATATGGGGTGGCAAGCCACCAAGAGTCGGATGGGATGAAATTTGTGCGCCTCAATCTGAAGGAGGCCTAGGCCTCATGGACATCAAAGTATGGAATCACGCCTTACTCTCTCGAACCATCTGGCAAGCTCACACTAAGGCGGATACATTATGGGTTCAATGGATTTATAGCTACTACTTAAAGAATCAATCCATTTGGTATTATGAGGTACGCCCTAGAGATTCACCTTTATTCAAGAAGCTTTGTGGCATCCGTGACACTTTCATAAGCATCTTTGGGAATCAAGGAAACACTATTGCCGGGTTGGAGAAATGTTGCATCGATGGGAAATTTGATTCGGGTCTTGTGTACGACGTCTTGCGGACCCCGAGAGAACATAAGCCTTGGATGTCTCAAATTTGGATAGGATACATTCATCCTAAATTCTCATTCACGGTTTGGCTCACTTGTAGGAAGCGTCTTGCTACTGAAGATACTCTCTCCTTCCTTAACATAGAAGATAAGTCTTGTAGATTCTGAAAGCGTGCCAATGAGAAAAGGTCTCATCTCTATTTTTCATGCCCCTTCACTCACAAGATTTGGAAGCACACAAAAAAATGGTTGGGAATTAGAAGAGAAATGACAACAATTGAAAGTGCACTCAAGTGGATCAAGAAAGAACACCGTGGGACTAGCATTCGATCCAAAGTCATCCTACTTGCCTTTTGCATAGTGGTATATGAGATTTGGAGAGCAAGGAATGAAATGCTATTTGCGGACACTATGTCAACTGTGGATGAGGTTGTGGCAAAAGTACAAACAACAACATATAGAGTTCTTTATGATTTAATCCCCTCTTTTAACGTCACCTCTGAGTGAACGCCCCTTCTCTCCTTCATTTCTTGCTTTTTGTTACGTTGAGGATTGAGAACCCTCAATGATTGATTGTAAGTTCCCTGTTTCTTCTTAGTAATAACATTACCATTTACCCGGAAAAAAAAATACTTCAAGTCTCTTAATATTTAGAAATCAAGTTTCTTCTACTTTTAAACATCAAGTAACTCACACCTTTAAAACAAGTTACTTCTCTTAAATCATGTCATTTCTCCTCTTTTAAAACCATTAAGTAAATCACTCATTTGACTCCCCTAAAGTCATTATAACGACCTTTAGGTTTTGAAACTAAGGCACTAGCAAAAAGATTTGGAAACCACTTCCTTTTCAAGACTATATGTACTATAAGTAAAATACTTTCACTTTTGAGAATCCAAACTTCACTAAGGAAATGGATTATAACAACTTACAATTAAAACATCAAAGTACAATCAAGGAAGTATATAGAACAAATTCTATATTAGGCAATCCAAGTACAACCAAGGAATGGATCATTTAAGGAGTAGGACATATTTTCTTTATCTTAAGGAATCATGCTAGAAGAGGAGATAGTTCACATACCTTTTCCCAATCATAAGCTAAGTCGAATATGCCGCACGTAGAATTGTCAACCTATAATGGTCACAACATGACTATCAATTTCTAGCTTCTAACGTAAAATAATACTAAGTATACGGTCTCTTATTCTACGGAAAATCGGGCAGCACTTCCTTTGTTTCTACATACTTTGCCACCTTTTTCAAGGTCGAATTCAATAACCAAACATGCCATATTTAAGGCTCAACATACCAACCAATCAAAGGGAAATACACATCTTACAATACGTGTAAAATTCCGCCCCACAATTCATACGAAGTAGTTTAATACTGAAAAGCCATTCTCGGCCAACATATACAACAACACAAGTCCTTTCCAATTCTTTTTCAATCCAAGTTCTTAGGTCTAACATGTTATATAATCATAAACAACTTAACAACTAATATTCCTCCTTTATATAACATGTGACGACTTAAACTAATAGTCAACTTGAATTGTAATCTTAAGGCTAAACATGCTAGTTTCGGATTAGGGTTCCAATAGCCAATATACTTATCAAACTTCATAATATAAACATCTCATGCTTGCTAATATCCATAGCTACAACAATAAGTAATCTTAATTACTAAAACGACAAGAATTATACATTTACAAGCCCTTAAAATTTCCAAGATTCAAAGTCGCTCCTTAGCAATTCTTAGCTCCTTTCCTTTACGCTCCAATCCGCTATTTGAAGCCTTTAGAAGCTCTTAACCAACTTCTCTTCCATTTCCAATCCAAAACTAGGAAAATGACTTAGGTTTTCGCCTTGCGACTAACGTGAAAACGTCGTTTTTCCGAAATATTTCTATTGAGATATCCTTACAATACCCTTAGGGACCTTGGGTTAAAGTCTTGTGAATAATGGAACAAAATTACAAAAAAAATCTTGTGGGAAAGAGGTTAACCCGAGATCACACTTAAGGAACAAGAACAATGTGAAATATTTTCTAAGTGTTGAAGACAAGTCTTGCATCTAGTGTGTATATATAACACAATGGAGGGTCAAGATAATAACAAATGTGTGGCTAGGATGAAGATCATTAATTAATTAGCCAAGTGGACAAGTTGACAAGTCAACAATCTCAAGCTAGCAAGACTTATTCATCTACCATGGTAAATGACCATTTTACCCTTGTAATTTTCGTCCAAGACCATGTGGGGGAGGTGCCACATGTCTCCCTCTCATTCGTCCATAAAATTCCGTAACCCTTGTGGGCCCCACAAAACGTAAAATTCCTCGGGTGGGCCCCACGTGACCAAATCCGTAAAAATAAATTTCCATAATGTTAATAAGTTCTATATTCTTCAAATAATGCATTTTGAGAATTCAATTCTCAACAACGAACATTTTTCCTTTCCGACGTTCGAAAGATTTTCCGTCGTAAAAACAATTCTTTCTTTCGTACCAATTTCAAGTCTTGTGTTCTCGCGTCTATTCTCTTATACATGTCTTGGACTTACGGGGTGTAACATTCTTCCCCCCTTAGAAACATTCGTCCCCGAATGTTCTTAGTCGATTGTCAAGCTATACAAACTCCGGCATAGTCTCTATACTATGCCTAACAATCAATACTCCACAAGACTAACGATGCCACACATGGCCACCACATAACATACATAAACATAACAATGGACATTCCATCCGTGGTCCCTTCTCACAAAACTCGAAGGTTACAGTCTTATCAAAAACGGAATCTTCTAGAGGTTACTTTCTTTTTCCCCGCACAAAGGGATGGCCCTGTCGTATTCTAAGTCATGGGACTAACACTACCTGGATCCTTCAGTAGGAATCCTACTCAGCTAACTGATGTGTTTCCCCTATGTTACTTCCCTTCTCTGTCTCACTTAGTCACTAAACTAGTTGGTACATGAGCCTATAGTCTGCTTAGCTTAGTTTACCAACTGGTGTAAACTCTAATACTAGTAGCACCTCAATCACGAGCACCTATGGACAGTGTTACTGAACCTAAGGCGTGTGTATCATCATAAATAACCTTCACTCATGGCCAAAAAAGGAATTTTCTCTACGCACTTTCATTACTCATAACTATAATCACTATAGTTCTTTTAATCTTTGTTCCTTCTTTTTATTACTTGCCATACTTTCTCGTACTTTAAAACTTATTTAGTACACGTACAAAATCTCAAATATTGTTTCTGTTCTCCAATCCTTAGAGTTACTATCCCACTTGGCCATTATGCTACTTAAATTTCCGCTAAGGCTCTTCTCGGCCCTTACGACCTGGTTCCGGTGGAACGCGTCCACAAACTCGTACAACGATTAACTAGACTTGGGCCTTGCATCCTCGTGACCCTATCACATAGCGGGACCATATCCAACTGACATCACCCCATTCCATACTATCGGTTGACCAGAAATGAGTCTATAACCCGACCCATCGTCACACTTAACTTCTCATTCTTAGTCTGCAATAAATATCTCTCTTATCTCAAGGTACTTCTTACCCTATCCCCCTATTCAGTAGAGGTTCGTCACATAGGCCGAAGTATTTCCACTGTACATTCTTCCCTATCAGTATTACGCTGTTATGGGGCAATTACAACTTGTGAACCCTACACAACTATAGTCTCAGTTCACATTACTAATCAAAGTATACCTACCTCTGGGGGTACTATCACTTACAACTGCTAGCAATAAAGGGAAAACATATATGCTAGGGCGAAATCTGAATCTATCAATACACGTATGATTCAAAAGAATCGAGATATACCTGTAACCCCATGCGATGTCGCCTCCTGATCCTGCCCTATAGTCACGTCATCTCTGCGGTTCGAAGGACCGCCAGAACTATAAACTCCACCCTGACCTCTACCACGGTGGTGACATCCGAACACCTTGCAGGGGCCTTTTGTAGAGGAAAGGGAATCAACCATCGGCCTCATAGGCTGAGCCACCTCACCGGTGATCTTTCTAAAAGGACACACCCTCAGTATATGGCCCGGACGGCCACAATGAAAACAAAAACCTGTGTCATAACGGCATTTCCCCATATGACGCTTACTACATCGGAAACACTGAGGAATAAGTGGCCTCGACTGAGAAAATCCTCTGCTCCTATGAGAACTTCGACCCCTGGAGCTCGGACCGGCTCCTAAATACCTTGTGGGGTCAAATCTCCCACCCGTGAGCTGCGGGGGTATGTACTGGGTAGGCTGGGACGAATATCTCACTCGCTGCTGAGGCTGCTCGTCCAAACACTCACCGGGATAACAAACCGGTCTAGCCCTCTTACGCTGATTTCCGCGTTGGCCCTCTACCATCTGTACACCTGTCTGTACTGGCCGAATAACCTCCTGCTGATGAAACTGTAGCACCGCTATCTTGGTCAATAACATAACTGCTTTCCTCATGACCCTATAGTCTTCTCCTAACTGAGAAACAGGAGGCTCTGGTGCTGTGGCCTCAAAACCTGGCGCAGAAGAACTCGCCGACTGTGGCACAATTGCGGCATACCATGGGCATAAGCCCTATCAACTCTCTGAGTCTGACTGGTAGCTCCTGCTACTGATTTGCCCTTCTGGGCGACTGTTGCCCTCCTTGGAGGCATAGCTGTAACATAAAAATACGTCAGAGAGGAATTATCTTACTAACACAGCTCTATGGCACGATCTCAGAGTGAGAAGAATAGAAACCAACTCGTAAATGTCTTGTAGCCACCTGTTTATGGGTGTGGTGCGCAACACACCTGTTATACCCCGTAGTTGCAGGGTATGTATGTGAGGACGTACGTACGAGAGTACGGCAAAAATTTTGAAAAGAAAGAAAGATGTGAGTTTTCGACGGAAAAGTTTCCGGTAATTTGTGAAGAAAAAGGTTCGTTAATGAGAATTGGATTCCCAGATTTGGTTTATGGGCTTCTTAAATTATATTAGAATTTTGAGATTTTATTTTTCGGAAATGGTCACGTGGGGCCCACGGGAGAAATTCTGGTTTTGTGAGAGCTTTGTTTTGAGATTTCCGGTATTTTGGATATTTTGGAAGAAGAAATATTCAGGCGAATCGGGGCGACACGTGTCACCCCATGTGGCACCTTGGCGAATTTACCTTTGTGCACAACACCCGATTAAGTCGTTTTTCGACGAAACGTTTTGCATAACTTGCGAGGGAAAATTCGACTATGTCGTTTTGTATTTTGCGGATTTTTCCGAGCGACGGAACATCTTTGGGCCAACGAGAGGTGACACTTGTCACCTCAGTGACGGTTTAGGTGCGAGGGGGCGTCTTCTCCCTTGTTTTGTGCCTTGTTTTGGCCTTGTTTGGTGCATTGTTTGTGGCATGTTTTGTGGAGTAGGGGTTAGGGTGCACTTGGCTTAATCTTGGCCTACACTTGCCTTGCACTTGGCATGATCTTGGCCATTGGTTGGCCTCAGCTTGTCTTATAAATACCCCAGTGATGAACTTATTCATCCACTCCTCACTTTGTCTAAGCCTTGAAAACTCTCCCTCCTCTTGAGTGTTCTCGTCCTAAGCCTTCCCCTCCTTTGGTGGCCTTGTGGCGAGAGCCTCCCTCCCCTTGGAAGTGCTAGCTGGGGTACCCCACACTAGCCTAGTTGTTTCGTATAATACCCCTTTTGTGGTATAGAAATACTCTCCTAGTATTGTTATAATGCCCAAAATACCTTAGCCTTTACCTAGTAGTATTTCAAAGTTACCTCTATACGTAGAGCAGGAAATACTACCTTTTGTCCTTTTAGTCTCAAACCGAAACCCTAAGGAAATCTTAGTTGGTTGAAGTATTTGAGTAGAAGTTAGTTAGAACTTCTAAGGGTTGTTTGGAGTGGTTTGAGCGCACGGGTGAGCTAAACCTTGCTCGGGATCGACATTATAACTTGGATAATTTTGGGCTTGTCGAGGTAAATATTCTTGTCCCCTTATTGTAATTGGAGTTTACATGTTGTAGGATTATATAGTTGAAGTATACTATATATAGAACTGAACATAGCTTGCGGCAATGTCTTTTGACTTAAGCCTGAAGAGTAAAGAAAAGAACTGAACTGTATTTACATAGGGTGTATTGCGATGAGACTTGTGTAGTATTCTTGAGTAGAATTGTACACGTCAGGTTAGGCGTGTAAACCCCACTGGTTGGCTTGGTAGCCAGGCCTCGATAGAGGAGGAGATTCTGTTGCGGGGAAGTCTTTGCCGAATTTTCTGTAGAACATGGAACCTTGTGTTTTGAAGTTAATAGACATTTGTGACCTTTTTAGGTGAAAGTACTAAGAGTAGCGTATTCTACTTGAGGAGTGGAAAGGGCTAGCAAGGTTGTAGTACTTGGAGCATTTTGCTTATTGTCGATACTCGTCGCGAGGTATGTGAACCTCTTCCTATCTTTTCTAGCATGATTGTTGTGAACTATGTAGTACGGTAGACGTACATGTGCTAAGTGATTTGGTTGGTTTAGAACATAGGGTGTTATAATAGCTTTATGGGAAGTTAGTTATAACGACCTTATGTAGGTGAAAATGGTTTACTGATGTTAGAAGTTAAGAGACTTGATCTTATAAGATAAGAGACTTAACTTATTTGTTTTAATGTGGATGTTTGTGTGAAACCTCATTCGTGAGTAATGAGTACTTGGTTTTTAAAGGGATAATGTTTCTTGATTTGGGAATCGGAATGTGTATCGGCAGGACCATTGCGGCGTTAATAAAGGAAAATGTATTGAATAATGATGTGTTGTATTAAAACCGGTAGAAACCTCCATCTGCATAGAAGCTAAGATGAGACAAAATGATATTACATTTTCTAGATCACGATTTCTTTGTAATAAGATCGTTATAAACAAGAATAAACTACTCACATATATGACATATGTTACTCAATTGTTTTAAAAGAGATTAAGACTATGAGTTATGAAACCTTTCTAAAATAAGTGACTTGAGCATTTGAAATTAGGCAAATTTGAGCGTTTGGAAAAATAATGTTGTTACTTGATTTTACAAAGGGAAGTGTCTTGTTTACTTAAAAAGATAGTCACGATTTTTATACTACTGGTATTGTGTGGCTTATGTGAAAGTACTTTGAGTTGTGTGAAACTTGCCTATGCTTGTGATGATAGCCTTTGTTGTACAAGTGTTGTATTTACGTATTCTGGCGTCTCGATAGAGTCGGTTGGTGGTTGAGAACTTACTTGGACATGCGGTGATGGAGAAATTCCGCAGTGCGTTCGCTTGATTGTGTTACTTTTGCTAATCACTTTGGACATCTTGACCGCGATCGTAGCGCGCGGGTATCTTCGTGTTGATCTCGCTTTATTGTTTCCCTTTGGGCATACCGACCACGATCGTAGCGCTGCGGCTATGTTTCCATTTGGAATCTGTCTTATGGTTCCCTTTTGGACATCACGACCGCGATCGTAGCGCGCGGGTATGCTTCCATTTTGATTCTTTGTCTTGTGGTTCCCTTTTTGGACATCACGACACGATCGTAAGCGCCGCGGGTATGCTTCCATTTGAATTGTTATCTGACTTTGGCATCAGGTAGGACTTGGTGTCTTTGGTGTACTTCTTGGTGTTATCATATCATAGGCTGCCGGTGAGGAAGGCATTCACGGGCATGAATGATGTGGAGGCGTGAGACCACGACTTGATATAAGCGATATATGTGTATCTTGTAGTTTGGTTATCATTCATGTCTCCCGCTTATATATCGCTATGATTTCATTCTGATATTTCTGATTTCACATACTTGGTACTGTTGTCGACCTCGCCCGAGGCTGCGTTCATGCCGCAGTAGAGTACATCGGTCGTGGATCCTCGCTCTTAGGATCTCGATTCAGCGTATTGGGAAGCTCCGTTTCTCGGAGGCTTATCTTTTAGTATGTGTTCCACTGAGTTGTAGGTTCTTGTACATTCAGGGGTATGGCGGGCCTGTCCGTCATAGTTGTTGTAAATCTTAAGTGCATGCTTTGTTGTGGCGGTGGTTTGTAAAAGGATAAGCTGTCGGGTTTTATGTATATATCTGAAAGCGTATGTTGGGTTGTCTGTTTATTTATTATGTCTCTTATTTCTTGTGTAAAGTTTTTATTTCCGCTGGTTTTCTCTGATGTTGTATCACTAGGGTGCCCGGGGTAAGGCACCAGTCACGGGCCCGGATTCGGGTCGTGACAAAAGTGGTATCAGAGCAGTTAATCCTCGGAAAGTGTCTGAACCGTGTCTAGTAGAGTCTTGATTATCGGTGTGTTGTGCACATCTATAATCAGGAGGCTATAGGACATTTAGGATTGGTTTCCATTCTTCTCATTCTGAGGTCGTGCCTTAGAGTTGTGTTGTAAGTTGGACCCCTCTGACGTATCTCGTTTTTACCAGTTATGCCTCCGCGCAAGGCAACCAGAGCCCAGAAGGGCAAGGCAGCGAGGCGCTAGTGAGATCTGAGACGAAGGCGCGAGCGATGCATACTGAGATTGTGCTTGACGGCGAGTTTTGCGGCCGCCATCCCAATGAGTTTAGAGCGCGGCGATGGGCTGCTTAGACCACGATACACGAGCCTCGGTCGCGGCTGGAAGCGAGATGAGATGGGTACAAGGAGATGGCGATTCTTTGGCGGTCGTGGCGAGCATGAGGATAAGTGGATCGCAGATTCGATTCGATAGCACGATGGCTCACCCCGGCGAATAGTTTGAGGCTACGGGACTTTACGAGTTAGCCGCGAGTTTTATGGGTCGAGGCACGAGGATGATCGCAGGAGTTCATCAAGCGATTCTGGTCGTGAGAGTGATCAAGGCCGGAGACCGAGTCGGTGGTCTTAGGTTCGCATCGGTGGGTGATACCGCATGATCGTAGTTTGATTCGTGGGAGTTGTCGGGAGAGCATGCGCTTCCAGCGGTATGGGACGAGTTCTCGAGGCATTCCTCACTCACTTCTTGCCTCCGCGGATGAGGAGGGCGGGCCGGACGATTTATGATCACGAGCGAGCAGGCGTCTGATCGGGAGTACTGGCGTGGAGTTTGACTCGTTGGCTCGGTATGTCCCCGCTTTAGTGGCAACCATGGAGGATAGAGTGCACCGCTACGTCACGGGCTAGATGATTACTTGCGGAGGCTTGTTGGTGTAGCTCTTCGGTAGGGCATGGACATTGCCCGCATGCGAGCTCATCTGACCGGATGTGAGGCACGGAGAGATCAGCGGAATGACCGAGTCGGCAAAGAGGCGAGCAGCGGTCCTTTGGTGACTTTCGAGCGACCGCCTCGCAGCAGACTAGTTATGCGCCTCCGCCCGATGCATAGTGGTCCTCCACAATCTTCAAGGCATCCAGAGTATTCGGGAGCGGTCGGGCCTCGAGGTTCAGATTTTACGGAGAAGCGGGGTGTTAGCCCGAAGCCACCCTACCTCGTTGTGACCGTTGTGGTAGACTCGCGGTGGGAGTGTCGTGCTAGTCCGGGAGTTTGTTTTACATGCGGCCAGCAGGGCCATTTAGGGAAACTGTCCGGCCGGGTAGCAGTAGGATAGCACAAACTCTGAGATCGATTGCTTGGGTTCTTCACCTTCCACGGCTAGGCGGGATGTTCATACACGGCGGGCCACGGTAGAGGTCGCGGTGGAAGTTCCCGATCTTAGCGGTCCTTTGAACCGCCTATTTTCAGTATATCCTTAACCTACAGAGACTTGTATGTATTGATGTTAAGATAATGTGTTAAGTGTTATGTTCGGATAGCTTTGTGCTAATATGTGATTGAGAAACCTGGTGAGTGTAGAAGGGTAAGCCTGGGGGGCATGGAAGTGTGAACCTTAGACTATTTCACGATTGAGACCTTAGAGGTAGGGTCGTCATGAGTAAAAGATTTATTTTATGTTTGACCTTTATCAGAGTGCGTAGTATACGTGGGATTTATTTGTGTGATAAGTCCATGGGTAGTGCGAGATGGAAGTGTTAGCTTTCATGACGTGTGTTGGTTAGATTGTTCTGTATCGGGGAACAAGAATGTGGCGCGGTTGTGGGGTCGGGTTGAGGACCATTTGAGGGTCAACCGCGGCCGGTTTGTGGTGGTCAGTTCGAGGTGGTTCCGCCGGTGGTAGGGTCACGAGGATGCTAGGCCCCGGTTAGGTGACCATCGTATGAGTTCGTGGATACGTTCTACGAGAATGGTTCGTGAAGGCGGGAATGGCCTTAGGAGATTGAAGTTAGTAAGATGACCAAGTTTGAGGTAGTAACTCCAAGGTTGGAAAGCGAAGCATTGACGGAAGTGTGGTACGGATACTAGAAAGAGTTCGAGTGTTAGAAAGTGCTACGAGTTAAGGGAGAAGAGAGCGTGTGTTAGTTCGTGGCGGTGTGGCGTCGGCAACTTGTTAGAGGAACTTTATCGTTATCCGACTTGAGAAGGAACATTCGGGACGAATGTTTCTAAGGAGGAGAATGTTATACCCCGTAGTTTCAGGGTATGTATGTGGGGACGTACGTACGAGAGTACGACAGAAATTTTGAAAAAAAAGAAAGAAAGATGTGAGTTTTCGACGGAAAAGTTTCAGGTAACTTTTGAAGAAAAAGGTTCGTTTATGAGAATTGGATTCCCAGTTTTTGTTTATGGGCTTCTTAAATTATTTTAGATTTTTGAGATTTTATTTTTGGAAATGGTCACGTGGGGCCACGGGAGAAATTCTGGTTTTGTGGGGCCCGCTTTGTTTTGAGATTTCGGTATTTTGGATATTTCGGAAGGCGAAATATTCAGGCTAATCGGGGCGACACGTGTCACCCCATGTGGCACCTTGGCGAATTTACCTTTGTGCACAACACCCGATTAGAGTCGTTTTTAAAAAGCGTTTTGCATAACTTGCGAGGAAAATTCCGACTATGTCGTTTTGTATTTTTGCGGATTTTTCGGCGGCGGAACATCTTTGGGCCAGAGAGGTGACACTTGTCACCCTCAGTGACGGTTTGGGTAAGCGAGGGGCGTCTTCTCCTTGTTTTGTGCCTTGTTTTGGCCTTGTTTGGTGCATTGTTTTGTGGCATGTTTTGTGGAGTAGGGGTTAGGGTGCACTTGGCTTAATCTTGGCCTACACTTGCCTTGCACTTGGCATGATCTTGGCCATTGGTTGGCCTTGGCTTGTCTTATAAATACCCCTTAGTGATGAACTTATTCATCCACCTCACTTTGTCTAAGCCTTGAAAACTCTCCTCCCCTCTTGAGTGTTCTCGTCCTAAGCCTTCCCCCTCCCTTTGAGTGGCCTTGTGGCGAGAGCCTCCCTCCCCTGGAAGTGCTAGCGTGGGTACCCCACAGCCTAGTTGTTTTCGTATAATACCCCTTTTTGTGGTATAGAAATACTCTCCTAGTATTGTTATAATGCCCAAAATACCTTAGCCTTTACCTAGTAGTATTTCAAAAGTTACCTCTATCGTAGAGCAGGAAATACTACCTTTTGTCCTTTTAGTCTCAAACCGAAACCCTAAGGAAATCTTCATAGTTGGTTGAAGTATTTGAGTAGAAGTTAGTTAGAACTTCTAAGGGTTGTTTGGAGTGGTTTGGGCGCGCGGGTGGAGCTAAACCTTGCTCAGATCGACATTATAACTTGGATAATTTTGGGCTTGTCGAGGTAAATATTCTTGTCCTTATTGTAATTGGAGTTTACATGTTGTAGGATTATATAGTTGAAGTATACTATATATAATCGAACATAACTTGTGCAATGTGTTTTGACTTAAGCCTGAAGAGTAAAGAAAAGAACTGAACTGTATTTACATAGGACTGTATTGCAGTAGACTTGTGTAGTATTGCTGAGTAGAATTGTACACGTCCGGTTAGACGTGTAAACCCCCCCCCCCTGGTTGGCTTGGTAGCCGACCTCGATAGAGGAGGAGATTTACGCTGTTGCGGGAGAGTCTACGAATTTTACGTAGAACATGGAACCTTGTGTTTTGAAGTTAATAGACGTTTGTGACCTTTTTAGGTGAAAGTACTAAGAGTAGCGTATTCTACTTGAGGAGTGGAAAGGGCTAGCAAGGTTGTAGTACTTGGAGCATTTTGCTTATTGTCGATACTCGTCGCGAGGTATGTGAACCTCTTCCTATCTTTTCTAGCATGATTGTTGTGAACTATGTAGTACGGTAGACGTACATGTGCTAAGTGATTTGGTTGGTTTAGAACATAGGGTGTTATAATAGCTTTATGGGAAGTTAGTTATAACGACCTTATGTAGTGAAAATGGTTTCACGATGTTAGAAGATAAGAGACATTATCTTATAAGATAAGATACATAACTAATTTGTTTTAATGTGGATGTTTGTGTGAAACCTCATTCGTGAGTAATGAGTACTTGGTTTTAAAGGGATAATGTTTCTTGATTTGGAATCGAGAATGTGTATCGACAGCACCATTGCAGCGTTAATAAAGGAAAATGTATTGAATAATGATGTGTTTTATTAAAACGAGTATAAACCTCCATCTGCATATAAGCTAAGATAAGACAAAATTATATTACATTTTCTAGATCATGGCTTCTTTAATATGATCGTTATAAACAATAATAAACTACTCACATATATGACATATGTTACTCAATTGTTTTAAAAGAGATTAAGACTATGAGTTATGAAACCTTTCTAAAATAAGTGACTTGAGCATTTGAAATTAGGCAAATTTGAACGTTTGGAAAAATAATGTTGTTACTTGATTTTACAAAAGGGGAAGTGTCTTGTTTACTTAAAAAGATAGTCACGATTTTTATACTACGGGTATTGTGTGGCTTATGTGAAAGTACTTTGAGTTGTGTGAAACTTGCCTATGCTTGTGATGATAGCCTTTGTTGTACAAGTGTTGTATTTACGTATTCTGGCGTCTCTCGATAGAGAGTCGGTTGGTAGTTGAGAACTTACTTGGACATGGCGGTGATGGAGAAATTCCGCAGTGCGTTCGCGGTGATTGTGTTACTTTTGCTAATCGCTTTGGACATACTGACACGATGCGTAGCGCACGGGTATGCTTCCATGTTGATCTCGCTTTATTGTTTCCCTTTGGGCATATCGACGCGATGCGTAGCGCACGGGTATGTTTCCATTTGGAATGCTGTCTTATGGTTCCCTTTTGGACATACTGACACGATGCGTAGCGCACGGGTATGCTTCCATTTTGATTGCTGTCTTGTGGTTCCCTTTTTGGACATACTGACACGATGCGTAGCGCACGGGTATGCTTCCATTTGAATTGTTAATACAGCTTTGGCATCAGGTAGGACTTGGTGTGCTGGTGTACTTCTTGGTGTTATCATATCATAGACTGCCGGCAGTGAGGAAGGCATTCCACGGGCATGAATGATGTGGAGGGCGTGAGACCCTGACTTGATATAACTGATATATGTGTGTACTGTAGTTTGGTTATCATTCATGTCTCCTGCTTATATAGACTGCTATGATTTCATTTCTGATTTTCTGATTTCACATACTTGGTACTGTTGTCGACCTCGCCGGGCTGCGTTCATGCCGCAGGTAGAGGTACATCGGTCGTGGATCCTCGCTCTTAGGATCTCAGTTCAGCGTATTGGGAAGCTCCGTTTCTCCGGAGGCTTATCTTTTGGTATGTGTTCCCTGAGTTGTAGGTTCTTGTACATTCAGGGGTATGGCGAAGGCCTGTCCGTCATAGTTGTTGTAAATCTTAGAGTGCAGCCTTTGTTGTGGCGGGGTTTGTAAAAAGGATAAGCTGTCGGGTTTTATGTATATATACTGAAGGCAACTGTTGGGTTGGCCTGTTTATTTATTATGTCTCTCATTTCATGTGTAAAGTTTTTATTTCCGCTGGTTTTCTCTGATGTTGTATCACTAGGGTGCCCGGGGTAAGGCACCAGTCACGGGCCCGGATTCGGGTCGTGACAACACCGATAATCAAGACTCTACTAGACACGGTCTGTAGACATTCTGAGGACTGACTTCTCTGATACCACTCTATCACGCCCCGAACCCCGGGCCCATGACTGGTGCCCTACCCCGGCACCATTCTACCTACTGACACAAATAACTGCGGAATTTAAATAACACCTTTTTTTTTTTAAAACCCACATACGTGCAAGGGCAAAGCCGCAAGGCTGCCATATAATATACATAATCAAAAGACACTACACTGTACATGAGTCCAATCCCACATATGAATACAGACCTCTAAGAGTTTCTTGAACTATGACGGACAAGGCCCCGTACCCATAAGCGTACAAAAGCACATCTTGAAGGATCTATACCAAAAATATAAACTCCTGAACAGATGGAGCTATCCAAAAACTCTGAGCAGGGTCCTACACCTGCAGATCACCAAACTGCGTACCTAAACCTGCGGCATGAACGCAGCCCCCCGAAGGAGGTCAGTACGAAGAATGTACCAAGTATGTAAAACAGTAAGTACTGTAATAAAATCATAATAGTCTAAACAAAACAGGAGACATGTATGATAGTCAACCTACAGTACACAATACATAAGAAGTCATATCAAGTCAGGGACGCATGCCCTCAAAGTCATTACTCAAATATAACCATGGGTCTCACGCCCAAAATATCAATCATGCCCGTGGAATCCTTCCTCACTGTCGGCAGTCCATGATATAGTACGACATCAGTAAGCACACTGAACCTTGCAATCATGAGAGTAATGTAATCCTTTTTATCCTTTAAGTTATGTCATTAACAATGAGAATTACTGTTCCACTTTAATTCATAACCACACTGCACCCTTTCATTAATGAAATCAATACCGTTTCAAAACATGAAGTAGAGCGATGCGGGGTCAACCACCTACGTGTTATAATGCAACATATCATAGGACTATTTCACCCGCGAGGACTATTTCACCGCTTAGGTCGCGAGGACCTGATGAGTCATCGGTACACGATACTCGCATCACGGATAGCTAATCCATGTCTTATATATATCCGGAAATTTAACCCGCCCGAGTCAAATACCGACCCGCCGTGAGTGTGTACCTGTCACGACCTGATCCCGGGCCCGTGACTGGTGCCTTACCCGGGCACCCAAGTAGTCATACATCAGAGTAATCAGCGGAATATAAAAACAAGACATGAAACAATTATAGAATGAGAACAGTTTATCCATGAAAATATCGCCTTCGGCGTGTATATATAATAAAACTTGAGCAGTTACATCCCGTTTACAAAACCTGCCAACATTACTCTGAGACCTCTAAGAATGTAACAACAACTATGACGGGACAGGCCCCACCATACCACGAATGTACAAGAACCTACAACTCAGGAAACATACTAAAAGATAAGCCTCGGAGAAGCGGAGCTTCCAATCTGACTGTGATCCACATGGCGAGGATCAACAACGGTGTACCTCTACTGCGGCATGAACGGCCACGAAGAGGTCGATCTGCAACGGTACCAAGTATGTGAAACGAAAAATCGTAAGCGAAATCATAATGATCTAAAATAAAACATGAGACATGTATGATAACAAAACTACGATTCACAACATAAAAATAGTCATGTCAGTCGTGGACTCACGCCTCAAAGTCATCCTCATACGCGTGGAACTCCTTCCTCACCGCCGTGATCTAGGTATAAATCGTGTGATACGTATAACATGTTGTCACGACCAACCGGCAGACCGTTGGTGCCTTACGCACCCAGTAGTCAAACAACATCGAGAAAATCGGAAATTAAAACTCATACATGATAACCAATGAAAAGAGAAAAGCAGGCTAACCAAATGGTTACCTTTTACGAAAATAACTAACACACGAGCGATTACAATCCACCTTACATCGATTACTCTGGACCTCTAAGAATTTTTATAACATCTCTGGCGGGACGGGGCCCGCCATACCTGAATGTACAAAAAGTTCTACAACCGAGGCCGTACCAAGTGACAAAGTCTCAGAAGGAATGGAGCTTTACGAGGCGAACAACGATCCAAAGTGCGGATCAACAAGCGATGTATCTCGACTGCGGCGTGACGCGGCCGAAGAAGTCGATTACAGTGCAGAGTATGCGAAGCAGAAAAATCGTAAATGAAATCATAATAGTCTATAAGGAAAGCAGGAGACATGTATGATAACCAAACTACGAGACACCACGTATATCTGATTGATCAAATCAAACCACATCAAGTCGAGGACTCGCGAAAGATCATTACTCAAAGTGGGCGCATACTCGTGGGCTACCCAAGCGTGTCGGTATGTCGACCCAATAACAAGATAGTACTCGCGGTGGGCGATACTCGTGGGCTACCCAGCGTGTCGGTATGTCTGACGATAACAAGATAATACTCACGTGGGCGAGCGTACTCGTGGGCTACCCAACGTGTCGGTATGTCCAAACAAATACCCGGATAATACTCATTGTGGACGCATACTCGTGGGCTACCCAGCGTGTCGGTATGTCCAAACAAATACCAGATAATACTCACTGTGGGCGCATACTCGTGGGCTACCCAGCGTGTCGGTATGTCCAAACAAATACCCAGATAATACTACCGTGGGCGCATACTCGTGGGCTACCCAGCGTGTCGGTATGTCCAAACCGGTTTACAAGATAACACTCCTAATAGAAGCATACGTGGGCTAACGTGTCGATATGTCCCAAAGGATCAATATAGTGGAAGCATACCGTGGGCTACCCAACGTGTCGATATGTCCATCATACCACCCGATATCCGGCCCTACGTCGAGAGACTCGGTAGCACAAAGTCAAACACTTGCACAACAACAAAACTATCACCACAAGCACAGGCAAGTTACACACAACTCAAAGTACGCCCGTTTAAGTCAACAAACGGGTTCCAACCCCAAAATACTACATTCTTTCCTACCTTCAAAGACCTCTCTTTACGTAGAAACCATACGATACTATCACACATAGTATCACACATTCATGTTTAAAACACGTACTTCAAACACAATTTAACATAACGTCAAGTATACTTTTAAAAGTCCAAGTAATTAACTCCTTTAAGGTCAAGTATTCCTACCTTTTAAAACCAAGTCATTTACTTTTCCCTAAGAAAAGTTCGATATTTGAAACAAGTGATTTATACTTTCAAACTCAAGTTACTTCTCTTTTCCAAAATCCGATTACATTATCCTTTACAATCCATTAAATTCATTCTTTGGAATTTTAAGAAAAGTCGAACTTGTTATCAATGATTCTCATTTAAGCGACCATGATCTAGGAAATGTAATATCATTTTGTCTTATCTTAGTTTCTATGCGGATGGAGGTTTCTCTGGTTTTAATATAATCAATTAGTGAAACCATTTCCTTTATTAATGACTATGATGGTGTGTTCGATACTTGTTCCCACTTTCAAATCCATTTCACATTCTTATGCCGTTATACCTAACTTTACATAAAGCTAGTATAACTCTTAAGTTTTCAAAAACCAAGTATTACTCATTACTCACGAATGAGGTTTTACAACTTTTGAATACATTACAAAACTTTCACAATTCTAAGTTAAGTCTCTTATCTTACAAGATCAAGTCTCTTAACTTCTACCAATCAACAACCGTTCTTTTATTATCATAAAGTTGTTATAACTTACTTCCCATAAAGACTTTATAACCCCTTTATGTTTTAAACCATCCAATTACCACATAAACATTTATGAGACCAAGAGGACTCATTCTTTAAGCAGAGTGCCCATTACTAACGGATAAGACTTACTACTCTTACACATAATGAAGCCCTTTACACTTCATAACAAGTCAAGACACAATTTGGAAAATCAATTTCCTTTAACACGCGTGCGTCAACCGCACTATATATTTCACAAATAGTCATGCTGAAGAGGATAGGAAGAATCACATACCTCGCGACGATTGCCGACAAAAAGCAAACGCCCATGTATTGAACCGCTTCAGTAGGATACGCTACTCGTAGCGCCTCGATCCTATAAGGGTCATAAGACATCTATTAACTTCTAGTTCGAGCGTAGAATAAGCTAAAAGCAAAGCCCACGGGTTCTACGGAACTTACTACCTTTATCCAAGGTCGAAAGCGATAACCAATTCTAAACCCTTTTCAATACTCTTTCAATTCAAGTTTTAGGTTAACATGATGTCTAACCTAAACATCTTCAACTACCACAATTTCCCTTCTATACAACATGACGACTAACTTTGTCACCAAAAGGTAGTTACAATCTTAAGGCTAACATGCCCACCGGTTTTCCACGGGACAACAAGATCCAAATCCATGCAATATAAAGCGACCTCGGGCTCGACTCTAAACTACTAAAATAAAACGACCTCGAGGCTCACATCTATACAAACTTAACTATATGACCTCGGGCTCACAAATCTATTCAAACTCTAAATATAACGACCTCGGGCTCACGGATCTATACTACTATCACAAGTACTAACTCAAAACCCAGAGAAGGAAACTCTTACCTTTTAGAAAAGCCCACAAAAGCCCTTTCCTACCACTTCTTCCGTCAACTCAACCACGGCGCTTCCCACAAGTTCACCAACACTTTTTCCTTCTTGCCGCGCTCCGTGGTCTCCTCTAAAGCTAGGTTTTCTTCCAAAAACTAGAGAGAAGAGAGGGTTTCCATGGAAGGGTTTTGAAATGAAATGAAATGGAATGGCCAAGTCTTCAAGACTTGGCCTAAATAGGACCACTGCGATAAAAGGATGGGAGGGACACTTGTCACCCTCCATAGGTTATAAACGAAATATCCTGTTTTTCGTCACTTACTGCGCAAAAATCCGCCTCGGCGCGGCCCGCCCGGCGTGGCGCTCCACTTCAAAAATAAATCTTAGCGTATCGTGCGCCCTGCGTCGCGCGCGGCTGCAACCTGTGACCCCGGTACAAGCTGGCGCGCGACCCTGATCCGGCGCCGCGGCCCTGTACCACTGCTCTGCGAAGCTGACGCGATTTGCGCGCAAACAAACTTCGTAACTTTACTCTCAGTGCGATCGGCGAGCGGTTTGTTGCGTTGGGATCTAGATTTAACGGGCTACACATTAGGCTTTTAAACACCTCGAAATTCTTAACAACTGGGGTACCACACTCCAAGGTAAACTAAAAATCCGTCCAACACACATGTTGTCAACTTATCTATCTTCTAGAATTTACGAGGTGTAACATTCTTCCCCCAGAAACATTCGTCGAATGTTCCTTCTAAGCCTTGAACACGTGCGCGGTATAGTCTCCACTACTATACCTACCAAAAACTCATTTATGCCTCTCATGGCCATAATATAGAAATCACGCATCTCCAATTCCATTCGGAAATCACCTCTGCGTGCAAACATCACTATTTTCTCCTCCTTGGTCTAAAGGATACTCTCCTTACTCAGCGTACCTTCCTTGTACACTCGCCTCTCTAGTACACGTTCCACAATTCGATCCAGCTTAGTTTCTACCACCTTGGAGTCACTACCTCGACTCGTCCATCTTACTAATCCACGTCATGGAAGCTACCACTTCCATCGCAAACTACCCATGGAATCATCACAAAACTCCATGTATACCATACACTCCGACAAGGATTAACGATAAAGGCTTCTACCCAAGCGGCCTTACATCTAAGGTCTCAGTTATAAATTCTAAGGTTCAAAATTTTTCTCATCCCCAAACTTACCCTCTTTATTAACCATGCTTCCAAAACACATTATATACACACAAAGCTACCGAACATAGCACTCAACACATCACCACAACATCAAAGCATACAATACTCTAGAGGGTTAAGAGCGTACTGTAACTATTGCTTCACTTCCCTTCTTGTCGCTCTACTCATGTTCTTTCCGACGACGCACAAAGGAGGAGGTGAATCGTCGCGATCCGAAGCTGAATCTCGACCTCGCGCTATCTGCGGTGGGACAATTCCTTGCAAAATGGCCCGGTGGCGCATGTAAAGCAGATTCCCTATTAGTACGACACTCCCCATCGTGGAGCCTACCACGATAGTCCTGCGAGGTAAGGGTGGTCCCGTCAGACTAACATCCACGATCCCCAAAACCGAAACCTTGGAGCCACGACTGCTCCTGAATTTTGAGCGTCACGGCGGCGAGGTGGAGCACTCGTCTTGGCGGGCGCATAACTAACTTCTTGGCGAGGTGCTGCCCGAAGGTCACCAAAGGACCTGCGCCTTGGCCTACTCTGCTGATCTTGGTCATTCCGTCGACTCCTCGTGCCTCGCATCCAAGTGCGTGAGCTGCGTGCGGGCAATGTCCATGCGGTGAAGAGCTACTCGAGCAACTCTCGCCAAATAGTCATCAAGCCGCGTGACATAGCGGTGCACTCTGTCCTCCATGTATCGGCTACTAACGCGGGGCGTCGAGCTAGTGAGTTAAACTCCACGTTGTACTCACGAGCCGTCGCGGTTACGCCTCAACATCAAAAATCTGCCGGCGAGTCCTCCTCATGTGGAGGCAAGAAATGTGCAAGAAATGCCTCCGAGAACTCGTCCCGTCATTTGGAAGTGCATGCCCTCCCGGGACGGCTCGCGAATCAAACGATCATCGCGGTATCACGCGGCCGATGCGAACCTAGGACCAGCGGCTCGGTCTCCGATGCCTTGATCACTCTCGTGATCGGAATGGCTATCGGATGAACTCCTGCGGATCATCCTCGGGCCTCGACAGTAGAACTCTGGCGGGCCACGACTCGAGAAAGTCCGCGACCTCAAACTATCCGATCTCGGGTGAACGGCTGGTGCTCTTTGGGCTGCTGCGTCCGGCCTATCCTCGTGTGCGGCCTGACCACGGCGATAAGCGGGCCAACTCGCGTAACCCATCTCCTCTGCTCCGGGCCGTGGGTGGAGGCTCGGTCTTGTGGTCTCTGTAGAGGCGCCATTTGCTCTACTCGCGACTCCTCTGCTGCCTTGCCGCCGGGCCCTGGTTGCCTTTCGCGAGGCATAGCGGTAAAAGCGAAACACGTCGGAGGGTCGACTTACAACACGGCTCTAAGGCACGATCTCGGAATGAGAAGAATGAAACCAATCCTAAATGTCCATGACCTCACGATTATAGATGTGGTGCACAACACATCGATAATCAAGACTACTTAGACACGGTGCGTAGACACTTTCGAGGACTAAGCGCTCACGATACCATACATCGCGACCGAAAGCGGGCGCGGCGGTGCCTTACGGGCACCCAGTAGTCAAACAACATCGAGAGAAAATCGCGGAAATTAAAACTCATACATGATAACCAATGAAAAGAGAAAAGCAGGCTAACCAAATGGTTACCTTTTACGAAAATAACTAACACTGACGATTACAATCCACCTTGCATCGGTACTACAGACCTCAAGAATTTTTATAACATCTCGGCGGGACGGGGCCGCATACCACGAATGTACAAAAAGTTCTACAACTTGAGGGGCCGTACCAAGTGACAAAGTCTCAGAAGGAATGGAGCTTTACGAGGCGAACAGCGATCCAAAGTGCGGATCAACAAGCGATGTATCTCGACTGCGGCGTGAGCGCGGCCCGAAGAAGTCGATGCAACAGTGCAAGTATGCGAAGCAGAAAAATCACGTAAATGAAATCATAATAGTCTATAAGGAAAGCGGAGACATGTATGATAACGAACTACGATTACGCGTATATCTGATTCGATCAAATCAAACCACGTCAAGTCGAGGACTCGCGCCGAAAGATCATTACTCAAAGTGGGCGCATACTCGTGGGCTACCCAGCGTGTCGGTATGTCGACCCGATAACAAGATAGTACTCGCGGTGGGCGCGTACTCGTGGGCTACCCAGCGTGTCGGTATGTCGACCAATAACAAGATAATACTCGCTGTGGGCGCGTACTGCGTGGGCTACCCAGCGTGTCGGTATGTCCAAACAAATACCGGATAATACTCGGTGGGCCAGCGTACTGCGTGGGCTACCCAGCGTGTCGGTATGTCCAAACAAATACCGAGATAATACTCACTGTGGGCGCATACTCGTGGGCTACCCAGCGTGTCGGTATGTCCAAACAAATACCAGATAATACTGCGTGGGCGCGTACTGCGTGGGCTGCCCAGCGTGTCGGTATGTCCAAACCAGTTTACAAGATAACACTCCTAATAGAAGCGTACGTGGGCTGCAGCGTGTCGATATGTCCCGAAGGATCAATATAGTGGAAGCATACGTGGGCTACCCAGCGTGTCGATATGTCCATCATACCACCCGATATCAGGCCCTCGTCGAGAGACTCGGTAGCACAAAGTCAAACACTTGCACATGACAAAACTATCACCACAAGCGAGGCAAGTTACACAGACTCAAAGTACCTTCGTTTAAGTCAACAAGCGGGTTCGACCCCAAAATACTACATTCTTTCCTACGCAAAGACCTCTCTGCGTAGAAACCATACGATACTATCACACATAGTATCACACACATTCATGTTTAAAACACGTCTTCAAACACAATTTAACATAACGTCAAGTATACTTTTTAAAAGTCGAAGTAATTAACTCCTTTAAGGTCAAGTATTCCTACCTTTTAAAACCAAGTCATTTACTTTTCCCTAAGAAAAGTTCGATATTTGAAACAAGTGATTTATACTTTCAAACTCAAGTTACTTCTCTTTTCCAAAATCGATTACATTATCCTTTACAATCCATTAAATTCATTCTTTGGAATTTTAAGAAAAGTCGAACTTGTTATCAATGATTCTCATTTAAGCGACCATGATCTAGGAAATGTAATATCATTTTGTCTTATCTTAGTTTCTATGCGGATGGAGGTTTCTCTTGGTTTTAATATAATCAATTAGTGAAACCATTTCCTTTATTAGCGCTGCAGTGGTGTGTTCGATACTTGTTCCCACTTTCGAAATCCATTTCACATTCTTATGCCGTTATACCTAACTTTACATAAAGCTAGTATAACTCTTAAGTTTTCAAAAACCAAGTATTACTCATTACTCACGAATGAGGTTTTACAACTTTTGAATACATTACAAAACTTTCACAATTCTAAGTTAAGTCTCTTATCTTACAAGATCAAGTCTCTTAACTTCTACCAATCAACAACCGTTCTTTTATTCACATAAAGTTGTTATAACTAACTTCCCATAAAGCCGTTATAACCCCTTTATGTTTTAAACCAACCAATTACCACGTAAACATTTATGAGACCAAGAGGACTCATTCTTTAAGCACCGAGTGCCCATTACTAACGGATAAGACTTACTACTCTTACATAATGAAGCCCTTTACACTTCATAACAAGTCAAGACACAATTTGGAAAATCAATTTCCTTTAACACCGCGTCGTCAACCGCACTATATATTTCACAAATAGTCATCTTTGAAGAGGATAGGAAGAATCACATACCTCGCGACGATTGCGACAAAGCAAAGCGCCCGCGGTATTGAACCGCTTCAAGTAGGATACGCTACTCGTGGCGCCTCAATCCTATAAGGGTCATAAGACATCTATTAACTTCTAGTTCGAGCGTAGAATAAGCTAAAAGCAAAGCCCACGGGTTCTACGGAACTTACTACCTTTATCGAGGTCGAAAGCGATAACCCATTCTAAACCCTTTTCAATACTCTTTCAATTCAAGTTTTAGGTTAACATGATGTCTAACCTAAACATCTTCAACTACCACAATTTCCCTTCTATACAACATGCAGCGACTAACTTTGTCACCAAAAGGTAGTTACAATCTTAAGGCTAACATGCCCGGCCGGTTTTCCACGGGACAACAAGATCCAAATCCATGCAATATAAAACGACCTCGGGCTCGACTCTAAACTACTAAAATAAAGCGACCTCGGGCTCACATCTATACAAACTTAACTATAACGACCTCGGGCTCACAAATCTATTCAAACTCTAAATATAACGACCTCGGGCTCACGGATCTATACTACTATCACAAGTACTAACTCAAAACCCAGAGAAGGAAACTCTTACCTTTTAGAAAAGCCCACAAAAGCCCTTTCCTACCACTTCTAGTCAACTCAACCACCGCTTCCCACAAGTTCACCAACACTTTTTCCTTGCCGCTCAGCGGTCTCATAAAGCTAGGTTTTCTTCCAAAAACTAGAGAGAAGGAGAGGGTTTCCATGGAAGGGTTTTGAAATGAAATGAAATGGAATGGCCAAGTCTTCCAAGACTTGGCCTAAATAGGACCACTTCTTGATAAAAAGGATGGGAGGACACTTGTCACCCTCCCATAGGTTATAAACGAAATATCCTGTTTTTCGTCACTTCTGCATAAAAATCCGCCTCGGCGCGCGGCCCGCCGCGGCGCCAGCGCTCCACTCAAAAATAAATCTTCCGTATCGGGCGCCACTGCATTCGGCGCGCGGCGCTGCAACCTGTGACCCCGGTACAAGCGGCGCGCGCCCTGCGATCGTCGGCGCCGCGGCCACTGTACCTCTGCAGAAGCTGCTGCGGCATTGCGCGCAAACTTGAAACTTCCATAACTTTTGACTCCGATGCCCAATCGACGAACGGGTTGTTGTGTTGGGATCTAGATTTAACGGGCTACATTAGGCTTTTTAAACACCTCGAAATTCTTAACAACTGGGGTACCACACTCCAAGGTAAACTAAAAATCCGTCCAACACATGTTGTCAACTTATCTATCTTCTAGAATTTACGGGGTGTAACACATGTCTCGGCCCATCCCATGGGACTCGAGGTGAAATCGTGTGGAATACATGTCTCGGACCATCTCGTGGGACTCGATAGGAATCGTACATTTCTCGGCCCATCTCATGGGACTCGATAGGAATCATACATGTCTCGGCCCATCTCATGGGACTCGATAGGAATCGTACATGTCTCGGCCCATCTCATGGGACTCGATAGGAATCGTACATGTATCGGCCCATCTCATGGGACTCGATAGGAATCGTACATGTCTCGGCCCATCTCATGGGACTCGATAGGAATCGTATGGAATACATTCCCGGTTCATCCCATGAACGCGGTGTCGTGTGAAATACATTCCCGGTTCATCCCATGAACGCGGTGTCGTGTGGAATACATTCCCGGTTCATCCCATGAACGCGGTATAGAATTGACCATAACATTTAAACGCTCTTTTAAGACAGATTAAGATAATACCATGCTTTCCTTTTAAATCAACTAAGGCAATATTATGCCCTCCTTTTTAAACTAAAACACTTTCCTTTTTAAAGTCAAGTAATAACATTCTTTTCCAAAAGTTCAAGTTGCCTAATTTCAGATACTCAAGTCTTTTAGTTTCGAAAGATTCCATAGTTCATAGTCTTAATCAATTAACGTAATCTTTTTTTTAAAACAATTGAATAATGTATGCCTTATGTGTGAGTAGGTTATTCTTGTTTATAACAATCTTATTAAAGCTGCCATGATCTAGGAAATGTAATACAATTTTGTCTTATCTTAGCTTCTATGCAGATGGAGGTTTCTACTGGTTTTAATATAATTACTTATTTGTCAATACATTTTCCTTTACTAACGCTGCAGTGGTTCGTTCGATACTTATTCTCATTTCCGAAATCAGTAAAACATTATTCCTTTTAAAAACCAAGTACTCATTACTCACGAATGAGGTTTCACACTTTTTAACAAAATTCACATCAATTCAATTAAGTCAAGTCGCTTATCTTTTAAGATCAAGTCTCTTAACTTCTAAAATCAATAAACCATTCTTTTTATCTCTCTTAAGTCGTTATACCTAACTTCCCATAAAGCTAGTATAACTCTTAAGCTTTCAAAACCAAGTATTATTCTTCTTTCACAAACGATTCTTAATTCTTTTGAAATACTTCAAGATTCTTTATTATTTAAAACTCAAGTCAAAATACATCGAAGTAAAACCACGTTCAGTTAACACACGTACGTCTACCGTACTATATATATATATTCTTTTAAAATATCATGCTCAAGAGGATAGGAAGAATCACATACCTCGCGACGATTATCGACTATTAGCAAAACGCTCCAAAGTACTGTAATCCTGCTAGCCCTTTCCACCCTTCGAGTAGAATATGCTACTTGCAGTACTTCAACCTATAACGGTCATACAAGTCTATCAACATCTAGACTACTCTGTAGAATAATTCTAGATACAGATTCCTTATTCTACGGAAAATTGGGCAGCACTTCCCTACCCGCCAAACTACACAAGTCTACTATAAATACAGTTTAGTCTTCTTCTTTAATATTCTTCTGATGTGATTTCAATTCAATTCTCTTCTCTTATACCATCCTTCTATATATCGTATACTCAATTCTATACTACTACAGTATGTAATTTCCAATTACAATAGAAGGACAAGAGTATTTACCTCGATAAGCCCAAAATTATCCAAGTTTATATGTCGATCCTGAGCAACGTTTAGCTCCTATTCTGTACGCTCCAATACGCTCCAAGAAACCCTTAGAAGTTCTACACAACTTCTACTTAACACTTCAACCGACTATGAAGATTTTCCTTAGGGTTTCGTTTTTGTGACTGAAGGGAAGTATAATAGTATTTCTGGGCTTTTAGTATAGGTGTAACCTTGGAATACTACAAGGTATTTGGGCCAAGGTATTTTGGAATAGTAACAATACTTGGAGAATACTTTTCTACCAAGGGGATGGGGTATTTCACGAGAACAACTCAAGAGGGGGTTTGTTTCGCGAGGCCTCTCAGGGGAGGGAACCTTGGACGAAAACTACACTAAGGGGGAGAGGGTTTTTAGACTTGGAAAATGATTTGTGGATGAAGAATAAGTCTTGCATTAGAGGGGTATTTATAGGCCAATCAATGGCCAAGATTAAGACATGTGGTGGGCAAGTGGAGGGTGAAGATTTGGACAAGTGTTGTGTGGGTCCCACTTGCTCATCTACTACACAAAATATCCTACCTAACCCTTGACCAAAAGAAAGGCAAAAAACGTGCCAAGTTTCGTCCAACTTAACCGCCCACTTGAGGGTGACAAGTGTCGCCCTCTCGTTGGTCCAAAATATTGCATCTCTCAGAAAAATCCGCAAAAAATATAAATGTTGCAACCGTAATTTTCCCTTCGCAAAGTCAGGAAAACGTTTCGTCGGAAAACAATTCTTTTCGCTAGTTGTGAACAAATTTTGTCCCTTTGCCTACTTAAGGCTTAAACTTTTGTATGTACGCCCTCGCGTACATACTCTGGAAATACGGGGTATAACATTCTCCCCTCCTTAGAAACATTCGTCCCGAATGTTCCTTCTCAAGATGGATAACGATAAAGTTCCTCTTAACTTAAACAAGTTGCCAATGCCACACCTGGCCACAAAATAACACACGCGCAAATACTTAAATCCAAGTCCACGAGAAATCACCTGTACCATTACAGAAGCTCCCACCCAAGGTCTAAAAGATATTCCCTTCGCACCTTTACTTCACAAAAGAAATGATCACATCTATGTTCTTAACACATGCTCGCTTCTTCCCTTACTCGTCGTACCCTTCTCGTACACTCGAACTCTTTCTCATAACTTACCACATTTCTGTTACTGCTTCAGTTTCTAAAATCTCTGGGTTACTACCTCCAACTTGGTCATCTTACTAGCCTCAATCTCCTTTAAGGCCATTCCCGGCCTTCACGATCCGATTCTGGTCGAACATATCCACGAACTCATACGATGGTTACCTAAACCTGGGCCTAGCACCCTCGTGACCCTACCACGTGGACCACCTCAGCGGCCCCCAAACCGGGCTGCGGGTCGACCCGCGACATGGCCTCAACCCGACCCACTTCTCGCGCCAAGCTCTTGTCCCCCGATCCGGAACAATCTCACTAATCAAGTCACGAAAACCTAGTGGTCTTCTTAGCTCAACTACCATCTTTCATTTCACACTACTCAGGGACTTATCACACAAAACATTTTTACGCATACCAAGTATTTTGACAAAGACTAACCGTAAAATCTTTTATTCAAGACGGTCTTACATCTAAGGTCTCAACGTGTAATGTTCTAAGGTTCATACCTTCCATGTCCCCATACTTAACCTTTCAACTAACTATGTCTCTAAACCACAATATACACAACGCTATCTGTACATAGTACTCAACATATAATCATCGTATCACGCATGATAATCTCTAGAGGGTTAAGGATATACCTGAAAACAAATAGGCGGTTCAAAGGACCGCTAAAACTGGGAACTTCCACCGCGACCTCTGCCGTGGCCTGCCGGTGTATGAACATCCTGCCTAGCTATGGAAGGTGAAGAACCCGCAACTGATCTCGTAGTCTGTGCTATCCCACTAGTGCTACCTCTGGTCGGATAGTCTCTCGCCAAATGGCCCTGTTGGCCGCAAGCATAACAATCTCCCAAATTAGTACGACACTCACCCTTATGAATTTTTCCACAACGGCCACACTGAGACAAGGGTGGCCTCATCCGGTGAGCACTCCTACTCCCCTGAAAATCTGAAACCTGAGAGCCCTGACCTGCTCCTGAATATCCCGAATGTCCCGAAGACTGTGGAGGACCACTCTGTACTGGCGGAGGTACATAACTAGTCTGCTGCTGAGGCGGTCCGCCTCGAAAGTCGCCAAAAGACCCTACTGTCCTGGCCCTCTTCCGTTGATCCCGGTCATTCCGCCGACCTCTCCACTCCTCACACCCAAGTGCATAAGCCTGCATGCGGGCAATGTCCATGCCCGGCTGAAGAGCTACACCCGAACAAGCCTCTGCCAAGTAGTTATCAAGCCCGGTGACGTAGCGGTGCACTCTGTCCCCCATGTCAGCTACTAACGCGGGGACGTACCGAGCTAGTGAGCCAAACTCCACATTGTACTCCCGAACCATACGCCCGGTCTACCTCAACGTCAAAAATCTGTCGGCCCGAGCCCTTCTCATCTGTGGAGGCAAGAAATGGCTGAGAAATGCCTCCGATAACTCGTCCCAAATAGCTGGAGGCGCATGCTCCCCCCGGGACAACTCCCACGAATCAAACCAGTCGACTGCGGTATCACGCAGCCGATGTGAACCTAAGACTACTGACTCGGTCTTCGAAGCCTTGATCACTCTCATGATCCGTCAGAATCGCCGAATGAACTCCTGCGGATTATCCTCGTGCCTCGACCCGTAGAACTCTGGCGGGCTACTTCGAGAAAGTCCGTAGCCTCAAACTATCCGATCTCGGGTGAACCATGGGTACTCTTTGGGCGATGCGTCCGGCTATCCTCATGTCCGCCACGATCACGGCGATGGCGGGCCATCTCTTTGTACCCCAACTCCTGCGCCCGGTGTGGGATTAGAGGCTCGAGTGCGTGGTCTCAGCGGCCAGCTGCTGCGACCTAAACTCTCTTGAAATTTGGCGGCGTGCAAAAATTACCGTCTGAAGCACTATCTCAGGTAATGACTGGGCCTGCGCCCCCGTACTCCTCTGTATCCTACTAGCAGCTCCCATTTGCCTTGCCCATCTGGGCGGGTTGCACTGCGCGGAGGCATAACTGGTAAAAACGAAATGCGTCAGAGGGGTCCAACTTATAACACAGCTCTAAGGCACGATCTCAGAATGAGAAGAATGGAAACCAATCCTAAATGTTATGCAGCCTCCTGATTATAGATGTGGTGCACAACACACCGATAATCAAAACTCTACTAGACACGGTCTGTAGACACTTTCCGAGGATTAACTGCTCTGATACCACTTTTGTCACGACCGATCCGGGCGTGGTAGTGCCTACGGGCACCCAAGTAGTCATACATCAGAGTAATCAGCGGAATATAAAAACAAGACATGAAACAATTATAGAATGAGAACAGTTTATCCATGAAAATATCGCCTTTCGGCATGTATATATAATAAAACGTGAACAGTTACATCCCCATTTACAAAACCTGCCCAAAACAGTACTACAGACCTCTAAGAATGTAACAACAACTATGACGGGACAGGGGCCGCATACCACGAATGTACAAGAACCTACAACTCGAAACATACCAAAAGATAAGCCTCGAGAAAGCGGAGCTTGTCTGTTGAGCTGTGATCCTATGAGCGAGGATCAACAACCGGTGTACCTCTACTGCGGCATGAACGCGGCCCCGGAAGTCGATGACAGTACCAAGTATGTGAAACTAAAAAATCAGAAGCGAAATCATAACGATCTAAAATAAAACAGAGACATGTATGATAACAAAACTACGATTCACAACATAAAGCGATAATGTCAGTCGGGGACTCACGCCAAAGTCATCCTCATGCGTGTAACTCCTTCCTCGCCGGCAGTCTAGGTATAAATCGTGTGATACGTATAACATGTCTCGGCCCATCCCATGGGACTCGAGGTGGAATCGTGTGGAATACATGTCTCGGCCCATCTCGTCGGACTCGATAGGAATCGTACATGGCTCGGCCCATCTCATGGGACTCGATAGGAATCGTACATGTCTCAGCCCATCTCATGGGACTCGATAGGAATCGTACATGTCTCGGCCCATCTCATGGGACTCGATAGGAATCGTACATATCTCGGCCCATCTCATGGGACTCGATAGGAATCGTACATGTCTCGGCCCATCTCATGGGACTCGATAGGAATCGTACATGTCTCGGCCCATCTCATGGGACTCGATAGGAATTGTATGGAATACATTCCCGGTTCATCCCATGAACGCGGTGTCGTGTGAAATACATTCCCGGTTCATCTCATGAACGCGGTGTCGTGTGGAATACATTCCCGATTCATCCCATGAACGCGGTATAGAATTGACCATAACATTTAAACGCTCTTTTAAGACAGATTAAGATAATACCATGCTTTCCTTTTAAATCAACTAAGGCAATATTATGCCCTCCTTTTAAACCAAAGCACTTTCCTTTTTAAAGTCAAGTAATAACATTCTTTTCCAAAAGTTCAAGTTGCCTAATTTCAGATACTCAAGTCTTTTAGTTTCGAAAGATTCCATAGTTCATAGTCTTAATCAATTAACGTAATCTTTTTTTTTAAAACAATTGAATAACGTATGCCTTATGTGTGAGTAGGTTATTCTTGTTTATAACAATCTTATTAAAGCATCCATGATCTAGGAAATGTAATACAATCTTGTCTTATCTTAGCTTCTATGCAGATGGAGGTTTCTACTGGTTTTAATATAATTACTTATTTGTCAATACAATTTCCTTTACTAACACTGCAGTGGTTCGTTCGATACTTATTCTCATTTCCGAAATCAGTAAAACATTATTCCTTTTAAAAACCAAGTACTCATTACTCACGAATGAGGTTTCACACTTTTTAACAAAATTCACATCAATTCAATTAAGTCAAGTGGCTTATCTTTTAAGATCAAGTCTCTTAACTTCTAAAATCAATAAACCATTCTTTTTATCTCTCTTAAGTCGTTATACCTAACTTCCCATAAAGCTAGTATAACTCTTAAGCTTTCAAAACCAAGTATTATTCTTCTTTCACAAACGATTCTTAATTCTTTTGAAATACTTCAAGATTCTTTATTATTTAAAACTCAAGTCAAAAGACCTCGAAGTAAAACCACGTTCAGTTAACACACGTACGTCTACCGTACTATATATATATTCTTTTAAAATATCATGCTCAAGAGGATAGGAAGAATCACATACCTCGCGACGATTATCGACTATTAGCAAAACGCTCCAAAGTACTGTAATCCTGCTAGCCCTTTCCACCCTTCGAGTAGAATACGCTACTTGCAGTACTTCAACCTATAACGATCATACAAGTCTATCAACATCTAGACTACTCTGTAGAATAATTCTAGATACAGATTCCTCATTCTACGGAAAATTGGGCAGCACTTCTTTACCCGCCAAACTACACAAGTCTACTGTAAATACAGTTTAGTCTTCTTCTTTAATATTCTTCTGATGTGATTTCAATTCAATTCTCTTCTCTTATACCATCCTTCTATATATCTTATACTCAATTCTATACTACTACAGTATGTAATTTCCAATTACAATAGAAGGACAAGAGTATTTACCTCGATAAGCCCAAAATTATCCAAGTTTATATGTCGATCTTGAGCAACGTTTAGCTCCTATTATGTACGCTCCAATATGCTCCAAGAAACCCTTAGAAGTTCTACACAACTTCTACTTAACACTTCAACCAACTATGAAGATTTTCCTTAGGGTTTCGTTTTTGTGACTGAAGGGAAGTATAATAGTATTTCTGGGCTTTTAGTATAGGTGTAACCTTGGAATACTACAAGGTATTTGGGCCAAGGTATTTTGGAATAGTAACAATACTTGGAGAATACTTTTCTACCATGGGGGTATTTCACGAGAACAACTCAGAGGGGTTTGTTTGGCCAAGGCCTCTCAGGGAGGAACTCGACGAAAACTACACTAAGGGGGAGAGGGTTTTTAGACTTGGAAAATGATTTGTGGATGAAGAATAAGTCTTGCATTAGAGGGGTATTTATAGGCCAATCAATGGCCAAGATTAAGACAAGTGGTGGGCAAGTGGAGGGTGAAGATTTGGACAAGTGTTGTGTGGGTCCCACTTGCTCATCTACTACACAAAATATCCTACCTAACCCTTGACCAAAAGAAAGGCAAAAAATGTGCCAAGTTTCGTCCAACTTGACCGCCCACTTGAGGGTGACAAGTGTCGCCCTCTCGTTGGTCCAAAATATTTCATCTCTCGGAAAAATCCGCAAAAAATATAAATGTTGCAACCGTAATTTTTCCTTAGCAAAGTCCGGAAAACGTTTCGTCGGAAAACAATTCTTTTCACTAGTTGTGAACAAATTTCGTCTCTTTGCCTACATAAGGCTTAAACTTTTATGCGTGCGCCTCACGTGCATACTAGAAATCTGAGGGTATAAGATTGCCTCACCCCCATGGGGATCTAACCCATGGTATCCTTGAAACAAGTTGTCGGCCCTTTATGGAGGGACGCGGAGATGTGGAGATATGACACTTGCACGAATGTCTATATGAGCAACCCATATGCAAGCAAACCAAGACAATACCATGCCTTTCCTTGTTACATAAACCAAGACAATACCATGCCTTTACACAAACCAAGACAATTACCATGCCTTCTTTTTACATAAACCAAGACAATACCATGCATTCTTTTTACATAAACCAAGACAATACCATTCCTTCTTTTTACATAAACCAAGAGAAATACTTATTCAAGCAAGCCAAAATACTATCAAGGCGCAAATAGAATAGTTCTTATTTAACAAGCCAAAGTACTTATCAAGGCACAAACAGAATAATTCTCATTTAACAAGCCAAAGTACTTATCAAGGCACAAATAGAATAATTCTCATTTAACAAGCCAAAGTACTACGTACGTACATTCTTTTCAAAAGACTCCTTTTTATGTAAAATCCCAAGATACTAACACCCGTAGTATCAAGGCGTGTCTATTTTTCAAAGTAATTTACTCTACTTTTTAGAAACTCATTTCAAAGCTTGAAACCAAGTAACTTCAAATTTTCACAATCTAGGCAACTTATGCCCATTAATCAAAATAGACAACTTTCTTAACCTTCCATAAAGCCGTTATAACCCTTTATGGTTTTAGACCAATTCATTCTTTTTTATATCCAAGAGACTTACACTTTTTAAAACCAAGTATCACATACTTACAAATCAAGTTTCTTAACTTTCAAAATACTTCAAGTCTCTTAATATTTAGAAATCAAGGTTCTTCTACTTTTAAACCTCAAGTAACTCACACCTTTAAAACAAATTAGTTCTCTTAAATCATGTCATTTCTCCTCTTTTAAAACCATTAAGTAAATCACTCCTTTGACTCCCCTAAAGTCATTATAACGACATTTAGGTTTTTGAACTAAGGCACTAGCCAAAAGATTTGGAAACCACTTCGTTTTCAAGACTCTATGTATTTTAAGTAAAATACTTTCACTTTTGAGAATCCAAACTTCACTAAGGAAATGGATTATAACAACTTACAATTAAAACATCAAAGTACAATCAAGGAAGTATATAGAACAACTTCTATATTAGGCATTCTAAGTACAACCAAGGAATTGATCATTTAAGGAGTAGGACATATTTTCTTTATCTTAAGGAATCATGCTAGAAGAAGAGGTAGTTCACATACCTTTTCGGCTTAATCCGCAAGCTAAGTCGAATATGTCGCACGTAGAATTGTCAACCTATAATGGTCACAACATGACTATCAATTTCTAGCTTCTAACGTAGAATAATACTAAGTATACGGTCTCTTATTCTACGGAAAATTGGGCAACACTTCCTTTGTTTCTACATACTTTGCCACCTTTTTCAAGGCCGAATTCAATAACCAAACATGCCATATTTAAGGCTCAACATACCAACCAATCAAATGGGATTACACGCCTTACAATACGTGTAAAATTCCGCCCCACAATTCATACGAAGTAGTTTAATACTCAAAAGCCATTCTCGGCCAACATATACAACAACACAAGTCCTTTCCAATTCTTTTTCAATCCAAGTTCTTAGGTCTAACATGTTATATATTCATAAACAACTTACAACTAATATTCCTCCTTTATATAACATGTGACGACTTAAACTAATAGTCAACTTGAATTGTAATCTTAAGGATAAACATGCTAGTTTCGGATTAGGGTTCCAATAGCCAATATACTTATCAAACTTCATAATATAAACATCTCATGCTTGCTAATATCCATAGCTACAACAATAAGTAATCTTAATTACTAAAACGACAAGAATTATACCTTTACAAGCCCTTAAAATTTCCAAGATTCAAAGTCGCTCCTTAGCAATTATTAGCTCCTTTCCTTTACGCTCCAATCCGCTATTTGAAGCCTTTAGAAGCTCACAACCAACTTCTCTTCCATTTCCAATCCAAAACTAGGAAAATGACTTAGGTTTTCGCCTTGCGACTAACGTAAAAATGTCGTTTTTCTGAAATATTTCTATTGAGATATCCTTACAATACCCTTAGGGACCTTGGATTAAAGTTTGTGTATAATGGAACAAAATTACAAAAAGTTTCTTGTGGGAAAGAGGTGAACCCGAGACCACACTTAAGGAACAAGAACAATGTGAAATATTTTCTAAGTGTTGAAGACAAGTCTTGCATCTAGTGTGTATATATAACGCAATGGAGGGTCAAGATAATAACAAATGTGTGGCTAGGATGAAGATCATTAATTAATTAGCCAAGTGGACAAGTTGACAAGTCAACAATCTCAAGCTAGCAAGACTTATTCATCTACCATGGTCAATGACCATTTTACCCTTGTAATTTTCGTCCAAGACCATGTGGGGGGGAGGTGCCACGTGTCACCCTCTCATTCGTTCCCGAATGTTCTTTTGGGAGTCAAACTTAAAGATCGCCACATAGTCTCCTTACAACCCCTACATACCAATAATGCTACACGTGGCCACATAACAACGCTCATATAAAAATGTCAACCTGAACCCCTATGTGTCAACGTCGGTTATCTGCATCAAGCTTCTGCTGACTCTGAGCTTACTAATAATCATTCCTGGATAAGCTTCGCCTTATCCACAGCCCGCTGAATCAAATCTGGACCAAATAACTGAACCTCGCCTACGTCGAACCAACCAACCGGTAATCTACACTTTGCACATACAAGGCCTCATACGGGGCCATCGAATCTTGGAAGGGTATCGTTATCGCGTAACTAAACAAGAGGCAATTAACCCTCTCGGCTATTTCGAAATCAAGAACACGGGCCATGACCTATCCTCGAGTGCACGGATAGTACGCTCTGCTGTCCGTCGATGCGGTGTGATGCAACCGAGACTCACTGTGTCCTAAAACCATACGAAAAAACCTCCAAGTTATACATGTCGAGCTCATCATCGACATCATAACCAGGAACCCGTGCAGTCTCACAATCTCCCTGTTAAAAAAGCTAGCATGAACCTCAGCCGAGCAAGTGGTCCTAACCGGAAGAACACGGCTGGTTTCGTCAGCCTATTTACCATGACCCCCAGGGGGTCGCACTTCCTCTGAGTACGATGCCACCCTGTAACAAGATCCATTTTAATTACCTCTCATATCTAAGTCGGGGTCTAAATCGCCTGCAATAGCCCACTGGGCTTCTGGTGTTCAACCATGACCTGCTACTAATTCGGATATTAAGCAATAACTCTGCTACGTCCCTCTTCAGGCTACCTTACCAATACATACATCTGAGGTCACTACACAACATAGTCGACCCCGAACAATTAGAGCAATAAGCACTGCGTGCCTCCCCTAAGACACCTGTTGACTAGTCTGCGATGCACGGTACACGCAATCTATCCTCATCTCACAGCACCCCATCCGGTGCTACTCAAACAGGCTCTTCTCTTCTCGGAGAGCCGTATCTTGATACCGTATCATAACTAGATCCTCATATTGTCGCCTCTTTACCTCCTCAACGACGGAAGACTCGGCAACCTCTCGGATCTAAACTTCATTAACCTTGGAAACAAATAATCGAACCCCTCGGCTCGGTAGCTGATGAATCTCACGGACCACGTCCTGTCTATCTGGCTGCCCATCTGACAGACTACCCATAGATCCACGACTAAGAGCATCTGTAACTGTCTTGGCTTTCCCCGGATGGTATAGGATATCAATATCACAATCCTTGAGTAACTCTAACCACCGTCTCTGTCGCAAATTCAGCGCCTGCATGCGAAGATATCTAAGCTCTTGTGGTATGTACAACTATCCATATGAAGTCTATATATACGTCGTGCCCCCAAATCTTCAAGGCATGATTTAGCCGCCTTGACTCTAAATCGTGAGTGGCGCGATTTTCTTTCTGCTTCCTAACTCTTGGGAAAACATAGGCTATATCACTTATCGGGTTGCGTCAAGACACAACCTAGCCCAACATGACGTGTTATCATAATAACCTAACCTCTAGTCTTTGGGAGGAGTTAGAGCGTAGTCGAGTCAACTTATCTTCGATAGCGAAACATTTCTCATTCTTGCGAAATATTGGTGTCCTTAATCTCAATTATGGTTCATGTTTCCTTGTATCTGTTTCAACCAAACTTGGTCATTAACTTAGAATTGATTCTTTTGCTTGCCTCCTGGCTAAGACTTCCTGTCAATCATAATTTAGGGGGGGAAGGTTTCCTTGATCTCGTCAAGTAGTAACCCGATGCTACCACCTTTCCTCGAGGTGTTCTTACTGCCCATTATTTACTAATGGTCTTACACTAGTCTGGGGTAATCATATCTCGTGCAACTTACATAACCATAGTCGTATTCTCTTTTATCATTCTGGTCATAACCTTACCTTATGCTTAATATTAGCAAAAGTATTTCTATCTTGATTCATTATCGTACAGTTTCATACAAGCGTACAACCTGCATTTATATCTTTACGATACTTCCTCGACCAATTCGTACGTCGTTCTTAATTACCCCAACACAACACTTTTCCCACGGTTATCCACAACTGTAACCTATGGCATGACGATACCGAAGACCTTACCAGTCTCCTATCCTTCGTCTAACAACATGGGTACACATAACCCCATAATATGTAAAATTGTCCTTACGTGGGGGAGAGAACTTATCTCCCTTTTTAAACCTTCCTTGGAGTCACAACCCTAATCACAGGGTCCTCTCGCGGTCCAGTAAATATCTAATCATCACGCACCGCCCTAAAGTCATGTGGATTTTCAAAACCTACCAAAGTTGCCCTCAGCTTTCCGCCGGAAACACTCGTACTTATTTTATTCTTTGCTTGCACATTTTCCTGAAATTATCCAGAAGGTCGTGGCCCTGACTGCCACCCCAAACCAACTCCAAGTACCTCCAAGGGCACTTAACATAAATTCCTTCAAATTCAATTATTACTTACTTTCTGCGTCAATTTACCTCACATGAACAAGTCACACAAACTTATTAAAATCATCAATGTCAAAGAAGGAAGGATAATTCATTGGTTACCACCACTTCTCCCTGTCAGCTCGATAACGACTTCAGGAAGCGATGCGAATCAATCTCTCTACGTAGTCCACGTTGGCATAACAAGAGGCCAACTATCCGTGCCATAATATCCTCAAAGTGCGTCATAACTCTGCGCTGGAGTGCTAGGGTCCAGCGATTGTATCGTTCAGGCGATTATCTACCCGCTCGGCTACCGCCCAACACTCACGCGGGTGTAGTCACCTCGAAAGGTCCTCGTGGATTCGGGCTCCATTTCTTTACACTTGTTTGCTCTCTTTCTTCTTGGTCGTACTCTTCCGTGCTTCCAAACTTATTCCAGTATGCGTACATAGCCTTACATGCGGTCGGGCCTCATATCTTTGGAGTTACTATTCTAAACAACATAAGGTCATTTCCGCTCTCTCAACTGGTTCGGTGGAGCGCGTCCACGAACAGTAAAATGATTAACTAAACTTGGGCCTTGCACCTCGTGACCATCGCGTGGCGAGACTACTACAACTGATCCCATTTCATTTCAAACTATAGGGCGACCATTAATAGGTCCTCACCCGACTTCGTCGTATTTAACTCTTACCATTAGTGCGACTTAACCTTTTACTACGAGAAGGCCTTATATATCTAAGGTATCGGTGGTTATCAACATTCCTAGGCTCACAATTTCCATGCTCCACGCCTATCGCCTCAGTCCATAAATAGCGGTACAAAACTTCTCGTAATACCATAATCGTGTTGTCTTGACCACAACAACCATACTTACTCCATACGGATCTCACGTACCATCCTCTTAATCATACCACGTAGCAAGTTACTAACATAGTCTTCCATTAAGTCCCTTAATTATAACCTCTTAGGGTCCATTACATTCTCACTGACTCATCATCACTTAATTATCTCAAATTAGTACGTAAAACCTTGATGAGAGTTCCTTAACTGTTCATACCTTCCGTTATTTATTTATTCCTTACCAAATCACGGTAACCTAAAACCATTCTAGGCAACACGCGTCCAGGCCATACATAAATCCGTATAGTTGTATGTCACAATGCCAACTATACTACCAACATTACCAACACGGATACGCGATCCACGTAATCTTTCTGGTCATCATGTTGCCTTTCTCGTATGCAAACAACATAATTTGTTGGGAGAAACGACCCTAACTACATGACTCTATCACATGATCTCAGTTGAGAAGAATGGAAACCAATCCTAAATGTCCTGCTGACCTCACGATTATAGATGTGGTGCACAACACATCGATAATCAAGACTACTAGACGATGCATAGACACTTTACGAGGACTAGCGCTCACGATACCACTTTTGTCACGACCCGACCGGGCGTGGTGCCCTACCCGGGCACCCCGCCGTATATATCGAGAGAATAGCGTGCGGAACATACACAACACGCATAAAAACTTAGGCGATTAAACAACAGCGGGCTAGATAAGGCCACTTTCCGTAAACTATACATAATAAAATAGTACATTTTTTCTTTACAACCCAATCCACAAATGTGAGTGGACCCTAAGAATAACAAGCGTGGGACGGGGCCCGCCATACCACTGAATGTACAACAACCGACCATACCGAGGATAAGCCTCGGAGTAATGGAGCTTCCAGCGGTGAATCGTGATCCTACAAGTGAGGATCAACACAGTATACTCTATATGCGGCGTGACGGCCTTGAAGGAGGTCGATTATAACATGTACCAAATATGTGGCCTGAAATGCGTAATGAAATCATAAGTTTATAATAAAGCTGAGCAGTATGATAACTCGATTAACGATACAATGTGCGCCTTACTATGATAGAAGTAATCAAGAGTATACTTACAACATAAAAATAGGAGCTCACGATCAAAGCGGGACTACCCGCCCGCAGTATCATTAAGCAATCCTACTCGCGGGACTATTTCACCGCGTAGGTCGTGTGGACGCGTGAGGTATTCTCGCATGGTACGTATCGCCCGCGTGGGACTATTTCACCCGCGTAAGCCGCTACGGACTCGCGTGAGGTATTCCTCGCATAGGTATCCGCTCGCGTGGGACTATTTCACCGCGTATAAGCCCTTACGGACTCGTGAGGTATTCTCGCATAGGCTATATCGCCCGCGTGAGACTATTTCACCGCGTAAGTCTTACGGACTCGCGTGAGTATTCTCACATCGTGGGTAGCGATCCACGAACGTGCAAATGCCACAAGCAGGGAATGACCCCGTAATGAATAATATACCACTAGCACAAACCGGCTATCATACATAACATAAGCACTACCGACTTATCATACAATATATAAGCAAGTTATGAAATCCCCTAACTTCTTATTATTCTTGTTCATATACACTCTCATTTTAGTTTACTTAAGGCACTAACATGTCTTTTATAAAAATCCGGGAATTTAAACCAAGGTACTACATACTTCCACTCTTTTAAAATGACTTTTTTTCATATAAAACTTCCAAGATACTAATAACCATAGTATCAAGTCATAACTACTTTTTAAGACAAGTCACAATACCTTTTAGAAAATACATTTTCAGGCTTCTAAATCAAGTGACTTCTTTCTTTTAAAACCTTAAGCAAATATCATGCTAGGAAGGATAGGAAAAGGTTCACATACCTCGCGACGATTATCGACAATTAGCAAAACGCTCCACAGTACTATAATCCTGCTAGCCTTTTCCACCCTTCAAGTAGAATACGCTACTCGTAGTACTTCAACCTATAATGTCCATAAAACTTTTATTAACTTCTAGCTCTCTTCGTAGAACAATTCTAAGTACCAGGTTCCTTATTCTACGGAAAATTCGGCGCGCCTCCCGCATGACCACATAAATTTCCTCGCCAAGCGAGGCACGCTGCAACCAACAATCCCGGTGGGGGGGAGGGTTCTGCAGGGCGTGTACAATTCTACTCCACAATAATACTACAAGTCTCTGTAAATACGATCCTATGTAAATCTGATTTAATTCTTATCCATATTCATTCTACATATAGTATACTCAACTATACATTACTCTGACATGTAATTTCCAATTACAATAGGGATAAAGATCATTACCGATAAGCCCAAAATTATCCAAGTTTTATAAGTCGATCTGAGCAACGCGTTTAGCTCCACTTCCTTACGCTTCAACCCGCTCAGCAACCCTTAGAAGTTTCTAAACAACTTCTCTTAACACTTCAACCAACTATGAAGATTTTCTTAGGGTTTCACTTTTGCGACTAAAGGAATAAAGTAGTATTTCCGGCTCTTATGTTGGGATAACTTTAGAATACTACTAGGGATACAAGGCTAAGGTATTTGGAATTATACAACAATACTTGAAGTATTTCTACACAAAGTGGGAGGGGTTGGGCGAGAACTTCACAGAGGGGGCGAAAAACAACTAGAGGTTGGGAGTGTTTGCCTTGGAGAAACTTTAAGTGTGGATGAAGAATTAGTCTTGAAATCAATGGGGTATTTATAGGAAAATCAATGGCCAAGATCTAGGCAAGTGTGTGGTGAGGATGTGGTACATGTGTGTGGGTAGTTGGCCAACCATTTTGTTATACCCCGTAGTTCCAGGGTATGTATGTGTTATACCCCGTATTTTCAGTATATGCGTGGGAATACGTTGCAAAGTTTAGCCTTAAGATTAGGCCAAGTTCGAAATTGTGCACAACTCGGCAAGAATCGTTTTCAGGCGAAGCGTTTCCCACTTTAAGGGGTAAATTCGGCTATGCCATTTCTAATTTTGCGGATTTTTAGAGGCGAAACATTTTGGACCAGCGGGAGGCGACACTTGGCACCCTCCATTGATGGACTTGAATCGTCCATTGGGCGAAAATGGAGAAAGGTTGGGCACGTTTTTGTGCCTTGCACAAAGTCAAGGAGTTGGTAGGATATTTGTGTTTAGTTAATCCTCACCCTACACTTGCCTTGCACTTGTCTTCATCTTGGCCCTTGGTTGGCCAAGGCTTGAGCTCTAAATACCCCCTTTAGATGAAGAATTCTTCATCCACAAAGTTGTCTTCCAAGTCTAAAATCCTCTCCTCTCCCTTAGCCTTTCGTCAGCGCCTCCCACTCTTTGAGTGAGTTTGGCGAGGGCCTACCCCACAGCCTAGCCGAAATCTACCCCCTCCTTGGTAGAAAAGTTGTCTTCTAGTATTGTTA
Organism: Przewalskia tangutica; assembly: GCA_029844215.1. Taxonomy (NCBI): domain Eukaryota; kingdom Viridiplantae; phylum Streptophyta; class Magnoliopsida; order Solanales; family Solanaceae; genus Przewalskia; species Przewalskia tangutica. Next base: position 57,704,243 of record CM056720.1, read on the forward strand.
TAATGCCCAAAATACCTAGCCCAAATCCCTTAGTCCTTTGTAGAAGTTGTAAAGAACTTCTAAGGTTTCTTAGACTCTGGAGCGTCTGACTTAGGAGCTAAATCTTGCTCGGTAGCGACTTTATCTAGGATACTATTGGGCTTACCGAGGTAACTAATCCTAACCCTCTTTTGAATTAGAGAATACTTCTGTAGTAGTATTAGAATAAGTATCAAATACTTAGAAGAATATCACGAGAATAGAATTGGTATTACCACAGTAGAAGGGTTTAAAGAAGAATAATCAAAGCGTACTTACATAGAATTTGTTTTCACTGATGAACTTATATAGCTCAGGGTAGGGAAGTGCTGCCCAACTTCAGTAGAATTATGAACCCTCTGTTTAGAATGACCTTGAGTAGTCTTTGATAGATATCTGTGACTATTATAGGATTTGACTCTGCGCGACATATTGACTTGGCGGTGGTTTTATTTGAGAAGGTATGTGATTCTTCCTAAAGCATGATATTTTACAATATATATATAGTGCGGTAAGCGTACATGTGTTAAGCGAATAATAACTACGGCAATGTCTTTGACTTAAGCACGAATAATACTTACGGCAATGCCTGGCTTAAGCTTTGAATAACTACAGCGATGCCTGGCTAAGCTTTGAATAATAAATATCTGAAAGCATTTCAAAAGAATCTTGAATCATTTTTATGAGAAGAGAACTAGCGGTTTTTAAAGCGAAGCTTAAGAGTTATACTAGCCTTATGGGAAGTTGAGTATAACGGCTTAAGATTGATAAAAGTAGACATGATATGATGCTATGTGTGTTAGTGTCTTGTAACGTTTGTGAAAAAGAGTATTCTTGTTGTGATTATGTTGTTTAAGATAATTGTTATGTTAGTGTACCATCACTCACCTCTTGAGATGATCTGGGGTTAAAGCGCCCTCCGTCGCGGGGTAGACTTCGGTGATGCAGGACCGTGATTCGAGAATACCTCATGCGGGTCGGGGGCCTATGCGGGCTACGAGTTCGAGTTAGTATGCGGGGTTATGCCTCATGCGGTCTATGTGGCCATGCGGACAACGAGTCGGGGCGATGCAGGAGTAGCTACCCTCGATGCGGGGTTATACCTCATGCGGGCCCGTGAGTGGCCTATGCGGACTCGGGAGTCGAGGATTAGGCTTGCGAGTGATATCTGAGCGAGTGGCCTGCTTGAATCATTCGCGACCTAGAAAAGACCTATTACGATTTACCTATTGTTGCTCTTGTTTGTGATGTGGCACTATGTGCGGGTTCATGGTTGTTTCATACATACTTGCAAAACTGTTTTTAAAATGATATGTTTCATTTAAGTATTTCTGATTTCATATACTTAGTACTGTTATCTTGACCTCCTTGAGGCTGCGTTCATCTGCGAGTAAGCGGCAGTGCTAGATCCACGTTCTTAGGATCTCTACGTTGGTGTCGGGAGCTCCGTCTTTTCGGAGGCTCTACTTTTGGGTATGATCTCCTGTTGTAGATAGTTTTATCTGATCGGGGTATGGCGGGGCCTGTCCGCCATAGTTGTATATTTCCTTAGAGTGCGTAGTCATGTTATGCGATGTCGGATGCTTGCTAAACCATGTTTATATATGTATCTGAAAGGCGTTGTTTTCTCATAAAGCGTGTCTATTTTATAAAGCTGTTTCATGTCTTGCTTTATATTTCCGTGATTACTCGATGTATGACTACTTGGGTGCCGGTAAGGCACGATCCACGAACCCAGAGCAGTGTGACAAAAGTGGTATCGAAGCGATTAATCCTCGGAAAGTGTCTGAGCGTATCTAGTAAGTCTTGATTATCGGTGTGTTGTGCACCACCAATGTCGAGGAGGCTATAGGATATTTAGGATTGGTTTCCATTCTTTTCATTACGAGATCGTGCTTTAGAGTGTGTTATAGGTTGGACCCCTCTAACGTATTCCTTTCACCTTGATTATGCCTCGCGTAAGGCAACCGGGCCCGAAGGGCAAGCGGCCGGAGGCGCTAGCGAGACACCCAGTCACGAGGCTCGAGCCCGGTCTATACGAGGCGGCGAGTTCTATGGCGCGCCGCCCGGCCACAGACCACGGTACCGCCTCGTCCCACGGCACAGGCGGAGGAGTTAAGTCTGAGAGATGGCCGACTTTTGGCTAAAGTTGTGGCGTCTGAGAGAAGGCTGGATCGGCGATTCGATTCGGCTCAGCGCCCGTCGCGCCGTGGTACGAGGCGAATAGTTTGAGGCTCTGAGATTTCTTGAGTTGTAGCGCGAGTTTCTGGTCGGCGGAGGATGATCCGCGAGTTCATCCGTCGGCTTGAGAAGGATCATGAGGGTGATCAAGGCCTCGAGGCAGTCTGTGACGCCGGTTCGCGTCGGTGCGTGATACCGCGATCGATTGGTTTGATTCATGGGAGTTATCGAGGAAAGAGCGTCCCGGCTACTTGGGATGAGTTCTCGGAGGCTTTCCTCACTTCACTTGCCTCGCGGATGAGGAGGCGCGGGCTGATAGATTTTTACTCTGAGGCGAGAGGGGCCTTGTCGGGAGTACAATGTCGAGTTTGATTCATTGGCTCGATATGTCCCGGCTTTGGTAGCGAATATGGAGGATAGGGTGCACGCTATGTCGCGGGCTGAAACGACTATATGGCGAGTCGTGTGCGGGTGTTTCTCTTGGCCGGGTATGGACATTACCGCGTGCGACTCACGCTCTTGGATGCGAGGCGCAGGTCGGCGAGTGGGCGGACGGCGAGAAGAAGGCGGGGCGGGAGGGTCTACGGGGTTATCGTGGTGGCGGCCTCGGCGGATCTGGGTCGCACCACGGCCGGCTCGAGCACTCTGCCGTCACCGGCCTGACCCGAGTTTCGGCGGACCGGGGCCAGGGGCTTGAGGCGTCGAGTAGCGAGTGCGGCGATCGGGACCACCCCGGTGTGGCGTCGGTAGATCCCATGCGGGAAGTGAGTACGGTTTTGGAGCTTATTACGATTGTGGCAGCGGGAGTCACTGCGGTATCAGGCCAAGGCGTGGTGGTAGGGCTCGGCCGAGTTACATTGCGCTTCATCATCTCCTACGATTACTCGCCGGGGCGAGCGGTACATGGGTCGGCCAGTCGCGGCGGTCGTGGCTCGGGTCCCGATTCTAGCGGTCCTCGAGCGCGTTTATGCTTTGTCGGTAAGCGAGGATCGGAGGCCTCACTTTGATGTCGTCACGGTACCTTATCGATTCTGGGTTTGATGTGTATGCTTTGATAGATCCGGGTTCTACTACGTCTATATATCTCCCTTGTTGCTAGTAGGATAGGGATAGAGCACGAGTCCATAGACCCTTTCGAGGTAGCTACGCGATGGGTGATTCGGTGGTAGCTCGGCGGGTATATAGAGCTTGTCTGTGACCGTTCTGATCGTCGGACCACTTGCCGACTTGATAGAGTTGGAGATGATTGACCGGCGTGATTATGGGGATGGATTGGCTAGCTTCTTGCTACGCCAATGTAAGCTGAGAGAGAAGTAATGCGGTTCGGTTTCTGAGGCGGTTGTTGAGTGGGAGGAGCGCGGTATCGCCAGGGGTAGGTTTATTTCCTACCTCGAGGCTAGGAAGATGGTGCGAGAAGGGTATATCTACCATCTCGTTCGGGTGTTTGATCTTGAAGGCTGCGGTACCAGATTTTGATCGATTCGATGGTCGAGTTCCCAGACGTGTTTCGGATGACCTCGGGTATCCCTCACGAGAGGAGATCGAGTTTTGTATTGACATATTGCGGACACTCGGCTATTTCCATTCGCCATCTGAGAATGGCGCTGCGGAGTTGAGAGAGTTGAAGGATCGGCTTAGAGATTTCTTTGGAGAAGGGCTTCATCGGGCCTAGTGTTTCTCGCAGGAAGCGCGGTATTGTTCGTGAAGAAGAAGGGCGGGGCAGCTGCGCGTGTGTGTTGATTCTGACGGTGAACAAGGTGACCATTAAACGAATACCCGCTTCCGGGATTGATGATTTGTTCGACCCGATTGCGAGTGCGAGATGTTTCTCAAGATTGATCTGCGATCGGGCTATCATCAGTGCGAGTCGAGAGGTGGATGTCCACAGGGTGCATTCGGGACGTGCGGGCATTATGAGTTGAGGTCATGTCTTTTGGGTTGACGATGCTCGTGGTATTCATGGATTTGATGAACCGAGTGTTCAAACCATTTTGGAACGCGTTTGTGATAGTGTTCATTGATGATATCTTGGTTTATTCGCTCGAGCGAGGAGCATGCGGAGCATTTGAAATTTGTCTTGTGATTCTCGAGACCAGTGATTATGCGCCAAGTTTTCCAAATGTGAGTTTTGGTTGACTTGATGGCGTTTCTTGGGCATATTATGGGTGATGGCATTCAGTGGATCGGCCAAGATCGAAGCGATCGAGACTTGGCCTAGACCTACTACTCCGAGAGGTTCGCAATTTTACGGGCCTTGCGAGGATATTATCGGTTCGTAGAAGTTTGCTTCTATCTACGCACCATTGACTAAGGCTTCGGAAGGCGGCCAAGTTCGATGGTGATGCTTGTGGCGGGGTTTCGATTCTTGAAAGAGATTGGCGGCCGCCCGTTCTTACTCTTCCGAGAGGTCGGACGGTTATGTTGTGCATTGTGATCGTCGGGCATCGGGTTGGGATGTGTGTTGATGCGGCATGGCGAGTTATAGCATATCGTCGGCGGTGAAGAAACACGAGAGAACTACCCGCTGTGATTTGGGTTAGCGGTATGATTCGCTTTGAAGATGCAGGCACTATTTGTATGGGGTTCACGTGGATATTTATCTGGACCAAGAGCCTCGGTATATCTTGACGAGGAGGAGTGAACTTACGGCGAGGCGGTGGTTAGAGTTGCTTAAGGATTACGATGTTGATATCTGTACCACGGGAAGGCGATGTTATGGCGGATGCTCTTAGTCGTAGGTCGATGGGAGCCTATCGGATGTGCGACTAGAGAGGAGGGACATGGTTCGTGATTTGCATCGATTAGCGAGCCTTGGTGTCGTTTGATTGATTACGATAGCGGTGGGGTTAGAGTTCGTGAGGTTGCGAGTCTTCCATCGTCGAGGAGGTGAAGAGGCCGATTCGAGATCGGCTTTGATTCGATATCGTGATCTGACTCTTACGTGAGGGCAAGGGTCGCTTGAGTAGCACTTTGATGGGGTGCTAAGGTTTGAGCGGTATGTGTTCGGATGTTTGAGGACTTGGCGAGTTCTTGGGGAAGCACACGCGGCGTTACTCATCCGTCGAGTCGACCAAGATGTACCACGACCTTAGATCGTGTATTGGTGGGATGGCTTGAAGAGAGCGTTGCGAGTTCGTAGCTCGGTGCGTGTTGTCGGCGGTGAAGGTAGAGCACGAGGCACGGTGGTTTATTCTGAACGATTGAGATCGGGCACGGAAGTGGGAGGTAACCAACATGGACCGTCACGGGATTACCTCGCGCTCGGAGGAGACATGATTCTATATGGGTTATCGTCGGCGGTGTGAAATCAGCCCACTTTCTTCCGTCGGGGCGACTTTTGGTGAGGATTATGCGGACTTTACATCAGAGATCGTCGGTGCGTGAGTCCTACCCGATCATATCGGGCGAGAGCCCGATTTGGCTAACTTAGAGTCCTTCCGAGAGGAGTTTAGGGGCGAGTGAGCACAGTCTGCATTTCATCCTGAGCAGACGGACGGGCGGGCGCACTATCCGGACTCTTGAGGATATCTGCGAGCTGTGTTATTGACCGATGGTAGTTGGGAGGATCATTTGCCTCTGGTTGAGTTCGCGTATAATAATAGCTACCACTCGGTATTCGGATGGCGCCTTATGAGGCCTTGTATGGGAGGAAGTGCAGATCGCCTATAGGTTGGTTCGATGTGGGCGAGTGCGGCTAGTGGGACGGATTTGAGTACGGCGAGCGGTGGATAAGGTGAAGCTTATCCGAGGCGGCTATTGACATCTCGAGTCGGCGAAGTCGTATCACGAGATCATCGTCGTCGGCATCTTGAGTTCGAGGCTCATGATTGGGTTTTCTAAAGGTGTCACCCATGAAGGTGTGATGAGATTCGGGAAGAAGGAAACTTCGGCCCTAGGTACATTGGGCGTTTAGTTGTCGCGAGGTAGGCAAGGTTGCCTATGAGTTGAATCTGCCGTCCGTCTGGAGCGGTGCATCCGGTTTTCACGTATCTATCTTTGAGGAGATGTATCGAGGATCCATCTGGGTACACCGATTGGCGATATCGGTGGCCAGGGTTATCGTATGAGGAGATTCCATAGCGATAGTCGATCGTCGGGTTAGGCGTCTGCGAGCGAAGGGCGTGGCTTAGTCAAAGTCTTGTGGCGGAGCGAGCTCGGAGAGGAGATGGCGTGGGAAGCGAGGAGGACATGAGGCGAAGTATCCTCACCTATTCCCACCTCCGGGTAATTCACTTTCCTACTTGTAAATTTCGTTATCGTTTATGCCTAAGTGTTGTTTGTGGCGCGTGTGGCATTTGCAAAGCTGTTTAAGTTATGAAGAATCTTATCGTTAAGCGTCTTGGGAAGGAACATTCGGGACGAATGTTTCTAAGTGGGGAGAATGTTATACCGTATTTTCAGTATATGCGTGAGGAATACGTCTAAAGGTTAGCCTTAAAGATTAGGCGAGTTGAAATTGTGCCTGACTCGCTTAAAGAATCGTTTTCGGCGAAGCGTTTCCACGACTTTCGTAGGGTAAATTCGGCTATGCCATTTCTAATTTTTGCGGATTTTTAGAGGCGAAACATTTTGGACCAGCGGGAGGCGACACTTGGCACCCTCCGTTGATGAACTTAGATCGTCCGTTGGGCGAAAATGTAGAAAGGTTAGGCACGTTTTTGTGCCTTGCACAAAGTCAAGGAGTTGGTAGGATATTTGTGTTTAGTTAATCCTCACTTTACACTTGCCTTGCACTTGTCTTCATCTTGGCCATTGGTTGGCCAAGGCTTGAGCTATAAATACCCCTTTAGATGAAGAATTCTTCGTCCACAAAGTTGTCTTCCAAGTCTAAAAATCCTCTCTCTCCCTTATCCTTTAGTCCAACACCTCCCCCTTTGAGTGAGTTTGGCGAGGCTACCCCTAGCCTAGCGAAATCTACCCCCTCCCTTGGTAGAAAAGTTGTCTTCTAGTATTGTTATAATGCCCAAAATACCTAGCCCAAATCCCTTAGTCCTTTGTAGAAGTTGTAAAGAACTTCTAAGGTTTCTTGGAGCTCTAGGAGCGTACAACTTAGGAGCTAAATCTTGCTCGGTGACTTTATCTAGGATACTATTGGGCTTACCGAGGGTAACTAATCCTAACCCTCTTTTGAATTAGAGAATACTTCTTGTAGTAGTATTAGAATAAGTATCAAATACTTAGAAGAATATCCACGAATAGAATTGAGCTATTACCACAGTAGAAGGGTTTAAAGAAGAATAATCAAGCGTACTTACATAGAATTTGTTTTCACGATGAACTTATATAGCTCAGGGTAGGAAGTCTTTGACTTCAGTAGAATTATGAACCCTCTGTTTAGAATGACCTTGAGTAGTCTTTGATAGATATCTGTGACTATTATAAGGTGACTCTGCTGTGCGACATATTGACTTGGCGGTGGTTTTATTTGAGAAGGTATGTGATTCTTCCTAAAGCATGATATTTTACAATATATATATATAGTGCGGTAGGCGTACATGTGTTAAGCGAATAATAACTACGGCAATGTCTTTGACTTAAGCTGAATAATACTTACGGCAATGCCTGGCTTAAGCTGAATAACACTTACGCGATGCCTGCGGCAAGCTTTGAATAATAAAGATCTGAAAGCATTTCAAAGAATCTTGAATCATTTTTAGAAGAGAACTAAGCTGGTTTTAAAGCGAAGCTTAAGAGTTATACCAGCCTTATGGGAAGTTGCGTATAACCACTTAAGATTGATAAAAGTAGACATGATATGATGCTATGTGTGTTAGTGTCTTGTAACGTTTGTGAAAAAGAGTATTCTTGTTGTGATTATGTTGTTTAAGATAAGCTGTTATGTTAGTGTACCATCACTCGCCTCTTGAGATGATCTGGGGTTAAGATGCCCTCCGTCTGGGGTAGACTCGGTGATGCAGGACGTGATTCGAGAATACCTCATGCGGGTCGGGGGCCTATGCGGGCTACGAGAGTTCGAGGTTAGTATGCGGGGTTATGCCTCATGCGGTCTATATGGCCATGCGGACAGCGAGTCGGGGCGATGCAGGAGTAGCTACCCTCGATGCGGGGTTATACCTCATGCGGGCCCGTGAGTGGCTATCACGGACTCGGGAGTCGAGTTAGGCTTGCGAGTGATATCAGGCGAGTGGCCTGCTTGAATCATTCGCGACCTAGAAAAGACCTATTCAGATTTACCTATTGTTGCTCTTGTTTGTGATGTGGCGTATATGCGGGTTCATGGTTGTTTCATACATACTTGCAAGCTGTTTTAAAATGATATGTTTCATTTAAGTATTTCTGATTTCATATACTTAGTACTGTTGTCTTGACCTCCTTGGGCTGCGTTCATCTGCGGTAAGAGGCAGCAGTGCTAGATCCACATTCTTAGGATCTACGTTGGTGTCGGGAGCTCGTCTTTTAGGAGGCTCTACTTTTGGGTATGATCTCTGTTGTAGATAGTTTTGTCTGATCGAGGTATGGCGGGGCCACTGTCGCCATAGTTGTATATTTCCTTAAGTGCTGTAGTCATGTTATGCGATGTCGGATGTAGCTGCTAAACCATGTTTATATATGTATCCGAAAGGCGTTGTTTTCATAAAGCGTGTCTATTTTATAAAGCTGTTTCATGTCTTGCTTTATATTTCCGATTACTACGATGTATGACTACTTGGGTGCCGGTAAGGCACGATCCGAACTGGGCGAATTCGTGACAGTATGTGAGGACGTACGTACGAGAATACGACATAAATTTTGGAAGGAAAGAAAGATGTGATTTTTCGACGGAAAAGTTTCCGGGTTTTGTGAAGGAAAAAGGTTCGTTGAGGGGAATTGGATTCCCAGATTTGGTATTTGGGCTTCTTGAATTATTTTAGAATTATGAGATTTTATTTTCGGAAATGGTCACGTGGGGCCCACGGGAGAAATTTACGGTTTTATGGGGCCCACTTTGTTTTTGAGGTTTCCGGTATTTCGGATATTTTCGGAAGACGAAATATTTTGGACGAGTAGGGGGCGACACGTGTCACCCCCTTAGGTGGCTTATTGCCGATTTGGCTTGACATGTGGCCTATGGCCGATTTGGCTTGACATGTGGCCTATGGCCGATTTGTTATTCCATGTGGCTAGCCACTTGTCTTGCTTAGACAAGTGGCTTGTGGCACCACACTTGTACCCCAATCTACTTGCTTGCATTAATCTTGGCTCTTGAATTCTCTATATATACCACTTAAGTTGAAGACTTATATTCGTCCACCCTTAGAGTTTACAAGGCAAAATATAATACTCCCTCGCTGTGGTTTTAGTCCCCTCCCCACTTGTGTAGAAATACTTCATGTATTGTAGTATAATCCCAAATACCTTAGCCTAGTATCCTAGTTGTATTCCAAAGTTATTTCAATACTAGGGCAGAAAATACTACTTTATTCGATAGCAGAAAAGTGAAACCACAGAAAATCTTCCTAGCTTGGTTGAAGTTTTAAGAGAAGTTGTTTAGAAACTTCTAAGGTCGCTGGAGCGGGTTGAGCGTAAGGAGTTGGAGCTAAGCGTTGCTCGAGGATCGACTTATAACTTGGATAATTTTTGGGCTTATCGAGGTAATGATCTATGTCCCTATTGTAATTGGATATTACATGTTGTAGTAGTTATACTTGAGTATATTATATTGGAAGGATGATTATAAAGGTTTGATTGTATTTACATTGGTGTACTTACAGTAGACTTGTGTAGTATTATTGTGAAGCGGAATTGAAAGCGTCTGTTAGGCGTGTAATCCACAGGAGTTGTTGGCACAGTAGCGGGCCTTGATAGGAGGAGATTTATGTGATAAGCGGGGAGGTCTTGCCGAATTTTACGTAGAATAAGGAATCTTGTATTTAGAATATTCTGAAGAGAACTAGAAGTTGATAGATATATTGTGGCCTTTATAGGTGGATCTTCTACGCGGCATACTTGACTTGGCTTGTGGTTTAAGCTAAAAGGTATGTGATTCTTCCTATACTCTTGAGCATGATTGTTGTGAACTATATGATGCGGTAGGCGTACATGTGTGAAATGAGTTTTGTTTGTTTTAAACATAAAGTGTTATAATGTCTTTATGGGAAGTTAGTTATAACGACTTTATGAAAATAAAAGAAAGAATTGATTTTGAAAGTTAAGAGACTTGATCTTAAAAGATAAGAGACTTGACTTATAAGCGACTTGTATTCGGAAAAGGAGAAGTAGCAGTTTAAGTTGTTATACCGTATTTCGGTATATGCGTGAGGAATACGTCTGCAAAATCTAGCCTTAAAGTTTAGGCACAAAACGTTTTTGGGCCTGACTCACAAAGCGAATAGTTTTTCGGCCGAAGCGTTTCCACGACTTTCGTAGGGTAAATTCGGCTATGCCATTTCTAATTTTTGCGGATTTTTACGAGAGGCGAAACATTTTGGACCAGCGGGAGGCGACATGGCACCCTCAGGTGGTGGACTTGAAATCGTCCATTGGAAGAATTGGACAAAGGTTGGCGCGTTTGTGTGCCTTTGCACAATCGAGGAGTTGGTAGGATATTTGTGTGTAGTAGATAGAATGGACACTTGCCTAAATCTTCACCTCTGCGCCGCCCAGCGAGACCACAGTACCCACGCCTCTGTCCCGCGGCTGGGCGGAGGTTAGGAGTCTGAGGAGATGGCCCTACGGCGGGATCGTGGCGAACATGAGGCGAGTGGATCGCGATTCGATCCAGCCCGGTCGTACCGTGGTTCACGAGCGAGAAGTTTGAGGCTACGAGACTTCTGAGTTGTAGCCCGCGAGTTTTACGGGTCGAGTCGGAGGATGATCGCGGGAGTTCATCCGATAGCTCTGAAGGATTACGAGTGATCGGGCGTCGGAGACCGAGTCAGTGATCTTTGGTTCACATAAGTGCGTGATACGCGATCGATTGGTTTGATTCATGGGAGTTATCGGGAAACCGCAGCGTCCCAGTACTTGGGATGAGTTCTCGAGGCTTTCCTCGCTCACTTCTTGCCTCGCGGATGAGGAGAGCGCGCGGTGATAGATTTTTCTGCTGGCGAGAAGGGCCTTGTCGGGGAGTACAATGTCGAGTTTGATTCAGCGGCTCGATATGTCCCGGCGTTAGTAGCGATATGGAGGATAGGGTGCACCGCTCGTCCTGGGCTAGATGATTATATGGTGAGTCGTATGCGGGTGTTTCTCTTGGGTATGGACATTACCGCATGCGAGCTCATGCTCTTGGATGTGAGGCGTAGAGGCAAGCGGGTTGTGACGGCGGCGAAGAAGACGGGGCGGAGGTCTTTTGGTGGCTATCGTGGTGGCGGCCTCGGCGGTCGAGATTTGCACCACGGCCCGGCTCGAGCACTCTGCACCGTCCTCATCCAGCCGGAGACATTCGAGAAGCGAACCGAGGCCCAGGACTTGAGACATCGAGCGGCGAAGTGCGGCGATCGGGACCACCCACGCCGGTGTGGCGTCACGGATCCGGCCGGGAGTTGTGGTGCTACGGGGCTTGTTTGATTGTGGCAGCGGGGTCACTATGCGGCTTGTCCAGAGCGATCTTGATGGTAAGTCGACTACGAGTTCTTTCGCCGGAGTGCTTCATCCCAGCGATTACTCGCCACGGAGGTCGAGGTACTCATGGACGGCGATTGGCGAGGTCGTGGCGCGGGTCGATTCTAGCGGTGCTCGAACCGCATTTATGCTTTGTCCGGTAAGCGGGATCGGAGGCCTCACGATGTAAATCGCGGTACCTTATCGGTTTAGGTTTGATGTTTATGCCTTGATAGATCGGGTTCCACTCTGTCTATATATCTCCCTTGTTGCTAGTAGGATAGGGATAGAGCACGAGTCCATAGACCGCTTTCGGTAGCTACGCGATGGGTGATTGATGGTAGCTCGGCGGGTATATAGAGCTTGTCTGTGACCGTTCTGATCGTCGGACCTGGCCGAGCTTGATAGAGTTGGAGATGATTGACCGGCGTGATCATGGGGATGGATTGGCTGGCTTTGCTACGCCAATGTAGGCTGAGAGAAGTAATGCAGTTCCAGTTTCTGAGGAGCCGGTTGTGGAGTGGGAGGAGCACGGTATCGTAGGTAGGTTTATTTCCTACCTCAAGGCTAGGAAGATGGTGCGAAGGGTATATCTACCATCTCGTTCGGGTGTTTGATCTGAAATTTGCGGTACCAGATTTTCCGTCGATTCGGTGGTGAGAGAGTTCCCAGGCGTGTTTCGACGACCTCCGGGTATCCTCACGAGAGGAGATTGAGTTTTGTATTGACATATTGCGGACACTCGGCTATTTCCATTCGCCATACGAGAATGGCACTGCGAGTTGAGAGAGTTGAAGGATCGGCAGGGATTTCTTTGGAGAAGGGCTTCATCGGGCCTAGTGTTTCTCCAGGGAAGCGCGGTATTATTCGTGAAGAAGAAGGAAGGGGCGTTGCGCATGTGTGTTGATTACGAGCGGTGAACAAGGTGACCATTAAACAGATACCGCTTCCGGGATTGATGATTTGTTCGACCAGTTGCAGGGCGCGATGTGTTTCTCCAAGATTGATATACGGTCGGGCTATCATCAGGTGCGAGTCAGAGAGGTGGATGTCCCTAGAATTTGCATTCGGACGTGCGGGCATTATGAGTTGGTCATGTCTTTTGGGTTGACCAATGCTCGTGGTATTCATGGATTTGATGAACCAGTGTTCAAACCATTTTTGAACACGTTTGTGATAGTGTTCATTGATGATATCTTGGTTTATTCGCTCGAGGCGGGGCATGCGGAGCGTTTGAGGCTGTCTTGTGATTCTCGGGACCAGCGGTTATGCGCCAAGTTTTCCAAATGTGAGTTTTGGTTGACTTGGTGGCTTTTCTTGGGCATATTATGGCTGATGGCATTCAGTGGATCGGCCAAGATCGAAGCGATCGAGGACTTGTCCTAGACCTCTTACTCAGCCAGAGGTTCGCGATTTTACGGGCCTTGCGAGGATATTATCGGCGGTTCGTGGAGAAGTTTGCTTATCTACGCACCGTTGACTAGGTGACTCGGAAAGCGGCGAGTTTGATGGTGATGCTTGTGGCGGGGTTTCGATTCTTGAAAAGAGGCGGCGGCGCCGTTCTTACTCTTCCGGAGGTCGGATGGTTATGTCGTGTATTGTGATCGTCGAGCATCGGGTTGGGATGTGTGTTGATGCGGCATGGCGGGGTTATAGCATATGCGTCGGCGGTGAAGAAACACGAGGAACTACCCGCGTGATTTGGAGTTGGCGGTGTGATTCGCGCTTTGAAGATCTAGAGGAACTATTTGTATGGGGTTCACGTGGATATTTTCACAGACCACAAGAGCCTCAGGTATATCTTCGACGAGAGGAGTGAACTTACGGCGAGGCGGTGGTTAGAGTTGCTTAAGGATTACGATGTTGATATCTGTACCACCCGGTGAAAGCCAATGTTGTGGCGGATGCTCTTAGTCGTAGGTCGATGGGAGCCTATCGGATGTGCGGCTAGAGAGGAGGACATGGTTCGTGATTTGCATCGATTAGCGAGCCTTGGTGTCCGTTTGATTGATTACGATAGCGATGGGGTTCGAGTTCGTGAGGTTGCGAGTCTTCCATCGTCGAGGTGAAGAGGCAACGATTCGAGATCGATTTTGACACGTTATCGTGATACAACTCTTCGTGAGGGTAAGGTCCTTTTGAGGTAGCACGCTTGTCACGACCGATCCGGGCGTGGCGGTGCCTTACCGAGCACCTGGTGATACAACATCGAGAGGAAACGTGAAATAAAAACTTAAACATGAACATGAGACAAGATAATGAAGCAGCCAACCAAGCGGTTACCTTCCAAAAAAAATATATATAAGCAACTCTTTTTTAAAGCGAGCAGTTAATCCTTTTACAAAACCACGCTTGCGGTGCTACTGGACCTCTAGAGTTTATCTGACAACTATGGCGGGCGGGGCCCCGCCATACCACAGAATGTACAAGAACCTCTGGACTCGGGGTAACATACCAGCAGATAAGCCTCGAAGGAAACGGAGCTTCCCAAAGCTTTGAGATGAGATCTAGCGCGGGATCGGCGGTAGATGTACTCTACTGCGGCATGAGCGGCCCCGAAGAAGTCGATGCAACAAGTACCAAGTATGTGAAGCGTAAAATCGTAAATGAAATCATAATAGTCTATAAAAGCGGGAGGCGGTATGATAGCAAACTACGGTCTGACGCATGCTTGATTATATCAATTGGTCTCGCGCCCGCAGCGTCAATCACGCGTGAGTACCTTCCGCCATGGCGATGCATGATATGATAACAACAAGGCGGCAATCCAAATGGGAGCATGCGTGCGCTACGCATCGTGTCGGTATGTCAAAGGGAACAAATAAGACAACATTCCAAATGGGAGCATACGTGCGCTACGCATCGTGTCGGCGTGTCGAGGAAACAATAAGACAACATTCCAAATGGAAGCATACTGCGTGCGCTACGCATCGTGTCGGCGTGTCAAAGGAAACAATAAGACTGACATTCCAAATGGAAGCATGCGATGCGCTACGCATCGTGTCGATATGTCGAAGGAAACGATAAGACACAGCGGTAATCAAAGTGGAAGCATGCGATGCGCTACGCATCGTGTCGGTATGTCAAGCGATTAACAAAGTAACACTATCAGCGAGGAGCGTGCGTGGAATTTATCGTCGCTGCGGTCACGTCCAGTAAGTTCTCAACAAGTCATCAGACCTCCGTGAGAGCGGTAGTATAGAAACACAATTTTTGCACAACAAAGGCTATCACAACAAGCATAGGCAAGTTTCACAACAACAAGCATAGGCAAGTTTATACCTGACTCGAAGTACTTCCATTTTATGCCCAAGTTCGGTTTTAACCTAAAGTACTACGTCGTTAAATTCCTTTTAAAGAGATTTATTCCTTTTATAAAAGTCACGATACAGTAGTATAAAAATAGAGTGACTTATATCTTTTAAGTAAACCAAAACAACTTCCATACTTTTTTTTTAAAGTCAAGTTACCACGTTAAAACCAATGATAAAACCTTTCTTTTGTTTTCATAAGGTCGTTATAACCAACTTCCCATAAATTTTATAACACCTTATGCTTTAAACCATTTTAAGACAACCTGATGCCTTTCTTTTCCCTAAGGTTCGGTTTGCCTAATTTTTAATTACGCAAGTCTCTTTTGAAAAGTTTCATAGTTCAATGTCTTAATCTCTTTTAAAACAATTGAGTAACATATGCCATGGCGGTAGGTTATTCTTGTTCATAATCAATCTTATTAAGCGACCATGATCTAGAAAATGTAATATCATTTTGTCTCATCTTAGCTTACATGCGGATGGAGGTTTCTCTTGGTTTTAATAATACTTAATTATACAATACATTTTCCTTTATTAGCATTGCGGTGGTTTGTCGATACATTCGATTTCGAAATCGGTAAAACATTATTCCTTCCAAAACCAAGTACTCATTACTCACGAATGAGGTTTCACAAACATCCATTTTAAGTCAAGTCTCTTATCCTTTAAGAATAAGTCTCTTAACTAAACCATTAAACCATTCTTTTTATCTCTCTTAGGCGTTACACCTAACTTCTCATAAAGTGGTATAACTCTTATGTTTTCAAACCAAGTACACACTTCTTTCAAAAAGGTTTCTTAATCTTTTAGAATACTCGAGTTCTTTTACATCGATCGGTTATAAGTCAAATCGATTATCTTTTAAAAATCACAAGGCTTTTCTTATCTACATAAAGTTGTTATAACCAGCTTCCCATAAAGCGTTATAACCACTTTATGTTTTAAACCAATCAAATACATTTAACACGTATGCGTCTAGTACTACATAGTTATACACATATCATGCTAGAAAGATAGGAAGAGGTTCGTATACCTCGCGGCGAGTATCGACTAATAGCAAAGCGCTCCAAGTACCTCAAGCAAATGCGCTACACTCTCGGTCAGCGGATCACTCCACGTAGTACTACTGACCTATAGAGGCCACAGCGCGCTATTAATATCTTTAGATCTCAATGTAGAATATTCTACGAGAAAATTCGGCACCTCCCCATAGCGGCGTAAATCTCTCTCTCTATCGGTAGGCTACGAAGCCAACCGAGGGTTAACACGTCTAACCGGACGCGTACAATTCTACTCACGATAATACTACACAAGCCTCATGTCTGATCCTATGTAATTCTGATTGATTCCTTCTTAAAATTGGGCTTAAGTCGCGAAGACATTGCGTAAGTATTATTCGAGCTTAAGTCAAAAGACATTTGCGCGCACAATTATAATGTTACGTACTATATATAGTATACATCAACTATATATTCCTCTGACATGTAATTTCCAATTACAATAGAAGGTCAAGAGTGTTTACCTCGATAAGCCCAAAATTATCGAGTTTATATGTCGATCTGAGCAAGGTTTAGCTCTACTCAGTGCGCTCTAACCGCTCCAACCAACCCTTAGAAGTTCTAACCAACTTCTACTTATAACTTCTACGGGTGAAGATTTACTTAGGGTTTCGTTTTTGAGGCGAGGTAAGTATAATGGTATTTTACGGGCTTGTATATGTGTAACCTTGGGACTACTACAAGGTATGTGAGCCCAGGTATTTGGACATAACAACAATACTAGGAGAGTATTTCTATACCACAAGAAGGGGTATGTATCCGAGACAACTAGGCTCGGGGGTGTGTACCCGCGGAAGCCTCGACAAAGGGGAGAGGGTAGGTTTCGGCGAGGGGCCTTGAGAGGGGAGGGTGTGTGGTGGGCGAGATCACAAGAGGGAGAGGAGGGTTTGAGACTTAGAAAGATTGCTCAATTTTTGGATGAAGAATGTCTTCAACTAGAGGGTATTTATAGGTCAAGTGAAAGCCAACCAATGGCGAAGATGAAGACAAGTGTGGTGCAAGTGTAGGGCTAGATTTCAACCATGTGGACCTTATCCATCTACCACACCAACTTGCACAAATATCCTACCTAACGAGGCACAAAAGCGTGCCTTTGCTTGCCTTCAGTCCACTTCTCACGGCCAATGTGAGGTGACACATGTCACCCTCCGTTGATCCAAAATGTTCGCCTCGGAAAAATCCGCCAAAAATTATAAATGACATGGCGAATTTTCCCTTGAAAGTTGTGGAAGCGTTTAGTCCAACGACTCCTTTTGGTAGCTATGCACAAATTCGAACCCATGCCTACTTTAAGGCTCAAATTGTATCGTCGCCCTCACGTATATACTCTGGAAAATCTGGGTATAACATTCTCCTCGCCGAAACATTCGTCGAATGTTCCTACCAACAGAATAACGAAGTTCTTCTAACAAGTTGCCAGCGCCACAGCTGCGAAATATCACCACGTTCTCTTCCTTCCTTACTCGTCGTGCCCTTCTCGGACACTTGAACTCCTCTCGCATCGTACCACACTTGGTCATTGCTTTCCCAAAACTTTGAGTCACCACCTCGAAACTTGGTCATCTTACTAGCTTGATCTCCGTAAGGCCATTCCGGCCTTCACGATCCGCCTGCGGTCGAACACGTCCACGAACTCATCGATGGTTATCTAATCATGGGCCTAGCACCCTCGTGACCCTACCACTGGCGGGACCACCCGGTGACCCACTTTGAAGCCGGCGCGGGTTGGCCTCAACATAGCTGACCGACCGACTACGCGTCAAGCTCTTGTTCCCGATCCGGAACAATCTTACTATCTGGTCGTGAAAGCTACCACTTCCATTACACACTACCGGGGACTTTACCACACAAAACGTTCTAGGCATAAAAATGCACTCGACAAGGATCACTTGCAAAATCGGTACTCAAGGCGGCGCACATCTAAGGTCTCAGTGTAATATTCTAAGGTTCGTCATTTTCTCACCTTGAAGCTTACCCTTCTCACAACCGGGTTCTACATCACGTTTTAGCACAACGCTATCCGAACATAACACTAAACACATCATCCATCATCAATACATACAAAACTCTAGAGGTTAAGGATATACGAAAATAGGCGATTGGAGGACCATAAAGCGGGAACTTCGCGCGACCTCACAGTGGCCCGGTGTATGAACATCTGCGACTATGGAAGGTGAAGAACCATAAGCGATCCGTGATGCATGCTATCCTACCGTAGCTACCACAGTGGACAATTTCTCCCGAAATGGCCTGCGGCATGTAAAACAAACTCCCGGACTAGCGACATTCCCAGCTGTGGAGTCTACCAGCGGTCACAACAGGTATGGGTGGCTTGGTTTGGTTAACACCACTGCTCTCGAAAATCTGAACCCTTGGAGCCACGACTGCTCACGAAAACTCTGGGCGCTCACGAAGATTGTAGAGGACCACTCTGTACTGGCGGAGGCACATAACTAGTCTGTTGTTGAGGCGATGCGCCTCGAAAATCACAAAGGACCTGCGATTCGGCCGCACCTGTGACTTTGGTCATTCAGTCGATTTCTCGCTCCTGCCTCGAGTGCATAAGCTGCGTGCGGGCAATGTCGTGCCGGTGAAGAGCTACACGAACAACTCTGCTAGGTAATCATCGAGCCACTGTAACATATCGGTGCACTCGATCTTCCATACTAGCTACTAATGCGAGGGGGCGTCTGGGCCAATGAGTCGAACTCCACATTGTACTCCGAACCGTCGCCCGGATTCTGCGCTGACCCAAAAATCTGCCGGCGAGCCCTGCTCATCTGTGGAGGCGAAATGTGCAAGAAAGGCCTGCGAGAACTCGTCGTAAAGTGGAAGTCGTGCTCTCCCGGGGCAGCTCGCGAATCAAACGATCACTGCGGTATCACGCGGCCGATGCGAACCTAGGACCACCGACTCGGTCTCCGTGCCTTGATCACTCTCATGATCCTGCAACTTCCGGATGAACTCCTGCGGATCATCCTCAGGCCTCGACCCATAAAACTCTGGCGGGTTACACCTCAGAAAATCCAGTAATCTCAAGTATGCGCTCGGGGTGAACTACGGGTGCTCTTGGGGCTAGGCTGCTGCGTCCGGCTTATCCTCAGTCGGCCTGACCACGGCCATCGCGGGCCATCTCGCGTAACCCGTCTCATACGCGGCTGTGGGGTGGAGGCTCGGTCTTGTGGTCTCTGAGAGGCTGCATTGCTCTACTCGTATCTTCCTCTGTGCCTTGCCGCCAGGCGGGTTGCCTTGCGCGGAGCATAGCGGTAAAGGAAAGGAATAGATCGGAGGGTTCAACTCGTCACTGACTCTAAGGCACGATCTCGGAATGAGAAGAATGAAACCAATCTAAATGTCCTATAGCCTCACGATTATAGATGTGGTGCACAACACGCAGATAACGAAGACTACTAGACACGGTGCGTAGACACTTTCAGAGGACTAAGCGCTCACGATACCACTTTGTCACGACCGATCCGGGCAGTGGTAGTGCCTACCGGGCACCCTAGTGATACTACATCAGAGAAAACCAGCGGAAATAAAAACTTAAACATGAACATGAGACAAGATAAAAAAAACAGGCCAACCAAGCGGTTACCTTCCAAAAAATATATATAAACAACTCTTTTTAAAGCGAGCAGTTAATCCTTTTTACAAAACCACCTTGCGCGATTACTCTGGACCTCTAGAGTTTATACAACAACTATGGCGGGACGGGGCCCGCCATACCACAGATGTACAAGAACCCTACGGACTCGAGGGTAGCATGCAGCAGATAAGCCTCGAAGGAACGGAGCTTCCCAAAGCTGAGATGAGATCCTAAATGCGGGGATCGGCGGTAGATGTACTCTGCTGCGGCATGAGCGGCCCCGAAGGAGAGTCGATCTGGTACCAAGTATGTGAAGCGTAAAATCACGTAAATGAAATCATAATAGTCTATAAAAGCGAGAGGCGGTATGATAACCAAACTACGATACAACGCATATGATTATATCAATTCGGTCTCGCGCCCATGACATCAATCACGCGTGGAGTACCTTCCTCATCGCGATACATGATATGATAACAACAAGGCGACAATCCAAATGGGAGCATACGTGCGCTACGCATCGTGTCGGTATGTCCAAGGAACAAATAAGACAACATTCCAAATGGGAGCATGCGATGCGCTACGCGTCGTGTCGGCGTGTCGAGAAACAATAAGACATCATTCCAAATGGAAGCATACGTGCGCTACGCATCGTGTCGGCGTGTCGAAGGAAACAATAAGACGGCATTCCAAATGGAAGCATGCGTGCGCTACGCGTCGTGTCGATATGTCGAAGGAAACAATAAGACACCAAGCGGTAATCAAAGTGGAAGCATACCGTGCGCTCGCATCGTGTCGATATGTCAGCGATTAACAAAGTAACACTATCAGCGAACGTGCAGTGGAATTTATCCGTCGCCGGTCACGTCGAGTAAGTTCTCAACAAGTCATCCGACCTCCATCGAGAGGCAGCGGTAGTATAGAAACACAATTTTTGCACAACAAAGGCTATCACAACAAGCATAGGCAAGTTTCACAACAACAAGCATAAGCAAGTTTATACCTGACTCGAAGTACTTCCATTTTATGCCCAAGTTCGGTTTAACCTAAAGTACTACGTCGTTAAATTCCTTTTAAAGAGATTTATTCCTTTTATAAAAGTCACGATACGTAGTATAAAAATAGAGTGACTTATATCTTTTAAGTAAACCAAAACAACTTCCATACTTTCCTTTTTTAAAGTCAAGTTACCACGTTAAAACCAATGATAAAACCTTTCTTTTGTTTTCATAAGGTCGTTATAACCAACTTCCCATGATTTGTTATAACACCTTATGCTTTAAACCATTTTAAGACAACACAATGCCTTTCTTTTCCCTAAGGTTCGGTTTGCCTAATTTTTAATTACGCAAGTCTCTTTTGAAAAGTTTCATAGTTCAATGTCTTAATCTCTTTTAAAACAATTGAGTAACATATGCCATAGGCGAGTAGGTTATTCTTGTTCATAATCAATCTTATTAAGCAGCCATGATCTAGAAAATGTAATATCATTTTGTCTCATCTTAGCTTACATGCGGATGGAGGTTTCTCTTGGTTTTAATAATACTTAATTATACAATACATTTTCCTTTATTAGCAGCTGCGATGGTTTGTCGATACGTTACGATTTAGAAATCAGTAAAACATTATTCCTTCCAAAAACCAAGTACTCATTACTCACGAATGAGGTTTCACACAAACATCCATTTTAAGTCAAGTCTCTTATCCTTTAAGAATAAGTCTCTTAACTTCTAAACCATTAAACCATTCTTTTTATCTCTCTTAAGGCGTTACACCTAACTTCTCATAAAGCTGGTATAACTCTTATGTTTTCAAACCAAGTACACACTTCTTTCAAAAAGGTTATTAATCTTTTTAGAATACTCCAAGGTTCTTTTACATCCAGTCGGTTATAAGTCAAATCAGTTATCTTTTTAAAAAATCACAAGGCTTTTTCTTATCTACATAAAGTTGTTATAACCCACTTCCCATAAAGCCGTTATAACCCTTTATGTTTTAAACCAATCAAATACATTTAACACATGTACGTCTACCGTACTACATAGTTATACACATATCATGCTAGAAAGATAGGAAGAGGTTCACATACCTCGCGGCAGTATCGACTAATAGCAAAGCGCTCCAAGTACCTCAAGCAAATACGCTACACTCTCGGTCAAGCGGATCACTCCACACGTAGTACTACAACCTATAGAGGCCTGGCGCCTATTAATATCTTTAGATCTCAATGTAGAATATTCTCTGAGAAAATTGGCACCTCCCATGGCAGCGTAAATCTCCTCTCTATCGAGGCTGCC
This sequence comes from Przewalskia tangutica, assembly GCA_029844215.1. Lineage (NCBI taxonomy): Eukaryota > Viridiplantae > Streptophyta > Magnoliopsida > Solanales > Solanaceae > Przewalskia > Przewalskia tangutica. The sequence goes on from CM056720.1 coordinate 57,726,243, forward strand.
AAGCCAACCGGGGGTTAACGTCTAACGGGCGCGTACAATTCTACTCACGGTAATACTACACAAGCCTCTTATGTCTGATCTATGTAATTCTGATTGATTCACTTCTTAAAATTGAGGCTTAAGTCGCAAGACATTAGTAAGTATTATCGAGCTTAAGTCAAAAGACATTGCGCACAATTATAATGTTACGTACTATATATAGTATACATCAACTATATATTCCTACAACATGTAATTTCCAATTACAATAGAAGGTCGAGTGTTTACCTCGATAAGCCCAAAATTATCCGAGTTTATATGTCGATCTGAGCAAGGTTTAGCTCTACTCAGTGCGCTCTAACCGCTCCAACCAACCCTTAGAAGTTCTAACCAACTACTTATAACTTCAACTACGGGTGAAGATTTACTTAGGGTTTCGTTTTTGAGGTGAGGTAAGTATAATGGTATTTTAAGGCTTGTATAAGTGTAACCTTGGGAATACTACAAGGTATTTGGGCCAGTATTTGGACATAACAACAATACTAGGAGAGTATTTCTATACCACAACAAGGGGTATTTATACGAGACAACTAGGCTAGGGGGTGTGTACCCGGCCAAGCCTCAACAAAGGGGAGGGTAGGTTTCGGCCAAGGGGCCTTCAAGAGGGGAGGGTGTGTGGTGGGCGAGATCACAAGAGGGAGAGGAGGGTTTGAGACTTAGAAAGATTGCTCAATTTTTGGATGAAGAATGTCTTCAACTAGAGGGGTATTTATAGGTCAAGTGAAAGCCAACCAATGGCCAAGATGAAGACAAGTGTGGTGCAAGTGTAGGGCTAGATTTAAACCATGTGGACCTTATCCATATACCACACCAACTTGCACAAATATCCTACCTAACCCAAGGCACAAAAGCGTGCCTTTGCGCCTTTGCCGTCCACTTCTCACGGCGATGTGAGGTGACACATGTCCTCCCGTTGGTACAAAATGTTTCGCCTCTCGGAAAAATCCATAAAAATTATAAATGACATAGCGAATTTTCCTTGGCGAAAGTGAAGCGTTTAGTCGAAAAACGACTCCTTTTGGTAGCTATGCACAAATTCGAACCCATGCCTACTTTAAGGCTCAAATTGTATCGTCGCCCTCACGTATATACTACGGAAAATACGGTATAACACTTTGATGGGGTGCTAAGGTTTGAGGCGGTGTGTGTTCGGATGTTTGAGGACTTGGCGGAGTTCTTGGGGAAGCACTGCGTAGCGCGTTACTCTATCCATCCGGTCGACCAAGATGTACCACGACCTTAGATCTGTGTATTGGTGGGATGGCTTGAAGAGGGGCGTTGCGAGTTAAGTAGCTTAGTGCGTGTTGTCGATAGGTGAAGGAGAGCACGAGGCACAGTGGTTTGTTGCGAGCGATTGAGATCGACACGGAAGTGGGAGGTAATCAACATGGATTTTATCACGGGATTACCTCGCACTCGGAGAGGAACATGATTCTATATGGGTTATCGTCGGCGGTGTGAAATCAGCCCACTTTCTTCCGTCGGGGCGACTTTTCGGTGAGGATTATGCGGACTTTACATCAGAGATCGTCGGTGCATGGAGTCCTATTTCGATCATATCAGACGGAGGCCGATTCTGGCTAACAGGAGGTCTTTCGAGAGAGGTTTAGGGGCGGTGAGCACGATCTGCATTCCATCCACAGACAGACGACGGTAGCGCACTAGCTGTGTTATTGACTTGAGTTGGGAGGATCATTTGCCTCTAGTTGAGTTCGCGTACAATAATAGCTACCACTCAGGTATTGGATGGCGCCTTATGAGGCCTTGTATGGGAGGAAGTGCAGATCGCCTATAGGTTGGTTCGATGTATGCGAGAGTGCGGCTAGTGGGACGGTTGGTGCGGCGGCGATGGATAAGGTGAAGCTTATCAGGCGGCTATTGGCATTTCGAGTCGACAAGTCGTATCACGAGATCATCGTCGTCGACATCAGGTTCGATTGATGCTTGGGTTTTCTGAAGGTGTCACCCATGAAGGGTGTGATGAGATTCGGGAAGAAGGAAACTTCGACCAAAGGTACATTGGGCGTTTAGTTGTCGCGAGGTAGGCAAGGTTGCCTACGAGTTGGATCTGCCGTCCGTCTGGAGGCGGTCATCCGGTGTTTCACGTATCTATCTTTGAGAGATGTATCGAGGATCCATCTAGGGTATACCGATTGGCGATGCCAGTGTGAGGGTTATCGTATGAGAGATTCCCATAGCGATAGTCGATCGTCGGGTTAGGCGTCTGCGGACGAGGATGTGGCTTCGTCAAAGTCTTGTGGCGGAGCGAGCTTAGGAGGAGATGGCGTGGGAAGGCGAGGAGGACATGAGGTGGAGGTATCCTCACCTATTCCCACACCTCGGGTAATTCACTTTTCCTACTTGTAAATCTTCATTATCGTTTATGCCTAAGTGTTGTTACGTGGCGTGTGTGGCATTCTGTTATTTAAGTTATGAAGAATCTTATCGTTAAGCGTCTTGGGAAGGAACATTGGGACGAATGTTTCTAAGAGGAGAATGTTATACCGTATTTCCAGTATGTGCGTGGGAATACGTGCAAAAGTCTAGCCTTAAAGTTTAGGCACAAAGCGTTTTTGGGCACAACTCACAAAGCGAATAGTTTTCCAGGCGAAGCGTTTCCACGACTTTCGTAGGGTAAATTCGGCTATGCCATTTCTAATTTTGCGGATTTTTAGAGGCGAAACATTTTGGACCAGCGGGAGGCGACACTTGGCACCCTCGATTGGTGGACTTGAAATCGTCCGTTGGGCCGAATTGGACAAGGTTAGTACGTTTTTTGTGCCTTTGCACAAGTCAAGGAGTTGGTAGGATATTTGTGTGTAGTAGATAGAATGGACACTTGCCTAAATCATCACCTTACACTTGCCTTGCACTTGGCATCATCTTGACCATTGGTTGGCCATGGCTTGACCTATAAATACCCGCCCAGATGAAGAGTTCTTCATCCACAAATTACTTCAAGTCTTGAAAAATCCTCTCTCTCCCTTAAAGCCATTTCGTCCAAACACCTTCCCCTTGAGTAAGTTGGCGAGGCCTCACTAGCCTGGCGAAATCTACCCCTCCATGGTAGAAAAGTTGCCTTCTTGTATTGTTATAATGCCCAAAATACCTAGCCCAAATCCATAGTCCTTAGTAGAAGTTGTGAAGAACTTCTAAGGTTTCTTAGACTCTGGGAGCGTACAACTTAGGAGCTAAACCTTGCTCGCGCGACTTTATCTAGGATATTATTGGGCTTACCAGGGTAAATAACCCTAACCTCTTTTGAATTAGAGAATACATCTTGTAGTAATATAAGAATAAGTATTAAATACTTAGAAGAATATTGCAGAATAGAATTGGTATTATCACGATGAAGGGTTTAAAGAAGAATAATCAAGCTGTACTTACATAGAATTTGTTTTCACGATGAACTTATATAGCTCATGGGTAGGGAAGTCTTTGCCGATTTTCCATAAATTGTGAACCCTCTGTTTAGAATGACCTTTAGAGTAGTCTAGACTTTGATAGATGTCTGTGACTATTATAGGTGATTCTGCTGTGCGACATATTCAACTTGGCGGTGGTTTTATTGAGAAGGTACGTGATTCTTCCTAAAGCATGATATTTTACAATATATATGTAATGCGGTAGGCGTACATGTGTTAGCGAATAATAACCACGACAATGTCTTTGACTTAAGCTTTGAATAATACTTACGGCAATGCCTGACTTAAGCTTTGAATAATACTTACATGATGCCTCACGGCAAGCTTTGAATAATAAAGAATGAAAGCATTTCAAAAGAATCTTGAATCATTTTTATGAAGAGAACTAATTGGTTTTAAAGCGAAGCTTAAGAGTTATACTAGCTTTATGGGAAGTTAAGTATAACCACTTAAGATTGATAAAAGAAACAGATTTGCCTATGTGTTTATAACGGACTTATATTGAATTGTGAAAAGAATAATAAGATGGTTTGATAAGTAGACATGATATGATGCTATGTGTGTTAGTGTCTTGTAACGTTCTTGTTGTGCTTATGTTGTTTAAAGATAAGTTGTTATGTTAGTATACTATCACTCACCTCTTGACATATGCAGGGGTTAAGGCGCCTCCGTCGGGGTAGACTTCGGTGATGCAGGACCATGATTCGAGAATACCTCATGCGGGTCGAGGGACCTATGCGAAGCTACGGGAGTTCGAGGTTAGTGATGCGGGGTTATACCTCATGCGGTCTATGTGGCCATGCGGACTACTGAGTCGGGGCGATCTTTGAGGAGTAGCTACCCTCGATGCGAGGTTATGTACCTATGCGGGCCTATGTGAGTGGCCTATGCGGACTCTGAGTCGAGATTAGGCTTGCATGGTGATACTACAGGCAATTGGCCTGCGATCATTCGCGACCTAGAAAAGACATTCTGATTTACCTATTGTTGCTCTTGTTTATGATGTAGCCTTATGTGGTCCTTGGTTGTTTCATACATACTTGCAAAACTTATTTTAAAATGATATGTTTTCATTTAAGTATTTCTGATTTCATATACTTAGTACTGTTATGCGACCTCCTTGAAGCTGCGTTCATCTGCGGTAAGAGCGGCAGTGCTAGATCCACATTCTTAGGATCTCTACGTTGGTGTCGGAGCTCCATCTTTTAGGAGGCTCTACTTTTAGGTATGATCTCACTGTTGTAGATAGTTTTGTCTGATCGGGGTATGGCGGGGCCTGTCGCCATAGTTGTATATTTCCTTAAGTGCATAGTCATTTATGCGATTATCGGATGTAGCGCTAAACCATGTTTATATATATATGCGAAAAGCGATGTTTTCTCACATAAGCGTATGTCTTATTTTATAAAGCTGTTTCATGTCTTGTTTTATATTTCGTGATTACTACGATGTATGACTACTTGGGTGCCGATGAGGCACGATCCACGAACCGAGAATGGGTCGTGACATAAGTATAGGTTACTTGTTTTGGAAAGAGTAAGTTATTTGGGTTTTAAAGAGTATACTTGATGTTGTTTAAAAGAAAAAACACTTGGTTTTAAAAGTATAGAGTACTTGATTTTAAAAATCTTATAAAGATTTTCGGAAGGTGTAGTAATTTGGTTTGAAAGGAAAACGTGTTTTTAATACTACAGTATTAGTATCGTATGGCTTTTACGAAAAAGAGGTCTTTTGAAAGAATGAAAGTATGTAGTATTTTGGGTTTGAAACCGGATTGTTGATTAAAATGAATGTATGTTGAACTTGCCTATGCTTGTTGTGATAGTGCGTGATGTGCAAGTGTTTTGTTGATGTCTTTAGTGAATCTGCAGGAGGCGGCTATCGATTTATTGATTGGACATCACGGCGTTGGGTGGTCCACGAGTATCGTCCACTTTGAGTATTGGTGGTTGTTTAAATGCCATGACTCTCAGGAGGCGGCTATCGATTGATTTCCTTTGTACATCGCGTGCGATGGATGATCCACGGACATCGTCGATGGGATGGTTTCATGGCCGTGACTTCCGAGGTGAGATGGGGGCATGCGGTCATTATGAGGTTGGGTTGTTAGTCCATGGGACCGCTAATCCATGAAGCTTGCCACGGTGGACGGCGATCACGGGCTTGATTTATGCGTGTGGTTCGAGCACACTTTAGATACTTGTTACGGTCATTTCGTGTATCGGTAGCCTCGGTAGATAGCTTAAGATACTTGCCTCGGTCATATCTTGTGAGACGGTAGGCTATTATCGTTAACCAAGATACTTGCCTCGACGATTGCGTGGCTAGCTTTTGGGTAGTAGTTGGCCGTACCTTGCGTGATAGGATATGACTAGCTTTTGGGTAGTAGTTGGCTATTCTACTTGGCGTCGGTTTGATAGCGGGCATGATCTAGTATTCGAGTTCACATATGGGTGTTGTTTTACATCATGTCTTTGCCGCGATGAGAATGAGTTCCAGGCGTAGAGTGGTATTATGGGCGTGAGACCCATAGTTATGTGTGAGTGATTATTCGGGGATATGTGTCCTTACTTGGCCTCTTGTTTACTTATTTCGAAATGGTTTTATAAAATGATGAAATGTGATTTCATTCTGATATTTTCGATTTCACATACTTGGTACTGTTATCGACCTCGCTTGAGGCTGCGTTCATCTGCGCGGTAGAAGTACACGATTGTTGATCCTCTCTCATAGGATCGCGATTCAGCGTTAGGAAGCTCCGTTCCTCGGAGGCTTATCTTTTAGTATAGTCCCTGTCATTGTCGGTACTTGTACATTCGAGGTATGGCGGGCCACGTCGTCATAGATGTTATTACATTCTTAGAAGTGCAGTAATCTTGTTGTGGCGAGTTTGTAAAAAGGATAATTGTTAGTTTTTATGTATGTATGTATGCGAAAGGCAACTATTTTGGTTGCTTTGTTTATTTATCATATCTCTTGTTTCATGTTTATGTTTTATTTCATTGATTTTCTCGATGTTGTATCACTAGAATACCGGGTAAGGCACGATCACGGGCAGGTTGGTCGTGACAAAAGTGGTATCAGGCGATTAGTCCTAGGAAAGTGTCTACAGCCGTGTCTAGTAGAGTCTTGATTATCGGTGTGTTGTGCACCACATCTATAATCGAGGCTGCAGGACATTTAGGATTAGTTTCCATTCTTCTCATTACGAGTCGTGCCTTAGAGTGTGTTATAAGTTGGACCCTCCGGCGTATTTCGTTTTACCGGCTATGCCTCCGCGTGAAACAACCGAGCCCGAAGGGCAAGGCAGCCGAGAGCTGCTAGTAGGATCTGAGAGAATGCGAGCGCGGGCGGTCATTTCTGAGATAGTGCTTGAGCGACAAGTTTTATGATGCCGCATGACCCAGTGAGTTTAGAGCGCAGCGGTGGCTACGATACCACAGTACGAGCCTCGGTCCAGCGATGCAGGTAGAGAGATGGGTTACAAGGAGATGGCCCGATTCGCCGGAGATAGTGGCAAGGCACGAGATAGGTGAATCAGTGATTCGATTCAGTAGCCGTAGTTCACGGAGATCGGATAGTTTGAGGCTACGGGATTTTACGAGTTGTATCACTTGAGTTCTCGGGTCGAGGCCTTAGGATGATCTGCGGGAGTTCATCCGTCGATTATAGAGGATCATGCAGTGGTGAAGGCTTGGAGACCGAGTCCGTGATTTTAGTTCGCGTATTGCGTGATACCGCATGATCGTAGTTTGATTCGTGGGAGTTGTCGGGAGCATGCGCCTCGGCTGTTTGGGACGAGTTCTGGAGGCATTTCTCGGCCATTTCTTGCCTCCGCGGATGAGGAGAACGCGGGCGACGGGTTTACGATCTTTGAGGCGAGGAGGGCGCGATTCGGGAGTACAACGTAGAGTTCGACTAGTTGGATCGATATGTCCTGCGTTAGTAGCTAATATGGAGGGCGAGTGCACCGCTACGTCCGCGAGGGCTTGATGACTACTTGGCGAGTCTTGTTGGTGTATCGCTTGGCCGGGCATGGACATTGCGCGTGCGAGCTCATGCACTAGGGTGTGAGGCACGGAGGCAAGCGGATTGACGATACCGGCGAGAAGAAGGCTAGAGGGCAGGTCCTTTGGTGACTTTCAAGGCGGACGCGCGGCGGCGAACTAGTTATACGCCGTCGCCCGATCTGAGTGGTCCTCTACGGTCTTGAGGCCTCGAGTATTGAGGCAGTCGGGGCTCGAGGTTGAGTTTTGAGGAGTTGGGGTGCTAGCGGATGAAGCCACCCGACCTAAGTGTAGCTTGGTGTGGTAAACCCGTTCGAAGTGTCGAAGGACTTGTTTTACATGTGGCAGCGAGGCCATTTGCGAAAATTGTCCTACAGGTAGCGCGGATGTTGAGACTCGGCCTTGGGATGCATTGCGGGTTCTTCGCCCCGATAGCTAGGCGGTGTTCATATCTGCGAGCGAGCGAGTCGTGGTGGAAGTTCGATTCTAGCGGTCCTTGAAACGCCTTTATTTTTTGATATCGGTATATCCTGACCTACAGAGACTAGTATGCATTTGTGTTAAGATGAGTATATTTTAATTGTTATGTTCTGATAGCATTATGTTGTTGTGATTAGAAAACATGGTTAGTTATAAGAGGGTAGTTGAGCTAAGAAGACCCCTAGGTTTTCGTGGCTTGATTAGTGAGATTGTTCCGGATCGGGGAACATGAGCTTGGCGCGGTAAATGGGTTGGGTTGAGGCAAGGTTACGCGTCAACCCGCAGTCCGGTTTGGGGTAGGGTCATTTTGTGGTGATCCCGCTTTGTGATAGGGTCACGAGGGTGCTAGGCCCAAGTTTAGGTAACCATCGTACGGGTTCGTGGATGCGTTCGACCAGAATCGGATCGTGAAGGCCGGAGATAGGCCTTAGGGTAAATTGAAGCTAGTGGGAGCTGTACTGAGATTTGAAATGATTTCCTCGTTAGCTTGATTTGAGTTTTGCGCACATGTTATATTCTGGCCATTAGTGGCATGATCGGTTTTGTAAGTATAGTTGTGGAGACTATCTGGCTGCGTATGTTTAGAGACTTAGAAGGAACATTCGGGACGAATGTTTCTAAGGGAGAATGTTATACCAGTAGTTCGAGTATGTATGTGAGGGCGTGCGTGCGAGAATCTGACGAAAATTTGGAAGGAAAGAAAGATGTGATTTTTCGCGGAAAAGTTTAGGGTTTTGTGAAGGAAAAAGGTTCGTTGAGGGGAATTGGATTCCCAGATTTGGTATTTGGGCTTCTTGAATTATTTTAGAATTATGAGATTTTATTTTAGGAAATGGTCACGTGGGGCCCACGGGAGAAATTTACGATTTTGTGGGGCCCACTTTGTTTTTGAGGTTTCCGGTATTTTGGATATTTTCGGAATACGAAATATTTTGGACGAGTAGGGGGCGACACGTGTCACCCCCTTAGGTGGCTTATTGCCGATTTGGCTTGACATGTGGCCTATGGCCGATTTGTTCTTCCATGTGGCTAGCCTTGTCTTTAGACATGTGGCTTGTGGCACCACACTTGTACCCCAATCTCACCCCACTTGCATTAATCTTGGCTCTTGAATTCTCATATATACCCCCTTAAGTTGAAGACTTATATTCATCCACCCTTAGAGTTTACAAGGCAAAATATAATACTCCTCGCTGTGGTTTCGTCCCCCTCACCCCACTTGTGTAGAAATACTTCATGTATTGTAGTATAATCCCAAATACCTTAGCTTAGTATCCCTAGTTGTATTCCAAAGTTATTTCAATACTAGGAGCCCGAAAATACTACTTTATTCCAATAGCCGTAAAGTGAAACCCTAGAAAATCTTCCTAGCTTGGTTGAAGTTTTAAGAGAAGTTGTTTAGAAACTTCTAAGGGTCGCTTGGAGCGGGTTGGAGCGTAAGGAGTTGGATCTAAACGTATCTCAGGATCGACTTATAACTTGGATAATTTTTGGGCTTATCAAGGTAATGATCTATGTCCCCCTATTGTAATTGGATATTACATGTTGTAGTAGTTATACTTGAGTATATTATATTGGAAGGATGATTATAAAGGTTTGAACTGTATTTACATTGGACTGTACTTACAGTAGACTTGTGTAGTATTATTGTGAAGCAGAATTGAAAACGTCCGGTTAGACGTGTAATCCCATGGGAGTTGTTGGCCTGGTAGCGGGCCTTGATAGGGGAGGATATTTATGTGATAGCGGGGAGGTCTTTGCGATTTTATGTAGAATAAGGAATCTTGTATTTAGAATATTCAAAGAAGAGAACTAGAAGTTGATAGATATATTGTGGCCTTTATTGGTGGATCTTCTACGCGCGGCATACTTGACTTGGCTTGTGGTTTAAGCTAAAAAGGTATGTGATTCTTCCTATACTCTTGAGCATGATTGTTGTGAACTATATAGTACGGTAGACGTACATGTGTGAAATGAGTTTTGTTTGTTTTAAACATAAAGTGTTATAATGGCTTTATGGGAAGTTAGTTATAACGACTTTATGAAAATAAAAAGAAAGAATTGATTTTGAAAGTTAAGAGACTTGATCTTAAAAGATAAGAGACTTGACTTATAAACGACTTGTATTCGGAAAAGGAGAAGTAACTTGATTTAAGTATAGGTTACTTGTTTTGGAAAGAGTAAGTTATTTGGGTTTTAAAGAGTATACTTGATGTTGTTTAAAAGAAAAAGCACTTGGTTTTAAAAGTATAGAGTACTTTATTTTAAAAATCTTATAAATATTTTCGGAAGGTGTAGTAATTTGGTTTGAAAGGAAAACGTGTTTTTAATACTACGAGTATTAGTATCATGTGGCTTTTACGAAAAAAGAGGTCTTTTTGAAAGAATGAAAGTATGTAGTATTTTGGGTTTGAAACCCGGATTGTTGATTAAAATGAATGTATGTTGAACTTGCCTATGCTTGTTGTGATAGTCTGTGATGTGCAAGTGTTTTGTTGATGTCTTCTTAGTGACTCTGGGAGGGCCGGCTATCGATTTATTGATTGGACATCGGCGTTGGGTGGTCCACGGTATCGTCCACTTTGAGTATTGGCGGTTGTTTACATGCTGCCGTGACTCTGCGGGGCTATTATTTGATTGATTTCCTTTGGACATCTTGTGCGATGGATGATCCACGGACGTCGTCGATGGGATGGTTTCATGGCCATGACTTCCGAGGTGAGATCTGGGGCATGCGGTCGTTATGAGGTTCAGTTGTTAGTCCGTGGACCGCTAATCCATGAAGCTTGCCCGCGGTGGCGGCGATCACGGGCTTGATTTATGCGTATGGTTCGGGAACACTTTAGATACTTGTTACGGTCATTTCGTGTATCGGTAGCCTCGGTAGATAGCTTAAGATACTTGCCTCGGTCATATCTTGTGAGGCGGTAGGCTATTGTCGTTAGCTTAAGATCTTGCCTCGGCGATTGCGTGGCTAGCTTTTGGGTAGTAGTTGGCTTAGTACCTTTCGTAATGGGATATGACTAGCTTTTGGGTGGTAGTTGGCTATTCTACTTGGCGTCGGTTTGATAGACGGCGGGATCTAGTGTTCGAGTTCACATATGGGTGTTGTTTTACATCATATGCTGGCGATGAGAATGAGTTCCACGGGCATGAGTGGTATTATGGCGTGAGACCCATAGTTATGTGTGAGTGATTATTACGGGGATATCGTCCTTACTTGCCATAATCTTGTTTACTTATTTCGAAATGGTTTTATAAAATGATGAAATGTGATTTCATTCTGATATTTTCATTTCACATACTTGGTACTGTTATCGACCTCGCCCGAAGTGCGTTCATCTGCCGCGGTAGAGTACACCGATTGTTGATCCTCGCTCATAGGATCGCGATTCGGCGTTAGGAAGCTCCGTTCCTCGGAGGCTTATCTTTTAGTATAGTCCTGTCATTGTCGGTACTTGTACATTCGAGGGTATGGCGGGAACCACTGTCGTCATAGATGTTGTTACATTCTTAGAAGTGCATGTAATGCTGTTGTGGCGAGTTTGTAAAAGGATAAGCTGTTCGGGTTTTTATGTATGTATCAGGCAACTATTTTAGTTGCTTTGTTTATTTATCATATCTCTTGTTTCATGTTTATGTTTTATTTCCGCTGATTTTCTCGATGTTGTATCACTTGGGTGCAGGTAAGGCACGATCCAGGCAGGTTGGTCGTGACAAAAGTGGTATCGAAGCGATTAGTCCTCGGAAAGTGTCTACAGAGTGTCTAGTAGAGTCTTGATTATCGGTGTGTTGTGCACCATCTATGTCGAGAGGCTATAGGACATTTAGGATTAGTTTCCATTCTTCTCATTACGAGATCGTGCCTTAGAAGGTTGTGTTGTAAGTTGGACCCTCAGCGTATCTCGTTTTACGATTATGCCTCCGCCTTGAGCAACCGGGCCCAGAAGGCAAAGCGGCGAAGAATCTGAGTAGAGCATCGGCGATCTCAGAGACCACAATACTGAGCCTCGATCCTACAGTAGGCGAGAGAATAGGTTACAAGAGATGGCGATTAATGGCGAGTTGTGGCGAACTTGAGATAAAAGGACGCAGCAGATTCGATCCAGTAGCACCGTAGTTCAACCGGCGAGCGATTTGAGACTATGGGATTTTCCGAGTGTAACGCGAGTTTTATGGGTCGAGGCACGAGGATGATCGCGAGGGAGTTCATCCGGCGATTCTGACGGATCGTGAGTGATCAAGGCCTCGGAGACCGAGTCGGTGGTCTGAGTTCGCATCGGTGCGTGATACATGATCGATTGGTTTGATCGTGGGAGCTGTCGGGAGAGAATGCCTTGGCTCTGGGGACGAGTTCTCAAGGCATTTCTTGCACACTTCTTGCGCGCGGATGAGGAGGGCTCGGGCCAGATTTTTGGTGTTCTGGCGAGCAGGCGTGCGGCGGGAGTACAATGTGAGTTCGACTCATTGGCGATCGTCCCGCATTAGTAGCTAGTATGGAGGATCGAGTCCACCGATATATTCTGAGGCTCGATGATTACCTAGCGAAGAGTTGTTGTTGGTGTAGCTCTTGGTAGGGCATGGACATTGCCGCATCTGAGCTTATGCACTTGGAGGTGAGCGGAGAAATCAGCGGAATGACCAAAGTCGGCGAAGAGGCGAGCTGCGAGGTCCTTTGGTGATTTTAAGGCGAACGCACCGCCAGGCGAACTAGTTATGTGCCTCGCCCGATGCAGTGGTCTATACAATCTTGAGCGTCGAGTTTTGAGGAAGCGGTCGGGGCTCGAGTTGATTTTGGGAGAAGCGGTGTTAACGGTGAAGCCACCTACCTCGTTGTGACGTGTGGTAGACTACGATGGGGAGTGTCGTGCTAGTCGGGAGTTTGTTTACATGCGGCGGCGGGCCATTTGGGAGAAATTGTCCGACGGGGTAGCTGGTAGGATAGCCTGAACCTGGATCGGTTGCGGGTTCTTCACCTTCCATAGCGAGCGGGATGTTCATACCGGCGGAGCCACGGTAGAGGTCGCGGTGGAAGTTCCCGATTTTAAGCGGTCCTGAATCGCCTATTTTGGTATATCCTTAACCTACAGAGTTTTGTATGTATTGATGTTGTGATGATGTGTTTAGTGTTATGTTCGGATAGTTTTGTGCTAAAACGTGATGTAGAACACAGTTAGTGAAGGGTAAGCTTGAGGTGAGAAAATGATGAACCTTAGAATATTACAGTTGAGACCTTAGATGTAAGGCCGTCTTGAGTACAGTTTTGCAAGTGATCCTTGTCGGAGTGCATTTTTTTGCCTAGAACGTTTTGTGTGATAAAGTCCACAGGTAGTGTGCAATGGAAGTGGTAGCTTTCATGACTGTAGAGTAAGATTGTTCGGATCGGGAACAAGGCGTGATGCGTTAAGTAGGTCGGGTTGGGGCCATGTTGAGGGCCAACCCGGCTGTTCGAGGTGGGGTCAGCTCTGGGTGGTCCCGCCAGGTGGTAGGGTCACGAGGGTGCTAGGCCCAAGTTTAGATGACCATCGTATGAGTTTGTGGATATGTTCGACCAGAATCGGTTCGTGAAGTTCGGGAATGGCCTTAGAGGAAAGTAAAACTAGTAAGATGACCAAGTTTGGAGGTTGTGACTCCAAAGTATTGGAAACTGAAGCAATGACTGAAGTATGGTGCGTATACTAGAAGAGTACAAGTGTTCGAGGAGGGCACGACGAGTAAGGAAGGAAGAGAACGTGTGTTAGTTCGTGGCGGGCGTGGCGTTGGCAACTTGTTAGAAGATCTTCTTCGTAATCCACCTTGAGAAGGAACATTCGGGCGAATGTTTCTAAGAGAGGAGAATGTTATACCGTATTTCCGAGTATGTGCGTGAGGCGTGCGTATTAAATTTTGCCTTAAGAATTGACAAGTTTGAAATTTAGGCACAAGTGCGAAAAGTCGTTTTTACCGAAGCGTTTTACTAAACTGCGAAGGAAAATTCGGCTATGTCATTTCTAATTTTTGCGGATTTTTAGAGGCGAAACATGTTGGACCAACGGGAGGTGACATGTGTCACCCTCGCATTGGATGAGTGTGGCGGTAATGCTTGGCGAATAGGTGGCATGGTTAGGTAGGATATTTTGTGCAAGTTGTGTGGTAGATGGATAAGGTGCGTGGCTTAATCCTAGCCTACACTTGCCTAACAGTTGGAGTGATCTTGGCCATTGGTTGGCCATGGCTTGACCTATAAATACCCTCTAAGTTGATGAACTTCTTCATCCTAAATTGTTCTAAGTGTTAAAAATCCTCCCCTCTTAGCGTGAGCTTTCGTCCCTCTCCCCTCCTAGTTGAGCTTGGCGAGAGCCACCACACCTCCCTTGTGAAGCCTTGGCGAGGTACCCACTGCCTAGTTGTCTCGTATAAATACCCCTTTTTGTGGTATAGAAATACTCTCCAAGTATTGTTATAATGCCCAAATACCTTGGCCTAAATACCTTGTAGTATTCCCGAGTTACACTTATACAAAAGCCCAAATACTATTATACTTCCTTTAGCCACTAAACTAACCCTAAGGAAAACCTTGAGTCGGTTGAAGTGTTAAGTAGAAGTTAGTAAGAACTTAAGGGTTGTTTGGAGCGTGTTGGAGCGCGCGGAGTAGGAGCTAAACCTTGCTCGGGGATCGACTTATAACTTGGATAATTTTGGGCTTATCGAGGTAAGCACTCTTAACCTACATTGTAATTGGAAACTACATGTTGTTGGAATATATAGTTAAGGTATACTATATATAGAATTGAACATAGTTGTCGGCAATGTCTTTTGACTTAAGCTGAATAATACTTACGACAATGTCTTGCGACTTAAGCTGAACTTTAAGATGAGGCGAGCTGTAATTACTTGGGTGTATTACAGTAGACTTGTATAGCATTACTGTGAAATAGAATTGTACACGTCCGGTTAAACGTGTAACCCACGGTTGGCTTGGTAGTCGGCCTCGATAGAGAGGAGAATTACTGTTGCGGGGAGAGTCTTTGCGAGTTTTACGTAGAATATTCTACGTCGGGATCTAAAGATATTAATAGGTGCCTTGTGGCCTCTATAGGTTGTAGTACTACGTGTGGAGTGATCTGCTTGGCTTAGAGTGTGGCCGAGCGGTTTGAAGTCTTGGGAGGCGTTTTGCTATTAGTCGATAATCGTCGCGAGGTATGTGAACCTCTTCTTATCTGTTCTAGCATGATATGTGTATAACTATGTAGTGCGGTGAGCGTCATGTGTTAAATGTATTTGATTGTTTTTAAACATAAAGTGTTATAACGGCTTTATGGGAAGTTGGTTATATGACTCTATGTAAATGAGAAATGCTTTGTGGTTTTTTAAAAAGATAAGCGATTTGACTTATAACCGAGCTTGATGTGTGATAATAAAAACCTTGAAGTATTCTAAAAGATTAAGAAACCTTTTTGAAAGAAGTGTATACTTGGCTTGAAAACATAAGAGTTATACAGTTTATGAGAAGTTAGGTGTAACGTCTTAAGAGAGATAAAAAGAATGGTTTAATGGTTTAGAAGTTAAGAGACTTATTCTTAAAAGATAAGAGACTTGACTTAATATGGATGTTTGTGTGAAACCTCATTCGTGAGTAATGAGTACTTGGTTTTGAAAGAAATAATGTTTCTTGATTTGGAAATCGAGAATGTGTATCGACAAACCCTGCGGCGTTAATAAAGGAAAATGTATTGAATAATTAAGTATTATTAAAACCGATGAAACCTCCATCTGCATAGAAGCTAAGATGAGACAAAATGATATTACATTTTCTAGATCATGACCGCTTAATAAGATTGATTATGAACAAGAATAACTGCTACTTTATGGCATATGTTACTCAATTGTTTTAAAAGAGATTAAGACATTGAACTATGAAACTTTTCAAAAAAAAGAGACTTGTGTAATTGAAATTAGGCAAAGCGGAACTTTAGGAAAAGAAAGGCATTGTGTTGTCTTAAAATGGTTTAAAACATAAGGTGTTATATGACTTTATGAAAACAAAAGAAAGGTTTTATCATTGGTTTTAATGTGGTAACTTGACTTTAAAAAGAAGTGTTTTGGTCAAAAAGAAGGCATGGTGTTGCCTTAATTTGGTTTTAAAAGGAAAGTATGGAAGTTGTTTTTGGTTTACTTAAAAATATAAGTCACTCTATTTTTATACTACGGGTATCGGGTGACTTTTATAAAGGAATAGATCTCTTTAAAAGGAATTTAACGTCGTAGTACTTTAGGAGTTAAAACCGGACTTGGGCATAAAATGAAAGTACTTGAGTTGTGTATAAACTTGCCTATGCTTGTTGTTGTGAAACTTGCCTATCTTGTTGTTGTGAAACTTGCCTATGCTTGTTGTTGTGAAACTTGCCTATGCTTGTTGTGATAGCCTTTGTTGTGCAAATTGTGTTTCTATACTCTGGCGTCTCGATGGAGGTCGGTTGACTTGTTGAGAACTTACTTGGGCGTGATCGGCGGTGAGATAAATTCCGCAGTGCGTTCTGTTGATAGTGTTACTTTTGTTAATCGCTTTGGACATCACGACACGATCGTGGCGCGGGTATGCTTCCACTTTGATTCCGCCTTGTTGTCTTATTGTTTTCCCTTTGGACATCGACACGATCGTAGCGCGGGTATGCTTCCATTTGGAATCTTTGTCTTATTGTTTCCACTTTGGACCTCTCGACACGATCGTGGCGCGCGGGTATGCTTCCATTTGGAAAGTTGTCTTATTTGTTCCCTTTGGACATCACGACACGATCGTAGCGCGGGTATGCTCCCATTTGGATTCTTTGTCTTGTTGTTATCATATCATGCTGCCGTGATGAGGAAAGGTACTCATGGCGGGATTGATGTTGTGGGCATGAGACCACGAATTGATATAAGCTGTTATGTGTGTGTCTTGTAGTTTGGTTATCATACATCTCTGCTTTTATAGACTATTATGATTTCATTTACTGATATTTCTGATTTCACATACTAGGTACTGTTATCTTGACCTCGCCGAAGTGCGTTCATGCCACGGTAGAAGTACATCATTTGTCGATCCGCGTTTAGGATCTCATTTGGCGTTTTGGGAAGCTCAGTTCGTCGGAGGCTTATATTTGGTATGTTACCCGAGTGCATGTAAGTTCTTATGCGTTCGGGGTATGGCGGGGCCTGTCGTCATAGTTATGTATAAATCTTAAGTGCATGCTTTGTTGTGGGCGGTGTAAGGATTATGCTGTTCAAATGTTTATATATATATGTTGGAAGGCAACCGTTTTGGTTGGCCTATTTGCTTTTATTTATCATGTCTCTTGTTTCATATTTATGCTTTATGTTCCGCTGATTTTCTCTGATGTTGTATCACTAGGGTGCCCGGGGTAAGGCACCAGTCACGGGCCCCGGTTCGGGTCGTGACAAGGCCTTAGGGTAAATTGAAGCTAGTGGAAGCTGTTGTGAGATTTGAAATGATTTCCTCGTTAGCTTGATTTGAGTTTTGCGCACATGTTATATTCTGGCCATTAGTGGCATGATCGGTTTTGTAAGTATAGTTGTGGAGACTATACCGGCACACGTATGTTTAGAGACTTAGAAGGAACATTCGGGACGAATGTTTCTAAGGGGGGGAGAATGTTATACCCCGTAGTTCCAGGGTATGTATGTGAGGACGTACGTACGAGAATACGACAGAAATTTTGGAAGGAAAGAAATATGTGATTTTTCGACGGAAAAGTTTCCTGGTTTTGTGAAGGAAAAAGGTTCGTTGAGGGGAATTGGATTCCCAGATTTGGTATTTGGGCTTCTTGAATTATTTTAGAATTATGAGATTTTATTTTCGGAAATGGTCACGTGGGGCCCACGGGAGAAATTTACGGTTTTGTGGGGCCCACTTTGTTTTTGAGGTTTCCGGTATTTTGGATATTTTCGGAAGACGAAATATTTTGGGCAGTAGGCGACACGTGTCACCCCAGGTGGCTTATTGCCGATTTGGCTTGACATGTGGCCTATGGCCGATTTGTTCTTCCATGTGGCTAGCCACTTGTCTTGCTTAGACAAGTGGCTTGTGGCACCACACTTGTACCCCAATCTCACCACCCACTTGCATTAATCTTGGCTCTTGAATTCTCTATATATACCCCCTTAAGTTGAAGATTATATTCATCCACCCTTAAGAGTTTACAAGGCAAAATATAATACTCCCTCCTTTGTGGTTTTTCGTCCCCCTCACCCCACTTGTGTAGAAATACTTCATGTATTATAGTATAATCCCAAATACCTTAGCCTAGTATCCCTAGTTGTATTCCAAAGTTATTTCAATACTAGGAGCCCGGAAATACTACTTTATTCCAATAGCCGTAAAGTGAAACCCTAGAAAATCTTCCTAGCTTGGTTGAAGTTTTAAGAGAAGTTGTTTAGAAACTTCTAAGGGTCGCTTGGAGCGGGTTGGAGCGTAAGGAGTTGGAGCTAAACGTTGCTCAGGATCGACTTATAACTTGGATAATTTTTGGGCTTATCGAGGTAATGATCTATGTCCCCCTATTGTAATTGGATATTACATGTTGTAGTAGTTATACTTGAGTATATTATATTGGAAGGATGATTATAAAGGTTTGAACTGTATTTACATTGGACTGTACTTACAGTAGACTTGTGTAGTATTATTGTGAGGCAGAATTGAAAGCGTGCAGTTAGGCGTGTAATACCACAGGAGTTGTTGTGCAGTAGCGGGCCTTGATAGGGAGAGATTTATGTGATAAGCGGGGAGGTCTTTGCGAATTTTCTGTAGAATAAGGAATCTTGTATTTAGAATATTCTACGAAGAGAACTAGAAGTTGATAGATATATTGTGGCCTTTATAGGTGGATCTTCTACGCGCGGCATACTTGACTTGGCTTGTGGTTTAAGCTAAAAAGGTATGTGATTCTTCCTATACTCTTGAGCATGATTGTTGTGAACTATATAGTACGGTAGACGTACATGTGTGAAATGAGTTTTATTTGTTTTAAACATAAAGTGTTATAATGGCTTTATGGGAAGTTAGTTATAACGACTTTATGAAAATAAAAAGAAAGAATTGATTTTGAAAGTTAAGAGACTTGATCTTGAAAGATAAGAGACTTGACTTATAAACGACTTGTATTCGGAAAAGGAGAAATAACTTGATTTAAGTATAGGTTACTTGTTTTGGAAAGAGTAAGTTATTTGGGTTTTTAAGAGTATACTTGATGTTGTTTAAAAGAAAAAGCACTTGGTTTTAAAAGTATAGAGTACTTGATTTTAAAAATCTTATAAAGATTTTCGGAAGGTGTAGTAATTTGGTTTGAAAGGAAAACGTGTTTTTAATACTACGAGTATTAGTATCATGTGGCTTTTACGAAAAAAGAGGTCTTTTTGAAAGAATGAAAGTATGTAGTATTTTGGGTTTGAAACCCGGATTGTTGATTAAAATAAATGTATGTTGAACTTGCCTATGCTTGTTGTGATAGTCTGTGATGTGCAAGTGTTTTGTTGATGTGCTGATGTGACTGCAGGAGGCGACTATCTCGATTTATTGATTGGACATCGGCGTTGGGTGGTCCAGTATCGTCCACTTTGAGTATTATTTGGTTGTTTGCATGCTGCCGTGACTCTGCAGGAGGGCGGCTATCTCGATTGATTTCCTTTGGACATCTTGACGCGATGGATGATTCACGGGCATCGTCGATAGGATGGTTTCATGGCCATGACTTCGAGGTGAGATGCGGGGCATGCGATCATTATGAGGTTCGAGTTGTTAGTCCATGGACGCTAATCCATGAAGCTTGCGCGGTGACGGCGATCACGGGCTTGATTTATGCGTGTGGTTCGGACACACTTTAGATACTTACGGTCATTTCTCGTGTATCGGTAGCCTCTGGTAGATAGCTTAAGATACTTGCCTCAGCCATATCTTGTGTGACGGTAGGCTATTGTACGTTAGCTTAAGATACTTGCCTCGGCCAGTTGCATGGATAGCTTTTGGACTAGTAGTTGGCTTAGTACCTTGCAGTGATGGGATATGACTAGCTTTTGGGTAGTAGTTGGCTATTCTACTTGGCGTCGGTTTGATCGACGCGGGATCTAGTGTTCGAGTTCACATATGGGTGTTGTTTTACATCATGTACTCTGGCGATGAGAATGAGTTCCACGGGCATGAGTGGTATTATGGGCGTGAGACCCATAGTTATGTGTGAGTGATTATTCGGGGATATGTGTCCCTTACTTGATATCTTGTTTACTTATTTCGAAATGGTTTTATAAAATGATGAAATGTGATTTCATTCTGATATTTTCAGTTTCACATACTTGGTACTGTTATCCGACCTCGCTTGAGGCTGCGTTCATCCGCGGTAGAGGTACACGATTGTTGATCCTCGCTCATAGGATCGTGATTCGGCGTTAGGAAGCTCAGTTCCTCGAGGCTTATCTTTTGGTATAGTCCTGTCATTGTCGGTACTTGTACATTGGGGGTATGGCGGAGCCTGTCCGTCATAGATGTTGTTACATTCTTAGAAGTGCAGTAATCTTGTTGTGGCGAGTTTGTAAAGGATATGATTCGGGTTTTTATGTATGTATGCGAAGGCAACTTTTTGGTTGGCTTTGTTTATTTATCATATCTCTTGTTTCATGTTTATGTTTTATTTCATGATTTTCTCGATGTTGTATCACTAGGGTGCGGGTAAGGCACGATCACGGGCAGGTTCGGTCGTGACACGTTTGGCTACCTGAAAATGGGACAAGTGGCTTGCCACTTGTCCCCAATAAATGTCGAGCTTGGTGTCCATCTTCAATTCGGCCACGTAGACTGGGGTGACACGTGTCGCCCCCCTACTCGTCCAAAATATTTCATCTTCTGAAAATATCCGCAATGCCAAAAATCCGAAAATAAAATGGGCCCCACAAACCGTAAATTCCTCCCGTTGGCCCCACGTGACCAATTCCGGAAATAAAATTCCATAATTCTCAAAAATTCCAAAAAGTCCGAATACCGAATCCGGGAATCCAATTCCCATTAACGAACCTTTTTCCTTCACAAAATCCGGAAACTTTTCCGTCGAAAAATCACATCTTTCTTCCTTTCCAATTTTAATGTCGTATTCTCGTACGTACGTCCTCATATACATACTCTGGAACTACGGGGTGTAACACCAGGGTATGGTTATAAGAACGTACGTAAGAACTCGAAAATATTAAGATTTGAGACGAGTAAAAAATTATCGGAATTTTGGAATTTGTCAGAAAACGAAATATTGCGACGAACGGGAGGGCGACACGTGTAACCCCCCTTAGTGGTCTTGGTCGAATTTGTGCTTGGGTAGAATGATCATTTGACCATAATTATGATGAAAGTCTTGCTAGGCTAAGAACTTGACAACATTGACCAAGTCAATGAGCCCACATAGCATGATATTTAAATAAAATGCATCCAAGCCACCCATTTGTTTTAATCTAGACCTTCCATTTGGTTATATAAGCTTCCTTAGTAGCAAGACAAGGCTTAACACTTAGAAAAAATTTCAAGAATTTGAAGAACCCTATGTGAGGCTCTCGGGTTTGGGGTTCAAAGAGAAAGAATTTTTTTTGTTTGTTGTCCAATAAGCTCCATACTTTAAACCAGGGTACCTAAGGGTATTGTAAGTGTATCTCAATAGAAAGATCCCAGAAAAGTGGTGTTTTCGTATTAGTCGCAAGGCGAAAACCTAAGGAATTGTTCAACATTGAAGTTGGAACTTGAAAAGGAGATCTTCATAAGCTTCTAAGGGTTGCTTGGAGTGGATTGGAATGTCGAAAAGATGAGCTAAAGTTGCTAAGGATCGACTTGTAATCTTGGATCATATTTGGGCTAAATGAGGTATAATCTTCGTCTTACTTTTGTAATTGAAGATTCCATGTTATTATAAGTTAGAAATGATCATGTGATATGTGTTATGAAGATTGATAAGTGTTATGGAAATTTGGAAGCTCAAATCCGAAAATGACATGTAAAGCCATTTGAAATTAAAATACAATTTGGTCGATAATTAGAATCATGTTTACCTACTTGTTATACCCCGTAGTTCCGGAGTATGTATGCGAGGACGTACGTACGCATGTTCTCTGTTACACCCCGTAAGTCCAGGACATGTATAAGAGAATGTACGTAAGGAAACAAGACTTGGAACTTGGTACGAAAGGAAGAATTGTTTTTCCGGCGGGAAATCTTCCGAACGTCGGAAAGGAAAAATGTTCGTTGTTGAGAATTGGATTCTCAAAATGCATTATTTGAAGAGTATGGAACTTTTAACATTATGGAAATTTATTTTTACGGATTTGGTCACGTGGGGCCCACTCGAGGAATTTTACGTTTTGCGGGGCCCACGAGGGTTACGGAATTTTATGGACGAATGAGAGGGCGACACGTGGCACTCCCCCATATGGTGTTGGACGAAAATTAGTAAGGATTGGATGGTCATTTGACCATTGTGGATGAAGTCTTCAAGCTTGAGTTTGTTGACCAAGTCAACTTGTCCACTAGGCTATTATCCAAGTGTCTTTCATCCTAGCCACTCAAGTGTTGCAATCTTGACCCTCCATTGTGTTTTATATACCCAACTAGTAGCAAGACTAGCTCTTTAACACTTAGAAAAAATTTCACATGTTCTTGTCCACAATAGTTGCTCTCGGCTTAGCCATCTCCCACACTAGAAAAATTTGTAGTTTTGATCCTTTGTTCACAAGACTTTAACCAATGTCCCTAAGGGTATTGTAAGGATATCTCAATAGAAAGATTTCGGAAAAGTGGCATTTTCGTATTAGTCGCAAGGCGGAAACTTAAGGAGTTCTTCAACTTTGAAGTTGGAACTTGAAGATGGGTTCTTCATAGGCCTCTAAGGAGTGCTTGGAGTGGATTGGAACTTAAGGAAATGAGCTAAGAATTGCTAAGGCGCGACTTTGAATCTTGGAATTTTTAAGGGCTTATAAAGGTATAAATTTTATCGTTTTAGTGGTTAAGACTTACTTATTGTTGTAGCTATGGATTTTAGCAAGCATGAGTTATATAGTATAAAGTTTGATAAGTATATTGACTATTGGAACCCTAATCCGAAAACTAGCATGTTTAGCTTTAAGATTACAATTCAAGTCGATTATTAGTTTAAGTTGTCGCATGTTGTTTAAAGAAGGAAATTGTAGTTGTTGAAGTTGTTCATGACTATATAACATGTTAGACCTTAGAACTTGGAATTGGAAAAAGAATTGGAAAGGACTTGTCGTTGGTTATAAGTTGGCCGAGAATGGCTTGGATTTTTATACTACTTGATATTAATTGTGGGGCAGAATTTTACACGTATTGTAAGGCGTGTAATCCCCTTTGTTTGGTTGTTGTTTGGAGCCTTAAATGTGGCATGTTGGTTATTGTATTCGGCCTTGAAAAAGGTGGCAAAGTGAGTAGAAACAAAGGAAGTGCTGCCCGATTTTCCGTAGAATTAGAGAACGTATACTTAGTATTATTCTACATTAGAGACTAGAAGTTGATAGTCTTGTTGTGACCATTATAGGTTGACACTTCTACGTACGGCGTATTCGGCTTAGCTTGTGGATTTAGCCGAAAAGGTATGTGAACTATCTCCTCTTCTAGCATGATTCCTTAAGATAAAGAAAGTATGTCCTACTCCTTAAATGATCCATTCTTTGGTTGTATTTGGATTGCCTAAAGTATTAATTGTTCTATGTACTTCCTTGATTGTACTTTGATGTTTAACTTTTAAGTTGTATAATCCATTGCCTTAGTGAAGTTTGGATTCTTAAAAGTGAAAGTATTTTTACATAAAGTACATGGAGTCTTGAAAAGGAAGTGGTTTCCAAATCTTTTGGCTAGTGCCTTAGTTCCAAAACCTAAAGGTCATTATAATGACTTTAGGGGAGTCAAGGGAGTGATTTACTTAATTGTTTTAAATGAGGAGAAATGACATGATTTAAGAGAAGTAACTTGTTTTAAAGGTGTGAGTTACTTGAGGTTTAAAAGTAGAAGAAACTTGTTTTCTAAATATTAAGAGACTTGAAGTATTTTGAAAGTTAAGAACTTGGTTTGTAAGTATGTGATACTTGGTTTTAATTAGTATAAGTCTCTTTGTTATAAAAGGAATGAGTGTGTCTAAAACCATAAAGGGTTATAACGGCTTTATGGGAAGTTGGTTATAACGGCTTTATGGAAGGTTAAGAAAGTTGTCTATTTTGATTAATGGGCATAAGTTGCCTAGATTGTGAAAATGTGAAGTTACTTGATTTCAAGCTTTGAAATGAGTTTTCTAAAAGTGTAATAACTTACTTTGAAAAATAGACACACCTTGATACTACGGGTGTTAGTATCTTGGGGTTTTACATAGAAGGAGTCTTTTGAAAAGAATGTACGTACGTAGTACTTTGGCTTGATTAATTGAGAATTATTCCATGTGTGCCTTGATAAGTACTTTGGCTTGATTAATTGAGAATTAGTCTAAGTGTGCCTTGATAAGTACTTTGGCTTGTTTAATTGAGAATTATTCCATGTGTGCCTTGATAAGTACTTTGGCTTGATTAATTGAGAATTAGTCTAAGTGCGCCTTGATAAGTACTTTGGCTTGTTTAATTGAGAATTATTCCATGTGTGCCTTGATAAGTACTTTGGCTTGATTAATTGAGAATTAGTCTAAGTGTGCCTTGATAAGTATTTTGGCTTGTTTAATTGAGAATTATTCCATGTGTGCCTTGATAAGTACTTTGGCTTGATTAATTGAGAATTATTCTAAGTGTGCCTTGATAAGTACTTTGGCTTGATTAATTGAGAATTTCTAAGTGTGCCTTGATAAGTACTTTGGCTTGTTTAATTGAGAATTATTCCATGTGTGCCTTGATAAGTACTTTGGCTTGTTAATTGAGAATTTCCTATGTGTACTGGTACTAGACAGTTGTGTGCTAGTGGTATATCATTCATTTCGGGGTCATTCCCCGGGTTTGTGGCATTTGCATATTCCGTGGATTTGCTACCCACGATGCGAGGAATACCTCATGCGAGTCCGCAAGGGCTTATGCGGGTGAAATAGTCTCATGCGGGCGGGTCCAGCCTATGCGAGGAATACCTCATGCGAGTCCGTAAGGGCTTATGCGGGTGAAATAGTCCCATGCGAGGAATACCTCACGCGGGTCCACGCGACCTATGCGGGTGAAATAGTCCCAGGAGTAGGATTGCTTAATGATACTGCGGGCGGGTGGTCCTGCTTTGATCGTGAGCTTCCTAGTTTATATTGTAAGTATACTACTATTTACTCTCATGATTGCAAGGTTCAGTGTGCTTACTGATGTTGTATTATATCATGGACTGCCGGCAGTGAGGAAGGATTCCACGGGCATGATTGATATTATGGGCGTGAGACCCATGGATATATTTGAGTAATGACTTTGAGGGCATGCGTCCCTGACTTGATATGACTGCTTATGTATTGTGTACTGTAGGTTGGCTATCATACATGTCTCCTGTTTTGTTAGACTATTATGATTTCATTACTGATTTCATCGCTTCATACTTGGTACATTCTTGTCTTGACCTCGCCTTGGGGCTGCGTTCATCCGCGAGTTTAGGTCTGTTGTTTGGTGATCGGCAGGTGTAGGACCCTGCTCAGAGTTTTTGAATAGCTCCTTCTGTTCGGGAGTTTATCTTTTTGGTATAAGTTCTTTCGATCTGAGCTTTATACGATTATGGGTACGGCGGGGCCTTGTCCGTCATAGTTGATTTAACTCTTAGAGTGCGTATTCATATGTGGGATTGGACTCATGTACGGTGTAGTGTCTTTTGTTATGTATATTATATGGCAGCCTGGTCGGCTTTGCCCTTGCACGTACGAATGGAAAAAAAAAGAGGTGTTATTTAAATTCCGCAGTTTGCTTAGTTGTAAGGTAGAAGGGTGCCCACGTAGGGCACCAGTCACGGGCCCGGTGTTCGGGGCGTGACAGAGTGGTATCGAAGCGATCGATCCTCGGAATGTCTGAGACCGTGTCTAGTAGAGTCTTGATTATCGGTGTGTTGCGCGCCACACCCATAAGCGAGAGCTACGGGACATTTAGGAGTTGGTTTCTATTCTTCTCACTCTAGATCGTGCCATGAAGTGTGTTAGTAAGATAATTTCTCTCTGACGTATTGTTGTATTCTGATTATGCCTCGAGGAGGGCAACAACCGCCCGAGAAGGGCAAAGAGTAGCATGAGCTACTAGTCGACTCGAGAGAGTTGATAGGGCTTATGCGTGGTATCTGGATGTTGTTCGCGATCGGCGAGTTAACCTGCGCCAGTTTTGAGGCCCGGCACGAGCCTCAGTTTCGATTAGGGAAGATTTTAGGGTCATGAAGGAAGCCATTATGTTATTGACCAAGATAGCGGTCTCTGATTTCATCGGCGAGAGGTTACTCGGCGGTATGACAGTGTACGGGGTAGAGGGCCAGTGCGGAGATCTGCATAAGAGGGCTAGACCGGTTGGTTATCCCGGTGAGTTTTTGGACGAGCAGCCTCAGCAGCGAGTGAGATATTCGTCCCAGCCTACCCAGTACATACCCCCGCAGTCCACAGGTGGGATGTTGGACCCCACAAGGTATTTAGGAGCCGGTCCAAGCTCCAGGGGTCGAGGTTCTCAGAGGAGCCGAGGATTTTCTCAGTCGAGGCCACCTATTCCTCAGTGTATCAGATGTGGTAAGCATCATTCGGGAAAATGCCATTATGGCACGAGTGTTTGTTTTTGTTGTGGCCGTCCGGGCCATGTTCGGAGGGTATGTCCTTTTAGAAAGAGCACCGGTGAGGTGGCTCAGCCTATGAGGCCGATAGTTGATTCCACTTTCACACCGGTATGCGTTCCCGAGCGAGGTGTTGGATGTTAGCGGTAGTGGTAGAGGTCGAGTGGAGTTTATAGTTGGCGGTCCTTCGAACGCGAGATAGCGTGACTCTTGGGCGAGGATCGGAGGCGACACGCGCGAGTTCTGGTATATGTCGATTCTTTTGAATCATACGTGCATTGATAGATTCAGATTTTACCCTAGCGTGTATGTTTTCCCTTTGTTGCTAGCAGTTGTAAGTGATAGTAACCCCAGAGGTAGGAATACTTTGATTAGTAAGTGAAAAGTAAGAATGTTGACAAGAATGGTAAGTGAACTGAGACTATAGTTGTGTAGAGTTCACAAGTTGTAATTGCCCCATAATAGTGTAAGACCGATAGGGAAGGATGTACAGTAGAAATACTTTGGCTTATGTGACGAACCTCTAGTTAATGGGAGGATAGGGTGAGAAGTACCTTGAGCTAAGAGAGAGTTTTATTTTAAACTAAGGATGAGAAGTTAAGGGTGACGATGAGTCGGGTTATGGACTCATTTCGGGTCAGCCGATAGTATGGAATGGGGTGATGTCAGTTGGTAGTGGTCCCGCTATGTGATAGGGTCACGAGGATGCCAGGCCCAAGTTGGGTTAATCGTTGTACGAGTTTGTGGACGCGTTCCACCGGAATCAGGTCGTAAGGACCGAGAAGAGCCTTAGCGGAAATTCTAGTAGCATATGGCCAAGTTTGGTTAGTAACTTGTCACGACCCGAACCCGGGCCCGTGACTGGTGCCTTACCCCGGGCACCCTAGTGATACAACATCAGAGAAAATCAGCGGAAATAAAAACATGAACATGAATTAAGAGAAAAGATAAATAAACGAGGCAACCAAAGCGATTGCCTTCATATATACATAAATACGACGATTATCCTTTTTACAAACCACACTTGGCGATTACTACGGACCTCTAAGATTTTTACAACGGCTATGACGGGACAGGGCCATACCACGAATGTATAAGAATCTCTGACTCGTGGGTAACATACCAAAGATAAGCCTCGAAGGCGGAGCTTCCAATCTTGAAAGGTGATCCTAAAAGCGGGGATCGACAGCCGATGTACCTTTTACCTGCGGCATGAACGCAGCCCCCCGAAGGAGGTCAGTACAACAGGTACCAAGTATGTGAAACTGTAAAATACTGTAAATGAAATCATAATAGTCTATATAAAGCAGGAGACATTTATGATAACCAAACTACAGTTCACAACATAGAAGCAGTCATGTCAAGTCAGGGACTCACGCCCTCAAAGTCATCCCTCATGCCCGTGGAACTTCTTCCTCACTGCCGGCAGTCTAGGTACAAATCATGTGATACGTATAACAGGTCTCGGCCCATCTTATGGACCCAATATAGAAACGTGTGGAATACATTCCCGGATGAACCGGTAGTCAGTGAAAAACATTCGGATGAGCCGTAGTCAAGTGATATACATTCGGATGAACCGTAGTCGAGTGAAATACATTCGGATGAACGGTAATCAAGTGAAATACATTCCGGATGAGCCGGTAATCAAGTGAAATACATTCGGATGACGTAATCAAGTGAAATACATTCGGATGACCGGGTTATCAAGTGATATACATTCCCGGATTACGCGGTAATCTAGTGAAATACAGTACCGGATGACTCGTTAATCAAGTGAAATACATTCCCGGATGAACCGGTAGTCGAGTAGAACACAGTACTTGCACAACAAGGCTATCACACGTAACATGGTCAAGTTTCATAACAACAAGCATAAGCAAGTTACACACGACTCAAGGTACTTTCATTTTATGTCAAAGTCGGATTTTAACCTTAAAGTACTACGTCAGTTAAATTCCTTTTAAGATCCATTTCTTTTACAAAGGTCACCCGATACCGTAGTATAAAATTTGAGTGACTAACATTGTTAAGTAAACCAAAATGCTTTCCTTTGTAAAATCAAGTAACAACCTTATTTTCCAACCGTTGAGTTTGCCTAATTTGAATGCTCAAGTTTCTCATTTTAGAAAAAGGTTTCGTAGTTCATAGTTTTAAATCCTTTAAAACATAATTCTCCTTTAAGCGTTTTGAGAAACCTATGTCTTATAAGTGAGTAGGTTATTCTTGTTTATAATCAATCTTATTAGCGGCCGTGATCTAGGAAATGTCATTTTGTCTTATCTTAGCTACATGCGGATGGAAGTTTCTCTTGGTTTTAATAATACTAAATCTGTCCAAAACATTTCCTTTTATTAGCTGCGATGGTTTGTCGATACACATTCGATTTCGAAATCGATTAAAACATTTTAAGCCGTTATACCTAACTTCCCATAAAGCTAGTATAACTCTTAAGTTTCAAAAACCAAGTATTACTTCTTCTCTCAAAATGATTCAAAAATCTTTTGAAATACTTCAAGTTCTTTATTATCACATAGCCCGATTATAGTTCAAATCGATTTACCTCTTACAAACCACAAGT
Source organism: Przewalskia tangutica (assembly GCA_029844215.1). Lineage (NCBI taxonomy): Eukaryota > Viridiplantae > Streptophyta > Magnoliopsida > Solanales > Solanaceae > Przewalskia > Przewalskia tangutica. Next base: position 57,755,529 of record CM056720.1, read on the forward strand.
ACTTTCTTACCTACATAAAGTTGTTATAACAACTTCCCATAAAGCCGTTATAACGGCACATGTATCAAACCAATCAAATACATTAAACATATATGCGTCTACGTACTACATAGTTATACACATATCATGCTAGAACAGATAGGAAGAGGTTCACATACCTCGACGATTATCGACTAATAGCAAGCGCTCCAAGTACCTCAAACCGTCGGCTACACTCTCGATCAGCGGATCACTCCACGTAGTACTACTGACTATAGAGGCCTGGCGCTATTAATATCTTTAGATCCCGTCGTAGAATATTACGAGAAAATTCGGCACCTCCACATGGCAGCGTAAATCTCCTCCTCTATCGGGCGGCTACCAAGCCAACCGGGGTGCTAACACGCCTAGCTGGGCGTGTACAATTCTACTACATGTAATGTTACACAAGTCTCATGTCTGATACACCCTATGTAATTCTGATTCGATTCTCTTCTTTAAATTGGGCTTAAGTCGCAAGACATTCTAAGTATTATTCGAGCTTAAGTCAAAAGACATTGCCGCACAACTATGTTCAGTTCTATATAAAGTATACTTAACTATATACTCTACAACATGTAATTTCCAATTACAACGAAGGTCAAGAATGTTTACCTCGATAAGCCCAAAATTATCCGAGTTTATATGTCGATCTGAACAACGTTTAGCTCTACTCGGCGCCCAATCCGTTCCAACCAACCCTTAGAAGTTCTAACCAACTTCTACTTATGACTTCAACTACGGGTGAAGATTTACTTAGGGTTTCGATTTTGTGGTGAGGAAGTATAATAGTATTTTACGGGCTTTTGTAAAAGTGTAACCTTGGGAATACTACAAGGTATTTGGGCAGTATTTGGGCATTATAACAATACTTGAGAGTATTTCTATACCACAAAGGGGGTATTTATCTGAGACAACTAGGCTAGGGGAGGGTACCGCGACAAAACACCACAGGGAGGAGGTGGCTCTCGGCGAGGGCTCTCAGGGGAGGGGGTGTGGTGGATGAAAGCTCGAGGAGAGGGAGTATTTTGAGACTTAGTTAGATTGCTCAAGTTTGGATGAAGAAAGTCTTCAACTAGAGGGTATTTATAGGTCAAGTGAAGGCCAACCAATGGCCAAGATCCATCAGTGTTAGGCAAGTGTAAGGTCAAGATTAAGCCATGTGCAACCTTATCCATCTACCCAAAATATCCTACCAACTCCTTGACCAAAAACAATGCACAAAAAGCGTGCCAACTCTCATTTCGTCCGTCCACTCCTTCCATTAGAGGGTGACAAGTGTCGCCTTCGTTGGTCCAAAATGTTTCGTCTCTCGGAAAAATCCATAAAATTATAAATGACGTGGCGGAATTTTCCCTATGAAAGTCGTGAAAGCGTTTAGTCAACGACTCTAATCGGGTGTTGTGTACAAATTTGAAACTAGCCAACTTTAAGGCTCAAATTATAATACGTCTGCGCCACGTACATACTCTGGAAATCTGAGGTATAACATTCTCCTCGCTTAGAAACATTCGTCCGAATGTTCCTTCTCAAGCGGATAACGATAAAGTTCTTCTAATAAGTTGCAGCGCCAACTGGCCACGAAACAACACATGCACGCAAATACTTATATCCAAGTCCACGAGAAACACCTCTAACATCACAAACTTTTGTCACTTTGCGCGAGGTTCTAGTGTCACTCGGCGACCAACAAATGGTACGGACTGCGTCGATTCACGAGGTCTAAAATATACGTCGCCCGCACCTTCTCCTTTACAAGAAATGATCATATCTATGCTCGCAATACATGCTCGCCTCTACCCTTACTCGTCGTACTCTTCTCGAACTCTTGAACTCTTCCGATTATCGTACCACACTTGATCATCGCAGTTCTCCAAACCTTGGAGTCACCACCTCAACTTGGTTATCTTACTAGCCTCAATCTTCTTAAGGCCCGGCCTTCACGATCCGCCGGTCGAACATATCCACGAACTCATACGATGGTCATCTAAACTTGGGCCTAGCACCCTCGTGACCCTACGCTGGCGGGACCACCCAGAGCTGACCCCACCATTCCGGCTACGGGTTGACACGCAACACGTCCTCAACCCGAGCCTGCATCACGCCGACTCTCGTTTCGATCCGGAACAACCTTGCTAAATCACATCATGAAAGATACCACTTTCATTTACCCAACCAGAGACTTATCACACAATATATTCTAGGCATAAAATGCACTCGACAAGGATCACTCGCGAAATCTTGTACTCGAGCGGCGCACATCTAAGGTCTCAGCGTAATATTCTAAGGTTCATCATTTTCTCACCCCAGGCTTACCCTTTTCCCCAACGGGTTCCTAAATCACATTTTAGCACAAAGCTATCCGAACATGACACTTAACACATTAACATAACATCAAAACATACAAGCCTCTAGATGGTTAAGGATATACTGAAGTTACCGCTCACTCTAATCATAAAATGCACGCCTGTAGCATGCTTGTAGAAAGCGATGAACACGCCATCGATCCGTGGCTGCGCTGCCGGTACCTCTCTATAAGCCTGATCTCGTCACATGGCCACAGCGGCGCGGTGAAACAAGCACCGATAAAAGACGACATTTCGGGATGATGTTTGCCACATCGTGCATCTGAGGGCATGAATCTGGCGGCTAGCACTCACGTAAACACTGTGAACGAAGCCACGAGCTCGACCAGCTCGAATACCGAGCGACACGAAGGCGCGGAGGACCACTCTGTACTAAGCGGAGGTACATAACTAGGCTGCTGGCGAGGCGATCGCCTCGAAAGTTACCAAAGGACCTGCTGTTACGGCCTCTTCTGGCGATCTCGGTCATTCGTCGACCTCTCCGTGCCTCACATCCTAGTGCATGAGCTTGCATGCGGGCAATGTCCATGCCGGTGAAGAGCTACAGTACAAGCCTGCGCCAAGTAATCGTCGGCCGTGGCGTGGCGGTGTACTCGTCCTCCATATCCGCTACTACTCTGGCGGGAACATCTGAGCTAATGAGTCGAACTCCACATTGTACTCTCTAACCGTCGCGATCTGCCTCAACGTCAAAAATCTGTCGGCCCGAGCCCTCCTCATCTGTGGAGGCAAGAAATGTGCAAGAAATGCCTCGAGAACTCGTCCCAAACTGCTGGAAGTGCATGCTCTTCCCGGGGCAGCTCCCACGAATCAAACGATCAGCTGCGGTATCACGCGGTGATGCGAACCAATACCACCGACTGCGCCTCACGAGGCTCGATCACTCTCATGATCCATTTGTGGTGTCGGATAAACTCACGGTCGTCCTCGGCTCTCGATCCATAGAACCGGAGGCTCTGACTCGGGAAGTCCCGTAGCCTCAAACATGCGCTCGGGGTGAACTACGGGTCTTCTTTGTGGTGGGCTGCTGCGTCGGCCCTATCCTCATATCGGCCACGACCACGGCGATGGCGCCATCTCCTTGTACCCCATCTCATCGGCTCGGTGTGGGATGGAGGCTCAGTCTTGTAGTCTCGGCCAGCTGCTGCGACTCTAAACTCTCTTTGGTCTTGGTGGCGTGCGAAACCGCCGTCGGAAATCTTGTCTCAGTCTTGGCGGGCTGCGCCTCGTACTCCTCTGTATCTCACTGACTCCTCATCGCCTTGCCCATCTGGGCACAGGTTGCACGCAGGGCATAGCGGTAAAGGAAAGGAATACGTCGGAGGGTCGATTTATCACTGCGACTCTAAGGCACGATCTCGGAATGAGAAGAATGAAACCAATCCTAAATGTCCTGCAGCCTCACGATTATAGATGTGGTGCACACACCGATAATCAAGACTCTACTAGACACGATGCAGTAGACACTTTCAGAGACTAATCGCTCGATACCACTTTTGTCACGCGACCGAACCGGGCGTGGTAGTGCCTACCGGGCACCCTAGTGATACAACATCGAGAGAAAATCAGCGGAAATAAAAACATGAACATGAATTAAGAGAAAAGATAAATAAACAGCCAACCAAAACAGTTGCCTTCATATATATACATAAATACGACGATTATCCTTTTTACAAACCACACTCACAGCGATTACTCACAGACCTCTAAGATTTTACTTGGCTATGGCGGGACGGGGCCGCCATACCACGAATGTATAAGAATCTGGACTCGAGGTAACATACAAAAGATAAGCCTCAGAAGGAACGGAGCTTCAATCTGTTGAAAGGTGATCCTAAAAGCGGGGATCGACAACCGATGTACCTTTTACTGCGGCATGATAACGCGGCCCGAAGAGGTCGATCTAACAGTACCAAGTATGTGAAGCGTAAAATCACGTAAATGAAATCATAATAGTCTATATAAAGCGGGAGACAGTATGATAACCAACTCTGATTCCAACATAGAAGCGATCATGTCAAGTCGTGACTCACGCCTCAAAGTCATCCTCGTGCGTGGAACTTCTTCCTCACTGCGTGATCTAGGTACAAATCATGTGATACGTATATCGGTCTCGGCCCATCTTATGGACCCAATATAGAAAGCGTGTGGAATACATTCGGATGAACCGTAGTCGATGAAATACATTCGGATGAACCGTAGTCAAGTGATATACATTCGGATGAACGGTGTCGAGTGAAATACATTCGGATGAACCGGTAATCAAGTGAAATACATTCGGATGAACCGTAATCAAGTGAAATACATTCGGATGACCCGTAATCAAGTGAAATACATTCGGATGACCCGTGTCAAGTGAAATACATTCGGATGACGTAATCAAGTCAAATACATTCGGATGACCCGGTAATCAAGTGAAATACATTCGGATGAACCGGTAGTCGAGTAGAACCGCGATACTTGCAACAAGGCTATCACACGTAACATGGTCAAGTTTCATAACAACAAGCATAAGCAAGTTACACGACTCTCAAGGTACTTTCATTTTATGTCAAAGTCGGATTTTAACCTTAAAGTACTACGTCCGTTAAATTCCTTTTAAGATCCATTTCTTTTACAAAGGTCACGATACGTAGTATAAAATTTGAGTGACTAACATTGTTAAGTAAACCAAAATGCTTTCCTTTGTAAAATCAAGTAACAACCTTATTTTCAACCGCTCAAGTTTGCCTAATTTGAATGCTCAAGTTTCTCATTTTAGAAAAGGTTTAGTAGTTCATAGTTTTAAATCCTTTAAAACATAATTCTCCTTTAAACGTTTTGAGAAACCTATGTCTTATAAGTGAGTAGGTTATTCTTGTTTATAATCAATCTTATTAAGCAGCCATGATCTAGGAAATGTCATTTTGTCTTATCTTAGCTTCTATGCAGATGGAAGTTTCTACTGGTTTTAATAATACTAAATCTGTCCAAAACATTTCCTTTTATTAACGCCGATGGTTTGTCGATACACATTCGATTTCAAATCAAGTAAAACATTTTTAAGCCGTTATACCTAACTTCCCATAAAGCTAGTATAACTCTTAAGTTTCCAAAAACCAAGTATTACTTCTTCTCTCAAAATGATTCAAAAATCTTTTGAAATACTTCAAGTTCTTTATTATCACATAGCCCGCCAGTTATAGTTCAAATCAGTTACCTCTTACAAACCACAAGTACTTTCTTACCTACATAAAGCTGTTATAACCAACTTCCCATAAAGCCGTTATAACGCTTTATGTATCAAACCAATCAAATACATTAAACATATGTACGTCTACCGTACTACATAGTTATACACATATCATGCTAGAACAGATAGGAAGAGGTTCACATACCTCGCGACGATTATCGACTAATAGCAAAACGCTCCAAGTACCTCAAACCGTCGGCTACACTCTCGGTCAGCGGATCACTCCACACGTAGTACTACAACCTATAGAGGCCACAGGCGCTATTAATATCTTTAGATCCCGTCGTAGAATATTCCTGAAAATTCGGCAGACCTCCCCCGCGGCAGCGTAAATCTCTCCTCTATCGGCGGCTACCAAGCCAACCAGGGGTTAACACGTCTAATGGGCGTGTACAATTCTATTACGGTAATGTTACACAAGTCTCATGTCTGATCTATGTAATTACATTGATTCTCTTCTTTAAATTCAGGCTTAAGTCGCAAGACATTGCGTAAGTATTATTCAGCTTAAGTCAAAAGACATTGCCGCACAACTATGTTCATTCTATATAAAGTATACTTAACTATATACTCCTACAACATGTAATTTCCAATTACAATGAAGGTCAAGAATGTTTACCTCGATAAGCCCAAAATTATCCGAGTTTATATGTCGATCTGAACAACGTTTAGCTCCTACTCCGGCGCTCGATCTGTTCCAACCAACCCTTAGAAGTTCTAACCAACTTCTACTGACTTCAACTACGGGTGAAGATTTACTTAGGGTTTCGTTTTTGTGGTGAGGAAGTATAATAGTATTTTCTGGGCTTTTGTAAAAGTGTAACCTTGGGAATACTACAAGGTATTTGGGCCAAGGTATTTGGGCATTATAACAATACTTGGAGAGTATTTCTATACCACAAAAAGGGGGGTATTTATACGATACAACTAGGCTAGGGGAGGGGGGTACCCCACGACAAAACACCACAAAGGGGAGGGAGGTGGCTCTCGGCCAAGGGCTCTCAAAGGGGAGGGGGTGTGGTGGACGAGCTCGAGGAGAGGAGTATTTTGAGACTTAGTTAGAGTGCTCAAGTTTGGATGAAGAAAGTCTTCAACTAGAGGGGTATTTATAGGTCAAGTGAAGGCCAACCAATGGCCAAGATCCATCCAAGTGTTAGGCAAGTGTAAGGTCAAGATTAAGCCATGTGCAACCTTATCCATCTACCCAAAAATATCCTACCAACTCCTTGACCAAAACAATGCACAAAAAATGTGCCAACTCTCCCATTTCGTCCGTCCACTCCTTCCAATTAGAGGTGACAAGTGTCGCCTTCGTTGGTCCAAAATGTTCGTCTCTCGGAAAAATCCAAAAATTATAAATGACGAGCGGAATTTTCCCTACGAAATGGAAACGTTTAGTCAACGACTCTGTCGGGTGTTGTGTACAAATTTGAAACTAGCCAACTTTAAGGCTCAAATTATAATACGTACGCGCTCACGTACATACTCTGGAAATACGGGGTATAACATAACTCCTAGGATTGGAGAAGAGAAACAATATTTGAGATTTTGTACGTGTACTAGATAAGTTTGAAAGTACGAGAAAGTATGACAAGTAAGTAAAGAAAGTAACCTCTAAAGATCTTGTTTGTGATAAGACTGTAACCTTCGAGTATTGTGAGAAGGGACCGCGGACGGAAGGTCCATTGTTATGTTTACGTATGTTGTGGTGGCCATGTGTGACATCGTTGGTCTTGTGCAGTTTTGATTGTTAGGCATAGTATAGAGTTTATGCCGGAGTTTGTATAGCTTGACAACCGACTGAGAACATTCGGGGACGAATGTTTCTAAGGGGGGAAGAATGTTACTCCCCGTAAGTCCAGGACATGTATAAGAGAATGTACGTAAGGAAACAAGACTTGGAACTTGGTACGAAAGGAAGAATTGTTTTTCCGGCGGGAAATCTTCCGAACGTCGGAAAGGAAAAATGTTCGTTGTTGAGAATTGGATTCTCAAAATGCATTATTTGAAGAGTATGGAACTTTTAACATTATGGAAATTTATTTTTACGGATTTGGTCACGTGGGGCCCACTCGAGGAATTTTACGTTTTGAGGGGCCACGAGGTTCTGAATTTTATGGCCGAATGAGAGGGCGACACGTGGCACTCCCCCATATGGTGTTGGACGAAAATTAGTAAGGATTGGATGGTCATTTGACCATTGTGGATGAAGTCTTCAAGCTTGAGTTTGTTGACCAAGTCAACTTGTCCACTTAGCTATTATCCAAGTGTCTTTCATCCTAGCCACTCAAGTGTTGCAATCTTGACCCTCCATTGTGTTTTATATACCCAACTAGTAGCAAGACTAGCTCTTTAACACTTAAAAAAAATTTCACATGTTCTTGTCCACAATAGTTGCTCTCGGCTTAGCCATCTCCCACACTAGAAAAATTTGTAGTTTTGATCCTTTGTTCACAAGACTTTAACCCAATGTCCCTAAGGGTATTGTAAGGATATCTCAATAGAAAGATTTCGGAAAAGTGGCGTTTTCGTATTAGTCGCAAGGCGGAAACATAAGGAGTTCTTCAACTTTGAAGTTGGAACTTGAAGATGGGTTCTTCATAGGCCTCTAAGGAGTTCTTGGAGCGTATTGGAACTTAAGGAAAGGAGCTAAGAATTGCTAAGGCGCGACTTTGAATCTTGGAATTTTTAAGGGCTTATAAAGGTATAAATTTTGTCGTTTTAGTGGTTAAGACTTATTTATTGTTGTAGCTATGGATTTTAGCAAGCATGAGTTATATAGTATGAAGTTTGATAAGTATATTAACTATTGGAACCCTAATCCGAAAACTAGCATGTTTAGCTTTAAGATTACTATTCAAGTCGATTATTAGTTTAAGTTGTCGCATGTAGTTTAAAGAAGGAAATTGTAGTTGTTGAAGTTGTTCATGACTATATAACATGTTAGACCTTAGAACTTGGAATTGGAAAAAGAATTGGAAAGGACTTGTTGTTGGTTATAAGTTGGCCGAGAATGGCTTGGATTTTTATACTACTTGATATTAATTGTGGGGCGGAATTTTACACGTATTGTAAGGCGTGTAATCCCCTTTGTTTGGTTGTTGTTTGGAGCCTTAAATGTGGCGTGTTGGTTATTGTATTCGGCCTTGAAAAAGGTGGCAAAGTGAGTAGAAACAAAGGAAGTCTTTGCGATTTTCCGTAGAATTAGAGACCGTATACTTAGTATTATTCTACATTAGAGACTAGAAGTTGATAGTCTTTTTGTGACCATTATAGGTTGACACTTCTACGTACGGCGTATTCGGCTTAGCTTGTGGATTTAGCCGAAAAGGTATGTGAACTATCTCCTTTTCTAGCATGATTCCTTAAGATAAAGGATATTTTGTGTGTTAGTTGGTAGCGGACGTGAGGGGCGGACCTTGGACGATTTGATGAGGGGAGTTGGTAGGATATTTTGTGTGTTAGTTGGTTAAGGACACATGGGTGAATCTTGGCCCTACACTTGCTATGCACTTGGCTAGATCTTGGCCATTGGTTGGCTTTGGCTTGTGCTATAAATACCCCCCTCTTTGATGACTTCTTCATCCATTCCTAAAATATTTCTAAGTGTTAAAATCCTCCCCTTCTCTTAGTAGTGTTCTCGTCCAACACCATCCCCCTCCCCCTTGGCCGAGAGCCCTCCCCCCCTCCTAGTAGTGTGGCCGTGGGGTACTCCCCCCCCCCCTAGCCTAGTTGTTTTCGTATAATACCCCCCCTCTTGGTAGAAATACTCTCACACGGAGTGTTCTAATGCCCAACTTACCTTAGCAGTATACCTTGTAGTATTCTAAGGTTATACTTATACGAAAAGCCGTAAATACTATTATACTTCCCTTAGTCACTAAACCGAAACCACAAGGAAAATCTCCATGGTTAGTTGGAGTAATAAGTAGAAGTTGGTTAGAACTTCTAAGGGTTGTTTGGAGCGGTCGGAGCCTTGAGTAGGAGCTAAACCTTTCTCAGGATCGACATTTAAACTCGGATAATTAGGGGCTTATCGAGGTAAATATCTTGTCCCTCTATTGTAATTGAAAATTACATGTTGTATGATTATATAGTTGAAGTATACTATATATAGAATGAACGTAGTTATCGGCAATGTCTTTTGACTTAAGCCCGAATAATAAGAAACCTTTCGAAAGAAGAGTACCGAATCGTAATTACATAGGATGTATTCTGAAACTTGTGTAGCTTTCTGTGTAGTAGAATCGTACACGCCCGGTTAGACGCAAACCCCCTGGTTGGCTTGCGGCCTCGATAAAGGAGGAGATTTCTGTTGTTGCGGGAGAGTCTTTGCCGAATTTTACGAGAATGTTCTACGATAAGATCTAAATGTTAATGCGCCTTGTGGCCTTATAGGTTGAGTACTACGGCGTGGCGCGATCTACTTGGCAAGGAGTAGCGACGGTTTGAGGTACTTGAGCGTTTTGCTATTAGTCGATAATCGCCGCGAGGTATGTGAACCTCTTCCTATCTCTTCTAGCATGATATGTGTGAACTATGTAGTACGGTGAGACGCATGTGCTAAATGTATTTGATTATTTAAAACATAAAGTGTTATAACGCTTTATGGGAAGTTGGTTATAACACTTTATGTTGGTAAGAAATACTTGTGGTTTTAAGAGGTAAATCGATTTGAACTATAACCGACTTGTTATGTGTTAATAAAGAACTTGAAGTATTTCAAAAGATTTTGAATCATTTTGAAAGAAGGAGTAATACTTGGTTTTGAAAACTTAAGAGTTATACTAGCTTTATGGAAAGTTAGGTATAACGGCTTAAGAATGTTTTTGATTTCGAATCGAGAATGTGTATCGACAAACCACTGCAGCGTTAATAAAAGGAAATGTTTTGACAGATTTAGTATTATTAAAATCAGTAGAAACTTCCATCTGCATAGAAACTAAGATGAGACAAAATGATGTTTCCTAGATCATGGCTGCTGTAATAAGATTGTTATAAACAAGAATATCCTACTCACATAAGGCTTATGTTTCTCAGATAGTTTAAAAGAGAATTATATTCTTAAATGAATAAGACTATGAAATACGAAACCTTTCAAAAATAAGAACCGTGAACATTTGGAATTAGGCAAACTTGGACGTTTGGAAAATAATGTTGTTACTTGATTTTACAAAGGTAAGTGTTTTGATTTGTTTCAAAAGATAATCACTCTATTTTCATATACTACGGGTATTGTGTGGTTTTTGTGAAGTAACATATCTTTAAAGAGTTATTGTATAAAGTACTTTGGGGATAAAAACCCGATCTCGTTAATCATATAGTAGAAGGTACCTTATGTGTGAATAACTTGATTGTATTGGTTTGTGATAGCCTTGTAATACCTTCGTGTTGATTTGATAAGTAATCATATTAGGATGCTACGTGTGTTAGTATTCTGTGATGTTTGTGTAAAGGGATTTTCCCTTGATTGTGCTTATGTTGTTTAAACGATAAACTGTTATGTTGGTATTTATACCACTCACCGTGTTTCCGGGGTTAAGCGCCTCCACGCGGGTAGACTTCAGCGATGCAGGACCATGATTCGAGAATACCTCACGCGGGTCCCGGGGCCGCGAGCTACGAGTTCGTGTTAGTGTGCGGCCTTTATGGTCATGCGTGCATGTGGCTACGCGATCGCGAGTCCAGGCGACGCCGGGAGTAGCTACCTCGACGCGGGTTATACCTCATGCGGGCCTATGAGATTGGCCTATGCGGCTGCGGGGAGTTCGGGGCTAGACGCGACATTTGATATTGCGGGCAGTGACCACCTTTGATCATGTGATGCAGACAGATATCATGATTCGATTTATGACCTTGTTAATCGCTGGTGTTAGTAGTCTGCTATGCCTTCGTACTTACACTGTACTGGTTTATTTGGGCACAGGTGGGACCTGTTGTTCATGTGTGTTCCTTGGTGCTTTTCTATCATTGCCGCTGGCGGTGAGGAAGGTATTCCACGCATGATTGATGTTGTGGGCGTGAGACCCATATTTATGTATTCGAGTGACGACTTGAGGCGTGAGTCCCGACTTGATATGACCGCTTATTTATTGTGAACAGAGTTTGGTTATCATACATGTCTCCCGCTTTATATAGACTACTATGATTTCATTTACGATATTTTCGATTTCGCATACCTGCACTGTTATCGACCTCCGAAGTGCGTTCATGCCGCAGTAAAGGTACACGATCGTTGATCCTCGCTCTTAGGGTCACGATTCAGCGTTTGGGAAGCTCGTTCCTCGGAGGCTTATCTTAGTATAGTCCCCGCTGATTGTAGGTGCTACATTCGTGGTATGACGGGCCCCGTCCTCGCTGTTCTCATATCATTCGTAGGTGCATGTAATCTTGTTGTGGCGGGGTTTGTAAAAAGGATTAAACTGCTCATGTTGAAAGAGTTGTTGTTTATATATATGCCGAAGGCAAGTTTTCTGCATTATTGTTTATACTTACATTATTTTATGTTGTTGATTTATGTTCGCTGATTTTCTCGATGTATGACTCCGGGTGCCCGGTAAGGCACGATCCGCCCGGTTCGGTCGTGACAAAAGTGGTATCGAGCGATTAATCCTCGGAAGGTGTCTCTGCATCGTATCCAGAAGTCTTGATTATCGGTGTGTTGTGCGCACCAATAATCGAGGCTATAGGATATTTAGGATCGGTTTCTATTCTTCTCACTGAGATCGTGCCTTAGAGTCGTGTTGTAAGTTGGACCTCTAACGATTTCTTTCCCTTACCGCTATGCCTCCGTAGGCAACCGACCCAGAGAGGCAAGGCGGCAGGAGGCTGCGAGTAAATCTGAGAGGGTTACGTGGGCACAGCCCAATTATCACCTCAGGTGGTGCTTCATTCGGGAGCTCGCGGCGCCACTAGCCCCAAAGAGTTTAGCACGGCGGCGATTCCTCTGCGGCCATGATATTTGAACCTTCGTTCCACGGCCAAGGAACAACGAATATAGATTTCAGAGGCGACCTGTTACTAACTATGGATTTGACTACCGAGTATACCGATGTACGCGAGTCTTGATGAATATCAACGAGAAGGTTGTGCAAGTAAGTTCTTGATTGAAGCGAGCATGGCCTGTATGCGGGCTTATGCGCAGCAGCCGAAAGCGTAGAGATCGACGGGTTAACGGGCGAAGAAGAGGCGAGTAGCAAGGTCCTTTGGTAACTTGCGGTAGTCGCCTCACGGCAGATTAGATTATGCGCATCCACCGGTGCGAAAGGTCCTCGCGGGGTTGGGGACGCTCGGTATGCGAGGAGTTGGTCGAGCTCGAGCTTAGGTTCACAATACACGAAGGTCGGCCGATCCGGATTGATTTTCTCGGTGTTCAGCGGCGTGGCGCCATCTCGTGGAATGTCGTCTTTTAGTTGGTACTTGTTGTACCTATGACCGTCAGGGTCTGATGTCGAAAGAGTGTCCTTGCGGGAGGACTTAGCCTTCAGGATCGGTGGGTAGTTCGTCATCTTCCTTAGCTATGCGCCCTACGGGGCAGGTTTGATTAGAACGACTAAGGGGAGTGAAGCAGTAGATCTGAGATAGATCTTTAACCTCAGTGGTTTAGTATGTGTGATAAGGTGAGTATACCTTAAGTGTTATATTCTGATAGCATTGTGTAAATGGTGATTAGAAATCATGGTGGGTTAACCAAGTAAGATTTGGGGGATAGAGAAAGTGTGAGCCTTAGAGTGTTATACGTAGAGACCTTAGAGGTAAGGCCATCTCGAGTAAAAGATGTATTGTTTATGTTTGACCCTTATAGGAGTGCATAGTGCACGTGAGTTATGTTTGTGGGATTAGTCCCTGAGTAGTGTGGAATGAAAGAGGGTAGTTAAGCTAAGAAGACCGCTAGGTTTTCGTAACGTGATTAGTGAAATTGTTCCGGATCGGGGAGCTAGTGTTTTGCGCGATGCCGGGTAGGGTTGAGGCCATGTTGCGGGTCAACCCGCGGCCTGTTTGGTGGTGGGGTCAGTTTGTGGTGGTCCCGCCTTGTGATAGGGTCACGAGGGTGTTAGGCCCAAGTTTAGTTAACCAGCGTACGAACTCGTGGATGCTTTCGACCAGTAGTCGGGCCGAGGAGGTCAGCCGTCTTGTCTTCTAGCAAAGACCGAGTGCTCAGCAGTGTTGTTTATATCAGAAAGGTTGTAAGGCTGCACGGGGTGCCTACCTTCACCTTATGGCAGACAGTGAAGCCCAGGTGGTGGCTATTTTCGTTTTCTAAAAGTTTTACCAAGCATGTGTTAAGAACTCAGGTGAGTCTCAGAATCGCATTCGCCCCGGGCGATGTTTGATTTCGAGGATAGTGGTGGGGATTGTTGTCTCGTGGAGGTAGTGTTTAAGCTACCATTTCAATGTTCGGATGTCGTCTTTTGAAGCCTTGTGGGGCGGAAGTGTAAGTTGCGGTCGATTGGTTCGATGTTGGCAAGGTGCGGATAGTTAGTTCAGCTTGTTCCAGCAGATCGTGGATAGGGAAGTCGTCAGGAGAGGTTTTGGCAGCTCGGAGAAATCGTGCGGATAATCGGCGACGACGCTAGGTTCGAGTTGGCCGGTCGGTCTTCTTGAAAGTACCACCGGTTAGGGTGTGGTGAGTTTTGGAAACGAGAGGAACTTAGCGAGTTACTGGGCCTTTTGAGTTCATGTGAAGGAGATAGGCGGGTTGCCTATAGGTTAGCTTTGCCGTCCGACTTAGGAGGCAAGACGTCCGGTCTTTCAGATTGATATGATCAGAAAGTATCGAGATCCATCAGTGTTCCCGCTTAATGACGACCACGTTAGAGATAGTAACCCGAGTTTTGAAATCAAACAAGATTCGAACGTGGTAAGAGTTCGAGGTATGACACCTCGTGGATCGCGTGCGGCACCATTTGTCGGTCGCCGGTGACACTAGAACCTCGCAGCAAAGTGACAAAAGTGGTATCATTTCTTTTGTAAAGAGAAGGTGCGAAGGAAGTATATTTTAGACCCCGGAGAGAGGTGTTTGTGGTGATGGTAGAGGTGTTTCCTCATAGACTTGGATGTAAGTATCTGCGCAGGTGTTTCTGTGGCCAGGTGTGGCAGGATTTGTTCTCATAAGTATAGTAGTGAAGACTATACTGGCGCACGTTTGTTTTGAGACTTAGAAGGAACATTCGGGACGAATGTTTCTAAGGAGGGGAGAATGTTATACCCCGTATTTTCAGAGTATGTACGTAAGGACGTACGTAGAAAAATTTGAACTTGAAATTAGGCTTGGCCGAAATTTATTTTTTCACAGCACCCGATTAGAGTCGTTTTCGAATGCGTTTCACTTTCGTAGGGAAAATTCGGCTATGTCATTTTTAATTTTGCGGATTTTTAGAGACGAAACCTTTTTTTCCAACGAGAGGCGCCACTTGGCACCTCCCATCATGACGTGAGGCGGACCTTGACGATTTGATGAGGGAGTTGGTAGGATATTTTGTGTGTTAGTTGGTTAATGACACACGGGTGAATCTTGGCCCTACACTTGCTATGCACTTGGCTAGATCTTGGCCATTGGTTGGCTTTGGCTTGGCTATAATTACCCCCCTCTTTGATGACTTCTTCAGCCATTCCTAAAATATTTATAAGTGATAAATTCCTCCCAGTCTCTTAGTAGTGTTCTGGTCCCACACCATCCCCCTCCCCCTTGGCCGAGAGCCCTCCTCCTAGTAGTGTGGCATGGGTACCCCTAGCCTAGTTGTTTTCGTATAAAACCCCCCCTTTGGTAGAAATACTCTCAAAAGTATTGTTATAATGCCCAAATTACCTTAGCCGTATACCTTGTAGTATTCTAAGGTTATACTTATACGAAAAGCCCAGAAATACTATTGTACATCCCTTCCGTCACTAAACCGAAACCCTAAGGAAAATCTCCATGGTTAGTTGGAGTAATAAGTAGAAGTTGGTTAGAACTTCTAAGGGTTGTTTGGAGCGGGTCGGAGCGCACGGAGTAGGAGCTAAACCTTGCTCAGGATCGACATTTAAACTCGGATAATTATGGGCTTATCGAGGTAAATATCTTGTCCCTCTATTGTAATTGGAAATTACATGTCGTATGATTATATAGTTGAAGTATACTATATATAGAACTGAACGTAGTTATCGGCAATGTCTTTTGACTTAAGCCTGAATAATAAGAAACCTTTTCGAAAGAAGATGTAACGACCCGCCCGGGGCAGCATCGTGCCTTATCCCGCACCCTAGTGACACAACATCGAGAAAACCAGGAAAATAAAACTTTAAACAAGAAGCAAGATATATGAACATAAAACAGCCAACCTAACGGTTACCTTCCAACAACATAAATAAATACAACTCTTTCAAAACGAGCTTTAATCCTTTTACAAACCCCGCCTACAACAAAGATTACATGCACTTAAGATTTACAACAACTATGACGGACAGGGCCTCGCCATACCTCGAATGTACAAGAACTTACAACTCGGGAACACATACCAAAAGATAAGCCTCCGAGAAACGGAGCTTCCCAAAACGCTGAACCGAGATCCTAAGAGCGAGGATCCACGCATCGATGTACCTCTACTGCGGATGAACGCAGCCCCGGGGAGGTCAAGATAACAGTACCAAGTATGTGAAATCAGAAATATCAGAATGAAATCATACTAGTCTATATAAAGCAGAGACATGTATGATAACCAAACTACTGATCACAACATAAAGCATCATGTCTCGGTGACTCACGCCCTCAAGTCATCACTCAAATATAACTATGGGTCTCACGCCCACAACATCAATCATGTTCGCATCATGGCCGCATGCCCCCGGAATTCTGCATCGGTGTAGACATGTCCATGATGCAACAATAATACCAATGCCCCATGGCCACATGCCCCCGGAATTCTACCTCGGTGTAGACACGTCCATGTGACATCAACAACAATATACTGGGTGATCAACCCTGCCGCATGGCCACATGCCCCCGGAATTTGTTATACCCCGTAGTTCCAGGGTATGTATGCGAGGACGTACGTACGAGAATACGACTTTAAAAATGGAAAGGAAGAAAGATGTGATTTTTCGACGGAAAAGTTTCCGGTTTTTGTGAAGGAAAAAGGTTCGTTAATGGGAATTGGATTCCCAGATTTGGTATTCGGGCTTCTTGAATTATATTAGAATTTTGGAATTTTATTTCCGGAATTGGTCACGTGGGGCCCACGGGAGAAATTTACGGTTTTGTGGGGCCCGCTTTGTTTTTGAGATTTTGGCCATTATGGATATTTTCGGAAGATGAATTATTTTGGACGAATAGGAGGGCGACACGTGTCACCCCCCTAGGTGGCTTGGCCGATTTGAGCAAGACAAGTGGCAAGACAAGTGGCCTTGTCTTGCAAGATATTTTTGTGAAGACAAGTGGCTTGTGGGTCCCACCCACACTTGTCCCCAATCTCAACCACACACTTGCCTTCATCCTATCCCTGGGTTGTCCTATATATGCACCCTTAGTTGATGAAATCTTCCACACTTAGAGAATGCAAGACTTGAGAAATATTTTCCTCTCCTCCTTCACTTGTTGTTCGTCGAACACACCCCCCCCCTAACCAAACCTTGTCCAATAATTCCTAAACTCTTAAGTGTTCTTCCCTAGTTTATTAGGAAGACTCTTAACCAAAAGTTAGAAAAGATTTCACATCCCTTGCCTTAAAAAGACACATTGGCCGAGAGCTCTTGGAGGAAAAATCTAGGTGTTCTTCACTTGTTTGAGTTGGTTCTTGAAGAGATGATGGTTAGGAGCTTCTTAGGGTGATTTGTGGTGGGTTTGTACGCAAAGATTGAGCTAAGACTTGCTTGGATCGACATTAAGTTCTTGGATAGATTTTGGGCTATTTGAGGTAGTGAATCTTAACCTCTTTGTGATTTGGTCATTATACATATATTATAAGTATATTATGGAGTATGTAATATATGGAGTAAAGTTTGGAAGAGTTGGATCTTGTTAACTTGTTAAAAGAAAGGATTGGTCGTTTGCCATTAAAATGATAAAACGATCTTACTTGTGAAGAAGTAATTAACAAGTAACTATAACTTATATTAAGAATGGAAATATGTTGGGTGACTAATGAGTAATCGATAAGTAAAATGGACAAAGTTGGCCAGGACCCCAACTTAAGGATCAGATTTACTTTGGACCGTATTTACATTGATCGTATTTACATTTCTTAAGGGAAGATTTTTCAATCGCGCCGCTTTGGGCGTGTGATCCCTTTTTACTTATTGTTGTTATGAAGGCGTGATAGTAAACCGCGTAACAGGTTGGCCGCGTAATCCCCTTCTTTTACTTATTGTTGTTATGAAGCAGTGAAAGTAAACCGCGTTACCTTTTGTGAGTGTAATCACCATCTTTATGTTATTTAATTATTACGCTTATATATATATATGGTATATATATTACGTTATTCGCCTTGGAGAAAGATGGAAAAGTGAGTAAGCGAGGGAAGTTACTAATTTTCCGTAGAATTAGAGGGCTTTTATTGGTATAAGTCTTAAATGGTGAGAAAGGTTTGATAAAGTACTATGACCATTTTAGGAGTGGAGTACTACGTGTGGCGTGATCTACTCGGCCAGGAGTAGCCGACGGGTCAAGTACTTGGAGCGCTTTGCTATTTGTCGATAATCGTCGCGAGGTATGTGAACCTCTTCCTATCCTTTCAAGCATGATGTTTTGTAACTATGTAGTACCAGAGACGTACATGTGCTAAATGAGTTTGGTTGGTTCAAAACATAGGGTGTTATAATAGCTTTATGGGAAGTTAGTTATAACGACTCATGTAGGTAAAAAAATGGGTTATTGATTGTAGAAGTTAAGAGACTTGATCTTGAAAGATAAGAGACTTAACTTATTTGACTTGATATGAATTTTGTTAAAGTTGTGAAACCTCATTCGTGAGTAATGAGTACTTGGCTTTTAAAGAATAATGTTTTATCGATTTGAAATGAGAATAAGTATCGATCAAACCATTGCGTCATAATAAAGGAAATGTATTGACTAATTGTTATTAAAACCAGAGAAACCTCCATCCGCATGAAGCTAAGATAAGACAAGATTGTATTACATTTCCTAGATCACGGTCACAGAATAAGATTGTTATAAACAAGAATAAACGGCTCACACATAAGACTTATGTTACTCAATTGTTTTAAAAGAGATTAAGACTATAAGTTATGAAACCTTTCTAAAATAAGAGACTTGAGCATTTGAAATTAGGCAAACTTGAACGTTTGGAAAATAATGTTGTTACTTGATTTTACAAAGGGAAGTGTTTTGGTTTACTTAAAAGATAGTCACTCTATTTTTCATACTACGGATATCGTGTGACTTTTGTGAAAGAAACGGATCTTTTAAAAGGAGTTAATGTATGTAGTACTTTGGGGTTAAAACCCGGTTTTGTTGTAAATATAAGTCCATGAGTATGTTGAACTTGCATATGCTTGTGGTGATAGCCTTTGATGTGCAAGTGTTGTATTTTTGTACCGCTGGCGTCTCGATGGAGGCTGATTTGTTATGTATGATTCTTTATCGAGTCCCACGGGACGGGCCGAGACACGATTCCACGATTCTTTATCGAGTCCCACGAGATGGGCCGAGACACGTATCCCACCGATTCTTTATCGAGTCTCGCAGATGGGCCGAGACACGTATTCCACCGATTCTTTATCGAGTCCCATGAGATGGGCCGAGACACGATTCCACCGATTCTTTATCGAGTCCCACGAGATGGGCCGAGACACGTATTCCACTGGTTCTTTATCGAGTCCTATGGGATGGGCCGAGACACGATTCCACATGATTTATACCTAGATCGCCGGCGGTGAGAAAGGAGTTCCACGCACGAGGATGACTTTGAGGCGCGAGTCCCCGACTTGACATGACTACTTTTATGTTGTAAATCGTAGTTTGCTTATCATACATGTCTCTGCTTTATATAGATCATGATTTCATTCTGATTTCGCCATATACTTGGTACTGTTATCGACTCCTCCGGCTGCGTCACGCCGCAGTAGAGGTACATCGCCATGGATCCTCGCCATGTGATCACGTCACAGGTTGGAAGCCCCGCTTTCTGAGGCTTATCTTTTGCATGTTACCCGAGTCCGTAGGTTCTTGTACATTCGTGGTATGGCGGGCCCCGTCCCGGCCATAGTTGTTGTCACTTCTTAAGTCCGTAGTACGCTGGGCAGTTTGTAAAAAGGATAATCGCTTGGTTTTTATGTATTGCATGTATGCAACCGCTTGGTTGGCCTGCTTATTTATCATGTCTCTTGTTTCATGTTTATGTTTTTATTTCCGCTGATTTTCTCCGATGTTGTATCACGAGGTGCCCGGTAGGCACTACCACGGCCCCGTCGGTCGTGACAAAGTGGTATCGAGCGCTTAGTCCTCTGGAAAGTGTCTACGACCGTGTCTAGTAGAGTCGTGATTATCGGTGTGTCAGGCACCACATCTATAATCGGGAGGTCATGACATTTAGGATTGGTTTCATTCTTCTCATTCCGAGATCGTGCCTTAGAGTTGTGCGATAATTGGACCCTCCGACGATTTCGTTTTTACCAGTTATGCCTCCGCGCAAGGCAACCCTGGCCCAGGAGGGCGAGGCAGCCGAGGGGGCTGCTAGTGGGATACAGAGGGGTACGAGGGCGCAGCCCGGCCAAGACTGAGACAAGGCTTCCGACGGCGAAGTTTTGCGACGCCGCCAAATTTCAAGAGTTTAGAGTCGCAGCAGTTGGCCGAGACCACAAGAC